>CM040912.1:21266892-21946892 GCA_023029165.1 Gobiocypris rarus
AGTGTCATTTTTCGGCTCATGTCAGTTCAGTCAATATTGCTATGTTGTTAATTTTCTAAATATTTTAAACCCCAACTAAGCAAGCTACAGGGGACAATGGAAAGGAACACAAACTCCATCAGGTGAGAAAAAATTGAGGAAAAAAGTAGCGTAGTAGCATCACAGTGTGATTATTATAATACCAGGCTGCATTTGTCAGGTTTGTGGATTTAATATTATTCAAATATTTTGCATCCAGATCCCTCTGCTTGTGTGAAGCACAGTTCACATAGAATTCACTTTCAAATCAAGCAGGTTTCTGCTGGACAACGTGACAAATTTGTGTGACCAACTTAAACACAATGCAAAATCTGTATTGGGAAATCTTTCACGCTGACACGACATTCCCAAATGAAATGACCGGATTTTGCCCATGAAAATCCCTGAACATCAGTAAATGTAAACACACACTCTGTGGCAAAGAATAACAAACTTGAATAAAAAAAGTAAAATCCAACAAATCCATCACGCAAATTTCCAGATTGAGCCTATTGACATTACTGCATTTTGCCCGTGGAATTTTGCAGTAAAAAAGTGAATGTGACGCACACTTATAATAATATAAAAGCCTAAACAGGAGGAAACTTAATTGAATTCTGTAACATTGTGCAGTTGGACATGGATTTCTGTCCTCGCTCTTATCTGCCCTTTATTGTGTTTGTTTCTCTTGTTTACCCTCTTAGTTTAGTTGAGGTCCCAAGGGAAGTTTGCCGTCTGCTCTCCTGACACACACACTCCTTTTGCTCACAAATTACACACTACACAGGGATATTTCTTAAGGTTGCCATGGTAAATTACTCGTGTGACACACACCACACATACACACACATACACATATCATACAAGACATGCTCTATGAACATATAAACACTAAAGGGCTTTAGGCTATGAACAAGAATGCTAAGTACATGCCTAAGCAAACATTTGCATTTGCTTGACTGACAAGATTAATGTAAATTTAGCGTGTCTTAAAAGTATCAAATTATGTAAAAGTATACATCAAATAATGCTTTTTATGTATGCTTTGCTATGTTGTACTGACATATGAACCCTGCTTGATCCTGTTTACTATTGATAATTTTAAAATGTAGCCTTAACACCCCTAATGCATCATGTGTAGCTACATCAACATTGCTATTCCCTCAGCATAAGTCTGAACTTATAATGGGTTGTAGAGTCTTCTCTACTTTTTTAGAAGAAATCTCATCAATGACTCAAGCTGTGCGCCAATGTACCAATACACCTGCAATCAAACTTCAGAGGTTTTACTAAGAAATTAAAAATTTCTCATAAAATTCTCTCAAAAGCACATTATCTACATTCATTTATTTACTCAAAAACTGACTAATTTGCGTCTATTTTTATTACTCCCAATTGAGGTATTTTAGAAGAGACCTTAAACCTAACTGATGAGCAATATTCCTCTGGAATGCCAACCACCACCAATGTGCAGCATCCACCAGGATGATGGCAGGAGGACGAAGGCAGCCATAGTGCACCAGAACGCCCACCACACACCAGCTATGTTTAAATATATAGGATACCATTTGGGTCAGCCAATTTTGTATTTTTATTTTTTCACTTTTATTCAGTAAGGAAAAATTCAACTGGTCTTTATAATGTAGTCTCAGCCTCAGATGCCCGCGGAATGTTGATTGAACGTCTGGGCACACAAAATTGGAAACACCCCCTATACCCTTGAATAGGGCACTATTTGAGGGGACAGCCATTTGTAGTGGTGTTCAAAACCATAGTGGACGTTATTGAGTGCACTCATTCAATCCCGCAATGCACTGCACTAACGAGAATAGACAACTGATGTACACTCAACGACTAGAGAAAACCCATAATGCACTGTGAGAGTTGCACGCTAAATTCATTTCCACATCTTGGCAGGAGATGGCGCCAGCAGCTGAATCAATCATCCATCCATTTTCCAAAATGCGCTGGTCCAGCGTATTATCATGCAGGTATACATTCCTTTTTTAATTGATTATTAAATTGTTTAATTACGGTTTATACATGCAAGTTTCCATGACAGAGTTCAAGATAATTGTTTATTACTACTGGAGCTGCCAGTTTATCTTTCAAATATTTATTAAACATGCAAAGACGAAAGCCCTTCTGGCTTACTCAGTGTCCGAATTCCCTCACTCGTTTTCATTCACTCCTTCAAGTGGACTATATTAGTGGAGAAATGTATATTGGATGAGGGTATATAGGGGAATTTTGAACAGTGCAAGGCAGTTTCAACGTCGTCACCTGATTGGATGAATTCTATAGGATTTCTGGGAGACGCGTGTGTTACATTGTTTAACGGTCAAAGCAGTTGTGAAAATAAACCCCCTCATGGAAGAAGAAATATGTTGTGTTTGCAAATGTGACAATTAAGCGCTCAATCAGGATCTACTAAACACTGTAGTTCACCACATGGACTCTAAAATAAGCATGAGTTTTACACACCGATTGGATGTTGTAGGGACATCGACATTACATTTTCACGCCCCTAAACATGGTGCTAAACAAAACAGACTGCGATTG
Source organism: Gobiocypris rarus (assembly GCA_023029165.1). Taxonomy (NCBI): domain Eukaryota; kingdom Metazoa; phylum Chordata; class Actinopteri; order Cypriniformes; family Gobionidae; genus Gobiocypris; species Gobiocypris rarus. The sequence goes on from CM040912.1 coordinate 21,269,473, forward strand.
GTTGCTTTACTTGTTAGTCAGCTGGCCTCTGGATGGTCCATTACCAATAATAGCTGCTATGGATTTTGCTGTCAGTCTGATAATAGCTGCTATGGATTTTGCTGTCAGTCTGAAGGTGTGGCTACGCTTTCTGTTCATCCCTGAATCCTGAAAAATAAAGATGGTTTCCACAAAAATATTAAACAGCACAACCATTTTCAATATCCATAATGACAAGAAATGTTACATGAACCTTCTTTTGTGCAGTTTTTTCTTCTTAGTTCCTGTTTTCCTGTGTTCTTATTTGTCTCATCATTAGCCTCTTGTTTGTTTGTAACTATGGTTACTCATTAGTTCCCTCATTTGCTTCATCTGTGTTTATCCAATTATCTTTGTTTGCTCTTAGTATCTGTATGCCTGTGTTTCAGTTGTCATTTGTTGGTTCACGTTAATGTTTGTGCTTAGTGTGGTTTATGGTTTATCGTCAGTTTTTTCCTGTACTTTGAGTTACCTTAATTGTTAATAAATTATATTGGATCTATCTTCTTTGTCGTGCTGGTTTACCTACACCACATCTTGCAAAATGTGACAGTTACTGCAGCACCGAACATATTGAAATGAGTGCTGAAGAATCATGTGACACTGAAGACCGCTGAAATTCAACTTTGGAACTTTGTTACAAGTGTCATGTAACAGAAGGACAGACAACAGGAATGCAGGTAAGATATGTATAGTGAGCATAAAAAGCAGATGGCAGGCAAGATGGTAAATCTAACTTATAGAGTTCTTGGTTTTGCAGGTACACAATTACTTTAGGAGAAGATAGGATGAAGGTAGGTAGACACAGATGAAGAGGATTCATGCAAGTCCAGACAAACTGAGGATGACATTAGTGATGGGCGATTTTGATTTCAAATCAGTGGTTCGGAGCATGTATCAAACTGACAAAGTTACGTGATTTCAGTAAAAGAGGGTTTGTTATGTCTTAACTGTTTCGAAATGTCAATGGTTCACCGCTGGTGGGCGACAATCTTTATGATCCCATGAATCATGTGGATTCACTGAGATCGCCCCCCAGCAGTGAACCATTGAAAAAGTCCCTATGGGTTATACCTGATCTTTGATCAGTTTTATACATTTGTTTAGTATACTTTAGTATAATTAAAAGGAATAATAGTTAACAGTCTCTCATTGGCCATCCATGGGACATACAAAACAAGCAAATGGAAATGGATAAAAGAACACATATTGTACAGAAACTTGATATTTAATCTTATTAGATGATTAGTTAATTGCATTTGATAGCTTTTACTCAATAAAACATTTGAAATGGGTTTGTATTTACACTGTTCTGACCAGCATTTCCCATCAGTAGATGGCACAGGTAAGTGTAGATAGATAGATAGATAGATGGATAGATGGATAGATAGATAGATAGATAGATAGATAGATAGATAGATAGATAGATAGACAGATAGACGGATAGATAGATAGATAGATAGATAGATAGATAGATAGATAGATAGATAGATAGATAGATAGATAGATAGATAGATAGATAGATAGATAGATAGATAGATAGTCCTTAAAGGTTTAGGTCAACCAAAAATCAAAATTCTGTCATCAAATTATTACCCTCATGTCGTTCAACACCGGTAAGACCTCAAAGCACTGCTTCCTGAAGCTTCGAAGCATTATGAATTAGCATATCAATTGATGATTCGGATCACATGTAACACTGCCAAAACTGCTCAAGAACAAAATCTGCTGAAATGTGAATTTGGCGATCCGAACCGCTGATTCGATACGCTGATTCATAACGCTCCAAAGCTTCAGGAAGCAGTGTTTTGAAATCGGCCATCACTACGTTTTTTCACAAACTATTCTCGTCCCTTCATAAAATTTTTGTAGAACCACTGTAGTGAAATGGACTTTGTAACGACGTCTTAGTACCTGGTATGGGTCTTGAAAGAGAAAATGACATTACTATCAATGGAAGCCTTTCTGAGCCATCGAATTCAACAAAAATATCTTAATTTGTGTTTCCGAAAATGATCAAAGGTCTTACGGGTGTCGAACGACATGAGGGTAAGTAATTAGTTAATTTTCATTTTTGGGTGAACTGACCCTTTAATGAGTGGTGATATGTGTCTAAACACCCTAAACACCCAAAGCTTGCACAGGCCATTTCATTCAGTAACATTAGTTTTGATTTTATATGCTTTTTAATGTTGAGATTTGCGTCATTTTGCTGTATATGCATCTTCTTATATATGCTATTGCTTGTTTCTGCTTCTTCTTCACCTGAATTTTGATCAGGAGATTCAGTACCCTTTCAGAAAAGTAATGTAATAGGGCAATAGCGCACACCGTATAACAATAAAACATTATTTAAAAAAGCCGTAAAACTATTATCTCGTAAAGCGGGGGAAGCATTATCTCATAAATGACGGAACATTCTGTCAATGGTGGGCAAAGAGTTAAAACATAAAACAGTTATTTTAAATTGTATACAATCTTTTTTATACAATCTGTATTTGTGATCAAATAAATGCAGCTTTGGTGAGCATAAGCGTCTTCCATATGCTGATATACATGTTTTAGTATTGATCTTACTGAGAGAGAGAGATTACTCCAAGATTTCTGTCAGGCAGGACAGTTTGATGGTGGTATAGAGAAACATCCAAACTCTTAATCTACTTGTAAAACTGCTGCTGAGCCAAATAAAATGGAGGCTTGTAAGATTAAATTTGGTAATCGGGTGTTCTACTATCCATACACAATTACCTTACAGCATAAAATCTGACAAACAAACACTCACATATGGTACACAAGTGTCTAAATAAGCATGGATTTTGACAGCTCCCTACCTGCTATGACTTGCGTTAGCATTACCACAGGACCCAAATAAGGAAACACACACACAGGGGAATGACAATTATGCAATAAAATAAACAAGAGGGATGTGAGGTGATACAAGGTCTTGCAATGCCTCATAAATAGTACACCCTACTTCTAGATAGAGACAGAAAACAAAATGGACGTCTGCAGAGGCAGGAAACAGTTACATCACAACATGGCACAAACAGTACAGTACAGGTTGTAATTCATTTTAATAACATTTGATTCTCCAAAATATCGAAATATCTATAGATTTGCTAAATAAAAAAGCCAGCGTTCCTGTACGAGGGAGGACTGGGATTCATAGACAGTTCAAGAGTTCACTCTCTTCTATTATTAGGTCACTGCATTATTTCATCTTCTCAACTGGATCAAAACATTCATGATGATTTACATAATCAGATTCATCTATTAACAGAAGCCCTTCAGCTTTAAGTTACAGTCATGAATCTCTTTACGCAAGAGGCATTTGAATGTTTATTTATGTCACTGATTTAATTAGTGACTTTATTGTACATACAATACTTATGGATCAGTCACTGTGGAACACATTTGAGTTAAAGGAATAGTTCACTCAAATATATATGAAGCTTATATATAAAGCCCCAGCATCTGGGGGCATATTTACAAAACATTTTATCTTATCACCAAGAGTTCTCCTAAATGGCAGTAAAAGTTCTTAGTTACAAGTTTTATTTTAAAACATATTCACAAAGCTGCTAAGAGCAACTTTTACTAAGGAACAGGGATAAGTCTTAAGCTAAGAGTGAGGGTGGGGTTGACCTCGTTGCTATGGATGATGTCGTCACGCTTACACTGTGCGATTTTTGTCTGATTTCGAGCCAAATTATGACTTGTGCGACTGTTTTTGCGCTAGGCCGATTTTCAGCTTTATCGTGAGTCGTTTGTCGTGAGGTGTTTATGCAGTGTAAAGGGGGATACGAGAGGTGATAAACATTTTGCGATCTGCAATCAGATGGTCGAATACATTTCTGGCATGTCAGAAATTCTGGTCACCCCTCATGAGGGTATCGCAAAGCTGAAGAAGAGCTACGAACTGATTGCCCTATTTCTCCTCACTGCGCCTGCACGAAAGCAGAAGTTATACCATATTTTCATCTTTAATGCAGCAAGAAAGAAAACAAAAAGAGGGAGATCTTTATGTTCTGTATAGGCAACTATCAAATAGCAGCAATTTTGTAAACTGTCGCATGCCTCCAGTTAGTAACATGGATAATCCAAGTCTTCCAAACCACTGTGTAGCCTATCTAGCACCTCTTTTAATTCAGCTACTTGATCATTAATTTACTTGTTTCACTTTATTTACATTCATTTAATAATTTACCTAATTATATTATCACAGGAAATGTGAACCATTGTCCATCATTTGACAATTGGTGATAAAGAAAAATGTCACATTGCAATATTGGAAATTATTTTTCCATTTTAAATCATGAAGGTGAAACAGTGGATATCACGCAATGTGCCAACTTTGTGCGAGAATCATGTCGGTGAAGTCTCAAACCAGACAATTATTCACTAAAGAGAGTGAAAAAGCTTTCAGCACATTTATTCAGACAGCGAAAGATAAACTACTTCGACATAAATTCAGAAAACGTGTAACTGTCTTAATTTATTTTCTTAATATTTCTCTTATGGCCTATACAACTTATATAGTGAAAAAAATAAATAAGAGGAGAAGTAGGTATATTTTGTGTTCAACAAGTTGTTTTTTAAATAAAGCTGCTCTTACTTTTCATTGAGATATTATTGCAGTGTTCTGACATATTAAAGACTGATAATCATTTTAATTATAGGCCTATAATTCATTAGGCTATAAACAGCCTTAATGTTTTTAAATATTTTAATTTTAATGAGGAGTAAGATCATCTAATATTTTATGCAGCGTGTCAGTGTAATATCAGTTCAATAATACAAGTAGGCCTACCCTAATAATAATGATATTAATAATAATAGTTTATTTTATTAAATAAATTGAATATGCTAAATCCTCTTGATATGATTGCTGAATCAGTGGAATCTATATGAATCTATAGAGATTTCATATGAGACACCATATCATATGCTCTATCGGCGCAACCTGGCATGGGGGTTTATCGTGCATATTTCACACGTACAGTGTGAGCAGTCAAGTCGCGCTCAGCGATCGGACCACACAGTGTGAGCACATAAATCCTGAGCTCTGGCTTAACATCGCATGCGATCTACTCGTACAGTATGAGTAGCTAACCTTGCTGAAATCGCAAAGTGTATGCCCGCCTTAACTATGACCACAGTGATTGGCTGATATGGGAGGGGTTTCTGTCAGTGATTTAATAGAAATATTGTAGAAATTAGGCTGTGTCACTAATTAAACTAGTATATGTTCAGCTAATTGTCAACCTGTTACATGTCTGCATCTCGAGAGATTGCAGAATTCATTCATTCAAGTTCAGGAGGAGCACGTTCAAACGGTCTAAACAGCCGAGAGCCAATTCACCCAGTTACCTTGACAGTTTTCGCATTCCTCCGCCACCCTGACACCTCACACTCGGTTGGCGATACTGGGCAGAACTTTGGGTTTGGGCTAAATTCTAAGCTCATTGATGCCCTCGAACAGCACACCAAATACGCTTCTATTATTTTACTCTATTCGATCGTTTGTAAGTGTGAACCTGTGAAAACAACTGCCACAGGTAATCAGACATTATTTAAGTTTTTATGTATTTATTAAATAAGCAATATTTATTATTTTTTTGCTTTTTATTATAATTATGACAGTGAGTAGACAGGAAGAAAAGTGGAAGAGAAAAGGGAGAAAGGTCTGTGACAGCCATTGGGATTGTTTGTGTTTGGTCTTAGTGGCTTAGGAGTCATCTTAACTACTATTAATTTTTCACAGATTTAGGAGCTAGTTTTAGCGATAAAATGCGTTGTGAAATACTCTTAGAGCAAAGTTAGGACTGACACGCCCTTTATTTTTAAGAGTTTCTCATAAATCGGCATGTTAGGAGCTACTTTTAGCTTTAAGATGTTTTGTGAATATGGCATCTGTTGTCTGTGTTGCATGTTATAGCTTTAAGTACACATTTTCTTTAGATTTGTGCCTTTTATCTGAGACTGGATCTGTCAGACAAAGAGTCCCTGAACAACTGTTTATTTTTCAACTTCTCTACTTTTTCTACTATTTTTCTAGTTAGTGGGAATCACTTGTGAAAATAATGAGAACAAGGAAATACATAAGCAGCAAAGTGTGAATTCCACAATTGTTTCCACTGGTTGATTATTAGATATAATAGGCTACACTAATAATGATTTCATGAGTTCTATTGAGAAACTGGCTTGCAATTAAAACAAGCCGTACAGTTTGTGTTTTATGTCTAAATGATCAAGTAAAATAAAAACTGTTCTTTTGTTCTTGTTCCACTTTCTATTCCTCAAATAACCCTAAAAAAACAAATAATAATGCAATTCCCATAAAAATATTAAGTTGCATGTTTGCTAATTATCAATATTTTAATGCTTAATATTAAAATAGAAATACAATGGAATACACACACACTCACACACACACACACACACACACACACACACACACACACACACACACACATGTTGTGTTTCCATGTTTTATGGGGACATTCCATAGGCGTAATGCATTTTATACTGTACAAACCGTATTTTCTATCCCCTACACTGCCCCTGCCCCTAAACCTACCCATCACAGGAGACATGCTGCATTTTTACTTTTTCAAAAAAATCACTTAGTGTGATTTATAAGATGTTTTCCTCATGGGGACCAAAAAATGTCCCCACAAGGACAAAAATTTGGATATTGCCATCTTTGTGGGGACATTTTGTCCCCATACCGTAGGGATTACCAGTCCACACACACACACACACACACACACACACACACACACACACACACACACACACACACACACACACATGTTGTGTTTCCATGTTTTATGGGGACATTCCATAGGCGTAATGCATTTTATACTGTACAAACCGTATTTTCTATCCCCTACACTGCCCCTGCCCCTAAACCTACCCATCACAGGAGACATGCTGCATTTTTACTTTTTCAAAAACATCACTTAGTGTGATTTATAAGATGTTTTCCTCATGGGGACCAAAAAATGTCCCCACAAGGACAAAAATTTGGATATTGCCATCTTTGTGGGGACATTTTGTCCCCATACCGTAGGGATTACCAGTCCACACACACACACACACACACACACACACACACACACACACACACACACACACACACACACACTATAAAATATCACAGACTGTCCATAAAATGTATATGCCCATATGCACTATTCCACATTTCCTTGTGTACAGTACATTTGACATCAGAGGAAGGAAGACAAAGTGTGAGAGAGAAATAGATATAGAGACAACAAGAGAAGTGTATATTGCTTTCCGTCAGCACTTCTTTCTAACTTAAAGGTTTATTTGTCATCTGCATTGGCGTTTTGATGAGTCTGAAAGGTCAGCAGTCTATCATGTCCTGTTATATGCCCTCCTCCATATCGACACCACTGACCGTCCAGAGCCTCTGGGCTCCTACAGAATCTTCTTTATAAATCTGTAACATGAGGTCAGTCCTTTTCAATAATTCACTTCCTGCGTATTGAGTTGTGGCACACTAGACATTATGAACAAAGTCATGTCATGAAGACATGAAATATAATGCGTGTAGTGTATATTTATTGGTAAGACTTCTACTGTTTGTTGACCCTCTATTCAGTGATAAGAAGCTCTACTGTCAGGACCGAGTGTGGTCCATTCTTCACAACCGAAAATAAACTTTGATATAACCCTTGATGTAATTATAAACGATCTGGGTTGTATTTCCCAAAAGTATTGGGGGCAAACAATCAAACAAATAATCTTTCTAAAAGCATTGTTACATATAGTTTATAAAAACCATTGTAGATCAATAAGAACACTTGGGACAGCTGCAGAAATTACACTTCATCTTAATACATTTAATCCTGTGATGCTTACATTTTATGCAGTATACAATTGTACTTTAATATTAGGATTCAGGATGAATTTTTTTATTCTTGCTTACAACTGCATTCAGAGAGGGGGAAACATATCAATGATTTGCTGCTGTCATGAAAACCAGCCATAATATATATTTCAAGTTTGTGTTTATCACTGCCGTCACATGCAATCGTCCACCTCTTTTACAACCTCCTCCTCTTCCTGCATGACACCCATGGGTGCTCTCGCCCACACTGTAATGCTGTCACCATCATCACTTCAGGACGCAAAGAGCAGACCGCATGACGGGCGCAGCTTCCATTTTAAATTTTACTCCACAACAGGAGAATATGGGGAAAACATTGATTTGTCCCCAAATTTACTAATACGTTTAGAATGACGTTGCGGTCACAATTGTTCTGTTTCATGGTTTTTCTGTGTTCCCTGTTCCTGAGTTCTCATTTTTAGTTAGTTGTCATGATTTGTAATTGAGCTGAGCACCTGTTTCTCATTCTGTTAATCATCCCTTAGTGTATTTAAGTCCTCAGTTCATTTTTTTTTTCAGTTTCAATTTTATAATTATACAGTTGAGGTGTAAATGTTCTCAATGCATTGCCATGCATGCACACACACACACACACACACACACACACACACACACACACACACACACACACACACACACACACACACACACATGTTTGTTTTTGTGAAATGTGGGACATTCCATAGGCGTAATGCATTTTATACTGTACAAACCGTATTTTCTATCCCCTACACTGCCCCTGCCCCTAAACCTACCCATCACAGGAGACTGCAGTTTACTTTCTGTGAAAAAAAACTCATCCTGTGTGATTTATAAGCATTTTGAAAAGTGAGGACATGGGGAACGTCCTCATATTTCACCCTCTTTTGTAATACCTATGTCATACCCATGTCATTATACACATTTGTGTCCTGATATTTCACAAAAACATGACCACACACACACACACACACACACACACACACACACACACACACACACACACACACACACACACACACATGTTGTGTTTCCATGTTTTGTGGGGACATTCCATAGGCGTAATGCATTTTATACTGTACAAACCGTATTTTCTATCCCCCTACACTGCCCCTGCCCCTAAACCTACCCATCACAGGAGACATTCTGCATTTTTACTTTTTCAAAAACATCACTTAGTGTGATTTATGACCTGTTTTCCTCATGGGGACCAAAAAATGTCCCTACAAGGACAAAAATTTGGATATTGCCATCTTTGTGGGGACATTTTGTCCCCATACCGTAGGGATTACCAGTCCACACACACACACACACACACACACACACACACACACACACACACACACACACACACACACACACACACACAAAAAGCCCTTATCACCTTCACACATTCCTCTAAACACCTGTATTTCTGTGATTAGTCTGGATACACAATTTTCATAATAATGATAACGAGAGTGTTTGTCAGTATTCCCAATCCTGTCTCTTTTTAGTTCCACCCCATTCTGTCTCTTTTCTCCTTTGACATTTGTTTTCAATCAGTCATTCAGTACAGAGGATTTACCCTCATTTTGCCTTTGTGTCTTTTGCTCTAGCGCACTTTAAATACAGTCTTGTCAACCATGATCTATCAAAAGCTTTAAACACTTCATCAAAAGTACTCCACAGTGCACCAGTACTTCAAGACCTCATGGGAACAGCCTCAAATTCATCTTTTAGCCTGTCTGAAAAACACTCTCCATATGTCAAGAATATGCCTCCTAACCCACTGTATTAAGTATTTTTATTATCTATTTAGGATGGTATATATACCAATCAGTGTTTCTATTGTAAACTGAGGGTATGTTTACATGACAACATTTTCAACAAACTGGAAAACGTTTTATGCGTGTTGGCAATTAATTTACACGCAGCAGAGTTTTTGGGGCCTGTAAATGCAAGCTTTTGAAAACGGGTTTCAAAGTGTAAGGTTTTTTTGCAAGGTAATTCCTTTACCGTCTCCATGTAAACAACAAAAACCTGGATTTTTGAAAATGGTGACATAAAATGTGCATAATATGTGTTCACAGGGTGTTCACAAAGTACATTGTTTTCAGGTAAACATTCCCTAAAACTTAATTCATTCACACACCGATCAGGAATAACTTTACGATATTGTGTTGGTCCCCCATTTGCTGCCAAAACACCCCTGACCTATCGGGGAATACCATTTCCATGAAAGGGTGTACATGGTCTGCAACAATGCTAAGGTAGGTGGTTTGTGTCAAAGTAACATCCACATGGATGGCAGGACCAAAAGTTTCCCAGCAGAACATTGCCCAAAGCTTCAGATTGCCTACGCCGGATTGCCTCCTCCCATAGTGCATCCTGGTGCCATGTGTTCCCCAGGTAAGTGACGCACACACACCCAGCCTTCCACATGATGTAAAAGAAAACTTGATTCATCAGACCAGGCCACCTTCTTCAATTGTTCTGTGGTCCAGTTCTGATGCTTACATGCCCACTGTTGGCACTTTTGGCAATGGACAGGGGTCAGTATGGACACCCGCACAGTCCAGCCTTCGCCCCGAATTTGCATCAATGAGCCTCGGCCGCCCATGACGCTGTTGCCGGTTCACCCCTGTTCCTTCCTTGAACCACTTTTGATAGATACTGATCACTGCAGACCTGGAACACCCCACACGAGCTGCAGTTCTGGAGATGCTCTGACCCAGTTGTCTAGCAATCACAATTGGCCCTTGTCAAACTCACTCAAATCCTTACGATTGCCCCTTTTTCCTGATCCTAACACATTAACTTTGAAGACAAAATGTTCACTTGCTGCCTAATATATCCCGCCCACTAACAAATGCCGTGATGAAGAGATAAGCAGTGTTATTCACTTCACCTGCCCTGTAATTAAGAAAGTCAAATAGATTTGGAACGAGGGTGATTAGATGATGACAGATTATTTTTTGGGGTGAACCATGCTTTAGTGGATAGTATTATTTGGTTAAGAAGTAACAGTACATACTTATGCTCATCTGTGTATGTCAGAGGATTGGCTTGAGGCTTTACAAGTAGTACAATCTTTTTAGAGTGCAGACAGCTCTTGTGGATTGGACCAGCTAAAACAGGGGTTAATGGCGAGTGCATGTTTATAGAAACAATGTGTACTGCACACAGGCTTCCATGTTTATTTTATAGTCACATATAATGTAATTATAATGTCACATCTCCACAAAGATGTGTCTGAAAACTTAGGCATCTGACTTGTTTCCTTGCTGCCTTATCAGGCAATGACTTTGTAAGCAGTGCTAGCACATGAAGGTACCTCATGAAACTAATAAATCATGTGCTGATAATATACAACAATGTCAAGATCTCTGGAAACAGGTTTGGTTAAGTGATATTTACATTCCACACAGTCGGAGGAACTATCTGATGGCGATGATGTCCGCCACTGGCTGTGCTGGATAACAATGCAGTGGGGAAAGGAGCCAGAATCCTTGACTTGAACACAAAGCTCTGTGGGATGCTGATCTCCTGGAGCACTTAAAGGGTCCTAAAATCTGGAACACGCAGATGAAGGTACCTTGGAATGAAGGTTTACTCGCTGGAGCTAAACCTTGTTGTGAATGTGTCTATATGTATTCTGCCTCTGGACCAGAGACTCAGAACTTGGTCAATTCGTTTTTGTCTCTCTGAACGTGCTGTAGTTGTTATTTTCTTGCTGGACGAAGACTTTGAATGTAATGTGTCTATTAATGTCACTTTCCTCACAGACTGGAGACTCAGAGCATTGAATCTGTTGCTGTCTTTCCTTTACAGGCAGTAGACTCAGGACATATTTATTAATGTCTCACCTTTGCAGACTGGAGACTTAGAAAAGTGTATCTGTTATTGTCTCATCAGAGGAGACTCAGAAAAAAGAGTGTCTGTTGAAAGGGTACCCCTTTCCGATGAGGAGGAGATTGCAATTTGGAGCTTCTCCATTCCAGGTATGTGATTGGGTGCTGGCATAAGTGGGGGGACACAGTAGGGCTCACCCTTCTTTCCCCTGTGGAACTTATTTGCATAATCTAAATCACACAGTTAGACCAGTGTCTTTAACGTTTTACCAATGCATTTCTCACTTTCCAAACCATCACCAGAATACTGCGCTTTAGGTATATGTTTGTTGTCCTAGCATACTTATCTGATGGTGATGGACAGTGTTTGTGCTGATCCACCAAGATCCAATTTAAATGTACCAAACCTTTCTCCATTGTTGCAGTCAGAGAGGGGCCCTGCCATAAAACTGGTCCCTGGAGTGTGCTTTTCACTACACACTGTTCTCCAGGACACTTCGTAATGTTATTATCCTGTTAAGAGCTTCTTGTTTCATACATTGAACATTTACTCACCTGTTCCCTGTGTTTGCCACCTGCCATTATTATATACCCTGCTTTGGAGTTCATCAATCAACTTCTATCACACTTTGAACTTGTCATTCTAAACTTTGCATTTAACCCCGAGTAGAGGAACTTTTCACACTTGTAATTATTCTAAAGTGAAGGTAATCGTAACCCACTACTAATGACTCAAGTATTACCAAGTAATAACCTTCCTTCAGAAGGAATTGCTAATTATTTGGATCAGTATTCTAAAGTCGGAAACATGATAATTCTAGTAATGACTGAAATCGTTGTAAGATTTTAAGGTTTTGGAAAAGTACTGGATATTAATGACTCAAGTGTTACTACTACCTTTTAGAAGGACCAACTAATTATCAGTATTCTAATGTTAAAAGCATGATAACTCTCTAGTAAATAAATTATTTAAGTGTCACAAGTGCACCGGTCCTCCCTCACTCACAATAAAATTCCCAGGCTTCATCATCTACACCTGCACCTGATCAGCACACTCATCACCACAGTGCTTAAGCACACACCTCAGCCTCAGTCATTTGTCTGGTCTATGACTACGGATTACTTACTTGTCTACTTACCTGAGATATTTACCTCCTGCGATTTTCTCAAAGTTCCTGTATTCCTTGTTCCCACTTCTGTTCTCCTGCTCCAGCATCCCTCCAACATTCCAGCCATCCCTGTAAGACACAGACATTGTTTATTATTCAGTCACTCTAATGGCAGCAAAAAGGTGTGTGCGTGGATATACTTACCATGTGAAGTTACATACTTTATCACCTGTCAGAGGGTTAAGTAACGACACAATGTCGAGGAAGAGAAAGATGCTTAAGTCTTTTCCACTCATCACATAGCCATTCTCCATTGAGCCCAGAATCAAGGAAACTCGAAATTTGACATAAAATGGCATTTTCCATATCTTGATACCTCGATAAGGAGATCAGTTAAGAAAAGGCAGGCCTGACGTAGAGGGTGTGCTCATTTAAATAACTTCTCTTGTGCACTTCCTGCTTTACAGTTAGCAATATGATATTTAATTTGGATATAGCAAGAACACAACCCAGAGGAGCTCCTATAGGCGAGGGATGAAGGTGGTGTGTCTTTGACATTCCCCGCCTCAGAGCTAGACTGACCCAGCATGCCCATGCATGCTCTGCTCACAACTTAGATGATTACTACACCTTTTTAATTCCTCAGAATGAAATGCAGCCACACTAACCAGACAAGGGAAACACGGTTTGAATGAAGACTGAATTCAAATACCTAACTTCTCAAAGTCAGATAATATTCCACCATTTAAATTCCTTAGTTTTAAATGCCGCAATAATCACCAGAGAAGTGAAACATGGTCTAAATAATAGGCTGAATTAAAATATCTAACTTCTCAAAGTCATATAATATTGCACCATTTTAATACATCAGAATTTGATACAGCCATAAACACCAGACAAGTGAAGCTTTCACTTTCAAAGGGGCAGGGGCTCAAGGGCTCAATCCCACCTGTGACTGTGCATGCCTCACAAGCAAACTGCTGAAGAGGAAAATCTGACGTTACTGTGTTGCCGGCTTCCCTTTGTAGCTTCCGTGTTACGTCATCATATGTCATGAGGTGACGGAGCACCAATCAGGATTGGACTTGTTGCACACATGCTTCAGACACAGTCACGCTAAGGGTGTTCACCAAAGTTTCGCCATACAAAGCAGTGCGAGTTCCCTCGAAAGAGAAGTTGATAGTATAGTCAGCAATATATTATATGAGTGTGCAATTCTAGAGCCTTTAATTCGTCCAATCAATGACACAGATAGCGCAAATTTGCAAATAAGAACGTTGTGAATAAACAGTTGATGAATTTCCAGGATTCATTGTTAACCCTGGGTAAATTATAAGCAGTGTGACAAGGGAAGCACGATATCAAAGGATTTTGTTTATCTGGGGTTTAGAATGACCCAGGGTTAACTATTTCAATTGTGAAAAACACAGTAACACTTATAATGGTCGTTAATTAATAAGTAACTATGCCGGAAGTAATGCAGCACTAATGAGTACTGCACACTTACTAATAACTAATATAGAAACAAGCCAATAACTAATCAGTAAGTAATATCGAATTGAGGATATAGTTCCTTGTTAAGTAATCAAAAATTATTGACTGAGATTATCCTCATTAATAACTATTAACTACTAACAAATTATAAATAACATTATTGTGTGTCTGAGACAGTCATCTTTTTTACTCATAAAATGCATCACTAATTACTTAAGTGTTATCTAGTCACATTGCAGGATCTACTAGTGATCTGGACCATTATTTGAAAGCTGAAAAATGTGTTTTTCCACTTTAAAAAAATGGTTCCAAGTAACTAGTAGTTACATAATAAGGAAGTATCTTAGCCCCCCCCCCCTAAATTTGATATTCGATATTATTAGAGTTTAGCTTGTTTCTATATTAGTTAATAGTAGTAGCTGAAGTGTTAATGTATAGTACTACACATTACTTCCCGCATAGTCACCTATTAATGATGGACCATAATTCTAAAACGGGACAGTAGACTCATGAATGATATCTATGTACGTCTTTTTACCATTTGTGCTGTATTTACCCAGTTATTTGGTCTTTAAAAGCTCTGTACTACATGATTAGTGTTAAAGGTTAAACAGTCAAGAGGTAGAAGAGAGAGAAAATGATAGAGAGAATACATGTGCTCTCACATTGCCAACACTGCCAACCCATCCACCCACAAGACTTTTTGCACACACAACAAGAATGGCCAATCGGTTGCCATTAAGATTCAGCTCATCCAGGCCAAAGTGCTCTTTCAATGGGCTGAAAGCAAATAAGCTCAGTGAGTGATGAATGGTTTGTACACATGTCCATGTCCTCTTCATAGAACCTTAGCATTAATTACATCAATTTGTTCTGTGCACTCATCAATACAAGTCTGCTTTTAGGAGGTGAGGCAGAGGGAGCTATTTTCTTGACTTTTTAATGGGGATGTCAGATTGCAGCATTGTCCCATTTTAATGACATGAACTGTAGGAGATGCCAGTGACTGATAAAGAGAACACATGTCAACTATAACTGATAATACAGCACGACTGCAGCTCCACTCAATTCAATCCTCTTTAGATATTACGGATGCTTCCACTGGCCTCCTATAATGCAAAACCGCACAACAGCAGATTTATTGAATATCCTATATTAAATGCTAAAGCAATAGATTTCATACTGATTTCATACTGAGATTCACCATCTACTGTATGTTCAGAATAGCATACTAACAATCTACTAGTATGCTTTTTTTTCAGCACTCATGGAATGCATGACCAATACATTTGCCGATGTCATTTTAGTGTACAGCAAAGCACAAAGCATTGGAATACTGTGGCGATAAATTTATCAAATTAATAAATTAATATTAGTATGCTGTATATGGTTAATAGATAAGCTATATCTAGCATGTTCAGTTTGAAAGGTACTCCCCATGGCATATTAATTAAATTATTATAAATGTATATGAATGCAAATGTATGTATTAGAGACATGTGCATTACACAAATGTATGGTAATGTGTATTACATTGATTTACAGAAGTATATTATGTCATCAAACCTTAAAGGGTTACTTCAGCGATTAGCATTAAGCTTTGTATCAGTAAAAACCCGGCAGTATATTCAAATTATCGTACTTTCCCCCTTCATATCCCCCTGAGACGAGATAATTATGTATTTTATTTCTGGAAAAAATACTGAGATGACGCAAATATCATCATTTTGCGTCATCTGAGGATTTTTTGGCCAGAGGCTAAAGACTACAGCCAGCAGGAGGTGCTATTTACGCATGTTTTCAACATCGCACTCACAGCACTCGGCTCAGGGAGCTGCGGAGATTCATGTAAACGGAGCGGTGGAGAGCAAAGTGAGTGTTTTAACTTTAAAAATTAATTCCTATAAAAGTTAAGCTTCCAAAGACATGAACTGAAAATGCGCCAGACTGAACACGCGTTTCAGTCAATGCAGACAATGCAGCTGCGATTACCACAGCTCATGTGATGAATGTAATCCGATCCTTCTGCGTTTGTGCCATGACACCCATTCGGCCCACTCACATTATATTGAACAGACATGTTCAGTTTTTAATTGTAGTGTCTCTAACTGAACTGATTTTATTAAAATGAACGCGGTAGGCAAGTGATCCAGTAATCCAGTAGTCGTGCCTAGACTGGTCTCGTAGGGCAGCGAAAGCAAGTGCAATCTGGGAGTTGTTGTCTTTCATCCCCATGAGACACAAATACATTTTCTGTCTTTTCTCAGTCTAGAAGGCTCCAAATTCACATTTCTACTACATAAATGACCAAGTTTAAATACAGATTTTTCTTCCCAGTGCTGAAGTACCCCTTTAACCCTTTCACACGTTCGATCACACCGGTGTGATTAATCTTGGCTGGTCCCTGGAGTGTATGATCACACCAGTGTGATTAGAATGTTCAGTGCATCACATGATCAACTAAATTCAAACGTGCTTTTGCACTTTCACTGGCGCTGAGCCCGAGGTAGACGCGCTCAGCGCTTGTCATATACGACTACTATTCAGTGTTTTCACCACATAATGCTTATTTTAGATTTCAGACATTTAAATATACATAATTACCAGCAAAACAATGCATTTAGAGTTTGTTCTATGGAAGAAACAATAATATAGCCTTGAAATCTAGACGCACATTAGTGGCAGCAAATCTAATTTGCAGCCAGGGTAGTCTAACAACTCTCAGTTGGCTTGTGAGCTGGAAAAAACAAACTCTGGTCAGGTCAATCACATTGTGTATAGAGTCGGTGGGCAAGCTTAACATAATGACGGAGTTGCTGTGTTTCCACATGCTACGTAAAAACAAAGAAGCTGGTGAAAAGCTGTCTTTCGAATCGACTTTGGCTGCGACTCTGGAAGACATGTTGTTTAGTTTTTCTTTGAGAAAAGAACAAAGAACGGTACTGAAGTCATTCTTAAAAATGGAAGATATGTTCAGAGTTTTGCTGACCGGATACAGCGAACGTTTAATCTATCAACTAGCTCCGCTTCACCTTTTTTGTTGCTCTGGTTGGTTGTAGACAATCGTTTATCCCGCCCCTCGGATTGAGCCCTGCCAATGGTGAGTTTCCAGACCCAACATCTTGATATGGGTCTGGCTTGTCAGGCTAACAAAAATAATCTTTTCCATTATAATTAGACAAGTTTTATTCACATCACATACACATTGTGTAAGTCACTTTAAAGTTTTCTCTATTATTCTCCCAGTTCACTGGCCACTTACTTTCATGTATTTCGGGAGAAGTGGATGAATTCATGAATTCTCTGAACTGCGGCACAAACTGGTTGCGCCCATCATGCATTTCAGCGTGATCTTTATAAAGGTGTTTAAACAACAAAACACATCCACTTGCCCATATTTGACAATCAGAATATCAGATATGTCATGCTATAGGTAACACATTTTTTGAATATTTTGAATAAAAAGGAAAAAGGAAATAAAAAGCAGATCATCAGTCATACAGCGTTAGTATGACTGCAGTGCGTCATGTGACAAGCAATGACTTGTCACCATGGAAAAAATAAAGTGATGCGTTCTAAATAACAGTCACCTTGAAAAACTCATTCTGGGGGGGTCAGCCAGAATATTTTAAACTTATGTGTGAAAGGGATAAACTCCTCCAATATGTGTGACTCAAGTGTTGTCTACGTTTGATGAAATTGCAAGGTGATGAATGCATTTTGAGAACATTAACAGATATTCCATTCTCAGGGAGTAGTTAGCACTAAACACTAAATAGGGCCCCTTTCAATCGGAACACAAAACTCAACTTAAAACTCAAAATTACCTGGCAGAAGAACTGAACGCCTACAAACTGTGGTGATAAAATACTTCAAATTGTGTGCATCCTTGCGCCATCCAAGCAACTTCCATGAGATGAATGGCAATGCTAAAGGAAAGCTTTCTCCAGACCTCCTTGGGTTAAAGTGCCTCTTAAATAACCCTCTGTTGTGGCTAATGAGGCCATTGTAGGAATGGCATGGTCCACATTTACACGCTGTGCGGTGGTAGATGATGGCGCAGCGTGATTCGGGAATATATTAATAATTTGAACTAATGTCAAGCCGACTTCTTGTCTGTATTCTCTGGCGTGTTACAGTGAGCAAGATCACAGTAGAATACCTCTGAGAAAAAAAGTCTTGCACCTTTGACTTTGGCTACAACTCCATCCATCTGCCATCTGTTCTGTCCTTCACCTCTCCACACTGATTCATGCAAAATGCTGCTCCTCCTCTTCCCTGTTTCCCGCCCCAGGCAAAATTAGTGTGGCGGTCACTGAATTTAATCACAAACTGTCCCATGAACTATCATGTTGTCATTGTCTAATGTAAATAGCCTGCTTGTCAGGTTGGCATGAAGTTACTGAAAGGCCCTATTGAGTTTTAGAAAATATGCACACTTGAGACTTTCTCAACTTTACTCAGAAACGTTAAATAAAGCATCTGTTTGGTGAAGGAAATAGTTGTCTGTTGTTTTTTGAGTTGTTTTTTGATGGAGTTACTTTCCATCATAAGACTGAGATTTGATCTCCATGCCTCACCGAGTATAATATATATATTTTTTAATCTCCTCCAGTCTTTTTTTCTCGATCACTCTCTTTCTCTTTCTTTATTGTTAAATTGTATATTTAGACTTGCTTTCATGCTCTGAGGTGGTGTCAAATATTTCAGTCAAGTCATCTCAACTTCAGATTGTGGTCCATAGCCTCACTTTATTAAAGTTGAAGGAAAATTGCGATTTAAAATGGGATCCAAAAGTGTGGGTGAGCTTGTGAAAAAGCGATTTATCTGCCATTTCAGTGATCATCTCACATAGACTGAGATGCTCAATGTCAAGAGGTGTCTGTGTTCCTGTGTTCTCACTCTCCGAACACCTAATTCAGGCTATATGCCCCCTCTCCCTTCCTTTCAAGAGATCCAGCTATATGAACTCGGGACATCTATTTATGAACTCATTATTTACATTACTTTATCTGTCACTTAGCTTCACATTTGTCACAAAAATGAGGGCAAACAGAGAAATGAGTTTAACTTCCACAGCGGAACCCAAATAAATTACAGAAACAGTAACTAGATAAAAGTAAGTTGCATCAGCATGCATAACTAAAGCACTGCATGATGAAAAATACTTCCCAGTTACAACCAATTCATTAGTTTGATCTTCATAGCTACAACTCTCATAATATACATAGAGATTCACTGAGTTCTGCTCTGCAATCTAACTAATGCTGGGTACACACTACAAGATAATCGGGGCAATTTTGGGCCGGAGTCCCGATTATCTTGATGGTTATACAGATTATTTTATCAGATGTTTCAGTGGTGTGAGGTACGGATGTGACGGTGAGGACATTTTCCCACCGGTTAATCAACATGTGACAACACCCGGTCCGGTATGACCGACTGGGCTTTTAAACCGAAAGTAACAAGCGAGTGATTTCAAGGAATTCCTATGAAAGTTAAGCTTCTATTAGCCTAGAAATCTAGACGCACCCTAGCGGCAGCAAATCTAATTTGCCACGAGTGTAGTCTAGCAACTCTCCATAAACTTGCGAACTGAAAAAAGCAAACTCTGGTCAGGTCAATCACATCGTGTATAGAGTTGGTGGGCGGGCTAAACATAATGACGGCAGAGTTGCCGAGGTTCCGCGTGCTTGTAAACAAAGAAGCTGGCGAATGGCGATCTTTCGAATCGGCTTTGGCTGCAACTCTAGAAGACTTGCAGTTGTGCTTTTCTTTGAGAAAAGAACAAAGAATGGCACTGAAGCCATTCTTAAGAAGGGAAATTGTGTTCAGAGTTTTTCCAACCAGATATGGCGAAAGTTCAATCTATCAACTAGCTCCGCATCACGTTGCTCTGGTTGGTTTTAGCGCTATCCAGTTGCGTGCAGTGGGAATTTGGAAGACAACCGTTTATCCCACCTCTTGGATTGAGCCCTGTCAATGGTGAGTTCCCAGACCCAACATCTTGATGTGGTTCTGGCTTGTAAGGCTAAGCTTCCATGGCAATGAACTGAAAACACGGCAGTGCATACACTGTGAATGACAGTTTGTCCGTAAATGTGCGCTCTTTGCGGCCAAGAATGAATGACAGTGCAGCATTAAATGCGCACTCTGTGTGGCCGTGCACATTATTGTTTTGGTTTAGAATTAGCAGCAATTCGGGGGCTGGTTGCATGAAATGTTGGGTTCATTAGCCTATTATTTTGAATGAAAAACACAACTAGGCGCTTTTACATTTCGCTTTGAAATCAAATCTTCCGCAATCATCTCAGTTAACTCTTTGCTCTTGTAAAAAAATAAATTTTACTCCTGCTGCTGGTCTGTGCTGAGACTCTCGTTCGTATCATGCTTTATTAAGCTGACACATTCAGTTTATATTTGCATTGTCTGTTCTCTAACTGAACTAAACTATTTTATTACTATAAACAAATCTAAATGACAGTGGGGCCAGTGCTATGATGGGCAAGTGATGTAACCAGTGTTGAGTCTGAACATCAGTTTTTCAGACGTCAACATTGTCAAAACGATCCCCATTCACACGGATCTGCAAAATCTATTAAAAACACTGTGTTATGCATGCCAAGCCAGTAGTTAGCGATGTCATTTGTAAAGAAAAACGACTTGACCATAGACACATAATACACTTTAGGGCTGGGTATTGACAAGGGCCTCATGATAAATACATGATACATGGATCACTATACGATATATCATGATATACTGCAATACGATACACACTGCGTAAAATAGTCAGTATGCTTAACAATCTGTATTGTGAAAAGTGCTATATAAATAAAGGTAGATTGACTTGACTATGCTCTACTATGCTGTAAACTATTTTGATATTTCATATTTTGTTAACTAACTTATCTGCGAGTCGGAATCAAATAGCGCGGCTCCATAGTGTTCACCATATGCCTGAAGCTGGGGTTTTAAACCACACTATATGGCCACAAATCCTTACAAATGAAATGCACCACCAACACCATTATCTTCTTTGCATTAGCTGAGATAGACTAAAGCTTGTTTGTGGTATTATCCAGTTTGCCTTGAATCAACGGCTGAGGTTGCAGTGCCGGTGTTTCATCTGCGTGGTGTCTTGTTAAGTGATAATGCTTGTTCGTTGTGTTTCCTGAATAATTGAGTGTTACCTATCAAAGCTTACAAACGACATTTATTTTGTCTAGACATTTATCAATTCTAGAATCAAAACACTATCAAAAACATTGCTGTAGTTAGCTTTATCTATCGACATTTTTGCACAGCCCATGCGCATGACGTTACTGTGTCCCACTGTTAAGTGTACAGGTCCTTTTCAAAAAATTAGCATATTGTGATACAAGTTCATTATTTTCCATAATGTAATGATAAAATTAACATTTCATATATTTTAGATTCATTGCACACCAACTGAAATATTTCAGGTCTTTTATTGTTCTAATACTGATGATTTTGGCATACAGCTCATGAAAACCCAAAATTCCAAAAAATCTCAAAACTTAAAAAATTAAAAATTAAATCTAAAAAAATTAGCATATTTCATCCGACCAAAAAAAGAAAAGTGTTTTTAATACAAGAAAAGTCAACCTTCAAATAATTATGTTCAGTTATGCACTCAATACTTGGTCGGGAATCCTTTTGCAGAAATGACTGCATGGAGACAATCAGCCTGTGGCACTGCTGAGGTGTTATTGAGGCCCAGGATGCTTCGATAGCGGCCCTAAGCTCATCCAGAGTGTTGGCTCTTGCGTCTCTCAACTTTATCTTCTAAATATCCCACAGATTCTCTATGGGGTTCAGGTCAGGAGAGTTGGCAGGCCAATTGAGCACAGTAATACCATGGTCAGTAAACCCTTTACCAGTGGTTTTGGCACTGTGAGCAGGTGCCAGGTTGTGCTGAAAAACAAAATCTTCATCTCCATAAAGCTTTTCAGCAGATGGAAGCATGAAGTGCTCCAAAATCTCCTGATAGCTAGCTGCATTGACCCTGCCCTTGATAAAACACAGTAGACCAACACCAGCAGCTGACATGGCACCCCAGACCATCACTGACTGTGGGTACTTGACACTGGACTTCAGGCATTTTGGCATTTCCTTCTCCCCAGTCTTCCTCAAGACTCTGGCACCTTGATTTCCGAATGACATGCAAAATTTGAGCAACAGTCGAGTGCTGCTTCTCTGTAGCCCAGGTCAGGCGCTTCTGCCGCTGTTTCTGGTTCAAAAGTGGCTTGAACTGGGGAATGCGGCACATGTAGCCCATTTCCAACACACGCCTGTGCACGGTGGCTCTGGATGTTTCTTCTCCAGACTCAGTCCACTGCTTCCGCAGGTACCCCAAGGTCTGGAATCGGTCCTTCTCCACAATCTTCCTCAGGGTCCGGTCACCTCTTCTCGTTGTGCAGCGTTTTTTGCCACACTTTTTCCTTCCCACAGACTTCCCACTGAGGTGCCTTGATACAGCACTCTGGGAACAGCCTATTCGTTCAGAAATTTCTTTCTGTGTCTTACCCTCTCGCTTGAGGGTGTCAATGATGGCATTCTGGACAGCAGTCAGGTCGGCAGTCTTACCAATGATTGCGGTTTTGAGTAATGAACCAGGCTGGGAGTTTTTAAAAGCCTCAGGAATCTTTTGCAGGTTATTAGAGTTAATTAGTTGATTCAGATGATTAGGTTAATAGCTCGTTTAGAGAACCTTTTCATGATATGCTAATTTTTTGAGATAGGACTTTTGAGTTTTCATGAGCTGTATGCCAAAATCATCAGTATTAAAACAATAAAAGACCTGAAATATTTCAGTTAGTGTGCAATGAATCTAAAATATATTAAATTTTAATTTTATCATTACATTATGGAAAATAACAAACTTTTATCAAAATATGCTATTTTTTTGAGAAGGACCTGTATAGTCGAAAACTTTGAGTAAATGGCCCCTAAGCAGCTTTTTGTTTGAAAATTTTGCAAATGTGCATGAGTAAAGTTTAACAAATTTGATGCAAAATCCATGTGGGGAAATATTTCACCTCATACAGAATTCCAGATGGTATGGATTCTTATTTACATACTGCATTTTGGCAGCAGAATTTTGACTTGCACCCTAACTTTAGTTTTAGATGTCTCAGATAGTTCGTCCATTTTCTACAGAATTCAAGTTTGTCATTTTAACTGCAGAGACAATCGGTAGTTCTATGTGAAATCAGACATTTTCCCATTTCACACAGCAATCCCAGAAACAGAATGGCTTTACCGGTAAATAAACAAATATGCTGTTCACACAAGCAATGGCGCTCTGACTTTTTGTTCTGTGATGTCAATCATCTTTAAATGCTGTGCATTGTTAAAAAACACAAGACACGCATAATAGTATCCAACTGCAAAGCCGCAGCGCTGATGAATGGAAAAGAAGGCAAGATCTCAAGCACAACACGCTATATTAAAAAGCTTACTTTAAACACCGGGTTAGTGACGTAATATCCATAAGAACTTATGATTGGCCCAAAGCAGACTTCGTATGTTCTCATAGCGGTAATCTTCATTCTGCGTTACAGAGCACACATTACCGGTAATTTACTGTTAATGTTACAACTTACCTTACTGGCAAATTGCCGGAACTGATTCACCAGTATTTTTGGTAATTTACAGAAAAATAAAAAACATAATTTACCGATAATTTACCAGTAAAGACTCTATGTGTGAAAGATAGGGGTATGAGAAAATTTTGATGCATCGATGCGATTTGTTATCTATCGATTCAGGATTGATTCTCAAAAATTCTGAATCGATCTGTGTTCAATTCAAACTGCCACTTCACCACTGTAAGCGCGCGGTCACTGGCCAAACAGAAAAATCCGTTGATAGACGAACGTTCATATGCTGACCGTTCGCAAAGACCCACCCCTTTAGTTACTGTTGCTATGTCTGTCTATGGCTATGTCCGACACGCCATGGGCCTCTCACGGACCATATATGTTCTTACGTCATGTAGAGAAAATACATTGCGGAGCAAAGAGGATACTGACAACACGCCGACAGACAGGACAGAGCAAGTTACTTTTGATATGAAACAAAGTCTCAACTTTAAAATGTTATATTTTTAAAGAAATGTAATCCACAAATAATCCATGTTCTGTGTGGCTCTTTAATGTGATCGCTGTAACGCCTTAGTTAAAGCTGCTTGTGAACCGATCATCTCTTCCTTCTAGTTCATTGATAAGCATAACATTAACATGAATGAACACTCAAGAAATGTTGTTTCAACCGCAGAAAGACATCAGTACTGCTTCGTCAGACAAACCGGCAGATTCCGCAATGAGATTGGTCAGATCGCCTGTCAATCAAACTCACAGTGAAAGTTGAATTTGAAGATTTACATTTACATTACATTTAGTCATTTAGCAGACGCTTTTATCCAAAGCGACTTAAAAATGAGAGTAAAAGAAGCAACCAAGACCAGTCAAGGGCAACAATATGCAAGCGCTGTAACAAGTCTCACGGAATCTAACACAAAACACATAGGGCAGTTTTTTTTTTATTTTATTTTTTTATTAAATAACAAACAGAAATGAATAGAGTGATAAGTGCTATTCTTTATTGGTCAAGTGCTGCTGGAAAAGAAGTGTCTTGAGATGTTTTTTGAAAATGGCTACAGACTCGGCTGCTCGAACTGAGACAGGCAGGTCATTCCACCAGGTGGGGAACGGCCCAAGAAAAGGTCCTAGTGAGGGATTTCATGCCTCTTAGAGATGGCACCACTAGGCGTCGTTCACTTGCAGAACGCAAGATTCTGGAGGGTGTGTAAGTCTGAGCAAGCGAGTTTAGGTATACTGGTGCAGAGCCTGCGGTTGCTTTGTAGGCGAGCACCAGAGTCTTGAATTTGATTAGCGCGGCTATCGGCAGCCAGTGAAGACTGATGAAGAGAGGTGTGACATGAGCTCTCTTCGGCTCGTTGAAGACCACTCTCGCCGCTGCATTCTGGATCAGCTGCAAGGGTTTAACAGTGGATGCTGGAAGGCCCGCTAGAAGAGCTTGAACCAGGAGTTGAGTGGCCTGCTCTGATAGGAAGGGTCTAATCTTCCAAATGTTGTGTAGCGCAAATCTGCAGGACCGGGTTGTTGCAGTAATGTGGTCAGTGAATTTTAGCTGATCATCAATCACAACTCCGAGGTTCATGGCTGTCCCGGACGGAGTCATGGTTGATGAACCGAGCTGAATGGAGAGAGTATGTTGAAGTGCTGGGTTGGCTGAGACCACAAGCAGTTCTGTCTTTGCCAGATTGAGGTGTTGTTCCTTCATCCAGGCAGAAATGTCTGTCAGGCAGGCAGCGATCCGAACCCCAACTGTGGGATCATTTGGTTGAAATGAGAAGTAGAGTTGAGTGTTATCAGCATAGCAGTGATAGGAAAAGCCATGTTTCTGGATGACAGATCCTAGAGATGACCTGTAGATGGAGAAGAAAAGTGGTCCAAGCACTGAGCCCTGAGGAACTCCAGTAGCTATATGATGTGACTTAGACACTTCACCTCTCCATGACACTCTGAAGGACTTACCTGAGAGGTAAGACTTGAACCACTGGAGAGCAGTTCCTGAGATGCCCATCTTCATGAGAGTTGACAGGAGGATTTGGTGGTTAACTGGATAAAATAGACAAACTACGACCTGCTTACCTGGCGTAACTCTGTTGCTTTTAAATGTGCTTTATAAATAGAATTTGACTAGACTTTTGGTTTAACAACTTTTTTTTGTTGAAATGTTCTGAAGAAACAAGAAAAATGGACCCACTTTATATTAGGTGTCCTTAACTACTATGTACTAACATTTTAATTAATAATTTGATACATTGCACTTATTGTGTACATACATGTTTTTACATTGTACTTACATTTTAAAAAATACCTGCATGTAATTACATCTGTAATTAATTTCTGTAGTTACATTTGTAATTACATAGTTGACACTTCCCTTACACCTAACCCTACCCTTAAACCTATCCATCCCACCACACCTGTCCCTAACCCTACCCGTATCCCACTTCAATATCAGCAAAGGTGTTTTGCAACACAATATGAACACAGTAAGTACATTGTACTTATTTTTTTATGTAAGTACATAGTAGTTAAGGCCACTTAATATAAAGTGGGGCCAGAAAAATAGTCACACATAGTTGTAAATTGAGAACTGATTATTCTTAATGATTGTTCTTTGTAATTGTATGGCTTACCATGTTTCATTCAGAGCTTGTTAATCCTTATAACTTTGTTAATAAAAGAAAAATATTTAAAGAAATCTTCATAATCATTTTTAATATGGCAATACTGTCAAACAGATATTTGGTTCATGTATTTGCACAGAATGATAATTAGTTACCAAAAAAAGTATTTTAAGAATCGTTTTGGGAATCGGATGGTTACTCCCAGAATCGGAATCGGATTGGACCATTAAGTGCCTTAAGATTCCCACCCCTAGTGAAAAGGGCTATTGAGCACCCCCATATAACAAAAAATGGCATGATCCTCTTTTCATAATTCCTCTGCGAAGATTCGACTTGGTAGTCGCATCAGGCTCCTCCTATCAAATCTTCAACTATTCGGGGTCACCCTTAGTCGACTCATTTATACTCCTCAACAGTTTTCTTCATCCCTCCGCCACCCCAACTCCTTACAATTGGATGGTTCTTATCCCATCCAGGGATGAGGGGAGTAGTCTGGCTAAACTCCAAACTCAGAGCCCTCCTCTCAGACACAGGCCAAATACACATACTTATATACTGTATGTGTAATTTTATATTATGCAGAAAAACACAAAGTCATACAGGTTTGGACAAATGCATAAATAACGTTACCTGAACCGAAGAAACAAAATCTTTATATCTATGTTGCCAGCTGTGTTTTTAATTCTTCTGTAAAATGATAGGGGGCAGAAAAACATATAATTTCTCTCTCAGCCATGTGTTTGAATGGGAAATGCAAGCGTACTAATTCATGCATGAAGGTACTGTTGATGCTGCAAAAAAAGGGAGAAAGGAGAGAAGGAGAGAGAAAAGAGAGTGAAAAAGAGAGAACCCTAAGCCTTTCTTGCAGACGTTTGAATGCACCATGGTATTATTCATTAAGACAACTGAAACACAGGAGGAGTCTGCAAGTGTATCTCTACTCAGAGCTTGCCATATGTCTAGTGTCAATATGACTTCACGGTCGCCCGAGTGGAAAATAGCTAGAAGGCTGCCGAATGCACTTTGAGAAGACTGGAGTGTTTAGATAAATAATCTTTCACAGGAATGTGAAACAAAAAGAGAAGAATGGAAGAGGAAGTAAAGGAAGTGAACATGCATAGCTTTCTTTTAATTAAATAAGTGCAATATGTTTGGTTGGTCAGCATGTAAAGCCTGGTGTACATTTCAATCCTAAAATGGACAAACCAAACACAATTGCCACATTCACAACAGGGATATCTGAAATTAAGATAGCCAATTCTTCTAATCAGATTAGTCAAGTTGTTCTGCTTTTGCAGCTTTCCAAAACGTAGTTTCATTTGATCCGTGTAACCACAAGTTCTGTGGTTATCAGCATTGTTTAACAGCTTGGTGTTTCCCGAAACTATAGTTCCAACGAGCATTCCCAGTTGTGAGATTGTAACTACAGCTCTTGACCTGTGGTTAGAATCATAGTTTCCTGTTTGCATGTCATATGGACTTAATACATTGTAAAGTGTTAGTTCACCCAAAAATGAAAATCATGTCATTAATAACATACCCTCATGTCGTTCGACACCCGTAAGACTTCTGTTCATCTTTGAAACCCAAATTAAGATATTTTTGTTGAAATCCGATGGCTCAGAAAGGCCTCCATTGACAGTAATGTCATTACCTCTCTCAAGACCCATAAAAGGTATTAAAAACATCGTTACAAAGTCCATCTCACTACAGTGGTTCTACAATCATTTTATGAAACAACGAGAATAGTTTTTGTGCGCTAAAAATACTAAATAACGACTTATATAGCGATGGGCCGATTTCAAAACACAGCTTCTCGAAAGCTTCGGAGCTTTATGAATCAGCGTATCGATTCATGATTCGGATCGCGTGTCAAACCGCCAAACTGCTGAAATCCCATGACAGGACGACAGCTCAATCCAAACCACTGATTCGATAAACTGATTCATAAAGCTCCGAAGCTTCGTGAAGCCGTGTTTTGAAATCGGCCATCATTATATAACTCGTTATTTAGTTTTTTTAGCGCACAAAAAATATTCGGTTTCACTTTATTTTGAGGGTCCCTTTAACATTTTCTGTTGACTATAAGTAGCGTTGCACCTACATGTCCACTAAATATCATTAGAGTGTTAGTAGAGTTTCAGTAGACTGGTAGGGTTAGGGTTAGAATAAGTTGACATGTAGTTGCAAAGTTACTAATAGTCAGTAGGATGTCTGTTGAAAGATCATTAGAATGAAGTGTTAGCAGATATTAAGTAGACAGTCTACTAATACTCTAATGAGAGTTAGTTGACTTGTTGGTGCAACGTTACTTATAGTCAACAGAATGCTCAAAAGGGACCATCAAAATAAAGTGTTACCAAATATTCTTGTCGCTTCATAAAATTATTGTTGAACCACATAGTGAGATGGACTTTGTAATGACGACTTAGTACCTTTTATGGGTCTTGAGAGAGAAAATTACTGTTCCAGTGGATTACCGTTCATACTATGGTTATTTAGCAGAGAGTTAAGTCGTTGTACAGGAAATGCATCCCTGAGCTGTCCAACTACACAACTTTTGAGAAGCTATTTCAAAAGCTATTTAAGTGCCCTGATTAAACGAAGTCCTAAGCCCTATCTGTGAAACCGTGCCTATATGAATTGTGTACAATTGTGTATTCTGATTTACAGAATATGTTTATATTTAGCACAGGTAAAGTGAAGGTTCAGAATTGACTAATTGCATACATGAAAATCTGGAAGTCGCATTAACATGCTATAAAGTGTGTTCAGATATGTGTTATATTTGTAAATGAAAATCAAGCTAATTTCATCATAAATGTAATTATCATTTCACACCACTGTTGGCTGTTAATTGTTGATTTAATGTCAAAGTGTGTTGACAGTTATTATTGATTGAACATGGATTCAGCCAGCTTTGAACCAAGTAAAGATCATTATATTGTTTGTCCGAGTCTTAGATAATGGAATCAAAGCTCTGACTACCTTCTGTTTACCATGCGGTGAGGTCATATTCTGAGAATATCTATATCGATGTAAGCTCAAGGTGGGGTTTGCATTTCCTTTGAGCTTCCTCACTACCACACAATTGGTCCATTAATGAATCCTCAGGGATGCTGTTGTTGACTGGGCTTGTGTTGCTGCATGGACTCCTGGTGTGCGAGTGTGTTTTGTGTGTGAGAGCGAGCGAGCGACTTTCATTAACACAGTGACTTTAATAGTTCCCAGAGGAAGCCAATAGAGTTATGTTTACCAAATGTGTCTTTGCGCCATGTAAAATTGAGGCATTTGGAGAGATATTGAAAGGTGTTACTGGATTGAATATTTCCAAGCACGTTTTTGTATGATAATGTCACCAAATTTTCATAGGTAATGTCTTGGGACAAAAATGTGGTAGTGAAACTTGATGCAATTGCCTGGCATTTATATTTGAGTCAACAGAGATTGTTGCATATTTCCACCTAATGTTTTTATAAGACATGTAAAACAGATGAATGAATCCATGACAGATGCTTTTACGTGTTAATTAGGTTCAGGAAGGGTTTCCGTTGCTGTGTAGATTTGAGCCACATAGACTTACATTCAATCACATTCTGCAGCAGAGCAATAAGGCAGAAAATTATGGAAAATTGTCAAGATTGGGCCTGATATCATGTTGTGAACTAGTACACACATGCGTGAATGTAGCTTACTTGCTTTTGCCTTGAAGCCAGGCCTTAGTTCCAAAAAGAAACTCTTCAAATAAACTGAATTTACCCAATCATCCTATCGGAAACTCCGATGGGACAAAGTTTCAGCCACTGTCTCTTGGCTCTGTCAGATAGTCAAGCTAACCCAGAGGCACGGACACCATCCCTTCCTATGGGCTTCATTGATTTCCCATCAGCTGTTGTGAGATAGAGTGCTGCTCAATTAAGCGTGTTGTGGATCGTTGGGTGAGCGATATTGCTGCATTGTTGTTGAGTAACATATTCAACAACCCCCTCCCATCAGAACCACTGACCAAACATTTTAATCAAGCCATACAATTGAAGTGTGTAATTTACTCTATGTTAAAAAACTTTCTTCTATACATATACAGGTGCAATGTGCAGAGACTTAGTGTAAATACTGTAGCCACGTACACACTGCAGTTAAATTTGGTTGTCAATTCACCTTTAAGTGCTTAATCCTGTTCTGTACACACAGTAATTTACAGGAGTGACAACCACATTTTGTATAATCAAATTAACTACTGAAAAATTCAAGTAGAGTGCACAGAGCCAAACTGAAGAATTAGTTGTTAATGATGTATTTAAATGCACATCTGAGATGTCTCTCTTCTGTATGCGGTGCAAGAAGATCACAGGAAAAGAGGTACAAAACATGATCCATTCGTGTTGCCAGATCTTGTTAGAAAAACACAGAAAACAATAAGCCAAAATAGCTTTTAATAAGTGGACATGGCAACACTGCAAGAGAGTGTTCTGTGAAGCAGCCTTCCAATCATATGCAAAACACAAAGCTTTTTGCAAATCATTATGGCCTGGTTTCACACACGGTCTTAGATTATGCCAGAATTAGGTTTTGTTTCAATTAGGACATTTAAGTAGCTTTTATGAATGTGCCTTTGAAAAAACGTTACTTTTGTACATCTTGAGAAAAAACAATGGCACTGACATATTTTAAGATATGTCAGTGCAAGCTGCTTTCAGTTAAAACAGCTCAAACATGCATTTTAGTCTGGGACTAGGCTTAAAGGGTTCCCATAATGTACTCATCCTCAAACCATCCAATGTGTATAAGACTTTCTTCCTTCATCCAAACACAATTGGAGTTATATTTAAAAATATCCTGGCTCTTCCGAGCTTTATAATTGGAGTATTGAATAGTACCTTAGAATTTGAAGCTCAAAAAAGCGCATCCATCCATCATAAAAGTAATCGAGTTAAAGGGTTCACCCAAAAATGAAAATGTTGTCATTAATTCCTCATGTCGTTGCAAACCCGTAAGATGTAAATGAAAATATTTACGTCTTACAGGCTTGCCAAGACATGAGGAATTAATGACAACATTTTCAACATTTTCATTGATGAAATCCGAGAGCTCTCTGATCCCTCCATATAGAAAGCGATTTAATTACCACTTTCAAGGCCCAGAAAGGTAAGAAAGATATCGTTAAAATAGTCCATGTGACTCCAGTGGTTCAACCTTAATTTAATGAAGCGACGAGAATACTTTTTGTGCGCAAAAAAAAATAAAAAATAAATAACGACTTTATTCAACAATTTCTTCTAGCCTGTCAGTCTCCTATGCTGTTGACATAATAAAAACTGTACAATGCTTCCGAGTTACATCAGAGCTTACCATTGGCCGATGCTGTTCACGTGAGCACCACAACGTATATGTCTGACGTAGGAGCTGGCCAATGTAAACTGTGTAGGATACTGACACAGATGTGAAGAAATTGTTGAATAAGGTTGTTATTTTTGTTTGGGGGTTTTTTGCACAAAAATTATTCTCGTCACTCCATTAAATTAAGGTTGAACCCCTGGATTCACATGGACTCTTGTAACAATGTACCTTTCTGGGCCATGAAAGTGGTAATTCAATTGCTGTCTATGGAGGGGTCAGAGAGCTCTCCGATTTCATCAAAAATATCTTCATTTGTGTTCTAAAGATGGACGAAGGTCATACAGGTTTGGAACGAAATGAGGGTTAGCAAGGAATGACAGAATTAATTTTTTGGGGTGAACTAACACTTTAATAAAGGCCTTCTGAAGCAAAGCGATGGATTTTTGTAAGAAAAATATCCATATATATAACTTTATAAACTAGAACCTCTAGCCTCTGTTAACAGCTGTACACGAGTCGACTGCTGGAGGAATAGTGAGCTATGACCCAACGATGTTAGATATAGGAGTAGAGTAAGCTACTCACGGGTCAAACAAATAGGGCTAGGCGACAAGCTCAAGCTTCTCTTCTCTTATATCGAAATCCTCCAAGATTTATCTTTCTTGTTTTAGACTCCTAATTAGTGCCCAGTGTTCTGCTTTGTGTTTGTTTTTTTTGGTTTGAACTTCTGAGTTAAAAACTTGCCAACCAATGAGATTGGTGCTTTTGCCCACATGCCTGGAGCTGCTGAAGATACTGTAAAACACGACTTGATGGCACTCAAGCACAAAACAGTCTTGCCGAGCACATGTTGATACCTAAGAGGAAGACAACGAAGAGGACGAAGAAGAAGATGCAAGGGGGCAAGAAGAATGCAGAACTGCTGGTCTCTTTAGTGTCTGAACACAAATGAACTTTGACAAATGCCACAGCAACTACAAAAATCTCAATAAGAGGGAATCGCAATGGAGAGGAAATGCAGATTTCCATCAAATCCTATTTGATCTGCAATCAAATCGTAAGCAGAATCTACTGTCAGGGAGTGAATCTGCACGTTCTCTCAGTGCATCACCCGTGAAAATCGCTTGGGTTTGAACACAAAGACGCAACGGAAAACTCGAAAAGCGCTGGCGATAAGCGTGCTCGACAATCATTCCGGTGTGCACGAAGCTTAAGGAAGTAATTAGTCATTTTTTGGAATATACTTTGTGTTGGCCATGGAAATTCGTCTCTAAATCTGCCTTTGACTAACAGCTACAAATATTTGAGTGAAGGCATAGATGGGGAACTGATACTAGTTGATATCCATATACTTCTATGTGCACTTTGTTGATATCAGTAACTCTTTAAGCTCATTAATATTGCTTCACAATCAAAGCTTCTGGATAGTAAATACAGCTTAAGTCAGTAATTTGTTTAATTTACAAAGCATAAGTCTTACTATATGCAATGGAGAAACTAGCCAGGTGGGGTAGGAGAAAGAAATGAGGAAAGACATTGCCATATGAAAAGGAGCCCATAGAAAGAGTCACAGCAAGCATGATGTTGTGCTGTAGTAAACAAACCCACACCCTCAGGATAAACACTGGATAACATCTGGGTAAAATAGTTGAGTATGACCATCCTCAGCTCTCCTTAGCAGCTAATTAGAGAATGAGGATGTAGATGAGAGGAGAGTAGGAAGCACAGATCTCCAGAATTTGTGCTCCACATTGTTGTTGCCCCTATAATGTAAGTGTCCCACTTACCTCAGCCAGACTGCGAATAAACTTAAAAGAACTGGCTGAGGGTGAATGTACAAAAGGCTACTAATGGCACTGCATATTTTAAATTGTGCTGTTAAGAGGAACGAAATGCATCCATTAATTGGAGAGGTCATTGAAAGGTTACATCAAAGGGTGATCTGTTCAAAGGAACCCTATTGTTCCATGTTGACAGAGTCTTACAGAGACAAACAATATAAATGCATTGTGAATGTACTTAAAGAAATTATTCATCAAAAATGAAAATCCTGTCATCGTTTACCTACCCTCGTGCTGTTTCAAAACTATATTACGCCATTTCTTGAGGGTCATTCTGAGTAGATATCCAACCTAGGAGAAAATGTTGTACAATCATGCAACATAAATAAAAAAAAAAGCAAAGATGCTATCCCATTAATTAATTAATTAGATATTTATCACAGCCGCTGTTTTAGCCCACAGGAAGCTAAACAAAGATTCCACTCCTGGTGAAGAAGGTGACAGAGCTGCAACTATTGAGAGATCAATATAAAAAGAGCCAGAAGAGCGACAAACTCAAGGACTGCAACACTTTAATTACATAATTTCTGCTGTTTTTCCAGTGTATTCATTGAGCTGTGTGTTTTATTATTACAGGTACAATTTTAGTTTGAATTATTATTGAAACAAGTTTTGATATCCTTGTACTTGTCTTGTTTGCTTGTTATTATCATGTTGAATCATTTATAATGGCTTCCCCTCCATCGGCTTGTAGAGTTACTCTCAAACTTCTTCTGATAACCCAAACATGCTGTCTGTTACTGTTTGCAGAGAAATGTCACAATGCAGAAATAATCTGACCATTTTTCATCTATATTAAGGAGATTACCCAGCAGTATTCAAGCCATTAGAGTATATGTGGTGTGACGAGCTCTAAGAGGCTAATTTGGCTAATTGGGATGTCAGCGACACAGACACTCCATCTGATGGCATGTCCTGCTGGTTAGTGGACACCGCTGGGAAAGGCTCACGGTGAGGGGTGATCACAGAAAACCTGACTGTTTCAAAGAAACTCTCAGCTTAATGAACTGCCATTGGGCTGATTCCAAATATTCAGTTGGTGGGTGGAGTCAATTGCATCTGAAAGGTAAAATGAGAAAATGGCCAGTAAATTAAGAACAATGGGTCATTTTCACTATTAAGCATGTGTAGGCACAATATTTTGCATGAAATGTGCGTACAAGCAATTTTAAGAACAAATCACAAATCACCAAAGATTTATTTATTTGTTTTTTTTGTTTTTATAAATGAGAAAAATATAGGAACAACTGAAACCTCATGTATTTACTCTGTATGGCTTTATAATTGTGTTAAGAAGTTATATTGCATCCTAGCATGACTATAATTACATTGAAGTATTTGCATTAATTATATTATATAATCCATATATAAAAATATATAATGAAATTATTAAATAATACTATTTAATTTAATCTTGAGGGGTTCCTGAATTGAGAAATCAACTTTCCCTTGAGCTTTTGATATATATTAAGGGTCATGGTAATATAAGAATATCATAGGGATATCCTAAGTTTTAGAATATCTTAAGTTTTAGAGCTGAAAACGTCCTTATAGTCAAAGAAAAGCTTTTATTGACACCAGGCCAAGCAAACGCTCAATCTTTGAATATGCCACACCTTGACGTGCAAGGTTTCTCTGAATAACGCAGATGTACAGCTGGATAATGAGAGCTCTGTAATCTGCATATTTCTTCATAAAAGGTGTTTAATGTGAGGACTGGTGAGGATGGCACACTTGCCATTGCTCGACGATCGGGTGAGAACACGTCTGTGAACAGCGGCAAGTTTGTAGAGAGTGACGAAAGGCTGTAAGGAAAGCGTGTGCGGAAAGCCCTTATATGGATATGGTTTGGGCATGTTTTATGCAAAGGAATAATCTTGTGCACGCAGGCGCTCATTTAGAATACTCCACAAATTCACTAACACCAGAGCGATCTTAAGAACAAAATCATGTGCGTATATGTTTTGTGAATCAGGCTGATTTTTTTTTTTGTACAAATTGTAAACTATACACATGTGTAGTTTAGTTTAATTACTTTTATAACTTAAGTTTATTGTACATCACTCAAAAGATAAAGCGTTTGTTTTCACTCCAGAAAATCCCTGTAAGAGCTGAATAAAACAGTACAAGAAGTGTGGATTAAAGTCTTATAAACTCTCTCTCTCCCTTGCATTATCATCAGCATACACAGGGCATTACACACACACACACACAAAAAAACACTTGTTTCAACTAACAGTAAACAAGTATATACAGTACTTATGCCTTTTCAGGGTTGTTTAATAATCTGGTAAACTTTGTATCCGTATAAACTGTAATAAAGTGCATGCTCTCCCTTTCATTACTGCTGTGACCAGCATGGCTCCGGAGCCAAAGCTGGATCACAAACAGTTGGTACCAATCCATTGAGTAACAACTTTCTTTTAGCGAAACCTGTGTTTTGTATTGTCCCTTTGTATTGACACTCGTTCAGAAAGACGTCTGGTGTAAAATGATTCGTGCAGACAGGCCTATACACATTTTATTTAATTTTAACACATGTATTAAATATATAATTACATTTTATTTTAATTATATTAAGATTTTTACATTCAACAATATTGTGCCAGTTCCCAGCATGCATTGCAGCTTGAAAAAGTTATGTGGTAACTATTATATAAAAATGATTATTGCTTTGCATCAACTGGCATGATTTATGTTGCGGCTGTTGTCACTGTTATTTTGATGTCATATATTTCAGAGTTCGTATTTTTACTGAGTTACAATTGTTGATCTTCACCATGTTTGAGATGTCAGATGTGTTGGCATGAGACGTGTTGACGTGTTGAGCTATATGTGCTTCTCATTGCATCTTTTGCATCTTACTTGCCCAGATGAAATGAGTAAACAATGTGTCTCTAGTTTTAAGAAGTAAGTGATGTTCATGTTCAAACATGAATCAAACATGGAGATGAAAAAACAAGGATTGTAGCTGCTTTATTTGCTAAACATTGTTTAGTTGCCTTGACAAGAAGTTTTAAGTTAAAAAGACTACCTGTAATCATTAGACGAACACAGGTTTTTAAGTTGACTTAAAACAGTCACTGGAGTGGATTAGTTGAATTAACTTAAATAGTTGAATACGATACATTCCCTTATTGTTTTACTAACTCACTTTTTGTCTTCTTTTTTTTAATACAGTGTATAAGTACATTATTATCAATATTACACAGTATGCTATTTATTTTAGTAATAACAATGTAACTATCTCACTTTAAAATAAACGTATGCCATCAAAACAACAGATTCAGGTATAAAAATGCATGGTTCTTGATTGGATATCGTGTCCCACTTTATATAAGGTGCCTTTAACTACTATGCACCTGCATCAAAAATGAAGAGAAATGTGTTAGGTACAGTGTAATTATTCTTTTTATGTTATATGGAAAAACACAAATACAGTTAAAGTCAGGGACAGGTTTAGTGGTATGGGTCAGCTTAGGGTGGTTTAAGGGGTAGGTGGTCAGATGTATCAGATGTAAATACATGTATCTATGATAAGTGTATTGTTTTAAATGATTAATTTAAATGTCAATAAATAGTATTTGATGACATTTAATATGAAATGGGTCCAGATATTGATTTTAATTTTAGAGCCATCTGCTGTGGTCACAAATGACACACATTTAATGGTTAGATTTCTTTGTTCTTGAAATAAATTGCAAAAGCCCACAGGCTGGTCCCACAGTAAAACAAGCATCTTGGCATTTAAACACCAAAAAAATTAAAGCTCAGTGTCAATATGACATGAATACGTATTACATTTCATTATTTTCCAACATAGCTTGTTTAAAATTAAATAAATAAAATGAAATAAAAAGCAGAAAAAGAAAAGTAAAGAGAGAGAGAGGGGGAAAAGAGGAAAGAACATAATTACAAAAGTCAGCCAAGCCTAACGAAACAGGGCTTTAAGCCAGTCCTAGCATTGCTCCTGAGCGATTCCATTTGTCACTTTCATTATTCATACTCAGCTGTAAACAGGGCTGAATGAGTTTTTGCCATTCTGAAACGGCAGGTAATTTGGCCCGAGCCAGAAGAGCTGCACTAAATGAGGAGGCAAATGAGAGGTGGATATGTGTTCACATGGTTAATTGAGAGAGAGGGAGAGAGCACAGAGATTCCTGGGTAAATTAGCGTTCCAGAGTGGATCACTGTACAGCTGGGTACTGCTAGAACGCAAATGCATGATTGTGAATGTGGAATGCGAATCTTAAATGTAATTAACTCCAACAATAATAAAAACTACTTTTAATTAGTCTTTTTAAATGTAAAATGTAAATGCATTTGCGAACTTCACTTGTCAGTTGTTCTTGGGACACCTGGCACATTGACTTTGAATTGCAATTACATAAATCAATCGCATCAGAACTCATGCAAGCAAATGTATCACAAAGAGCCTGTAATTTGGATCGTAATGATCACAAATGTGTTCGTTTAGAGACGGTGCACCAGGGAGTACCGAAATAATACAATGGGTGATTGGACAGGTCACACATCCACACACAGGGAGGGAGAACGAGATGAAGGTTAAAGCTATAAAGGAGAAGCAGATCTCACTGAAGCTTTGGGGCTCTGAAAGTGCCTGAATCACCTCTGTGATATCACTTTCCACAAAGCAATCTGTCAGTGCAGACCAAACTCTTAATGAAAAGGAAAAATGAAGAGAGGAGAGAAAGAGATCAAAACAATAGAACCTGGCTTTACACCTCCCCTCAGGTTTCATTATGCTCTCATAATACTCGCCTATAGGAAGCAATTAGCTTGAATGGATTCTGTTTTGTCCTGTGCATAAATATGCATTCTCAAAATCCTTGCATCGCGAGGTCTGGCATTTCAAAAGGCGGCGGTTGAAAAATGACAATTAGGTCTTCACTGTAAAGTTGTACGTGTCTTGATTACAGGTCTAGAGCTACTGCTGCGTGAGATGTTCAGGGGGCCATCATCTGCCCGTCAGTCAGAGTCGAAAGTGTCATTATTTAGCGGTTCTGCTGTCACTGGGCGGCTTCTGTCACCCACGTCCAGATTGAGCCTAATTGCTTCCTGTCTGCTGGGCCTGCCGCAAAGGGCTTTTCCTAAAAAAAAAAAAAAAAAGTAAAAGTTGATGTGTGACAAGATTTGTTGTTGTGGTTGTTAACCAGTACCTTGGAAATGACTGTAATCTAAGTTGCCACAGCGATGACCTGATTAAGCCCTGAACAATACCACAGCCATGACTTTCTCTCCGTGCTGCACTTCCTTTGGCCGGAGGACGGCTGATGATATATAATATCTCTTGGCAGCAGAGTTAATTATAACATAGCTTCATGCATTGCTCCAGAGGCTTGCTGTCGGAGAGGCCTTTCTACCGCAGGACCACTATAATCCTAGCTGTCAGATTTCGACCGTCATTTTGGTGTGCTGGCTTATTGTTAGGGTGGTACATGCCTTCTATCTTTCCTCGCTCTATTATTCACAGTACTTTATGTGTGTGATGAAGATTATGAAGGGAGAATGTGCAATGTTGCGCTGCACTTGCTGAGTTTAATTAGTTACTTGCGAATGACAATAACACTTGGGGCACATGACTATTAACTAATTCAAAATTAATTCAAAACTCATAACCACAATTACATATTACTTAATCAATAAGTTAATAGTCATGTGCCCCAACAAGTAAAGTCATAACATAATGACACCTTAGTAAATCATTAGCTAATGATTAATTAAAGCAGACAACTGGAAGTTGAAATGCGTGGCTTTGACCCGTTGTGGTAATTAACACATTAATTTACATTATTAGTTCATAAAATATGTTATTAAGGAATTAATGCATTATTACACAATTAACTAATAGCAATGTAATGATTACTTAATCTATTAATCATGTAGAATCTTCATTAGTTGCTGATGCAGTAATCATTAATAAACGGGTTAGTTAACCATTAGTAACACATTAACTCATCATTATCTGTGCATTAGTTAAGCATGAATTAATGCATTTTAGTGCACCCTTATTGTAAAGTGTTACCGACAATACTTTGTTTAATGCCAGGTTTAAAAAAGAAAATTAACACAACTAAAAACGAACTACACCACAGTCGCATAACTTCAATGTTACCACCATTAAGCTTCTTAAAACTCTTAAAATGTATTATTATCTTAACGCCATTCGCGAGAAGCCTCGAATCAGGCCACACCCCCGAGATCATTGCGGGTTTGCAAACCGGACCCAAAATCTGGCTTAAAATCATCAACCGTGACCAGCCTAAGAGAGACATGCAAACTGTGCAGTGTCAACTCTTCTGTAAAAATCTGATTTTCTTTCTTTCTTTTAAATCAAAGCTGTTTCATTTGAAACCATACAGGTTTGGAAAGACAGGCAGGTGAGTAAATGATGACTGAACTCAATTTTTTTGTTGAACTATCCCTTTAAAAAAACATGTTTCTGTAATTTCTGGACTGTGACTGGTTATTCTGAACCAGCACACTTCATAAAACACTAAATTACACAAGAAGTGAATGTAAATGATCATTATTCATAAACTTTTAATCTAATATGTAATTGATATACTGACAGTCTTTACAAATAAAACTGGTCATTAAATCAGTCTGAAAAACCTGCTACTGAAGGCTTAACAGTCCCTCATGTCAATCAAGTTCACAGGCACTAGAGGAAAAGAATGAAATAAAATCTGTTCTTCATATGTCTTTCATTTATCTGACAAACTCCATCACTCCAGTGAAGTCAAACTGTCTAGACCGACGGCAGCCTCACTCCTCTGAATTTAATTTAATTTAGACATCTGTTCATTCGAAAGTCATTTTTTCTGTCTGTAGTCTGTGTGTGTGTGTGTGTGTGTGTGTGTGTGTGTGAGAGAGAGAGAGAGAGAGAGAGAGAGAGAGAGAGAGAGAGAGAGAGAGAGAGAGAGAGAGAGAGAGAAAGAGAGAGTCAGAGTCTGTGATGCTCCTGTATTTTTTAGACTCAAGTATAATTGTCAGTGCGAATGAAAGTGGAAATGACATGGAAATGTTTGCAATAAAGCCACAATGATGCAATGAAGTGGTGTCTAGAGTTGTTAGTATAACGAAAGTGATGAACCAAAATGCTGAAACATGATCTAATGATTTACCCCTGGAATAACTTAGCGCATACTTTGTTAGGGCTTCTTCACAGACTCAACAACCCCAGTGTGGTCAAGTGCCGTTTCAACTGCACCACTACATTTCACTGTTTGGTGTGGCGTTCCAGACCACAGTATGTAAGCGGAGCGTAACCAAAGGTGGGATGTGGAATTGTATAAGCATGCCGAAAGTGTGGAACACATTAAAGAAAAAGCTTCCAGATTGCTCGGAATAAGGTTTCAAATGGTTTCAAATGTACTGACTTCATGCTTTTAAAAGCATAACTGGCAGCACAACTGTTTTCAACATTGATAATGAGAAAGGTTTCTTGAGCACCAAATCAGCAAATTAAAATGATTTCAGAGGGATCATGTGACACTAAAGACTGGTGTAACTGTGGAAAATTCAGCTTTTCCATCACAGGATTAAATTACATTGTAAAATATATTAAAATAGAAAACGGCTCGGGTTATGTATATAACCCTTGTTCCCTGAGAAAGGAACGAGCACTGCGCCGAACGACGATTTGGGGATGCTCCTAAGCATCAGCGAATCTGAAGTCTGAATAAACACTAGTCCAATCCGATTGGTCGTGCGTGATGACGCCATTGTGACGGCATACCCGGAAGTATAAAAGGAGCCGGCGCGTAATGGCGGTAGCTATTGCTCTGAAGCATGCGCCCAGGCGTGCCGAGGTGTGGCGACGCGACGCAGTGCTCGCTCCTTTCTCAGGGAACAAGGGTTATATACATAACCCGAGCCGCCTTCGAGGAACTCACACCGCGCCGGAACGACGATTTGGGGAACGAGTACCAACTAGGCCACACCGAGGGTAGCGCCTGCCCTAGTGTGAAGCCGGAGACCGGGCACAGCTAGGACTGGAGCACCCTAGCGCCAGGCGCCGAGGGAGATCTAGGCTATAAAACCTAATGAAGGTGTGTGGGTAGCCCACCCCGCCGCCGCAGATATCCTGCAAGGGGACCCCAGAAAGGAGGGCCACCAAGAGGCCATGCCTCTGGTGGAATGAGCCCTCACGGCCATAGGTGAAGGCAAACTGCGCACCTGATAAGCCATGGTTATCGCCTGGACAATCCAATTACTGATTGTCTGAGTAGACGCAGGCAATCCTTTCTTGGGTGAGCAAAACACACCAACAGTTGTTGGGACCTCCTCCACTGTGCTGACTTCTCCAAATACACTCTGAGTGCCCTAACCGGGCAGTGAAGCCTCTCCTCTTCCGCCACACGTGAGGCGGAGGATGGAATGCCTGTAGGACCAAAGACCTGACCACCCCTGATGGGACCTTAGGCACGTAGCCTGGCCTAGGTGTAAGATGGCTTTACTCCACCCGGGCAAACTCCAGGCAAGTTGGCGTTACCGCCAAGGCCTTGAGGTCACCCACTCTCCTGAGAGAGGTAATAGCGAGGAGAAAAGCCACCCTAAGGGTCAGGTTCTTTGGCTCAGCCGACCCCAATGGCTCAAGGGGCATCAGCCAGCCCTCCGAGAACCACTGCCAGATCCCAAGTTGGAACTCTGGATTGAGCCACAGGCCTCATCCTCCGAACCCCACGGAGGAACTGTACAACCAACTGGTGCCTACCCAAAGGCCCATCACCCGTAGGAGTGTGGAAAGCCGCAATGGCAGCCACGCACACCTTGAGTGTGGACGGGTTAGACTGCAGAGAAGCGATCTTGGAGGAACTCCAGCACTGAAGCCACCGGGCAGTTAACTGGGTCCACCTCACGCTCTACACCAAGTGGAAAATACATTCCACTTGAGGCTGTACAGTCTCCTTGTAGACGGAGCCCTGGAACTGAGTAACGCTCTACCACCTCTGCCGACAGGCCAGCCTCTAGGTACCTGGCCCTCAGGGGCCAGACCCAAAGGTTCCAAATCTCGGCCGGGGTAAAATATTGTACCCGCCGCCTGAGACAGGAGATCCCTCCTCAGAGGAATCTGCCATAGATGACCTGCCAGCAGAGCTATGATATCCGAGAACCATACTGGTCGGCCAACAGGGTGCTACCAGAAGTAGGCTGACCCCTTGTTGACGGACCCTCTCCAGGACTCCCGGGAGCAGAGCAATCGGGGGAAATGCGTACAGACGCAGCCTCGGCCACGCTGCACCATGGCATCCAACCCCAGAGGGCTGGATGCGTGAGGGAGAACCACAGTGGACAGTGGACGTCTCTCGAGACGCAAATAGGTCCACTTCCACTGGGCCGAACCTCTTGCATATGGCC
Source organism: Gobiocypris rarus (assembly GCA_023029165.1). Lineage (NCBI taxonomy): Eukaryota > Metazoa > Chordata > Actinopteri > Cypriniformes > Gobionidae > Gobiocypris > Gobiocypris rarus. Next base: position 21,312,633 of record CM040912.1, read on the forward strand.
TCCACCACCTCTGGGTGGAGCCGCCACTCCCCGGGCCTCAGCCCCTGCCTCGACAGGATGTCTGCTCCTGATTTTGGACCCCGTGACATACATTGCCCTGATGGACAACAGTTTCCTTGGGACCACAGGAGGATTAGATGCGCCAGTCTGCACAGAGGGCGCGACCTGAACCCTCCTGATGATTGAGGTACGCCACGACAGACGTATTGTCTGTCCGCACCAGGACATGTTGGCCGCGGAGGTCTGGGAAAAAGCTCCTGAGAGCTTTGTAGACCGCCAGCATCTCCAGGCACTGCCAGGAGGAATGACGGCCCTCCCATAGGCCCCTCGCAGCGGCCGCCCATGATCACGCTTCAACCAGTGAGGGAGGCGCCTGTTGAAACGGATCTCCGGCAACAGGACGCTCCCAACACTGGCCCCTGGGACAGAAACCAAGGTTCCTTCCATATGACTAGGGAACGAAGGCCACTGCGCGCTACCCTGATCATACAGAATGGATTTCCCCTCAAGGAAAGTCACCTGGTTTACTTCTGTATCAGGACATGGTGGCCGCGGAGGTCCGGTAAAAGCCCTCAGAGCTTTGTAGACCGCCAGCATTTCCAGGCAATAAAAGTGCCAGGAGAAATGCCGGGTCTCCCACAGACCTCTCGCAGCGGCCGCCATGACCACGCCCCCAGCCAGTGAGGGAGGCATCCGTTGAAACGCGGTCTTCCGCAACGTGATGCTCCCAACACTGGCTCCTGGGACAGAAACCAAGGTTTCTTCCATATGACTAGGGAACGAAGGCATCTGCGCTGCTACCCTGATCATACAAAACGGTTTTCCCCTCGAGGAAAACCCCCTGATTTCCAGCCACCACTGTAGGGGTCTCGTGCAGCAGGCCAAAAGATATTCTGTTGGACGCAGCCGCAATGAGCCCCAGCAGTCCTTAAAACTGCTTCACAGTGATGCTGTGGCCTAGCTTCACTTTAGAGACCACCGCCCGTATGGGACTCAATGCGGGAGACAATTGTGCCCACAACGTAGAGAATCCCATACGACTCCCAGGAACACTGTTCTCTGAGAAGGCGCCAACACGCTACTGCGTAGAGTCTCACCCAAGCACTGAGAGCAGCCAAGGACGACATCTCAATGCCGAACTGCTGCTACCACAGAGGGGAAGGGCTAGGCCGTATGGACGAACCCGATATTGGTACGCTTTGCCCCCAAAAGCGAACCTCAGGAACTTCCTGTGACACAGAAGGATGGATACAGGGAAGTCTGCATCCTCTTTAGACCCGTCGTGACAGACCAGTCCTCAGACTGGATCTGAATCACAACGGAGGAACTGTAAGCATCTTGAATCTGAATCTCCTCAGAGAACGATTCAAGTACCTCAGATCTAAAGTTTGGACGCAACTCGCCATCCTTCTTAGGAACTATGAAGTGCCGGCTGTAAAACCCGGACTCCCTGTCTGGCGGAGGAGCACATTCTGTGGCCTCCTTACCAACGGGGAGTGAACTTCCTGTTCCATTACCCGAACCTGCAGATATATCCGGAGGCATAACCCTGCGCCAAGATAATCTGCTAAGGGAACCAGCCTCTCGAGGCCGGCCTCGGGTGTCAACCGAGCCTCCTCCCGACCCCTGAAGCGGCTAACCGGCAGGGCGAAATCGAGGAAGATTTTCGGTGTGCGTACGCGTTCGCTGGACTGCCGCAAGTCTTGCTAGAGGCGGCTGGTGCAGCACGCATGCGCGGGGAAACGATGTGGTCCGAAGCATACTAGATGGCGGAGCACAGCATCGATTCGAAAACTCCACAGGGGAGGCGACCTCGATCGCTCCGCCTGGGAGAGGGGGCGTCGGGTGTTACACGAGCCTCGTCCCCAACCCCTGAAGCGGCTGACCGGCAGGGAGTAGTTGGGAACGAGCCTCTGTGTGCGGACGCCAGCGAGCTGCCCAGCCGCAGGTCTTTTCAGAGGCGGCTGGAGCAAGGCAGGCCATGGGAAATCGATGTGGCCCGGCGTCATAGACGGCGGGATTACCACATCGATTTCAGAGCGCCGCGGAAGAAGCAACCTCAGTTGCCCCTTCGCGGAGCCTCATCTAAGGGAGCAGCTCTACAGGGCCGCACGCTAGGGCGACACTGGGAATAGCAATTGCCTGAAACTGATGTGTCCCGCGGGCCACAAGGCGAGAACGACATCAACTTCAGGAGGGCTCCACCTAGATGAATATCCAGACAAGTCACCTGGTCTGAATGATAGGCTGAATAAAAAATACATCTAACTCCTCAAAGTCAGATAATATTTTAATTTAATTCCTTGGAATTAAATACAGCCACAATAAGGTGAAACATGGTCTGAATGATAGGCTGAATATCTAACTCCTCAAAGTCAGATCATATATTATTTAATTCCTCAGAATTAAATGTAGCCATAATCCTCAGACGACACTGTTTTATTGTATTTATACGGACTCATAAACCACACGTTGCCTCAGCAACGTGGTTCAACTCATCATAATACAATTGGCTTTCATCGCCGAGAAAAAGCCAAACAGTATCACGGTGAAACATGGTCTGAATGACAGGCTGAATATCTAACTCCTTAGAGTCTAATAATATTTCATTTAAATCCTCAGACTTAAATGCAGCCCTAATCATCAGGCAATACTGTTTTATCAACCAGTATTCCATGCACACCGCCGCGTGTGTTCACCTTAATAGCAGACTCCATACCTGCACGCTGCCTCGGCAATCGTGAGATTGAGTCTTGCATATAAGAAGTGGCGAGCTCGTTATAATCTCGACTGCCCCGATGCTGAGCACGCCTAATTCCCAGAATCAGACCGTTCAGGCATCGGGTCCTCCGCCCGGGGAAGAAGCCGCATCGCGGCTTCCACACGGGAAGGAGAACATCTGAACTGACAGACAAAGACTGGGAAGATGCCTCAGCAGTCCCAAGTCTCGCTGACAAGTCCATCCGTGAGCCCAGTGACCGGTCTCGCCGCACCGCCTCGGCGAATGCGGGACCGATCCACGGGCTCACGAGGCTGGCCGCCTCATCGAACACGGCCAGCCGAGAGCGGAGCAGCCTGAGTGTCAGCTCACAACGCTCACAAGCGGCTCCCTCGAGAGCCGCCCGAGCATGCTGAACACCCTGGCATTGCACACAAAGCAGGTGTGCATCCGAGCCCGAAATGTAGCGGGACACGGATGCACACACTGCTTAAACTCTCTTGCTTTCTCGCCTACTTCTTTCACACACTTGCACAACTGGACAAACCACAGTAAATAGACAGACAATTTTGACAGAGAGCGCTATGCTGAAGAGCAATAACTGCCGCCATTACGCGCTCCCTTTATACTTCCGGTATGCCGTCCACAATGACGCCATCACGCACGACCAATCGGATTGGACTAGTGTTTATTCAGACTTCAGATTCGCTGATGCTTAGGAGCATCTCAAATCGCCGTTCGACGCAGTGTGAGTTCCTCGAAAGGGAACAGTTGTTTTGAATTGTAATAATATCTCACAATAATTCAGTGTTTACAGTATTTTAATCATAAATGCAGCCTTGGTGAGTATAAGAGACGTCTTTCAAAAACCCGACCCCAAAACTTTGAACGGTAGTTGTAGTTATAATTATGACAACAAAATAAATAGTAATATATAGTGTTGAATATATAAAAGTCACTTCTGATCAAATATCTGTCAGGTGGTTTCTCATCAGGGAGCACAAAATGGTAAAAAGTACTGAATGCTTTGAGCAGAGCGGGAAACTTGCTGTTGTTCCACTTATACTGTATACTCGAGCCCGATCTCACGAAAATGCGTATCAATAGTACGAGTGTGCAATTCAGTAGAATGTATACGCCAAAACTCATTTTGGCGTGCGTGATGGTACGCTGCTTTTGGCGTGCATATGATACGCACTTTATGGCGTATTATATGTACGAACCCCCACACCCCACCCTCACTCCTACCCAAAAGCGTGTCATATACACGCCATAAAGTGCGATCATATGCACGCCAAAAACGGCGTACATACACGCACGCCAAAATGAGTTTTGGCGATACATTCTACGAGATTGCACACTGCATTACTATTGATACGCATTGTCATGAGATCGTGTTGTATACTCTGTTGGTGTCTGTAAGTTGCTTGGCAACATGCAAATCTCTACTCTTTGGCTTCTTTTGGAACTTTTTTATTGGAGGAAGATAAATATTTTAACTAATTGGCCAAATTTTGGGATAAAAGCAACTGTTCACACTGTTCTTCACACTGTTCTTCTTAATGACAGCACATCTTGAATAAAAAAAAAGTAATACAAATGTAATGGAAGCAATAATAACCGCTTTAAATAAAATAAAAATAAAATAAAAATAAAATAAATAAATAAATCAAACAAAAAATCGTATTGGTGTAACATTTCGAAGGAGTACTCTTTTTTTTGTCTGAAACAAGGACGAGGACTGGAGGGACATTGTCCTTCTCCACTTTTAGAATGACACGACAGTCATTTATGACACTTAATTCATCAACAACAACAGCGCGCTAAATACATCAAATGTCATTATGCCATTTCTACACCATCGCACATGCACAGAACCTTGCAGTTTCGGTTTTCAATCCGATCAAGTGTTCACATGTCCTCTCGTTTGGATAAGAAATGGAACCACCCCTTACAATCCAAATAAATCTGACTGTGCTACTAATCCGATTTCAATTACCATGTAAACGCAGCTTTACATTCATGCATTGTATTTTTGTATATTGTCACTAATGTCTTTGTTTGTATTACCTTTTCAGGGACTATGGATGCAGTGACGTTTTTAATACAATGATGTGTACAATAACAATTGCAGAAAAAAAATGACATTACAATGTCCAAAAATCAATTTCAACCTACACGTTTAATTTATCGACACAGAAGTCATGTTCAACGTGATAGTTTCATCCTTCATCCCACTTATATAGCCTAATATACTGTAAGTGATGTGATAAATGCATAGTTTCACTTGGAATGCTTGTGGTCTAGTGATAGAGTTTTTGTGAAGCGTATCAGAGGTTCTGAGTTCTAATCCACCGCTGTACGTATAGAGCAGACGTCGCAGTTACAGCACTTGCAGCTGCATGGAAAAATAGCGTAACAAGTGGAGGAAAATGGGCAGAATCCACAGAATAAGAGAAAACATGTTTTGTTTTTTTTCTGTGACTTTGTGTCAGAATCGGAATGCAGAAAAATACTCTTCATCTTCGTTTTTATAGAATTCTTTCGTTGAAGACGCCCTTTGAAGCTAAACGCAGACATTTATGTTGCAAGTCGCAGACTGGACTGATGAAACCTGCAATGATTAGTCTACTAATAGTATACTAATGACTAATGATTAGCATGAATTAGATGTAAACATTAAGTCTACATAATATTCACATATGCAGTATTCACATATCACAGGGGACATACAGTACATAGATAGGGGCTACAGCATGAAATAATATTTAAACATTTTACAAAGATAACTTTTAAACATATCTTTTAACATTTTTATCTCACAATTCTTGACTCTTTTTCTTGCATTTTTGTTTATATCGCCCAGTTCAGACTTCAAAACTCGCAAATGTTAGTTTATATCACAATTTTGAGGGAAACAGACAGAATAACGAGTATATCTCACAATTCTGTTTATCCTGCTAAGAAATGTGAGAGATAAACAAAGAGATAAAAAAGTCAGAATTTAATAAACTCATCATTGGTTCAAGAGCAGGGACACGTTTGTGCGCATTTTGTTTTGTGATTTCACCAGAACGAATAGAGAGTCTCTGCAACGGCATTAAGCGATAGATAGATTGAAGCATGTGTGAAGTCTGTGCATGAATGGCGAGAGAGAACTGATAATAGTGGCAAAAACAACACTTCTCCTCTTATTTAACACAAACAAACAAATTGCTAATCAAATGAGATGTTTATTTATATTAGGTACAGTGTACAATGTTTCAAAAAGGAGTGGGAACAATATAGATCCTGGCAAAAAAGTGGTAGGGACATATCCCACCCATCCCACCCGCAAAGTACACCTATGTAGGTATGTAAATTAGCATTGTTGCTTATCTGGTATGTTTACATTTTGTTTAGATCCCAGCCCGGCAAACATTGGTCTGATGGCAACGTCGTGTCCCTGGCCAAAAATAGTTGCGGTAGGACAGCATAAATCAGGAAAGATATGTAATGGAACATTTCCTAAAAATGCATTCAGATACGTCTGTTCAACTTTCATTTTGGAACTATTTTGAACCATGGACGTGTTCGGAGGGACGTCTTTACAACGGTCGTTAAATGTCCAAATGTTTGCTGGGAGATACCCAGATCCGGCCCACATTTGGTACATGTGGAATCCACCAGATGTGGCCTGGATCTGGGCCGACACTGTGTAATCTGGGATCCCTATTAAATAAATAAAAAATAATAATAAATTCAGTAAATCAGTGAGTGCGATATCAAACAGAATGCTTTCAAATTTCCCTGAATGATCTAGTTTAATTGAATCTGTACGCAGGGATTATCATTTTTTAATGCAATTTGTATGTATATGTGTGTGTGTGCAGATGATACAGCGTTTTCTTCCTTTCAAATAACCTTCATAGGCCTCCAAGGACTCCTGGCCAAGCCGTCTGTGATTCTTGATTAAAAGGAATTCCTCTTTCTTCTTCTGCAACAGTGGGACAGCCATCCCGTGTGGAGTTTTCTGAAAGTCTTGGCGGTGGAAGCATTCAGATGGTACGTCTGGGCATTTAGCACTACACATGGAGAGAGCCGGTGGGAGCACGTAGAAGGGGGGAGAGGTGGAGGGAAGGATGGAGAGATACGAGGTGTGTGGTTGTAGGAAGGATGGTGGAGAGGGGAGGGGTGAGAACAAAACTATATGAGCATTTTATTTTGTGACTCAAATACATTATGTAATTAATGCATGTTTAGTTTGTATTTGAGCAAGTAAAGGTTGATATTTGTGGGTTTTTGTATTCTCTATGTATTTACTGTCAATTTGTCGAGGCAGAACAATGCTTGTGACGCTTGTGTGTGTATGTGTGTGAAGAAGGAGCAGATTGTCTGGCTGCTAAAGAGGCATGTGGGCCCACAGAATCCGCCCCAGGTCAACCATAGCCAGAAGCAGATGAGCAGGTAGTCAGTTGTAGCTGCCAGTAACCAGTAACCGCCATTCACCAATGTGGCCCGCCAAGCAAAGAGATGTGACAGCACAGGCCACTTGCTGAGTGCCAAGCTGTCCAGTAGATCCGCACATGGGCCTGACCAGTTTCAGCGGGACAGCACCACCCCGACAGTGCAAAACCGGATAGATGGAGAACGTCCTTCAACGGGACGCTTGGGTGTCCTGCACAGGCTTTCATACATCTGTTATGAATGCAAATCTGCAATGTCCCTTAAATTATGCCAAACTATTGTTCACCGCTTCTCTTCTTCTGTCATTACACCATATGCTGTCTTTCTTTAATCATTTTCTCTTTCATTTACTTCTTGACTTCTTTACGTTTGATCTCAGAATAGGAATTAATTTAGCCAAATAACTTGCATTCATAAACAATTTGACTGAAGTTTGCTTCAAGATCACTTACTAAAAATAAATAGTATGTGGGTGACGTTATTTTACTTTATTTTATATAATATTTATTTAAACAAAAAATAAATGCATACATAGAAAGACTTGAATACAGAATTTTGGCATAATCTTTTATATTAATAACCTTTTCATTGTTTATTAATTTTGATAAACTTTGCCTGCACACACACTCTCTCTCTCTCTCTCTCTCTCTCTCTCTCTCTCTCTCTCTCTCTCTCTCTCTCTCTCTCTATATATATATATATATATATATATATATATATATATATATATATATATATATATATATATATATATATATATATCACAATTCAGATTGTTTTTTATCTGTTTATTTTTTATTTTTTCTCAGAATTGCGAAAGAAACTGTAATTGGTGGTCCAGATATGAAACAATCAAAGCTGCCAGAGCGATTAGATAGCATAGGGGAGAGGGGGGTAAAATTTGCCATTTTTTACTTGTGTGGTCCTCAAGAAAAGAGAAAATAAGGCAGGGGTGCAATGAAAGTATCTAAAGTAATTTCAGGATGTTTGCTATAATTTTAAATGACCAGCATGCATCTATGAGAAATGGTTCTAAAAATATGGCTTCTTATAACAATAGTGTTCCTGTGGCTCAATTTTACGGTGGCCCAGTAGTGCAGCCGTACTAAATTAAACCACAACACAACGGAATTAAACAACAACACAAAGAAATCGCCACAACACAACGGAAACAAGCCACAACACAACGAAATAGCCACAACACAACGGAAATGCTCCCGACCACGAGGGGGCTCTCGGAGTGCATTAAAGTTAGTTTTCCTTGTCATTGTTCTATAGATTGGCCAGTCTTACAAAGATATAAACACTACGATCAGTTTTAAGTGTGTAACATTGTATATCGACATGAACACCGATTTGGTCTGTGCAGTGTCGCTACAAGTCAAGACTAATTTCAAATGACATACTAAATGTATCAAATATATCGCCCATCTAAATGTGTGGGATTTGTTATCACTATAACTTTATTCAGTATAAGTATTGCCCGATGTGGCTTTAATTCCTAATAATTTAATTTAACTTGATTAGGTATAAAAAGAGCCTCTCAGAGAGGCAGTGTCTCTCAGAAGTCAAGATGGGCAGAGGATCACCAATTTCCCCAATGCTGCAGTGAGAAATATTGGAGCAATACCAGGAAGAAGTTATCATCATCTACAGTTCATAATATCATCCAAAGATTCAGAGAATCTGGAACAATCTCTGTGCATAAGGGTAACCATACCACGGAAAACCATACTGGATGCCCATGATCTTCGGGCCCTTAGACTGCACTGCATCACATACAGGAGTGCTACTGTAATGGAAATCACAACATGGGCTCAGGAATACTTCCAGAAAACATTGTCGAGAACACAATACACCGTGCCGATGCTCATTTAAAATGCACTGTGGCAAAATGGAAAACTGTTCTGTAATCAGACAAATCCAAATTTTAAGTTATTTTTGGAAAACGCCATGTCATCCGTATTAAGAGGAGAAGGTGACCCAAGTTGTTATTAGTGCTCAGTTCAGAAGCTTGCATCTCTGGTGGTTTGGGGTTGCATGAGTGCATGTGGCATGGGCAGCTTACACATCTGGAAAGGCACCATCAATGCTGAAAGGTACATCCAAGTTCTAGAACAACATATGCTGCCATCCAGACGTTGTCTCTTTCAGGGAATACCTTGCATTTTCCAACATGACAATGCCAGACCAATTACAACATCATTGCTGCGTAGAAGAAGGATCCGGGGACTGAAATGGCCAGCCTGAAGTCCAGATCTTTCACCCATAGAAAACATTTGGTGCATTATAAAGAGGATGATGCGACAAAGACGACCTAAGACAGTTGAGCAACTAGAAGCCTGTATTAGACAAGAATGGGACAACATTCCTATTCCTAAACTTGAGCAACTTCCCTTACGGAAAGAAAATATATTTCCTTATATATGAATGATCAATATATTAAATGATTTAACAGTATATTTGAAAATATACAGAATAATATATTGGATAATACATAAGGACCTGCCGCTATTCATATAGTGAAAAATATGTGACTATATATTTACTAATATATCATAATGTATGACATTTTATATTCAGTAATACATTTCATAATACAGTATATATGTGATCAGATATGGTAGTGCATATGTATAATATATTGTAGATATATTTACTCATACAGTATAAACACACACATATATATAGAGAAATATAATGTAATATATTTCTTATATTTACTTAATGTTTCATATTTTCAATCTAGGTAACAATAGCACAAGCACACCAGCATGTACTATAGTAATTAGCAAAGAGACTGTAATTGTGTTGAGGTATAATGACATTGTTTTAATATTCTTCGGCCAATCGTCAACCTAACCACAGGCTCTACTCTTCAGCACAAAAACTCAGACATACCAGAAAACCTTGTAAATTCCAAAATAACAGAACATTAAACATTAACAGATCTCCTCCTATATTAATATTGAGCAAAACATGTGAAACAACACTTAATTTTACCATTTAATCTCCATTAACAGTCTGAAGCAAAGCATGCTGGGAACTAGAAATCGGCTGTAACTCATTTATATGGGAACATGTTTGTGCAATATATGTACACAGTAAAGAGTACAACTTTAAGTTGGCTGGTTAAGTGGATAAAATGTTATGAATATTACATGTAATGCTATTTTTGTCTTCATTTCTAAATATTTTATATGCATCAATATATAGCCATAGATGGGCAATGCATTTATTGTAGTATATTGAAAAATATAAGTATTATGTAATATATCAAATTATATTTTACAGTATATTTCCATATTTTTTTTCCGTAAGGGTTGTCTCCTCAGTCTCCAGACGTTTGCAGACTGTTATGAAAAAAGAAAAGGGGATGACACACAGTGGTAAACATGGCCTTGTCCCATCTTTTTTGAGATGTGATGATACCATGAAATTTAAAATCAACTTATTCTTCCCTTAAAATGATACAACCCCAAATCAGAAAGAGTTGGGACAGTATGGAAAACGCAAAAAAAGAAAAAAAGCAGTGATTTCTAAATTTACTTTGACTTGTATTTCATTGCAGACAATATGAACAAAACATATTTCATGTTTTGTCTGGTCAACTTCATGTCATTTGTAAATATGCATCCTTTCCTGTCATTCAGACCTGCAACACATTTCAAAAAAAGTTGAGACAGGAGCAATTTAGGGCTTGTAATGAGGTAAAATGGTTAAATAATGATGTGATTTGAAACAGGTGATGTCAACAGGTGATTGTAATTATGATTTGGTACAAAAGCAGCATCCAAAAAAAGATGGGCCGAGGATCGCCAGTTTGCCAACAAATACGTGAGAAAATTATTAAAAAGTTTAAAAACAATGTTCATCAAAGAAAGATAGGAAGAGATTTGGATATTTCACATTCTACAGTGCATAACATAATTAAAAGATTCAAGGAATCTGGAGGAATTTCAGTGCGTAAAGGACAAGGGTGCAAGCCTAAGCTAAACAACCGTGATCTCGGATCCTTCAGGCGGCACTGCATCAAGAATCGTCATTCATTTATAAGCGATATCACCACATGGGCTCAGAACTACTTTGGCAAACCCTTTTCAAGTACCACAATATGTAGTTACATCCACAAATGGCAGTTAAAACTGTACTGTGCCAAAAGGAAGCCCTATGTTAACAGTGTCCAGAAGCGCTGTCAACTTCTCTGGGCTCGGAGGCATCTGGAATGGACCATCACTCAGTGGAAACGTGTACTGTGGTCAGATGAATCAGTATTTCAGGTATGTTTTGGGAGAAATGGACGCCGTGTGCTCCGGACCAAAGAAGAAAAGGATCATCCAGACTGTTACCAGCAACAAGTCCAAAAGCCAGGGTCTGTCATTGTATGGGGTTGTGTCAGTGCCCTTGACAAAGGTAACTTGCACCATTAATGCTGAAAAGTACATAGAGATTTTGGAGCATAATATGCTGCCTTCAAGAAGATATTTTCCAGGGACGTCCATGCATATTTCAACAAGACAATGCAAAACTACATTCTGCACTCATTACAAAGTCCTGGCTGCGGAGGAAGAGGGTACGGGTACTTGACTGGCCTGCCTGCAGTCCCCGACCTGTCTCCAATAGAGAATGTGTGGCGCATTTTGAAGCGCAAAATGCGACAACGGAGACCCCGTACTGTTGCCCACCTTAAGACTTGTTTGCAGGAAGAATGGGACAAAATTACACATGAAACACTTCACAACTTGCTGTCTTCAGTCCCTAAACGTCTTTTAAGTGTTGTGAAAAGGAATGGCAACATTACAAAGTGGTAAATGCTTTACTGTCCCAACTTTTTTTGAAATGTGTTGCAGGTCTGAATGACAGGAAATGATGCATATTTACAAATGACATGAAGTTGACCAGACAAAACATAAAATATTTTTTTTAATATTTCGTTTAAATTTAGAAAACACATTTTTCTTTTTTTTTTTTTTTTGCGTTTTCCATACTGTCCCAACTTTTTCTGATTTGGGGTTGTACATTTTCTCAGTTTAAACATTTGATATGTCATATACAGGTCCTTTTAAAAAAATTAGCATATTGTGATAAAAGTTCATTATTTTCCATAATGTAATGATAAAATTAAAATTTCATATATTTTAGATTCAGTGCACACGAACTGAAATATTTCAGGTCTTTTATTGTTTTAATACTGATCATTTTGGCAAACAGCTCATGAAAACCCCAAATTCAAATCTCAAAAAATTAGCATATCATGAAAAGGTTCTCTAAACGAGCTATTAACCTAATCATCTGAATCAACTAATTAACTCTAAACACCTGCAAAAGATTCCTGAGGCTTTTAAAAACTCCCAGCCTGGTTCATTACTCAAAACCGCAATCATGGGTAAGACTGCCGACCTGACTGCTGTCCAGAAGGCCATCATTGACACCCTCAAGCGAGAGGGTAAGACACAGAAATAAAATTCTGAACGAATAGGCTGTTCCCAGAGTGCTGTATCAAGGCACCTCAGAGGGAAGTCTGTGGGAAGGAAAAAGTGTGGCAAAAAACGCTGCACAACGAGAAGAGGTGACCAGACCCTGAGGAAGATTGTGGAGAAGGAACGATTCCAGACCTTGGGGGACCTGCGGAAGAAGTGGACAGAGTCTGGAGTAGAAACATCCAGAGCCACCGTGCACAGGCGTGTGCAGGAAATGGGCTACAGGTGCCGCATTCCTTATTTTGTCATAGCATTACTGTGCTCAATTGGCCTGCCAACTCTCCTGACCTGAACCCCATAGAGAATCTGTGAGATATTGTGAAAAGAAAGTTGAGAGACGCAAGACCCAACACTCTGGATGAGCTTAAGGCCGCTATCGAAGCATCCTGGGCCTCCATAACACCACAGGCTGATTGCCTCCATGCCAAGCCGCATTGAAGCAGTCATTTCTGCAAAAGGATTCCCGACCAAGTATTGAGTGCATAACTGAACATAATTATTTGAAGGTTGACTTTCTTTGTATTAAAAACACTTTTCTTTTATTGGCCGGATGAAATATGCAATTTTTTTGAGATAGGAATTTTGGGTTTTCATGAGCTGTATGCCAAAATCATCATTATTAAAAACATAAAAGACCTGAAATATTTCAGTTGGTGTGCAATGAATCTAAAATATATGACATTATAATTTTATCATTACATTATGGAAAATAATGAACTTTTATCACAATATGCAAATTTTTGAGAAGGACCTGTATGTTGTATTCTGAATAAAATTGAAATTTGAAACTTCCACATCATTGCATTCTGTTTTTATTCACAATTTGTACAGTGTCCCAACTTTTTGGGAATTGGGTTTGTAGAATGCAATGAAGAAATGAATGCAGAAAATGCATTGCAATTCACAACAGGTGCATGTGAGTCAATGTCCATTTTAGGTCTTTCATCTGATATGAATGCAAAGCTTTAATTAAAGTGTTTATCTTCATGCAGTACTATCTAAAGTGATGGGAAAGTGATGGGAAAAAAACAAAACAAAACAAACAATGAATAATTAATTAAATATAATGAGTTAAAGTTTTGAATGGAGACTACAAACCGCCTCCGGACTTCCACCAGTACAGCACCAGCTGAGTGGAAGCTCTGCATGGCTGCATCTCTCTGGCTCACACTCATTCTCTGACAGATGTCTGAGCTTGGGAAGAATGACAGGACTTGAGATGGGAGATGTCTGGATGCCACTGTGAAACTGCATGAGGCTGGTGTCGCCAAAAGTGGAGAAACACGGGCAGGGGCTGTGAGAGAGAAAGAGAGAGAGAGAGAGAGAGAGAGAGAGAGAGAGAGAGAGAGAGAGAGAGAGAGAGAGAGAGAGAGAGAGAGAGAGAGAGAGAGAGAGAGAGAGAGAGAATGGGAAAAGAGAGAGAGAATGGGAAAAGAGGTGGTGTTATCCTTTCGCTTCAATGATTCCACCATCTGATTGTGATGTAGACCACATTTGACAGAAATGGAAAGCAGTGACATTATGGAATTGTTTCTACTACAGACACAGAATGAACAACTAACTTAAATATATACACCTCACTATGTACAAATAGTACTTCTAGTGAAATGTCATGCAGAGAAAGAGACATTTTATCCTTGAATCCGAATTACAATACATCGTGTCACTTTTGTTGTGTCATGTGAAACGTGAAATGCTTAAAGCGTTAGTTCATATACAAATAAAATAGAAATTATGTCATTAATTACTCAACCTCATGTTGTTCAAAACCCGTAAGACCTTCGTTCATCTTCGGAACACAAATACAGATATTTTTTGATGAAATCTGAGAGCTCTTTGACCTCTCCATAGACAGCAATACAATTACCACATTTAAGAAAGGTAGATATCGTTAAAAGAGTCAATATGACTCCAGTGGTTTAACCTTAATTGTATGATCTGAATATTTTTGTGCGGAAAAAAACAAACAAAATTATTACTTTATTCAACAATTTCTTCTAGTCTGAGTCAGACTCTTGATGTAGTTGATGTAGTGCAATGCTTCTAATTTCTACGGCAGAACGACTCGTGCGCATGCGTCGTGGTGCTCACGCAAAGTGCGTTGGCCAATGGTAAGCCGGCTTTCTGGTAGCACTGTACTGTTTACACTACGTCAACAGCGTTAGAGTCTGACACGTCAACAACAAATTGTTGTGTAAAGCCGTTATTTTTTGTTTGTTTGTACACAAAAAAAAGTGCTATTCTAGTCGCTTCATTTAATTATGGTTGAACAGCGAAGGACAGTGAAGGATGTGAGAGGACCAGGCCTGAATTTTACGGTGTGTTTTGTTTATGTTTTATTAAGTGTGTGCGTGACAGGCATCAATGAGGGGCTGCCTGCGTGTGTACTTTCAGTTTGTGTTTTGTTTATTAAAGTTGTAGACGCTTGCCGGTTCCCACCTGTTCCCACCCCGGAGAGCCTCGCTGCTGAGGGGGATCACAGTGCTGAGGAGGTCGGGCAGCGCGGAAGAGTGAAGACCATAAGTGGCTGTCCGAGGCGGTGATGCTGGAGCAGGTGAAGACCCAGTGAGACTCCAACTCCTCTATGAGAGGATTCGAGACCGATGTGACGCTCATCTTCAATCACGCACCGGTCTCACACCACTCACTCACGGCTCTCGCCTACCCTGCTTGTCACACACTGTAGTCACATGGACTATTTTAACGATATCTTTCCTACCTTTCTGGTTCTTGAAAGTGGTAATTAAATTGCTGTCTATGGAGGGGCCAGAGAGCTCTCCAATTTCATAAAAAGTATCTTAATCTGTGCTCCAAAGTTGAACGAAGGTCTGGAACGACGTGAGGGTGAGGAATTAATGACAGAATTTTCATTTTTGGGTGAACTAACCCTTTAAGAATGTTGTGTCCCTGGTGATTAATCTGAAGAATATGTTCTAGATACACAACTCAACATGCTCCATAATGCATTTCCATCTTGTAGATATTTGATCTATGCACACGTCAACCTCTTACAGCACAGTTTCAGAGTAACTACATTATAAAGACAGCGGGAAAGGTACAGTGACACATTCTATGCATTTCCTGTGGTTTAGTTTAGAGATTGCCATTAATGTTCATTTAGCTAATTGAATAATGTCACATCAACCAATAGTCAGCTAGAGGATGTTAAACCAGAACACGCTGATATTAGTAACAGCATGTATTTATTATATTCAAACACATAAACAAACATTAAATAAATCCTAAGTATAAAGGAAGTAATCAATATGAGTATTGTAACTTATGGTCTTTTATTTAAATCAAACATTTTCTTCATTTTTAAGTGTTCATACCTGTAGTTAATTTGGATGAATAACGCCTTATTTCAACTGTCCACTTTAGACATTCTAGTACTGACTATAAGAAACTTTACAACTATGCCAAGTAACTCTCATTAGATTATCAATATACTGTCTGTTCAAAGGTGCACTATGCAACTTTTCTGTCCACTAGAGGGCGTCTGTTCAAAACAAAGGCGTAGTTTGATGATGCCAAGTTTGAGCGCAGCATCTTGGGACATGTGGGGCCTGTACCATGATGGTAGATCAACAAACTCAGGGTTATAGGATTAGTGTCGAGTTGACAAAACCAAACCAATCAATTCAGGCTTTGTTGGTCCCATGATGCTGATCATCAACTTTATCTGTCAACTCAGGCTTTGATCCTGAGTTTGTGGAGCGCGTGCATGTGAAAGTGTGACATCAGCTTTAATATTTGTGAAATATTATTAAAATGTAAAATAACTGATTTCTATTTGAACATATTTTACTATTTAATTTATATATATATTATCATGTCGTGACCTTTAATTTGGAGCAAGAGAAACAGGGGGAGTGGCTTTATTGCATCAGAGATGAGTCACTTTGCTCACAGCTGATTGGTCAAACTTAAATCTCAGATCTCGAATCCAGAACATAACCTGCCCCGGAGCAGGTTAGCCGTGCAGCGTAAGATACCATGGCAACTAACACCGATTAAAGCCGGGCTACTTTCATAGTCCCTAAAACCCACGATTGGCACAAACTAAGCTTAAACATATCTGGCTAGCCAGCTAAACCGGCTTCATGGTATAGGCCCGTGGTCTTCACCTCATAGCCGGTGGAAAAGAATCAGGATAGGACTCGGGCACAAATCATGTTGATGGATGGGGTTATTAACGATACTGTAGTATGAAGCAGAGCAGGACCGAGTGTTGAGGAGCTGAGCAAGGCCGCTGAAGCGATTGTTATTGAGAGGAACAACACACGAGTAGAGGGAATTTTATTACGATGGGACACAGTTGCCAGGCACTGGCGCTATTTCCGTTTTTCCGGTCATGAGTATGAGGTAACGTGGCTCTGTTTATCATATTAGATACATTTGAGTGTGTTAAAAATTATGTTATGACGTTACGCTGTGCGTTCGCTCGGCGGCTGCTGTGACACTTGTAGCACACTGCAGTAAGAGTACAGCACTTCTGCAAAATATCGGAAACTGAGGGTAACCCAGATATGAAGCAATTGACAGGAGACTCCCTCATGCGCTATGCTCAGACGTTCCAGCTCCTTGTTTAAAATAGCAATTTTCTCACAATTTACAAATAGTTGGAAACATTTGGGATATTGTAAGTACTCAACTGAACAAAATATATAACACTGGCCTAGTGGTTTTTGGATATTTTACTGCAAAAATAATACATAGTGCAACTTTAATATCATACTTTATTTTGATAGTGCCCCCCAAAAAACATTCTACTAACTATAAGTAACTTTGCAACTATATGTCAACTACATGTGATATACAAATGTCAGGTGTTAACGGGTGTAAAATGTTTTGAGCTTGTCTACCTTTGAGTACTTCCAGAGGATTACTTTCGTAGTGTAAACGCTCATTCATTCGAACAGCCGCAAAATACATCTTAATACCAGGTGTAAACAGGGCCTAAAATTATTTTTTATTTGTATTTATGAATTATTTTTTCAGGGCCTATAAGTTGTTTCTGATAATTTAAATAAAACATAAATATTATAAAATAAATAAATACAAAATGAAAAAATGTTGACTTGGCTACTAACTAAGTTGAAGCAGTAAAATGACAAAAAATTAACCTGGAAATGAAATAAATTAAATCTACGGTATATACCTATAACTGTGAATATAGCACTCTGCGTAACACAAAAGTAGATATACTTTGGGACATGTGCGTACCAATTTAGACCATACAATGAAAGTCAGTGGTCTAAAACTGAATTAGACCCTTATAGAACTATGTCTTACATAAAAATATTCCTTAAAAATGTGTAAGAAATTTATTGGAAATAACTTGATAAGACATTGATGCCATAAATGTATGTACATGCAAATACAATGTAAATATTACCTGGTACTTCTCTGATCAAATGTGAATTTGTATAATTAGAAAGATCGATTTGAGTGCAATTACAATATTATGGACTATAAGCTTGTAATTAGAGAAATGTGCTTAAGTGCTGAGATGTAGGTGTTGTTGTACAGTTTCTGCCTCAGCGGGACTGTGTCTGATTCTTTTGACCTTTCAGAGGACAGAGAGAGAGGAAACCTTCACCCTTTTAGCCTGTTACCTTGGCTACCAGCCAAATAGCCAATCACCACTATGGGTTTTGTTTCCCGCCCCTCCTTCAAGTACCGTTTTAGCCATCCTAGCACTTCCTGGGGGTGTCTGACATGCCGGAATGCTAGATTGACAAGCTCAGAGATGTTTTGGTAGACAGCCAGTATTTTACACATATGGATGAACATGCTGAAAAAGAGTATGCAAATTCTCCGGTCATGTCTGGCTTTGATTACATGAACACACATACATGGTACACATATACACTTGCATTTAAACGCAGTGCAAGATTTATACCAATGATTAGGCTCAAAATGCCTCAGGATTACTGTTCTAACAGCATCATTTCTAACTCTCACCATGCCTGATAAGAGTCGGCTAAGAACAATAAAAATGAATCTGTTTTATGTGGAACAATTTTATAAGAGAGGTTGCATCTCATTATCATTTCTATGCGTGCATGCCTGGTATATGAATGGTAAAGATCTAGAATAGGGTTTGTTGCACTTGTCACTAATAAGGCTCTACAACATTATTTACTTGGCTTATACCAGCAAAGACTTAACAGAATATACCCTCTTGAGAAACTCAACACACAATGCATAAAAGACAATGCATAATTTCAGGCTACTTTAGGTCTATTGGGATGCATATGACATTAGAGTGCATCAAGCAAAACAAATGATTTTTTCCCACATCACTGACTCTGTTCAGCAGTACAGCATGCGACAGATGCAGTGACTATTGTCCTTGTAGCCTAAACAGACTAAAAAGTAAATTGCATATCAAATGCCAATCGATACCATCTCAGCATTGCAGTCTTTTCCTAAGCATAACAAAATGCACACAATTTAAATACTGGTTGGTAGCTACTGATATACTGCTTGTCTGGTTGAGGTTAAAGAGTCAGCTGGATCAACTACCTTAACAATTTTTTCACCATCTGCTCATAATGAACTTTCACCAGTTGGAGTTCAATTACAAGTCACATAATTCAGTAATATTATTACTGTTGCAGATATGCTTGTTTTTCCATATCTATGGCAATATGATTATTTGTATATAATCTGAATACATACAACTAAATGCATACATAAATATTTATAATTTAATTTAGAAAAGACATATTTTCTAAATTGTCAAACATTCTTTGTACAAACATTATTTTCACATAAATAATTGACGGCGGCAGATGCTGGTTCCCCATCCCTTCTCATCCTCCTGGACTTATCTGCAGCTTTCGACACTGTAGATCATAACATCCTCCTTCACCGTTTACTGTCAGAAAAAAAAAGGTACAGTGCTGTCACTGGGGCGGTACCCTACGGTACAAAAGTGAAAAGGTACATCTTTGTACCTTACTCACCCCTAAATGGTACATATTAGTACCTTAAAAGATACATATCAGTACTTTAAGAGTCCATAATAGTACCTTAAAGGTACATATTAATACCTTTTCGGTTTTGTACCTTAGGGTACCGCCCCAGTGACAGCAATGTACCTTTTTTTCTGACAGTGCACCATCGGTCTCTCTGACTCGGTCCACAACTAGTTTGAATCTTATCTTACTGGGAGAAATGAATATGTTGTGTTGGGAGAAGCTGCATCACTGTCACACAACGTCACCTGGGCTATCCCTCAAGGCTCAGTGCTCAGCCCCATCCTGTTCATCCTCTACATGCTCCCCCTTGACCGTGTCATCGGCCGGCATGGGATTTCTTTTAACTGCTATGCTGATGACACTCAACTTTACCTTGGGACAAATCATTCCCCCTCTGTTGCCCTCACTCCATCCACTTTGATAACTTGCCTGGATGAGACATAGGCATGGATGAAGCAAATCTTTCTGCAGCTGAACAGATCCAAGACTGAAGTAATCCTAGTCGGCACTCCACTTCAGGTCCAGAATTCCGTTATCACCAGCATTACTTTCTCTGATCAGGATATTCCACTTTCTACATCAGTCACCAACCTGGGGGTCAAAATGGAATCGCAACTCACTTTTGTGGCTCACATCAAACATCTGTGTAAGACCTGCTTCTTCCACCTCAGAAACATTGCCAAACGTCGTCCCATACTAACACTGGCAGATGCGGAGAAGCTTTATCCACGCCTTTGTCTCCTCCAGGCTGGGCTACTGCAATGCGCTCCTTATCGGCATCCCTGGCAAAAATATCCAGAAGCTGCAGTATAATCAGAACACTGACTTCCTGTCTCGCTCAGGATCGAGTATAAGATCTCCTCCTTACTCACCAGTGCATCCATGGTGACGCACCCACCTATCTCAAGGAACTCCTCACCACACAAATTCACACGTAACCTCCACTCTGTTTCAACGTACCTTCTCAAAACTCCCACGACCAAACTCTGTACTATGGGAGTTCGGGCCTTCTGCTCAGCTGCCCCCAGATGCTTTTAAATGTGGTCTTAAACCCACCTTTTTAGCAGAGCTTTTGATTGATTTGTTACTTGATTTGCCCCCTCATTACCATTTACCATTTGTTACTTCTTAATTTTTCAGTTTTTTTATTTATTTATTTGTTTTGTTGTTGATTGTTTTAAATCTGCAGAACTTTGAGATTTTGTTTAATATAAAGTGCGTAAAAAAAATAAATAAATAAAATATATATAATTATGTTAATTGTATTAAATTATATTAAATTAATTGTGGAGAGGGAATGCCAATAAATAGTATTCTTCACTTGTACTTGTACAAAAGCAAATACCTGCATATGGTTAACCAACATGTTTTACAAGTCACTATATAAAGATATGAATTCAATTTCATCATCATCTTTAAAGTTAGCTTGAAACAGAAGTTGCATTTTTTTTCAAACAGGGTTGAATTTCTTTAATTTTCTCTAGTGTGATGTACACCAATCAGCAATAACATTATGACCACCTTCCTAATATTGTGTTGTTCCCAAACAGCCCTGACACGTCGAGGCATGGACTCCACTAGACCCATGAAGGTGTGCTGTGGTATCTGGCACCAAGATGTTAGCAGCAGATAGTCTAAGTCCAGTAAGTTGCAAGGTGGAGCCTCCGTGGATCAGACTTGTTTGTTCAGCACATCCCACAGATGCCCGATTGGATTGAGATCTGGGGAATTTGGAGTCTAAGTCAACACCTCAAACTCGTTGTGTTCCTCAAACCATTCCTGAACCATTTTTGCTTTGTGGCAGGGCGCATTATCCTGCTGAAAGAGGCCACAGCCACCAGGGAATACCATTTCCATGAAAGGGTGTACATGGTCTGCAACAATGCTTAGGTAGGTACGTGTCAAAATAACATCCACATGGACGGCAGGACCCAAGGTTTCCCAGCAGAACATTGCCCAAAGAATCACACTGCTTCTGCTGGCTTGCCTTCTTCCCATAGTGCATCCTGGTGCCATGTGTTCCCCAGGTAAGTGACACACATGCACCCAGCCCTTCTTCCATTACTCCGTGGTACAGTTCTGATGCTCACATACCCACTGTTGACGCTTTTGGCAGACCACTTTTGATAGATACTGACTACTGCAGACCGGGAACACCCCACAAGAGCTGCAGTTTTAGAGATGCTCTGACCCAGTCATCTAACCATCACAATTTGGACCTTGTAATACTCACTCAAACTCGATCACATCCATTTTTCCTGCATCTAACACATCAACTTTGAGGAAATGATAACTTGCTGCCTAATATATCCCACCCAATAACAGGTGCTGTGATGAAGAGATAATCCAACACGATCTCATGACAATGCATATAAATAGTACGAGTGTGCAATCTCGTAGAATGTATACGCCAAAATGAGTTTTGGCGTGCATATGGTACGCCGTTTTTGGGGTGCATATGATACGCACTTTATGGTGTGTATATGACACGCTTTTGGGTAGGGTGAGGGTGGGGGAGTGGGGGGTTCGTACATATAATACGCCATTAAGTGATCATATGCACGCCAAAAACGGCATACCATATGCACGCCAAAACTCATTTTGGCATATACATTCTACGAGATTGCACACTCGTACTATTTATACGCATTTTCGTGAGATCGGGCTCGATAATCAGTGTTATTCACTTCACCTCACTTCACCTGTCACTGGTCATAATGTTATGCATGATTGGTGTATATCTGAGTGAAACAACTTCTTACAAGGAATCAGGAATTGATTGGATCATTGTGGTTGGCTATTGCTGTGATATCATGCAACACGTTGTTTGAGACGTGAAGAGATGGCACTGCAAGTGGGAGGAGAGGTAATTTTTGATTAAAGATTACAAGGAGACATAAATTCAAAATAAATAAATAATGTACATGTATAAACCATTTATAATAAATGCTGTGAAATTCCATTAAAAAATCTGGAATTGTCGATGTTGATGTCATGGTGACTTTAAGGTGGAGAGAAAGATTTAAATAATCTACTTATGAAATAAGCATTTGCTCAAAAATGAATGAAGAACAAAGTCAACTCTTTTCAAATGTCACATATCATGGTGTTTTCAGATCTTCTCCACAACACAAGTGCAATATTATCAAGTAATAAACATCATATATGTACTGCCTGCCCCCTCATTTTCTCAAGTGGGCCAAAAGTGGTGCTCACACTGGCAAAGTACATGTGAATGAAAGAGAGAAAGAGACAGAAGGGAAAAACAAGAAGAAATAAGGCATGGAGTAGGATGGGATGAAGGGATATTTCAGGCTATGTGAGAGTGATGATGAAGAGAGAATGTGTGGGAGTGAGAAAGAAAGAAGGTGAGTGTAAAACCGGGAGTGAGAAAGAGAGAGGCTGCAAGGTTGAAGAGCGAAGGAATATAAGAGTTCAGTTAACAAGAAAAAAAAGAGAAAGTAAAGCAAGAGGAAAGTAATTAGTGGCACTCTAATCATGGAGGACAGACACCGAACCGTGTCCCATCAACAGGTAACAAATGAGCATGGCATTCATAAGATGGATAGAAAGGAAGTCCCCTCCAGGCAAGAGAAGATTAATCATGGGGAAAAGAGATCTTAGAGGAATTATGTTTTGTTGCTAGAAAAGTTAGTCAAATAGCCTCAACAAGTGTTGCGCATGTAGAATGTGCTATCATTAAGGTGTCAGACTGATCAGGAATGCACCAACATTTCGGCTAACAAAATTTTTCGGTTTTGGGACGGACGAAATTAGTGACTAAAACAGACGTTTAATTAGCGCTCCTCCTGGCACGTTTTGACTGTTCAGCATCTAATCCGTGCACGACATAGATAAGATACGTGTCAGCTGCGTGCCTCTATGTCAACAAGCCTGGCCCCTACTCTGGCCCCTCTAGTGTTTAGTGTCTAGACAGTGTTTCACACAGTCAGCACACCACAGCGATACCTGAAAAAAAGAAAAAAGATACATGTAAGAAAATATTTAATTTCAGTTATGTTCACATAGTGAGAAATAATATTAATCTATCCAATTGTCCAATGTTACACTATTAGATATTTATATGACTAAAAGAAAAAGTTTTGCTATGGTTTAATGTTACAGGTGGTTGCAGGCAGATGAAGATCAGGTTCACAAAGGCTTTAATAATCAAACATCTGGGAACTGAAAAGACTGCAACTTAAGCTGCGTTCCAGGCAACCCGTAACCCGTGTTTTTCCAACCTAAACAGAACCATGACATATAAATTGAGCATGCATGCTGATATTACAGATCATTTAAGTTTAATTGGTTTTAGCCCATATATATATATTTCAAGAAAACTATAATGTCCCTAAACTCTTAAGTTATCTTAGAACCCTAGAGAAGAGGATTTTGCTAAATATACTGTGTATGCACTGTATTACATATTAATATATATATATATATATATATATATATATATATATATATATATATATATATATATATATATATTTACTTGTTAGTGATGTATTCATTATTGAATGCATGTTTGAATAAAACATTTTACATATTACAGTTTATTGTCATGTAAGTATTTATATTTAACCAACAAGCTGGAGTTGATATAATTATTTATTTTATTTTATTAAAAGGTTTTATTTTTGAATATATTTTTTTATATTATTATTAAAAAGTGGATATAAAAACTGGCTTATGCCCAATTTATATGTTTGTACACCTTAGTTTTAGCTATTTG
Source organism: Gobiocypris rarus (assembly GCA_023029165.1). Classification (NCBI taxonomy): domain Eukaryota; kingdom Metazoa; phylum Chordata; class Actinopteri; order Cypriniformes; family Gobionidae; genus Gobiocypris; species Gobiocypris rarus. The sequence goes on from CM040912.1 coordinate 21,337,008, forward strand.
AGTGTTTACTATTAAATAAGTTAGATTAATGAATTGATTCATTTATTTTTGGTTTAGCACACAGAAAAAAACCCACATCATAGCCAACACTGTGACTAGTCACAGACACTACATGTTTAAATGTGGGAACTGTCCCGATTACTGAGAGAGCAGCAATGAGCAATAGCTGCGAGAATCTCTTCTGTGCAAAAACGACCACAATCTCTTCCTCCGTGTTCTTTGTTGACGTCAAGAATCCGCTCTCGAGTTTTTGTGAGACAGATTTAGCTAAAACTTCAGTCGGGGAAGAGAATCATCTTGCAATTGATGCTCCTAGCCTGCTATTAGTTGTATAAAGTGTGCACCAACACAATAGAAAACAAGAAACCATGAGTCTTTAAATGTGTGACGATCTTCCGTCTTATAGTGTGCGGCTGTGCGCTTGGCAGAACATGAATGCAAATCCTCGGTGTAGTCAATTCTAATGGGAATGCAGTTTTTTTCCTCTTTCTCTCTTGGGCATAAAGCAGGTGCGTTATTGTTTGGATCATAAACCACCCTCCTCACAAGCGAAATCCAGTCATGCCCCATCCTAAACCCATCCTAGACAAGAAAATGAAATGAAAAGCAAAATGCAAGTGTGTCCCATTTGAGTGACAAATGTTCAGAGCACCATCACACAGCCCCCAACTGCTCTATTCATTTCCTTCTGGATCCTTGAATCACAAATATTCGCTTCTTAGTCTCTGTTCTCCATGTATGGGAATGGTAGTCATACCTGTGTGCATTTTATAAGTCCATTTTTTACCACCAACCGCCTCCCACAGCTGATTTCACAAATGATGGGCCAGCGGTGGCAAGACAACAGGGGTAAATGGGAAAAGATGAGGCTTCTTATGGAGTGCCTGGCACCCCCGCCTTCGCTTCATAAATAACAGTGTCTGATTAAAATACTGTGAAAGGGCACAGAGTAATTTAAAGTTCACAGATTCTTACCTCCAGCCACTGTGTGTGCTAGTTTGAACAGGTCTGCGTCGAACACCACTTGGGACTAAATACATAAATACAAACTGTCCTGCTGGCACACACACACACGTTGATAGAGTATACAAAGAAACAAACCTAGTTGGCTACAGCCAATATTAGTTTATTTTTTCAACTGTTAATATGAACTCAATATTCTAATGAAATATCTTATATTCACATGCACGCAAGTAAATAAACACTCTCACATTCTGAGCATCACTTGAAATGATTTGTTTATTCACCTCCAACCGTGTCTTTATCCTCAAACAATGACCATGCTTCTGAGAAATGTATTAGATCATTTGTGAATGTTTCAGAAGGCACTGACGAAAAAAAGAGATAACAATGGATGGTATACCAAAAGCTGAAGTTATTGCTGTGTCTCTATTCACTAATCGAAAGTGGCAGTGATGTGTCGTTCATGAACGATTCGTTCATTTTGAACGAATCTTTAATATGACTCGAGAACGAGTTCACATAAAAAATACTATAGTGTATTACAGTAAAATTACTCTAGTGAATACTATTGTGTTTTTGAACCATATTAAATATACTACAGTAAATTAACAAAGTGTAGTAAATACTATAATATACTACAATATACTATGATTTACTGTAGTATATTTTCTATGATATGGTTCAAAAACACTCTAGTATGTACTAGAGTAATTTTACTGTAATTGTACTATACTACAGTATTTCTTCATGTGGGTTGTCCCAGAGAGCGATTCGTTCATTTTGTGTTGACCGCTTATGCGCAACATCCCATAGTTTCTATACAGGAAATAGAATTGATTAGTTCACCTCTCGAGTTTTCGGGTTCGAGTCATTCGTTGATCAAGTCCCAACCCCATATAGGCAATGCTTTGCAGTCACCGGAAACAGAAAAGATTAGTGCATCTCTCGAGTCTTCGGGTTCGAGTCGTTCGTTCAAGTCCCTATAGGCTGAATGCAGAAACAGAAAAGATTAGTCTTTGGGTCCGAGTCTCGTTCTTTCGTCATGCGACGTGACAGCAGTTTTAGATAAAGATATTTAGTTAATTGACAACCTTCCTTACAAACAAGTGTGTATAGTTTTTTTTTTTTTTATTATTATTATAATTTTTTAGTTACAATAATTGATTTTCCTATAAAGACTGGACACATTGGGTTGGACAGAATGGATAACATAAATGTTTATTGCTCATATCTTCTGATGATTATATAATACTAATTATATTATAACATGCATTCAATAATACGACTGTAATGTTGTATATGTTGCGAGAGACTGAACCGGCGAGCGGCCACGTGACAAAAGAACAAAACTCGTACCCGAAGACTCGAAAGATGAACTAAGATGATCTCGAAAGATGATCTTTTCTGTTTCCGGACTGCATGCATTGCATATGAGAGGCTGTCACGGCCCAGAACAGACATGACGGAACTACGGCTCTAACGCGAAGACACGAGAGGTGAACTAATCTTTCCAGGGAACAGACGTGATTAAAGGGAGCATTAAAGGGATAGTTCACCCAAATATGAAAATTATCCCATGAGTTACTCACCCTCAATCCATCCTAGGTGTATATGACATTCTACTTTCAGACCAATACAATCGGAGTTATATTAACAAATCTCCTGGCTCTTCCAAGCATTATAATGGCAGTGAATGTGAGTCCAAAATTCGAAGACCAAAAAAGTGTATCCATTATAAAAGCAATCCACATAGCTCCGGGAGGTTAATAAAGTCCTTCTGAAGCGAATCAATGGGTTTTTGTAACACGTTATGAAGTCAAATAGCTTTCGCTTCGCAGTTCAAAATGCTTACGTTGTGTCTGACGTCATCGTCCGCCGGTTACGCTTTTTCCATAAGTTGAAAACCGAAAGCAGTCTGCCAGAAGCTACATATTTTACTTTATAACATGTTAAATAGGGATATTTTCCATACAAAAACCCATCGATTCGTTTCAGAAGGCCTTTATTAACCCTCTGGAGAAGTGTGGATTACTTTTATAATGGATGTATACACTTTTTTTGGGGCTTCAGATTTTGGGCTTTTTGGGCATTCACTGCCATTATAATGCTTGGAAAAGCCAAGACATTTTTTAATAGAACTCAGATTGCATTTGTCTGAAAGAAGAATGTCATATACACCTAGGATGACTTGAAGGTGAGTGAATCATGGGGTCATTTTTCATTTTTGGGTGAACTATCCCTTTAAGTCAGTAACATTTTTTTTTTTTTAACTGTCAATAACTGAAGGGTTAAAAATATTTAGTTCATTGCATATGAATGTATATTACTTTATTTTTATTTATCATTTACTTATTCCATCTAAATACTCTATTGACCTGTTAACAATGCATTTACTACATGTAAAAAAAAACATTTATTATTATTATTATTATTATTATTATTATTATTATTATATTATATTGGTTGTCCATTAATATATATTTGTTGTCCATTAATATACATTTTAAAATTAAAATACTGTTCACTATAGTTCTGTATAAAATCTTAATCAGAAAGGTTATAAAATATATATATATATATATAACTGCCCTTTTAAGAGTAGACATCTGTGAGAAAGAGAACATACACCTTACATCTCACATCCACTCCATCTCTCTCCAGCTTGCACCAAACATAAATAACCCCAATATTATTAAACTGATAACCCTCAGCTGACTGATCCATCAGTTCAGCTTCCATTAAAAGGATTTGAAATCCAGCTCTTTAATTTCCTCTCATCATGCAAACAAAATAGCAGTTTGAGGCTCATTACACTCTATCATGATTCAATGATCCAAAATTAGCATGCACACACACATACACACACAAACATGAATCTGAATTAGAGCCAAGAGCAATTTTGACATATGAATGGACATCCCGGTTAAATCCACACATATAGCTCCACAGATTCAGATGTGTGTAGTCCTCAGAGAATACTCCGATCAATTAGCATTGAGAATAAAGGCTTCCAGTGTCTGGCATGGCTGTAGGGAGAATCACAGTTGGAGAAAAGGACATTATCCTCAAGTAAATCCAATACATTTCATCACGTTTTCATTTAATGGGCTGGAATCGTTCGGATAGAAGCTAATGGAATGGAAAGGAAGCGAATGAGGGGAGAGGGAACGAGGTGGGGTGTAGAGGATGGTACTTTCCGGTAATGCTGGCACTCCTGGCTCCAGAGGTACAGCCTGTACTCTATAAGGGGAAATATGAGAATGTGTTATTGCTATGCTAGTGCTGACAAATGCTGTAAGTCAACTAAATGGTCAATTAAACCAATGCCATATATGCACACTCAGTTGATTTAAGCTGATTAAGGAACCACGTGTACTTTTTATTATCAGGCTGACTCCATATGTCTTCTTTACATTATGTGTTCGCCACAATAACTTTGTAAACATGCCACATCAGTGCCATGCATTGGATAACTTTTACTATGATAACCATAAAGAAACGAAGGAGATATCACAACAAAAATAAACAAGGCTCTTGTTGGACTGTGTTTCAAAAGCTCTGCTAAATTATAATAGCTGGCTGAGTTTGGCTCGCTAGCACTCCTCTGGACGGTCAGTAAATCTATGCTGTGCTCATTCAGAAATAAATAAAGAAAAAGGGAAAAATGCTCTCATGCACACCGTTTAATTAAGGGCTTCTGGGAATTATAATCAACGCTACAGATACGAGCCTGGTGATGAAGCATAAATCCATAGAGCCGGCAGCCGACGGGCCCCAATCTAATGTGTTGGCAATATTGCTCATCCAGCAAACAACTGCAGTGCGTGGTATGTGTTTGTGTTACCATGTGTGTATATGTGTGGACTGCAGAGAGTAGATTTGGGTGTTTTGATGGCTGATTATAATTATAAAACCACGCACTGCAACACATGCCAACACATAGACCAGCAGTAACATTGATTATCTTTTGCATTTGTCTTTATTGGATCTTCATGCTGGTTCTAAAGATGACGTTATTGGTAGGGTTTCCATTGATACTGATGTCTTATGACCACATCCAGTGTCAAGTGACATCAACCACACTAGTGCATTACGAAAGCATACACTACCTCAGCCTAAGGTGCAACGGTTTGACACAATCTGTTATGACACAAATGTCACACCATGTAACATGAGGTAATGTTACACCACGCTTTTCCAGAAATGATTTCTGCCAACTATTCTCCTATTAGGCCATGGTCTTGTGACTGTTACTGAAGAGTTTGTCACTTGTTTGGACAAACTCATTGTATTCCAAATGTAGATGGTTTTGTGTGTGTGTGTGTGTGTGTGTGTGGGGGTGGGGGTGGCGGTAGGTGTGTATATGTGTATGTGTGTGTGTGTTTCCTAACAGCAAAGTGAAGCAGCTCTGTCAAAGCACTAGAGTGAGTCATTCTGGATTTGCTGATGTTGCTGCTAGCGTCTATAAAAACAAGCTTTGCTCAACACAGACTTGAGTAAGCACTACATTACTTTGCCAGTAAAGCCTTCAAAATGTGGAACAAGAGCCCAATTAGCAAATTGTAGTCGGTAAGTGTTTGCATACAGCCTTACATGTTCTCTAATAAACTGACTAGTAATATTTGTAGTGGTAGCAAGCTAAAACATCACAAGAAGCCGAAATGGACTATTTAAACTGGGGACTGAAGCCATTAGGCTGCATTATTTACCTCTGTCTGGCTGCCAGATCATCACTATAGAGGAGAATATCTTGATTATCTATTAATTACTTTGTGTATTATGCATTATATTACACTAATAGACCAACATAACTTGGCAAAAATGATCCATTATGTTTCCATATTCATTAAAAAAAGAAAATATCTCCTTTTATGTAGAAATTAAAAGTAGCATTCAGTATTACTGGATTCTCAAGCTACTAAACATGGCTGCTCAAGCTGAACCAATTTTTAAATAAGCAAACACAGCATAACACATCTAGCATAGTTAAAAACATAATAATAATAGATAACTTCTGAACATTGACTCCTAGTCTTTATTCACCTTTTTCTCATGGTTTCTCAAAATAATTCATAAAAGTATAGAATAGGTAGTTCTAATAGGAGCTCATTGTAACAGTGTTACAACAGATTTAAACCCGATGTGTGTCTTCTGCTGATATATCAGCATTAAAGAACTCTCTCAACTGTTAAATAACAGATATAAGATTGAAATAATAACACAAAAAACAGAGATGAAAAATAAACGTATGTAAGAAAATGTTTAGTGATATCTTTCAATGTTTTAATTTTACAGCATTTTTTTTTTCTTTCTTTCCTTTTTCTAAACAATGTTGATATGGCAACTTGTGAATACATACAAATTTTGTCATCCTAGCATATGTGGAAAGTGTTAAACCATGTGTGTTGCAACTAACCCCGGGTTAGGTTGTGCCCGCTCTTCCCTACTAGTTTTCTCTTGTCAGTCTTTGGCATAAAATGCAAGGAATACGGTGCCATATACAGACATTATTTTCAGATGTCTCCAGGAATGTCTTCAGTTTGTTGCTGTTGTTGTGGCAGCTAGCACATCGTTTACTCAGGGAAAAGGGGGATAGCTGCAAATCAGGTAGCCATATACAGTCTAACATTATGAAACTATGTAGCAGGAAAAAATTATATATATATATATATATATATATATGTATATATATTGTGTTAAAAGATTCTGAACGCATGCAATGAGATCCCAAATTAATTTATTATATATATTTTATTAACATAATTAATATATTGAAATCTTTATTTTGTTTTTATTAATATAATATAAATTTTATTATATACTTATACATATTCTTCCGTCATTGAAAAACTGTTGCTGTAATTGCCTTAAACAAAACCGAAAATTAGCAAGACCTTTTTCTCAAAATATAGTCAATAATTTTATCGATTAACCTTTGCTACATATATCTACAATAATAAAAAGTGAAATATTTGATCAAATTAGAATAAACTTTGCAGTCTGTCTGCGATTGCATCAAGGATCAGTCAAATTTCCACGTGCATCATCAAAAGCAGTTGTTTAGAAAAGTTATTTTAATAGTTAATCTAGTGGTTTTAAAGAGAATAAAGTCAGAAGCGCCTTTTACCCTGGTGCGCATTTAGCCCTGTTGTACCCCAAGTATTTTGGCAAGTTCATTCCCCTCAACAAATCAACAAGTTATTCTAAAAAAGTGAGACTTGATGACTACAAACAAAACAACATTATTAAAACTTGTATCATCTTTCATATGATTCAAGCACATTTCAGTGTCAGTTGCTTACCCATGAGAATAGCCTGAAACTACATCAATGATTTTGTAAAATCTTACAGTTTATCAAGGGTAATTATAGAGGAGCCAAGTTTGAATTTGAAATAATTAATGTAAAGCCAATCTTAAAAGTAATGCTGATGGTTTTCATTTATTTTTTTCATGGTTTTCCTTTGTTATTTTTGGACACATTCTTTAAAACATTGTTTGTAGCAAGCACGATTTGTTCAGCACTCTTGGCAGGCTTTCAAAATGGCAATTCCCATGCACTGCATTTTGAAATCGAAATGACATCTATACTGCAATGCCATGGTCAACAAAATATATGTTGCAGCTAGTTTGCCTGGGCTGAGACTTAACTGCTTAGAAGCATGGCTGATTCACACCAATTATGCTTCAAAGCCATGCTGATTTCCCGCCTTCTCTTTGTTGGATGCTGCCTGTGTTTCTCAAGCTAGTAAGGCAGACTGGATCTTTCCCATTGAGTCTCTGTTGGACACCAAATCCAGGAATATAGCAGAGTGCCTTAAACTTACAGCCAAGCATTTCAAAATACAGAAATCAAAAACTCAACTGATCCTCATGCTGGTTCTAAAGACAGCGTGGCCAGAATAGTGTGATTTGGACCGGTGGAGTCCAACAAGCCCAGTGCAGTCCAGAATGGATATCTTTACGAATGGCAATGCTTGTCAGCAACTTTAAATCTTTTATCAGCCGAGGTATTATGAAGAAGGAATTCAAATGCATATTCCAAATGTACTACAAAAAATTCTGAAAGAATGCTTTCTGAAAGAATGGATGCAGTGATTATGATGATGAATGACAAATTTTCCAAAGATTCATCTAAAGACATATTATAAATCGAAAGCATTGCAAGGCTAGCATTGCTCTGCAAAACAGCCACACATCGTTGCATATTATTGGCATTTTTGGGATGGATTTTTTTTGAGGAACAGAATGTTCTCTGCATGACAGTCGAAAAAGGGAAACAACTGGACCTTTAGTTCCAGGGCCAGGCTCACCCAAAAATGTCGTTCCAAACCCGTAAGACCTTTGTTCATCTTCGGAAGACAAATTAAGATATTTTTGATGAAATCCGAGAGCTCTCTGACCCCTCCATAGACAGCAATTTAATTAACACCTTCAAACCCCAGAAAGGTAAGAAAGACATAGTTAAAATAGTCCATGTGACTACAGTGGTTCAACTTTAACTGTATGAAGCGACAAGAATAGGGGAGACTGGGTATAGTTGTAACACAGGGAGAGTTGTAACACTACTAATTCCACGGATCACAGATAAGATAGGAGTCATATGACAGTTTCAGTTTCCACTGGCTTCCTTTACGATCCCACATGGAGGTTTTCCAGTCTGTGTTGCTATCTCTCCTGAAGCTACAGCAGAAAATCTAATTCTGAGGTAAGAAAGTAAAAGAAAAAACAAACAAACAAAAAAAACATGCTAATATTTTGTTTAGTACTTCTACCGTTGTAGATAATGTTGAATGAGTTATATCAGGTCAAAGTGAAGTTAGTAAAGAATGGTGTATTAACCTCCTGCTAATTTCAAAGCACCATGCTAATACAGCTAGCTAACCAATGAGTGACAGTGGTGGGTAGGTTGTAACAAGGTTTTTGAAACAACTATCCACTTAGATACAACTAGGAACATGTTTGTGATTTTAATAATTCTACATAATACCTATGTTTATGTTAATTTGCTCTCACTCACTCTTTCACACACACACACACACACACACACACACACACACACACACACACACACACACACACACACACACACACACACACACACACACACACACACACACACACACACACACACACACACATATGAATGTGCATGTACAGACATGTACAAACAAACGCACACATGTGCATGCACAAACACACACAGTATGCACATACACTCCCCATATTCACACCTATTTTATTGTTGCATCCATTCATTTAAAATAAAACTGTTGTTGTGGCATATCACTTGGAGTACCCTTGATTGCCATTTGTAGTAGACAAATGCCGGTACTTTGCCTGAAAGTTTCAGATGTGTGGCTAAAAACAAGGGTAGTTTTTGGTGCTGAAGAAAAATGTGTTACAACCATACCCGGTCTCCCCTACTTTTCGGTTCAAAAACAAACAAAAATTTGTTTGTAACAAATTTAACAATTTAGTTTATTCAAAGCCTGTGCAAATCTTAATTTGTGTTCCGAAGGTCTTACGGGTTTGGACAAACGTGAGGGTGAGCAATGAATGACATAGTTTTCATTTTTGGGTGAACTAACCCTTTAAATCAAATATGATAAACAGTTCCTCATTGGTTTGCATGTCACAGTTGAGCTTCTGTGTATATCATAGATAAAGTGATCTATGTATGTGCATTAATTGAGGGCTTGAGACGAAGAACCATTTAAGTCCATATTTTCAAATTTTGAATAATAGCATTTTTTTAATTTGGACTCTGAATATTATATTTTTTTTTTTTTTTTTTTACTTGAAGATATACAACAAAGGCTTCCCAATTCTGATGAGATAAGATTTTTTTGTATCAATCTTAAAAATAAAAAGTTAGAGTCATTTACATTTCTGGAATGTGGAAGAACAGTATATGTCCAGTTAATGTGGAATAACAGTATAAGTCCAATTCATCATATCACTTTAAACCACTGGAGATTTGATTCCTTTATCTTAGTTTTAATACAGTAACAGAACCTTAAAGAAAATATTAAGCATTTCTTTCTTTCAATTTATTTTATTTTTAGCCTCCGTGACGCAGCTGGGCTGGTGTTAGAGACGCGCCTAAAGCGTTTCATTTCTCAGTGGTTATAAGGAGTAGAGACATGTTTAAAACGTCCCCTGAATCCTAATTTTCTTAGCTTTCATTTCGACTTAATCATGACTTGATCCTTTAAACAGCGTAATCTATATGAACTGTAGTAGACGACGCCCAGTAGCCTACACGCCCCTCTGACTGTAGACGCTAACTTTACGTAGAAACTTTGTATGCGGTTTTCACTCACCTCTTTTGGTGGATCTTTTCCTCGTTTCTGCTCTCCTGTCCGGTTCACATATGGTTTCCCAGCATCCCTCAAATACTTCCTTGCTCTGTTCTTCCATTCATTCATGTTCGCTCTCCTTTTTTTGCCGAGGTTTTGCCTATTAATGTCCGCAGCGGACGTGGAAAGCAACCGGCGTCTCCATTTTTCGTTAGTGGACATAAACGTTTTTTTCCGCGTGACACTATTTTAAAGTTTGAAATACAGAGTTTTGGTCACGCGAACATCCCCCCAAAGTGATTCTGTATACAAAGTGGCACTCGTACATTCAAGTCACATGGTTATCTCAGTTTTTGTTTTTTTGGACTTATACGGTTGTTCGTCGCATGAAATCAATTAATGTTTATATATTAAAAAAAGACTAAAATATATTTGTTCATCATACAAGTCATCTTAGCATTTCAATAGATGTGGGTTAAACTGCTTGAGGGATTACTTTTGCATTGTCTTTATGATATTTTTTGAAGCATCAAAGCTTTGATGGAATAGACTTTCAATGCAGGGAGAGAAATCTCTCAGGTTTCCTTAAAAATAAATGTTGTGTTTCTAAAATGAATGTAAGGCTTATGTTCTTATCAAGACATAAAGTCAATGAGAAAATGATTTTCAGAATTTTCTCTTTTGGGTGAACAAACCTTTTAAGAAACTTTTATTGTTTCATATTTTGTTTCATGTAGGCCTATTTTATTTAGTCATGTGCTTTTATTTTTGAGGTTTCTGTTCATAGTCTCACCTTGATGTTTCCTGTCTTGATTGTTTCTTAAAAATAAAATAAAAAAGCATGAATGTCAAACCCTAAACCTAGTATAAGCAGAACGTACGAAAATGTAAATAAATAAACAACAAAAATAACCCATGTAGCCCAATCTCATAAGAACATGAAACTATTTTATGAGGCTGAAAAAAGTAACATTTTTAGAGAAAAAGTAAGCACAAAGGTCCAACACTAAACCTAAGTGTAAGCAGGACGTACGAAAATGTACTAATAAGATCAAACTAATTCGTATGAATTAGCCATCAATTCGCCAAAACATAAAATACTTACAAATAAGAGTGTTGTACTTGTCTGTGGACTAGCTTTCACTGATATTACCTGTTCTTTCATTATTATTTTTTTATCTTGGTTCTTGATCAGTTTTATTCACAGCATGTGCGGTCAACTGTTTTGTTCTGATTCGGCATAATTTCCATTTATATACTTGGGTCCATCAACTTGGTCTCACCTGAGTGGAATCTTTCCTCCATTTTGCCACTTGCTCTCATAATTTCTGAATAGTTCAGTTGCTATTCTAAAGGACAACAATGCTTTTCCACAGCACACCTCCAAACAAGGATGCATCCCTCATGATTTCCTGTTATGCACAACTCATTCTCCACATGTACATTTATGTTCTCTGAAAGGCTTTAACTCGTCTATCTATACCTATTCCTCCCCTCTCATCTGAGTCCAATTTAAAGATGTGAGAGCCCAGTGGTTTTTATATGCACAGGAGAGGGAAAATTATTTGTCAAAGTGAATGTCATCTAATTTAGCCACGCGTAAGCTGGTCTGCTGATAGGATCTGGCCGACTGGATTGAGCTCGGGTTTGCCGTCCAAATATATTGTTCGGCGGGTAGCCTTTTTAAGATCTCAATCTAGCGAGAGCCCTCCAAACCCCCACCCCTACATTTTATTACATGCAGGCCGTTTGACTAATGCACTTCAGCCCTGGCTAGCAGCCACATGCCAATTTATAACACGATGGCTCAACCTCCTCCATGCATACCAAGCAATGTCGATTAGTTGTATTGGCATATGAGCATGGTCCCCTCCCATTTCCCTTTCTGTTTTTCACCAATAAAGGAAGCAAATGCAGCTTAAAGCGCCATACTGAAGGTGGAGGGTATGACTCATGCATATGTAAGCATCAAATAAAAAGAATATTATGTATGAAGGAATGAGAAAAAAAAGCATGTAACAAAACAGCACAAAGTGTGTGCTTTCGAGAGGGAGAAGAAACACTTATTAAAGTGCTGCGCTTGAAGCTAAAGAAGGGCGATGTTGAAGACTGGGTCACCTGGTGATAAAACTGAATCCATCAATACAATGACTTGAGGGTGTGAAGAGCTTTGAGTGAGTGCCACCCACAGATTACATGCACACATGTGCAACATCGTGAGAAGATCATGACATTAACGATTTTCAGAAGAGACGTAATTATCTTGTTTTTGCATAACGAGCTCAGCTTTTTACTTTTGTTTATAAAAAGAAAGCTGAGAGAGAAAGAGCAGCAAAGACAGGAGGGAAGAAAAGCTAGCGTGAAAAAAATTTTCCCCAGTTGTGGAAATGTCACCAAGTAAGCGTTACTGCATTTTTATGGTAATGTGATTTAATGAAAGCCCATCACCTATTTTTACATTGTCTATTTCTGCCGGCGTGAAAATGTCAGCATTTTTTCCCAGCCACAACGCGCCATGGCTTGGCTCCCGATCAGCTCCTGCGCTAGAACAGATGCATTTAAATATCAGTCTATTAGTTAAATGGATCGTCCTCACATGCAGCTGTCAGTTGTGTGAGGCATCTGGGCCAGGCTCTTTACAGTGTGCCAAACTTCCCTCTCTCTCCCTTTTTCTCTATCTAGCTCTCACAATGTGGAAAAACATTGTTCTTCAATTCTAGAATGATATCATAAAACAAAACATGGCTAGAATTTTACTGCGCCACTGAACATGTAACTTGTCTAACAAAGATGTGTTGTTGATGTGTGTCATGGCGTGTGGTTGACTTCTGAAATGAGCAAGCAGGGTATTTTTTAGTTCAATATAAATTCATGTTTCAGGCGCAGTTGATGTTTACACGCCTTCAGGATTAAAGGCTTATGGAACAGCATTTACCTTACTCAGAGATAACAATACTATAAAGATAACAATACTATAATATGTTTGAACATATATATATATATATATATATATATATATATATATATATATATATATATATATATATATATATATATATATATAAATGCAGTTAAACAGAAATATTGTGAACTATTTTAACAATTTAAAGCTGCAGTCCGTAAATCTTGCCTCTTTGTCACCATCTCTGTTAGACATCTGGAATTGCAGTTAGTTGCGGAATGATTATCTTTACGTTGGTCGTGCATTGTCACGGAGAATGTGAAGATAATGTGGATACTGTACTTCGAAATTCCAGATACTACGTCTTGGAAGTATGACCAAAATAATTAGATTTACCGAAAAAAAAGTAATCTGAACAAGTAACATGTCTGCCACTTTTGTTCTGACCAACTGAGAAAAAAAGAAAAAAAATGTAACAATAAATCGCGCTAGCAAAGTTGATTAAAACGAATGATCGATTAGCTCATATCACATCAAACAGTGCAAATTATAATTATAGTTATTCATCGTTCTCAAATTGTTAAAATCAGCATTGCGTGACTATGTGTATGTAGTGTTTATTACCTGTATATTAAAATTTCTGTACAGTCTAATCTTTTGCTTTTGACTACAGGTGAACCTCCAGTTGTCACTGATGATTGTCATTTGGACCATTCTGGATTACAATCCGCCATCAAAATAATGCATTTAATTGTTCCAGCTGCTGTGAGGAACATGCAATCTTCTCCTCACATGCGAGACTACTAGCCGGACTCCTTCTTTATGTATACAGATGTGAATTATTGACGCAAAGACATGCTTGAATTTCCCATGGAAATACGCCAATACTACTCAAATCATAACAAATTATAACAAGCTTACCGTTGCAAATCAGGCTAAGATAAGGGGATAGTTTTGAACCCTGGCTGGTTATGTACTTGCTCATAATTTTTAACCAAAAAAAAGTTACGGACTGCAGCTTTAAAATAAGGATTCATATATATATATATATATATATATATATATATATATATATATATATATATATATATATATATATATATATATATATATATATATATATATATATATATATATATGAATTTCCTTTCCTTTCTTATAATATCCTCCTTTCTCCTTTCAGAGATTTCAAGATCGTGGAAAAGGCCATTCTCCTTACGAGCCCTTTGGTTCATAATTATTAATCGATCTTGGGCTCAAAGGAAAGCAGTTATGGGATGACGCCTTGGGTCGAAGAGACACTTGCCACATATCTCTCACCTGATGTTGCATCATCCCTCAAAGCCCTGATGCTGCCCACCAAGCCATGCTGTACAACTTCTAACTTTTAGAGGGAAAAGCTGACTGTAACGGATGGTATAGGATTTGTTTTCTTAATAATAGTATATTATTAGCGAAAAAGACCTGGCAAAAGATCCTTATGTATCTTATGTTTGCGCTCGTCAAATGATTCAATTACCAATGTGTTTTCACTTCAGTGAGCAATGTATCCAATCACAGACATGTTTGTTGATTTCTTGAACTCAATAGCCAATCACAGGTGTTTAAGTTAGAATCCACCCATCCCCCAAAGGTTTTGTCCATTCCAGAGTTCTGCACATGCGCAAATCCTCTATAACAAAGTGTAGATATTATGTAAATAAGAGTTTTTTTCAGGACCACTATTGTCAAAGATGATTGACAATTAGCATACAGTTTGGATTGGCATGGTTCTGATCTGGGCAAGAACTCCCAGCATATTCATACAGCCTAGCATGGATAAGAGCATGGAGAGCAGTGATAGCCCCCCTTAGGGAAAACCGAACAGAACCAACAAAAAGATATTGCAGATATCATTAATGTCAATATTTAATGTACAACATAATTGAGAAATAGTCTGATTCAAAGGGGAATCAGACTAATTCATGGCTGGATAAGGAGGAGTTGGGAAATTAGGCCCTGAGCAACATGATAGCTGCAGATAATACTGAGGAGCTTATATATGGATTCTGTGATAGGCTTCATTTTCCTATAGGTAGACGTGAATCAGCTGAGAGTCAGCTGATGCGAGTGTGACTGATATGAACTGTCAGAACTAACGTTACTTTAATATCCATTGAGTAGTCATCTTTTTAGTGATTAGAAAGTGAGCACGCTTTGCACGCTGTCAAGACCATATATAATAATTAACAGGCCAATAATATATTCAGAAATTTCTGAAACTTCTGTTTTCCATGCTTGACAAGTTGTCATGTACACACTTCAATACATAGGCCCATCTGCAAAAATGACTAAATGCGGGATTCACTCTAGAAATTGTGATGACTGAGAGACAGTGGTGAACATATAGCAAAGGATGAGGCAAAAATACCCTCACTAATTTCAAAAGCACCCTCTGTGATTTGATTCTGGTGCTGGGTCTGGTCCAAACACAGGATTTTCCTGCATTAGGTATAAGGCAATTGTTATTTATTATTTGTACTGGCTGCCATGCCAAATCCTGCATACAGTATATGCTTGCTTTTCTATTTTTCTATTTCTAGTGGTTTGTGAACATAGACGATTTAATAACAAATCATTTATCTGCAGAGGTAAAGCTCGGACGTGTAGGTTGTTGCAAGCGACATGTAACTTCAGACTATTTAATGGTATTTTTACGGGAGGAAATACAAAGGCGTAAAAAAAGGAATATGGGTCATATTATTTCTCAATACCCCACTTTCGTGGCATGTTTGTGCCTGCCAAGTTTCAGTTATAAAAGCACACAACATCCGGTTGGTGAAGCTTGCTTGCTCTTATGGGCTGGTATCATGTCAGAGTCAACATGATCAAGAGTCTAGAGAGTTTGGGATTGTGCAGGTTCCAATGCGATCAGGAATAGTAAAATAATCCTAATGACACCACACAAGTGAGGATTTTCTTGGACAAGAAGTCGTTTTATTATCTGACACCTGTTTACTTTCAGTTAATTATCTTGTGTGTATATATTGCCCCCTGTTCTCACAGCTGTCTAGTGTTTTTTTTGTGTGTGTGTGTGTGTTTAAGTACACACTGTTTTGTTTGTTTCGTGTATTGGTTATCGTTCTTTTGTTTTGTTTTATGCATTTTTATGCTGCTAAAGATCTGCTACACCTCACCTTGTCATTAGCCTCATCAATGTGATGATTAGTATCTTCTAATTAATTTGTCAGGCCTTTTTTTAGTAATAAGTAGAGGGAAATAATTGCTTCAAAACAGACTATTAATATGGCTATAACCAATTACTTCCACATTCAACTGAAGAATTTTATTTGTAGTAATCGAAAAGACTGATTATGCATAAATGTACTAAAGTAGATAATCCTGTCTCCCCTTTTCTCTTGGAGAGCTAACGCAAAAGCCCTTAACACGCAAAAAGCCCACTGATGGCCGCACATCAATCTCCAGCCAACTTAGCTCTGCCAGAGTTGATAGCGGCAGTAATATGGGAGAATGCGACCCCTGCGGTCAACAAGCTTAATCCTTGGGAGAAGAATAGGCATAATTAACGCTCCTGTTTCCTGCGTAGTGGACAAGAGTGCCATGGTGGCCACCTATTCTCGAACCAGAAAGAAAAGAAGGGCTAGGTGGACAAAGACAAGTAGAAAAGGTCAAAAGTATAAATATAGCTAGTAGTGCACCAAAGGTGGAGGATGGGTTTTGTGGGGGAATAGTTGTCAGTCACTGAAGTTGAATTTGATATGAAGCTAAGTGTGAGGGATTTTTCAATATTTCAGATTTTGTTGCAGTGTTACTAAAAGATATCTGCCATTGCTGTCACCTCTCCTTCACCGATGCCTTGTCAATCAAAACTGTGGACATGATGTAATTGGTCGTGTCTTGTCAGAATGGCAGATACGACTGAATGGATGCCAGACAACAAATAGCAAATAAAAGAGTGCAGTTATGTCCTTCTCAGAGTGATATGGCGATATGGTCACCACCACTGGATTTTGTGGGTTTCTTTGTTATATTCCAGTGAACATAAACCAAAATCTGTCATATTTCTGATTGAAACTGAAACGGTAATGAAAATGAGTCTAATTACAGTTAATTATTTTATAGGCACAGCTGTTTTCAAATGTAATAGTAATAAGAAATGTTTCTTGAGCAGCAAATCAGTATATTATAAGATTTTTCTGAAGGATCATGACTGTAGACTGTAATGACTACTGAAAATAATAAATGTCATCAAAAGAATAAATTACATTTTAAAATATATTAAAATAGAAAAGACAAATTATACATAATAATAAATAGTATAATATTTTATCAGTCAGCGGTGAGCAGTGACTTTTTAACTGGGAATGTTGGGAGGAGCGTTATGTCAAAAAATAATAATAATGTGGCAAGATACATTGGATGGGTTTATTATAAGCGAGGCACTTGCATTTACTCTATACAGTGCTTACTCTGATGACACATAGCAACACAGCTAAAACTTCTTAAAATGTTGGACCTTTTATTAAAAGTAGCCTAATTTACCTGTTGAGACATGCCGTCAAAAGCACCAATAAGAGCTGTGATTGTGATGTTTGAGTTAAGGGAGGCATGATGTGCGAAAGGGCTGTTTGTTAAATATGCTGCATTTTTGTAATTCCGCTAGGTGCCACTAGTGATGCAGAAGCTACAAACGTCCCCCTTAAATGGCACATCGGCTTAGGACAAACAAAATACTAAATTAAATCAGCAGGTGTCAATTAAAAATGTTTTTTTTATTTTATTAAAAAGTATATGATAAATATTAGTAGCTTATTATAAATAAAATATTTACAAATAATTATAAGAAATATATGTATAATAAATAAAAATACAAGTATTCTTAAAAAAACTGTTGAAATAACTTTAACAAATGTAGAATATCGATTAAAAACAATAGTTACAGTAGGTCTACTTGCAGTAGGTCTGTCTTTAACAGTTTATAAGTTTTCCTTTAAAAAAAGAAAAACAATTCCCTGTGGAGAAAATTGTTCCAGTTATGACTTTTTTTTATTATTAGATTTAGTCTATCTTTTTCTGTATCAAATCCAATATGATTTTTGTTGATCGAGATCTGGCAGTAATGGCACATTTTTTCCGCTTGGCAGAGCGATTCACAGACAGCTTTCCCTGAGCTTGAAATTCCCCATATGCCAGCAAACCAGTGAAATCACGGGACAATGATGACAACCAGAAAAACAATGTAGTGTAGACACCAAAGCTATTGTGGATCAACTTACCTACAACCCTCCATAACTGTCAGATTTAAAGACAATTACCGTCGTTTGGCAAATAAATAAATGACAAACAGGTACATAGATATTACCAAAATGTTATCATGTAAGATTTATGGTACACCTCAAACGGGGGAATTTATAGCGTTAATAGTAATCTGCAAAACCATGAATGGCTTGGGTATGCAGACCATTTGCAGTTTATATAGACTGAACGCACCTGAGATATATATATATATATAGTCATAAAGCATATGAACACCAAAGCTACATAGAACATCAGTATTGCTGAAATTGATGCTGCAGAATGCTGAAAGAAAAATTAAAAGAAATACATGTGTCATTTATGTTGGGTTCCCTTTCAGTCGGTCACGTTCGACGTGAATTGTGATCTGCTTTCAGAGACCAATCTGCTTCGAGTGTTTCTAAACGAGCCAATTGGCATTGGCATGCGGACAACGCCCGCCGCAACGCGGGTATACATACGGAAGTGAAACACCGCATACTCGCTTTCTACTTCGGAGCCAAACATTGAGTTTTTCCAGTGTTCCTGCGAAGAGTGTTAAACGACTTTGAGTCTACAAGAAGTTACGGCACAGTGCAGCGGCGGCCGCAAGTCTGTGGAAGAAGACAGCTGTTCTGACAGCTCGCTTGGCGCTTTGTGCTCGCAGTGGGCTTGCACCCTCTAAACCACTGTGGGCAGCGGCCCGAAAAGAGCGTTTCCTTTCTCTTAAAAGAGCTACATGGTTTGACCCTGGGTCTTTATCAAGATGTCATTCAAACCGTGTGTTTCTGGATGCAGCCGGTTTCTGTACCCAGCTGACGGGCACGATCGCTGTCTCACGTGTTTGGGCGTTCAGCACGCTGAGGCGCCATTCGTGAATGACTCATGTTCCCACTGCGGGAACATGACCATCGCAGTTTTACGGTCTAGGCTCGACTTCCTCAAGCGAGGAGCGGCCCCATTGCGCATCCCCCAATCTAGCGGTCCTCCCGCTGCAAAGCAGAGGGCTGCTACTTTGGCTGATGCCTTTGGTGGAGAGGCTGATGCCTTTGGTGGGTTACACTGAGGACAACCCCGACGGGACCCTAAGCCCCTTGGCATCCTCCCCCCTCTGCTGCGCGGTTGACCTGCCGAGCGTCGGTCCTTCCCACGGGTGGCGGGTAGTTACTTTCGAGGCTCCGGATGAGGACATGTTATCGGTTGCTGCATCGGGGGATGAGCTAATGGACTCCGGAGATGAGGACTCGGCTGCGTTGCCCCCTTCCAGTGTGGTAGCTTTGCCCGAGCCTGATCCGGAGCTCACGGTTATGCTTTCCCGGGCCGCAGTGAGTGTCGGGCTCGAGTGGAACCCTCCACCGTGTCCCGAGCCCTCACGGGTGGACGATTGGTACTTCAGGACGGCCCGTACTGGTTTTCAGCGCCCCGCCCCGGTAACTTTCTTTACGGAAGTGCATCAGGAGCTCAGGCAATCGTGGATGGCTCCTTACAGCGCCAGACATCAAGGAAGTGGCTCCTCCGTCCTCACCACCCTTGATGGTGGCGCGGCTAAGGGGTACATGGCGATCCCGCCAGTCGAACTGTCGGTTGCGATGCAACTGTGTCCAAAGACCGGTACCGACTGGCGTGGAAATCCGCGTCTCCCCTCCCGGGCGTGTAAGTTCTCGTCCACTCTGACTGGGAAGTCTTACGCCGCCTGTGGAGAAGTCGCGTCTGCCTTGCATCCCATGGCGCTTCTTCAGGTCCACCAGGCCAAAGCGCTCAAGGACATACACGAGGGTGGGCCTGAACTGGCAGTTCTACAAGAACTGCGTAAGGCGATGGACCTCGCTCTCCGAGCAACAAAAGTCACCGCACGCTCCCTGGGTCGGGCAATGTCCACTACGGTGGTCCAGGAACGCCACCTGTGGCTGAACCTGGCAGATATGCGTGAGACCGACAAGGTGCGGTTCCTCAACGCCCCTGTCTGCCAGGCCGGCCTTTTCGGCGACGCCATCGAGAGCTTCGCCCAGCAGTTCTCAGTGGCCCAGAAGCAGACGGAGGCGATCCGAAGCATCCTGCCCCGACAGCCCGCAGCTGCCCCCACCCAGCCGTCGGTAGCACCGCCAGTTCGTCGCAGGAACAGCACCCAACCCGCTCAGGGTACCGCTAAGTCCGCTGGCAAGCGCAAGGGCAAGCGACCCTGAAACGGGCAGCCCAGGGAGAAGAGAAGCTGCTCTGGGGGAGATGGTGTCCGCACCCCTCCGCCCCCCGGAGGAGGACTGGGGGGAGAATACACCAAAGACCACCCTGCCGCTGGCTCTACGGAGTACAACGGTACCCACATTCTCAATAAAAGAGTTTCCTCCCTCCCTGGGCTCCAAGAGGGCCAGGTTGGCAGTGTGCGACGCCCCCGGACCTTGCCACTCCTTTCCTCCCCACCAGGCCGGAGCAGTCTGCCTCGCTGCCCCACCCTGGGTACGTCTGTGGTGCTGTTGGTCCCGCTTGTACGGTCCCTGGGGGCCTGGCTAGGTCTCCCCAGGCTGTCTCGCTGGCTCATCCGTACCATCAAACTCGGCTACGCGATTCAGTTCGCTCGCCTGCCTCCCAAGTTCAGAGGCATCCTCTTCACCTCCGTGCGGAGCAGCGATGCCCATGTCTTGCGGTCAGAGATCGAAGTCCTACTGGCGAAGGATGCGGTCGAGCCGGTTCCTCCAGCCGATATGAAGTCAGGGTTTTACAGCCCTTACTTCATTGTGCCCAAGAAAGGCGGTGGGTTAAGACCAATCTTGGACCTGCGTGTTCTGAATCGGGCCCTACACAAGCTCCCATTCAGGAGCTCCCACTAGATCGCTCACACCTAAGGAGGTTATTGTAAATGAAATGGTCACAGATAATAGTTTCGATGTACTTTGCCTTACTGAAACCTGGCTTAAGCCAAATGATTATTTCGGTTTTAATGAGTCTACTCCACCAGGATACTGTTATAAGCATGAGCCCCGTCTGATTGGTCGTGGTGGCGGTGTTGCAACAATCTATAGAGATATTCTTAATGTTACTCAGAAAACAGGTCACAGGTTTAATTCGTTTATAGTACTAGTGCTAAATGTTACACTCTTAGATGTAAGAAAGAAATCCGTATTATCTCTAGCCTTGGTTACTCTTTATAGACCTCCAGGGTCCTATGCTGATTTCCTAAAAGAGTTTGCAGTCTTTCTCTCAGATCTATTGGTAATCGTCGATAAAGCATTAATTGTTGGAGATTTTAACATACACGTAGATAACACAAATGATGCGTTAGGGGCTTCGTTTACAGGTCTATTAAACTCCTTTGGGGTCAAGCAAAACGTCACTGGTCCAACTCATCGTCTTAATCACACACTAGATTTAATTATATCACATGGAACCAAACGAACCGATATAGATATTATACCGCAAAGTGATGATGTCACTGACCATTACATGGTAACTTGCATACTGCGTACTGCTGAAATCTGTCATGTTGTGCCACGTTATCGACCAGGCAGGACAATCCTTCCAACCACTATAGATAGATTTTCAAATACCTTACCTGATCTGTCTCAGCTGCTCAGTGAACCCAAACAAACAGATGAACTAGAGGAAATTACTAGCAGTATGACCACCATTTTATCTAGAACATTAGAAATTGTTGCACCAATTAGATTAAAAAAGGTTAGAGAGAAAACTAAAGCACCATGATACAACAGTGCTACACGTTATCAAGAGAGAAACTTGTAACTTAGAGCGTAAATGGAAACAAACTAATTTATAGGTCTTTAGAATCGCGTGGAAAGATAGTATGTCACGTTATAAAAAGGCCCTAAAAGCAGCTAGGGCTGAGCATCTCCTCAAACTAATAGAAAATAACCAAAATAATCCAAGGTTTTTATTTAACACCGTGGCTAGACTAACAGATAAACAAGCATCGCCGGAGCAAAATATTCCGATACAGTTTAGTAGTAATGATTTTATGAATTTCTTCACTGAGAAAATAGAAAGCATCAGAAACAGAACACGTCTTATGATTCAACCTCAATTATCGCCCCTCAAGAACTACTGCATCGCTTCACAACTATAGGACAGGAAGAGCTAAATAAACTTATCATTGCATCTAAACCAACAACATTTTTATTAGATCCAATACCCACTAAACTACTGAAAGAGTTGTTGCCTGTAGTAGAAGAGCCTCTTCTCAATATTATTAACTCATCTTTATCTTTAGGTCATGTTCCAAGAATATTCAAGTTGGCAGTCATAAAACCTCTCATTAAGAAGCCACAATTAGATCATAATAACCTAGCAAATTACAGACCCATTTCAAATCTTCCATTTATATCTAAAATACTATAAAAAGTTGTGTCCTCTCAATTGTGCTCTTTCTTGCAAAAAAAAATGATGAAAAATCTATGAAAAATTTCAATCAGGATTCAGGCCGCATCATAGCACAGAAACTGCGCTTGTTAAAATCACAAACGATGTACTTCTAGCTTCTGACCAAGGCTGTATCTCAATACTAGTTCTACTCGATCTTAGTGCTGCGTTCGATACTATAGATGATAAAATACTCTTAGATCGACTTCAAAATTACACTGGTGTTCAGGGACAGGCATTAAACTGGTTTAGATCGTACTTATCAGACCGCTACCATTTTGTCTGTCTAAATGGGGAAAAATCAAAGATAACGTCAGTAGACTATGGGGTGCCGCAAGGATCTGTGTTAGGCCCTCTGCTATTCTCAATATATATGCTGCCACTTGGTAATATTATAAGAAAACATGGAATTAATTTCCACTGTTACGCTGATGACACTCAATTATATATTTCATCACGACCAGATGAAAACGCTATATTATCTAAACTGACAGCATGTGTTGAAGATATTAAATACTGGATGACATGTAATTTTCTGCTATTAAATTCAGATAAAACGGAGGTATTACTTATTGGTCCAAAAAACTGCCCACAAAAGCTCTCACAATACAACTTTAACTTGGAAGGATGTACTGTCACTTTATCCACTACAGTAAAAGACCTGGGTGTTATATTAAACCGCAACTTGTCTTTCGAAAATCATATTTCATATGTTACAAGAACGGCATTTTTCCACCTTAGAAACATTGCAAAGCTACGTAACATGCTATCTATTTCTGATGCAGAAAAGTTAGTTCATGCATTCATGACCTCAAGACTAGATTACTGTAATACTTTATTAGCTGGTTGTCCTGCATCCTCAATAAACAAGCTACAGTTAGTCCAAAACACAGCTGCTAGAGTTCTTACTAGGTCAAGAAAATAGGATCATATAACACCAATTTTATCATCTCTACACTGGTTACCTATTAAGTTGGTTAACTCATTTCGTTGCATTGTACTTGTACATGTGTAATGACAATAAACTTGAATCTAATGAATCTAATCTAAGTTCCGTACCAATTACAAAGTATTGCTACTGACCTATAAAGCCCTAAATGGTTTAGCTCCAGTGTATTTAACGGATCTTCTATCGCCCTACAATCCATTGCGCGCTTTAAGATCACTAAACTCAAGGCTTCTGGTCATTCCTAGGATATCTAAGTCCACCTAAGGAGGGAGGGCATTTTCACATTTAGTTCCTAAACTCTGGAATAGTCTTCCTGATATTGTTCAAGGTTCAGACTCGCTGTCCCAGTTTAAAACTAGATTAAAGACGCATCTCTTTAGCCAAGTATTCACATTATAATTACCTTTTATACTACAGTTAAATCGGATCAAAAGTATTAATATTCTGAACAGCAGCTATGCTAATTATTTCCCATCTGCTTTCTGTTGTTATCTCGGGACACTAGTCCCGAGGTAAATAGTTTGTCAGCTCCAGTTTGTATCCAGCCTCTCATGGAGACTTCAGATGCCCCAACACCTGTGAAGAGACGACTCACGCCTGTGAAGAGACGACTCAACGGCAGCTTTGTTATGGCCTAAATTAATACATGATTGATTAACTTTTTCTGACATTTTTCTTTAACATTGTTCTTCTAACATTTTTCAATGTACATTTATGAAATGCACTTTCTGTAAAGTGCTTTGAAACAATGTGTATTGTGAAAAGCGATATACAAATATATTTGAATTTAATTGAATTGAAGGTCAGGGAGGACGAGGAGCATGTCTTGTTAGTTGCGCCTTACTGGCCCAACCAGACCTGGTTCGCCTAACTAACACTCCTCGCGACAGCCCCTCCTTGGCCAATTCCCCTGAGGAGGGACCTTCTTTCTCAGGGATGGGGCACTCTATGGCACCCGCGTCCAGACCTCTGGAAACTGCATGTCTGGTCCCTGGAAGGGATGCGGAGGTTCTAGGTGGACTTCCACAAGCAGTGGCAGACACCATCACTTCCGCAAGGGCGCCCTCAATGAGGCGGCTCTATGCGTTGAAGTGGAACCTGTTCGTTGAGTGGTGCTCTTCTTGCCGCGAAGACCCCGAAGGTGTCGAGCTCTCCTTTCTGCAAGATGTGTTGGAGCGAATGCTGTCTCCCTCCACCCTGAAAGTGTACGTCGCAGCAATAGTGGCGTATCATGACGCAGTGGATGATAAGTCTTTGGGGAAGCACGACCTAATCGTCAGGTTCCTCAGAGGTGCGAGGAGGCTGAATCCTCCTCCTACCCCAAACTCGGTACCCTCTTGGGACTTAGCTCTGGTGCTGAGAGCACTGCAGAGCCCTCCCTTTGAGCCTTTGCAGTCTGTAGAGATAAAGATCATGTCCATAAAGACAGTACTCCTGGTTGCTTTGGCCTCTATCAAGAGGGTAGGGGACCTGCAAGCACTTTCGGTCAACGAGTCATGCCTAGAGTTCGGACCCGGTAATTCTCACATCATCCTGAGACCCCGGCCCGGATATGTGCCCAAGGTTCCCACTACTCCCTTTCAGGACCAGGTGGTGAACCTGCAAGCGCTGCCTTCGGAGGAGACAGACCCAGCCCTGGCTTTGTTATGTCCCGTCTGCGCCCTTCGGGCCTACATTGACCGGACTCAAAGCTTCACAACAGCTCTTCGTCTGTTACGGAGGCCAGCAAAGGGAAAGGCTGTCTCCAAGCAGAGGTTAGCCCACTGGATAGTGGATGCTATCGTCTTGGCTTACCAGTCCCAAGACGTGCCTTGGCCGTTTGGTTATGAGCAACAAGGAGTGTTGCCTCCTCCTGGGCGCTGGCTCAAGGTGCCTCGCTGACAGATATATGTAGAGCTGCGGGCTGGGCGACACCTAACACGTTCGCTATATTCTATAGCCTCCGTATGGAGCTGGTATCTTCCCGTGTACTCGCCCCCAGTGGCCAGTAGCGCGAAGTGCCCGTTCTAGTGTCGGCTTGCAACGCCACTCCCACCCCAGGGGCTAGATACATGCGTCTATACTCTACAGTTGTGTTCCCCAGAAATGGCTACCCCTGTGAGCTCCTCTGCTACCCCTCGGGGTCAGACGTAGCGGCCGTCTGATGCTAGGCCTGCACCTGTTTGCTTGTGGAACGTGTGGTAGGGTGGGTATCCATATGTAGCGGTTCCCTAACGGCAACCCCATATGTGTATTCTCCACGGTACCAGGTACCCTAATTGGCTAGCCTCGTGTCTTTCCCTCGACAGAGCTCCCTCTGTCATTCCTGGAGGTTCTCTTCCCCCCCCTGGAAACAGGTGGGAACCACCCCAGGGACTGCCATATGGTGCACTACCCTGCTAGGTTAGTCCTTATGTGTATTTACCACCTCTCCTTCCATTGAAGGACGTGGCTCCGCAGCGTGCCATCTCCTCGAGACGGGCATGCTTTCCCAGCGTTATCCAATAGTCACGCAAAAGTGGGTCTTGCAGAAACAGCAGTGACTGTCCTTCCCTGCCAGGAGCCCTGACTCCCACTCCAACATAGGAGTGGTCCATTGAGCTCAGGCAGGGCGCTGGAAGGGCCAGCATCCCTGGCGAGTTGGTAGGGATCCCAATTCGTCGGTCAGTTCTGATGTATGTCGAACGTGACTGACTGAAAGGGAACGTCTCGGTTACGTATGTAACCCTCGTTCCCTGAAGGAGGGAACAGAGATGTACGTCCCGTTGCCAGGTGCTGTGCTTCCGCTGAAAGACCCGCCACTAGTTTGGCCCCTCAGCAGAAAACGAGTATGCGGTGTTTCACTTCCGTTATTTATACCCGCATTGCGGGCGGAGCGTGGACCACATGCCAATGCCAATTGGCTTGTTTAGAAACACTCGAAGCTGATTGGTCTCTGAAAGCAGATCCCAATTCGTCGGTCAGTCCCGATGTACGTCTCCGTTCCCTCCTTCAGGGAACGAGGGTTACATACGTTACCGAGACGTTTTGGTTCACTTTTATGTTTTCATGTCTTATATCTTGTAATTCTCAATATTTTTCCCTTGCCATTATGTGATCATGTCTTGTGCTACCCTAGTTTATTGCTGCATCTTAATTCACCTAATTATACTATGTCCTAAAAGTATGCACTCTTTTTGTGAAGAAAAAGTACATACTTTTGAGTTTGTAGCAGAAGAGTAGGTAAGCTTTGAGACACACTTCTTCATCATCTTTATCGGACAGCTCTGACGATTAGTTACATGCATCTTGTCACCGTTTAAACTGCCCTGTCATCATCTTGTCACAGTTAAAACCCTCCACATTCAATTGCATTAAATTTCCTACTGTATCGGAGAGAAATGTAGTAACATGTTGATCCGCCAGTCGTGGGTCTTTCATGCGGAGACTCTCCTCATGTGTTTGTAATCTGAATATGATGATGCGTTTAAAAGTCAATGATGCGTTTAAAAGTCAATGGCCAAACGCTCGGGCAGCAGCGGAGATTCATGTAAACGAGCGGTGGAGAGCAAAGTGAGTGTTTCATCTTTTCAAATGTACCTCCTATGAAAGTTAAGCTTCCAAAGACATGAACTGAAAATGCGCCAGACTGAACACGCGCTGTGAATGCGCTAACCTCAGCTCATGAATGAAATCTGACTCCTGCTGAGTTTGTGCCGTGACACTCAAGTGGCTCACTCACATTATATTGAACAGACACGTTCAGTTTTTAATTGTAGTGTCTCTAACTGAACTGATTTGATTAAAATGAACGCAGTGGGCAAATGATCCAGTAATCCAGTAGCCATGTCTAGAGTGGCCTCACAGGGAAGCGAAGCAAATGCATTCTGGGAGTGCACTTTTATCCCCATGAGACAAAAAAAAATATTTTCTGTGTTTTCTCAGTCTAGAAGGCACAAAATAAAAAAATTATTTCACATTTCTACTAAATAAATGACCCAGTTTAAATACAGATACATCTTCCCAGTGCTGAAGTACCCCTTTAATAACGTTTAATCTTTTACATTTTCATTGAATCTATGAAGCCACTGTAAACGGTATCGTTATATATTAGGCTAATTGTTATATTACGAGGCACCATAAACCTCTCTACTTAACCGTCAGACTCGCACATCTGCCATGTTTGTAGCTTTTTTAACACTTTTTATTCGTGTGTGTAGTTCTTATCGAATCCCTGTCCAACATGCAAAGGATTGTGGGCAATATTAGCCACTAGAGTGTGCATGGATCTGCACTTTGGACTCTAACTGGAAAAAAGTAGACCATCCATGTATCTTTGGACTACTCATTTCAACATACTACGATTTGGGAAGCACTAATTGTAATTTTGAATACTATGTACGGATAGTTTGTGAATTGGGATGCAGCATATGTGTCACTTTCTAATGGGTTCATTGTTTAATTGTTCACAGATAAGAAGATCACACTTCACTCTCTCTCTTTCTTGCTCCATACATTATAACTTAATTTCCATGGCAATGTCAAGGCCAGTTAATAAGCAAGGGGTGGTTGCATCATGAACGTATAATCGTATTAAGCAGGTACCCATGAATATAAGTAATGCTTTATTTCTGTGCCACAAAATGTCAAAGATTTGTTCCATTTATATGTTGATATGACATCCATGAAGACATCTGTATCCAAAGCATGGAGAACAAAACACATTTCAGATTAATGAGGATTTAATAAAGATCTCTCATATTCATATTAAACAAAATAGTGAGAAAATCCTAGTTGGATTATTTGTTATTGAGACTAAGTGTCAGAAAATACTTCCAGCACAGCGGTGGTTGAACTATTGTCCAGCAACGTAAGTTAACCACATATCCAAGCATGGCTGAAAAGTAATATTACACAGAACTTTACCTATTTTACATGGATTCATGGTCTGTTAATGATGGGTTTTCTGAATGGGTGATGCCACGCTTACAGAGAATAAATTGTGTCCACTGGCTTAGATTTTCCATCTGAGTCTCTGCACTGAACATGTGCATGGCTGAAATTGGTCTACTGGTAATGGTGTTCGGCTGGAATAGGTGGTTGACCAGGAAATGTGTGTGTGTTGTGTGCGTGTGTGTGGACCGGAATGAGAGAGAGAGAGAGAGAGAGAGAGAGAGAGAGAGAGAGAGAGAGAGAGAGAGAGAGAGAGAGAGAGAGAGAGAGAGAGAGAAGGGGGGATGGTATACTGAAGAGAAGAGGGGAGACAAAATGTGAAAGTATAGTGTGACCAGATGACCGTAAAAACTAAATCATACATAAAAGAAAATATTTTGTATGCGTTGAGTGCTCCAGTAACTGTATTATATTTTACCAACAACAAACATTAATCAACATGAACTGTGTTTCAGCCCAAAGAACTTGTAACACACGTTTTCTCAGAATCCTGCCTAATATTTATCATTTTATAACACCCTGATTAGCTTAGAGGTCAGAACTGCTGTTCCTTATTAATCTTAACTGACTACTCTATCAGAAAAATCTGCTTTCCACCATAACATTATCCTAAAGAGTGCTTAGTATTACCTTAAAGCACTTTTCCTCGGTTATATTGCTATGCCAGAAGTTGTTGACCAGTGAGTCTTTTTACGTAAAACATATCATATATAATTTACTTATTTGATTCATTCACAAGGAGTCTGTGTCCTTCTCCGGATTCTTTACCATGCAAAAGACTAAAGTCCAATGACTTGCTTGTCTTGTTTGGAACAGACACCCAGCAACCTTTTTTCTCATGGTACATGGTTCTCCATACATGGTTCTTCCTCCTGATTCTTAAAGTTATTCTGCCTGCCTGTATGCAATGCGCCTGTTTGTTTATCTTTTACAAAATGTTTGGTACTGTGGTGCACAATGCATGTGTACTACAGTTTAAACGTTTGGGGTCAGTAAGAAAGAAAACTTTTATTCAGCATGGATGCATTGAATTGATCAAAACTGACAATACATGTTTTGCATTATTAAAAAAGATTGCTATTTTATATTTTGAACTATATTCATGAAAGAATCACAGTTTCCACAAAAAATCCATTCTATTCTTCATTGTCTTAACTGTCTCCAATGCCGCCTTGTTACGTTTATTGTGCTGCTGCTAGTAACTCAAGACAGAAACAAGAACAAATTACAGCAATTGTCATTTATTTCAATATTTAACTAAAGCACACTGAAAATTTTCGGGACAAATGGTGTCCTGACTTTACCTCTGAGGCATGGCTGGTGAAATCAGCACTGCACGGACTTTATTGGGACATCTATATGTCCTGTCATGTTCTTGATGTTTGTCTCAATGTGTAGAGGAACAAAATAGGGAAGAATGAGAGGTTTGCTAACTGTGTGAGCGTGTATAGAGTGTACCCCAGGGGACTGAACAGGGGCAGCTGACAGGTCTCTTGAGAAAGAATTCCCTTTCCCTTTCATTGCTCTTCCCTGTTACAAAAGAGCTGCACACAAATGCCACTCCAACCACTTGCCTCCCATAAGGGACAAACAAGAAGGCAGTGAGTGTTTTATAAATGTGCATGTTAACATACAAGCCTTAAACTAAGGACATTACTCATGTGCAAAAATAAATGTACGTTTTCTGTTTGATGGCATCCAGTATCCATATAAATCCTACATAGTAAGCATATCAGCTCCTCCTTTCATGTTCCTGTGTATGCATAAGTACATGTGTGAATTTTGTATACTTGTTTCCATGGCTCAGATGTAGTTTAGTGTTATTGTCTGGTCAAAGGCCTGTCTCTGCCAACTCTCCTGTCTCACTGCAATGGTTCTCTCTCTTTCTCTCTCTCTGACACACTCACACACACACACACACACACACACACACACACACACACACACACACACACACACACACATGTTGTGTTTCCATGTTTTATGGGGACATTCCATAGGCGTAATGCATTTTATACTGTACAAACCGTATTTTCTATCCCCTACACTGCCCCTGCCCCTAAACCTACCCATCACAGGAGACATGCTGCATTTTACTTTTTCAAAAACATCACTTAGTGTGATTTATAAGATGTTTTCCTCATGGGGACCAAAAAATGTCCCCACAAGGACAAAAATTTGGATATTGCCATCTTTGTGGGGACATTTTGTCCCCATACCGTAGGGATTACCAGTCCACACACACACACACACACACACACACACACACACACACACACACACACACACACACACACACACACACACACACACACAGAGAGAGTGAGCTACTAATCACATGGTAATGGACTTTCTAGCTAGCGTTGTCACCTGTCTCAAACTATTAGGCAGCAGTTTGTGGCAGGGCTGTAGTTTTCTGAGAAGACAGTGAGCTTTCTCTGCACAATACACATGTTCTCTGTCTAATACATATTCTCTCTGGTGGGGCTTTTATAAAGTAATAAGAGTTTTCTAGTTCTCTTACAATTAACATTGAATAAGCCATATTCAGACTGATTTTGACCCATTCAATATGGCTTTATAATAATAATTATAATTTTATCGTGATTATTATTACAAACTAAGAATTACTGCTGTACTGTAAAACAAAAATGTTGTTTTGTCAAGTAGGCCACATTTGCATGTGACTGCCTATGCGTGAGACATTGAATATTAGTTTAGCTGCCTTCACGCCATATCATAATTACCGTAATTACAAGACGCCAACGCGTGACATTCTACTCGGATCTGTTTACACCAGATGCAAGGATTACGTTTTCTTAAAAGCAAAAGAACCCATTAAAATCACTGACTCTGTCTACACTGGATACAGCAGTGATATACTCCAAGTGCATGAGTCTGCTGACAACAGGAAAAATGGAAGAGTAAGGAATGTTCGTTTTGATGTGTCCGGTATAAATAACTAATTTGTGTCTCTGTACAGACTTCAGATGGACCCCAGTGTCAGGAACAGTGCTTCTTTTTAATGCCGTCTCAGATCGTGTCGAAGGATTATATGTTTGTTCAAAGCATTTGACTGAAAATGTTGTTTTAATATCGAGG
Organism: Gobiocypris rarus; assembly: GCA_023029165.1. NCBI lineage: Eukaryota > Metazoa > Chordata > Actinopteri > Cypriniformes > Gobionidae > Gobiocypris > Gobiocypris rarus. The sequence goes on from CM040912.1 coordinate 21,368,777, forward strand.
CACAGTGTAATGGAGAGTTTGAAAGACATTTTTCTTGAAAGATGAAGCAGCTAACTGTATTAGATCAGGCAGCAGCTACATCGAAACAGTAAACAATTTCATATTGCTTTGTCTGTAGCTAAATTACGTTTTATATGGGTGTTTCCAAAACGTGCAATGGCGAGGGGGAGTTGACATTTTTTTATGCAATGAAAAAGCCAATCATAAAGCCTTTAAACAGTCACCCCATAATATTTATTAATATTATATATACAATTGTAATACGTTATAAAACAGGGTAGTTTACTATGTGTTATTCTGAATACATTTTTACAGTCACTTCCATAGCTGGTCAAATAAAAAAGATAGCATTGGTCATGATTACATCTCATTATTATTATAAAGGCGCTGAAGACAGGCTGTACTGTAGTTTGTGTAGATACACTTTCAAAATTGGATGAAATTGGAATGTGTAAGCGAGGAAACTGCCATGAATCATTTTTAAAGAGATGCACCTGTTTAAAATTGTAGTATAAATAAAGAATTAAAAGGGCACAGAAATCTCCAGAGTCCACATTAAAACAACCCTTTCTACTATTTGTTCCATTTAACCAGATGAAAAAAGGACAAAACATATATAGATGTTCTTTCCCAAAGTCACACTGAGGGGAGCAGCACAGCAGACAATTATTCAGCTCATTCTAATAACTCAGACCCCTGCCATTCCATCACCATGCTTTAATGCTCTCTCCATTTTCACTCCAGAATGACTACTAAGAGGTAAAATGGTCTGCCTCAGTGTTCTCTCCTTTACTTCTTCTTTCACATAGCTCTTCCCTGTCTCTATCCTGAAGTAATCATGTTCCACACCATTATCAGAGATAGATGCATTCTACAGGAAATGGGGAACGGACATTAGGGGAAGTACAGATCAATATTTCTATTAATCTGCATCCTGATTAATGTAAGCCATATGTGGTCTAAAAAAAATAATTATTTGGCTTAATTCAAAGGAGGAAAGTGGTTCTACACATTGGAAATTGTTTTTCTTAACATTGAATTAAAGTGTTGTGTATCGGAACCATAACGTAATTGAGTTAACCCCAATAAGATTAGGATTGTGCCAGCTCAATTTAATCTCTCGTATTACCTTAAAAAAAAATAAATAAAAATAAAAGACTAGATACTTCACTTGTTATTGTTGGTGTTGGTTGTTGAGTGAAGCAATTTACTTAATGTCCTTCACGTGACAATGTTAACTCCCCAAATGGACCCTAACCAATGGAATTAAGTTTTGACAAAATGGTGAAGAAATGTGTTGCATTAGTCCATTTTAATGAACTAAATTGAGCAAGCAGCTCAATCTAAGAGCTGGAAGCTGTGTTGTGTATTTATCTAGTTATGCAATGCACACAAAATCATTGTTCTAATTCTTATTGTTTGATACTTATTTTTTGATACTTTACATTTGATTATTGACTGAATGTGCATTAGTGTTTTGCTTTTATACATTTTATATTTTATTTATTTCCACCAACTTTCCAAAATGATATACCAAGATAGAGAATACGGTAATGGTATGATTATTACAGATGAACGATGGATTTAAAAACAAAAGAATGAAACAATTAGCATTATCTATAAAAGAGAGAGAATGAAATGCTGTTATTTTGTTCTGAATCGCTGTCTTTTTTTGTACGGTTGGATCGTCTCAACTACAGTGGATGTATCTTTTCATTTTCCTGAATGACAAAGCTGTTTTTGCCCAGGCACAAGTCTTGTTAGTGGGATACAGGGGAGCAGATGGGAACCGGGCTTTTTACAGGACCAGACTAAATTGACTGTGATTCCAGGCGTTTTGCTTCTCCAATGAAATAAATCTGAACTGTTTGTTTGGTGGTTCTTTCTCACTTTGTAGCCAGGGCTTTCCTAGAAGAGAGAGTCCCTATTGGAGGCATGTTGATGTGAATTTGTTCTCCAGATTCAAGGTCAATTGAGGTGTTGTCAAAGCTGTATGAACTTCAGGGCACTGAAAGTATTTTCAATTGCCTTTTATTTAACTTACACTGTGAGTTTAAAGCGAAATATGTCAAGTAAAGGAGATGGCAAGATGACAGAAGCAGACTATTATTAAAAGCACTTAACAAAGACAGCCTTTTCAGACACTGTAAAGCATAAACTCAAGCATATTTTGACCTCATCCGGTGTAAGAGGATTGAATGAGAGTGAGAGAATGAGAAAGAGTGAAATTAATATATGTCTTGCAGATTAGCAAGCATCAGTTTGGTTTAGGGGTCCACAACCTTCGCATTAATCCACTCAAGAAACAAGCACACCAGGTGTTGAGAATGAATCTAGTTACGCCGACAAAAATCCAACTAATGATTGCACTAATCCTGCAGGAATAATACAAAATAAATGAGCAGAAGGAAGATGGGGAAAATGGAAAATGGAAATTATCAATTTCTACTCGGATAAATCCAAATGCATTGTTTTGTGTTTCCAGAACACAACGTCCTAGAAGCCATTAGAAGTTCTTTGGGCAAAGCTCCATTTGTTTAAACAGTCTAGTCGTGATCCCAGACATTCTGTGAAATCTTTTGATATATCTAATAGATAGCAATGTATGTGGCTGTTAAATTATTTAGCAACAGGTGTTTACAAGAGGCTGTACAAACTGTGCACTATACTGTAAGGTTAACTGTACAAGAATGTATTCCTGGAGTGGTCAATTTGCACTCACCACTCTTCAGACAGGCATGAATTTTCAAGCAGTCTTTCATAGCCTTTGGCAATATTGCATCCCTGGAATATTAATCTATATACTGGGTTATGCTGCTATAAGAAATCAAACTCGCTGGTCTCAATTTACCCACACCAAGGCAATGATTGTGATGAGACCACAATGGTACGTAAATCACCAGACAGGTATGTGGGAAAGTTATCCAATCTTTCACTGTTCTTATCTGTAAGTAAGTTCATCAGCTAAAGGTTTTTTTTTTTTTTTTTTTTTTTTAAAGCACTTTTTTTCAGTTGAACATGCAAGGCAGTAATTTCCCAATTTTGCTCTCTGGCTTGGCGATGAGCATAGACTGCACTGAGACACAGTGACAGCAGGGAAGTGAACCCAGCCAGCAATGACAGCCAAAAGATTTCTGACAAAACACTGCTAGACTTCAATGGAAAGAAAGCTTCCAAAATAGCCCTGTTTCATTACTGGAAACTTTCCGTAAAAGCTCAGCATCAGAAAGTGAAAGGTGAGGCGGGTGAAAAGGAAAGACATCGAAATGACACTGGGTTGAAAAGAACATGGGGGAAAAAATACTATTACATGACCCCTTCAAAGGATTGGGTTTAACTATTTCAGTAATTTTAGAAAAATCTTAATGCTACACTACTTTGTGCTTCCAACTCTGTGGCAACAGGCCCTGAAAAGGTATATTTGGATTATATATAATGATCTAAACAAAAAAGTTTTCCTGACCCTGGCATGGGTGATCTCGACACAATCCCCTATCCCCTTGGGATGTTGATGGTCAGGCACCAGCACTCAACATGACTGTCTGGCCTTCATGTGACTACATATGAATGTGGGGTTCCCATTCATATGTTCCCAAATGCATAGTGTATTAAGACTTCTTTCCACTGCCAAACTAAATACATGTACTTAAACTATGTCAAAAACACACACTCCAGCATAGCAGTATAACGCACAAAGAAAAACAGAAGAAATAAGATAAATGAAGACTATCATCCCTCATTAGATCTCAGGACAAGATTTCCCAGAGTCATGCAAGTGAAGTGGGCTATCACTTGACATCAGTGAAGTGAATGTACCTGCAGAAAGGCATCCATTTCAAAAAGGTGGTGGATCTGGGGAACTATGATAAGAAACACTATATGATAAGAAACAAGACATTTTACTTGAAAATAATTGTAGTTTTCAATGTTATATTCTGGGAAGCAAGCTTCATAAAATAAGACAGATAGGGAGATATAGATAGAAAGAGACAGAAGCTTATTAGAGACATACATAGCTAATTGGCCAAATGCAGTACGCAAGAAGTTACTAACTCAGATTAAGATGAAAGGGAAAAACATGCAGGATTGTCCAAAAATGAATGCCAAAAAGAAAGTCTTGCCAGCAAGCTTGACAGAACCAATACAGAATATAAAAATCTCTTGACATCTAGACCAAGGCTGATGTTCTGGAGGGTATTTGTGTGCTTGTTCAGCTCGTATCAGTAATTCTGTTCATGCAGAAACCCTTAAAGTAGTTTTGTCATGTAGGATTTGACACATAGTTAGATATTGGTTTGGTATATATAACATACAGATTAATCATGGCTTAGTCTAGATTTCTATATTGATAAAGTCAGTATTATAGTGTTAAACCAGAGACACACCAAGCCAGCGGTCGGCTTTTGGGTGTCAGCCGACTTAGTTTTTAGCTCTAGTTGAACGCCGTCTGGGTTTTTATTTTGGCTGATTCAACATGTAGAATCGGCGTCTGGCCATCAGTGAGAGCGAGAACTCTGATTGACTGTTCATCTTAGCGAACGAGTCAGTGCACGAGAATTATCTCCTTTACAAGCAGATGCAGAACGTGCATGCTAGTTGACAGTCGCCTGTAGCCCTTGTGGTGTGTTCAGGCGACAACAAAGTCAGCTTTCATCAGTGCTAGTTCTTTGGCGTTGGTTTGGGGTGTCCCTACCTTTAAAGGAATCGCTGAGTTGTATTCATAAAACATAAACAAAACACTATTTTGAGGCGGTTCTCTGAAGTGAACCTGTTGATTGGGTTCACAGAACTGGATGAATCCAATTATTTGTCCACAAATCAGAGTTCAACTTGTGTGTGAGTGTTTCAGTTGGCCAGCAGTTTTAGTTATTTGCATATTTGAGAGAAAGATTTGAACAACATTAAAATTATTATTTTCATTTTGGATTGAGCTTTCCTTTTAAAATGAGCTGCAAAGGGGCTAAACGGTTACATAACTGTTAGAGCATTAATGTACAATAATAAGACAATGTAACAATCTATCAAACATGCAAACTACAGAATGTTACAAGGCCTTGTGAACCCGGCTTACAATCTGCAATAATAAAAAAAAACCTTCCCTGTTATGTCACTGTGTGATTCTCACCACAAACTAGTTTGTTTTGTCACTGTTTGCTTTGGGGAGAATGACAATTACTCGCATGAATATGAAATATGCATATATTTACATCACATAGGGGACATGCAAAATCAAATTCAGCTTGATGAAATTTACATGTCAAAGCTCAAGGTTAGAACTGATTAAAAATGTGGGCCATTCCCTGTGGGATACACTGCAATCATTTGTTTGTGAGGGTAAATCATAAACTTCAAACATAAAATGCAGTTAATGAAGAAAAATAGAAAGTAGTGCAAAAAAATCATGAAGATTAGAGCATATTTTAGTGTTTTAATCACTTTATTCTTTTAATAACAAATAGTGTATATGCATTCGGCTTCTCTAGGGAAATAGTTTTTACTCTACTTTCCTGGGAGCCATGATTCTTTAGCCTTCTTATCTTTTTATATATTTATGTTGCCATTCCTTGAGGAATACACTTACATTTCATGTAACACAACAAACCACACTTGATGTGGCCTTTTTCACTCTTAAATAAAATCAGTTGTTTCAACTTTATAAAGCACCTGCAGTCTCTAGAGGTATCTTTCAAAACACAATCATAGGCGTTTGAATCTGCAATATGCAAAGGGCTTCTAAATCACGATCAGCCCAGCCAAGAATATGTCTACCTACAGGAAATGTGGGCACTGCAGAGCACACTTACGCCGCATTTCTCATAAAGAACAGATGTGCTTTTCTGGCTCTGCTCCTCCTAAGTGCATCTGCTATCACAGTAGTATACACTTACTTAACAAGGACTTTGGCACACTGTGACCATCAGGAAAGCACAGCGCTGCGATCTTAGAGACTAACCCACATTTGGAAAAGTAGAAACCTGCAACTGTTAGTTAAAGAGCTGTTTCTTTTTTTTTACTTGATTTAACCCATAAAAATTAATTTATTTGGTATACATTAGCGTACATGCGTTGATTCAGCAATAATGACTCGTAAGTTTGACTTGAATATTACAAGTTAAAAACATGTTAATTTAGAAGTTACTGTTTTTTTTCAGTGTAGCTTCTTATCAGAACTGTAGCATAGCGGTTAGCATATGGGCATTGTGATATTCCCCTTCCTCTCTCTGAATCATGTCCAGCCCTCTCTCTATTATCTGCTACATAAAATTGGTAAAAGGCCAACAAAAAAGGGGTCTTTTTCTTTTTTGTCTGATTTAGAGCATTAAAGTGAATAATTGTGAGAGAGTGCTTTCCTGAAAAAGTCTAACTTTAATTAAACTCATTTTATTTTTAAAGCCTGCAGGTGTGCTGTGAACGTATTCCATATTCAGCTGTTTCGATGAGGACTAGCAAACAATTTTCCTGGTTCAAAGCATTCTCGCCCGCTTCTGAGAATGTTTCTCGGCAGCCTCTCACATTGGAAGCGGCTGTGTAGGAGGAAAACCTCAATGGCTGTGAGCACGTCGAAAACGGTGCATGTTATTTCCCTCCTAAACTGCAGCAGATGAAACGCAGTGAGAGGCTGACAGAAAGGCCTAATTTAGCGAGGAACACAAAAATCTTGGCTCTATACTTTCAACCACTCCAACCCCCTCTACATAATCGATCAAACACGAATGGTGCCTCCTCAAAAATGTAAGAGAGATAAAAAGTAAGAGAGTGAATGAGGGAAAGTTACAGGCTGGAAATTAACAAGTTCAGATTGCACGAAATGTGGATGAGCTTTAGGAGTGTACAATAGAACAGAGCGAGAGGGAGGAAAACCACGAAGGAATCGTTCAATCCTCTGAAGTATTGAAACTGCCTTTTTAACCTAAGTGTAATAAATACAGTAAAAAAAGGCATTAAATTCCTCTAACCACATACAAACCCAGTAGACAGACATTACTAAAGCTTTAAAACCAACTAGACTGATTTCGGGTGCTTTTCAGCAATGTGACCATTATTGTTTCTGTTGAATTGAACCCTAGCAATACATGCAATAAAAAATAATGAATCATCAATTCAATTAATTGCATTTAATACATTACATTATTAAACTATTTGTTACAATTATGATAACATGTTTCTTATTAATAATATTAATAATATTATTAATAAAAAAAAAAAAAAATATATATATATATATATATATATATATATATATATATATATATATATATATATATATATATATATATATATATATATGTATGTAGGGAGAGTGGGGTAAGATGAGCAAGCGGGTAAGTTGACCCACCACCTTTATCTTGGCAATCATACACTTTTATTGTCATGTGACTATATATTTTGGAACCACTCATCATTTCCGCCAGACTGTGAAAAGGAGAAACACATGGGAGGAGTGGAAGGCATCCATTTTCCTTAAAAAACAAAAACAAACAACAACACGGTTTGACTCCCAACTAGTCATATATTCATGCTTGGTCAGGACCCTTTTGCACACTTTTTAACGCACAGGATACCCCTTTAGAGGGTACTCCATTGCTTAAAATGAGAAACATTTGGTGTCCTTCACAGATGCATTGGGCATAAGAATGTTATCGTCATTATGAAATTATATATTGGGTTATGATTTTTCCATTATGACATGTTAGAGTGTGATTCTCAATTGAATCAGTCAGCAGTCAGTTTATTTACATTTATTTTATTTTTGATTTACTCTATTTAGACATGTTTGAACATGTAACCCAACCCTAAACCTACCCATTTATTATTTGATATAAAACACAGGATTTAACAGGCCAAAAAATCATCAAAAGCAATCAGCGTCTTCATCTGCTGAAGATCACATATTCAAAAATTGCAGCTCGGAAGAAATGTCACGTCAACTTTGATAGTGAAATTGCATTGGCTGTTATATGTCTCATGAACAATTGCGTCAGCTTTGATTGTATAATTTCATTGCCACTTTTGTGTCTCGTAACCGATTGCTTCATGCTAAAGAGTCGTGTGTATCTTTAGAATGAGATATGGCTGCTTACGTTCACAGAGAGGCAGGATAATCATTTCAGCGATTAAAACATTAAGATCAACTCTGTTCTTTACATAATGACATTGTATGACTTCAAAAGACTTGGAATGCAACATGAGTTAATACTTGTATACTGTTATTGATTAGTTTTTGCAATAAATACCTGTGACTGTACTTTTATTTGCCTGTTACGTGTTTTATATTGGGTAGGTTTAGGTTAGGAGTGGGGTTAGTAGCTCCAAAATATAAAATCATGTCTGCTTTTACAAATGCAAAGGATTAAATGTGTCTTGATCTGACAAATTGGGCAAACAAAAATCAATTGAGTACCCTGCACATCAAAAAATTACACTAAAGGGGTACCCTGTGTGTTAAAAACTGACACAAAGGGGGCCTTACCAAGCGTCAATATGTGACAAGTTGGGTGTGAGAACATATTGTGTCAAAGTAAAATTTTAGCATAGTAAATTTGTCCAGGTCTAAAAATATGTATGATCCATATCGGGGATTTAGCAATGTATAAATGTAATGTATACCATGCAAATAATTTAGCTAAATATTACCTTAAATTGGTAAGCTATAGCTAGTTTTGTCCAAAATGGCAGCTATGGGGTAAAGTTAGTCAAATGTGGTAAATTGAGGAGCCCAATCTCACGAAAATGCATATCAATAGTACGAGTGTGCAATCTCGTAGAATGTATACGCCAAAACTAATTTTGGCGTGCATATGGTATGCCGTTTTTGGCGTGCATATGATACGCACTTTATGCCGACATATGTACGAACCCCCACACCCCCACCCTCACCTACCCAAAAGCTTGTCATATACACGCCATAAAGTGCGTATCATATGCACGCCAAAAACAGCGTACGATATGCACGCCAAATTGAGTTTTGCCGTATACATTCTACGAGATTGCACACTTGTACTATTTATACGCATTGTCATGAGATCATGTTGAAATTGAGCCAGCAATTTAACAACATAAGGCACTAGATAAGTTAAATATCTAAAGTATAAACTGGTATAATTTCAATGTAATATTATGCAGCTGGTTTAGTTTATCATTTATTTATTTTAGTTTGAGTTTATTTGATAGGAACACTGTACAAGTACACCAAATCCTTATGTCATCTGTATAGTCTCTAATGGCCTAACATTTTGACATTGCTGAAAAACTACCATGCCAAGAACCCTTTGACTAACATTTTTTTTTTAGTTTCAGTGACATTTATTAATTCATTCCAATTACATTTTTATTCAATTTTACTCAACAAACACTATTTAGTTTTTAGTTTTTTTTTTGGAGTGTTAGAACTTTGTTTCATAAATTTACATTTTTCTAAAGATCTACAAATTTCAACTTAATTTAGTTTTGTGTTGTTTAAGTTAGCTTAGTTAGAAAAGAAATATGACTTTGTACTGGTAAATTTGATTATTAAATTAGTTTTTTAAATTATCTTTAAAATTTCACGAGTTAGGGTTAGGGTTTATTCTTACCCAACTTACCCCTAACCTGGGGTAAATGGAGCCACATGAACAATTTTTTTTCATAGTAAGCCATATTTTTTAACCCTTTGTAGATGTATTATGATAATTTAGAATGATAATTTATTTAGATGCATTCATTGTAATTCTGCCTAATTTTCTCTTATCTTAGGGACCACATAAGTAAAACATGTTGGGTATATTTAAAAATGCTTTACTCTGCGTACACTTATGTATGAGTACGAGTATGAGTTTCTTTCTTCTGCTGAATGCAAAATAAGATATTTTGAAGAATGTCATCAAACCGTTGATGAGCCACATTGACTTCCATATTATTATTTAAGTCAATTGGGTCCATGAACTGTTTGGTTACAGACATTCTTCAAAATATCTTATTTTGCATTCAGCAGAAGAAAGAAATATATACAGGTTTGGAACAACTTAAAGATGAGTAAATGACAGAATTAAATTTTGGGTGAAGTATCATTTAACAGCTCACTGACTCCCCCTCTCTACCCAAAGGATAACATTATTTGTAACAGAACATAAATAAATTCAGAATATATACAACTATTTGTTTAAAACAATGCATTTGTAAATGGGTGGAGGGGGATATTTGTAAATATGTGCACCTAACAACTTCATTTTGAGATAATAACCATGCAATCTAACCAAAACAACATGAGTGATAACAACAGTTAAACTGAATTAGTGTCCGGGTGTGGAAATAATAACTGTAAATATGTACCTTGCGCTGATGCACTACTAACACAAGGACCAGGTGATGATATCACATTTGCTTAGAATCATCACAGAATTAATAAAATGTATACTTCTGGTCCTTAATGCAGATTGTGTAAAAATGTATTTTATTTATGATAAAGCACGACTAAGACCACAGAACACAGAACAGATCTGATTGCACAACCACACATAGCAACATAAACAATATATGTGACTCTGGACCACAAAACCAGTCATAAGGGTATATTTTTAAATTGAGATTTATACAGCATCTGAATAAATAAGCTTTCCATTGATGTATGGTTTGTTAGGATAGGACAATATTTAGCCGAAATACTATTTGAAAATATGTGAGTGTTAAAAGTTGAAAACCCCCTTTAGTCCTTAATAATACTACTAATAACACATTTTTATAGATATTTACAGTAGGACATGTATAAAATATCTTCATGAAACATGATCTTTACTTCATGATTTTTGGCATAAAAGAGAAATCGATAATTTTGACCCATACAATGTACTATTGCCACAAATAAACCAGTGCGTGAGTGCGTCTGGTTTTGTGGTCCAGGGATACAAATATACTGTACATTCAAAACGGTCACTTTGTAAAGAAACATACGCATTATTCGCATGAGCATGATGTCACCACTTGTGTTTTTTTGCAAGTAAATAATTGAATGTATGAGGCCCTATCTGCACCCATTTGTCAGGTTCTATGACCTTGACCTGGGCTCTACTCCAGGGTCCCAGGCGCTGTTGTCTTAGATTTGCTCGCTCGATTCACACAAGACAGACACTGTTTAGTATGGTGTAGTGGGTATTAATGTTCCCATTGTAGTTGTTAACTTATAACTCTGTAACCTGTAACCTCGGTTCCCTGATGAGGAAACAAGACGCTGTGACTGACTTCCTTCAGCCTATCAGAAGCTGACATTGGTCCAGGTGCGCGTTATACCTTCCTGGTCATTCAACCACACCACTGGACTGATTTCACACGTGCTTCAAGATGCAATCACACAGATATCCACATATTATGGTAAACTTACAATGCAGCATCTCATTCTCTCTTCTCAGAACCGAGGTAACAGTTGTAACCAAGATATTTTCCATTTTCTATTGTGATTATGGGGTGATTGTCAATGAATATATACGTAAAATGTTTATATAAGAGAATACATAACAGAGCGTTAATAATAATGATGATGATATTATATGATATAAATGACACATTGTAATTTATAAAAAAATTGCACTATTTATTTAGTCTTAGCACTGGCAATGATGTACTGATTTGTGATGTAGTGGAAATTGTTATTACTAGTATTGTCATTGTTATTATTGATGCTATTATTGTTATTCTAAAATTGTGATTAACAATATAACATGATAAGGTTGTATTTTATATATCATATATTATTATAATTATTGGGTCATATTTTGAATGTTTACGATAATAAGAATTATTACATTGCATTATTCTGTTTATTGAGATGTTAAAATATATATATACACTCACCTAAAGGATTATTAGGAACACCATACTAATACTGGGTTTGACGCCCTTTCGCCTTCAGAACTGCCTTAATTCTATGTGGCATTGATTCAACAAGGTGCTGAAAGCATTCTTTAGAAATGTTGGCCCATATTGATAGGATAGCATCTTGCAGTTGATGGAGATTTGTGGGATGCACATCCAGGGCACGAAGCTCCCGTTCCACCACATCCCAAAGATGCTCTATTGGGTTGAGATCTGGTGACTGTGGGGGCCATTTTAGTACAGTGAACTCATTGTCATGGTCAAGAAACCAATTTGAAATGATTCGAGCTTTGTGACATGGTGCATTATCTGGGTCATAAAGGGATGGACATGGTCAGAAACAATGCTCAGGTAGGCCGTGGCATTTAAACGATGTCCAGTTGGCACTAAGGGACCTAAAGTGTGCCAAGAAAACATCCCCCACACCATTACACCACCACCACCAGCCTGCACAGTGGTAACAAAGCATGATGGATCCATGTTCTCATTCTGTTTACGCCAAATTCTGACTCTACCATCTGAATGTCTCAACAGAAATCGAGACTCATCAGACCAGGCAAAAATTTTCCAGTCTTCAACTGTCCAATTTTGGTGAGCTTGTGCAAATTGTAGCCTCTTTTTCCTATTTGTAGTGGAGATGAGTGGTACCCGGTGGGGTCTTCTGCTGTTGTAGCCCATCCGCCTCAAGGTTGTGCGTGTTGTGGCGTCACACATGATTTGCTACATACCTTGGTTGTAACGAGTGGTTATTTCAGTCAAAGTTGCTCTTCTATCCGCTTGAATCAGTCGGCCCATTCTCCTCTGACCTCTAGCATCAACAAAGAATTTTCACCCACAGGACTGCCGCATACTGGATGTTTTTCCCTTTTCACACCATTCTTTGTAAACCCTAGAAATGGTTGTGCGTGAAAATCCCAGTAACTGAGCAGATTGTGAAATACTCACACTGGCCTGTCTGGCACAAACTACTATGTCACGCTAAAAATTGCTTAAATCACCTTTCCCATTCTGACATTCAGTTTGGAGTTCAGGAGATTGTCTTGACCAGGACCACACCCCTAAATGCATTGAAGCAACTGCCATGTGATTGGTTGATTAGATAATTGCATTAATGGGAAATTGAACAGGTGTTCCTAATAATCATTTAGGTGAGTGAATATATATGTGTATGTGTAAATGGCCCCTTAGTACGGTGGCCCAGTAGTACACAGGGAAATTTTAAAAGCAAACATAAGTTCACAACACAAAGAAATCAAGCCACAACAGAAAGAAATCAAGCCACAACACAACGGAATTGCTCCCGACCACTAGGGGTCTCTTGGAGTGTGGTAAAGTTAGTTTTCCTTGCCATTATTCTATAGATTCGCCAGTCTTACAAAGATATAAAGCAAATAAATACATAAATAAAATAAAAAATGACATACCACATGTGAAAGGTTCCTGGTCTCCGTTTTTATTTTAGCTTTATGAGATAAGATATCAAATAACATTCTCTTACCGTTTACTGTCAATGTCAGAGACTTTTTTCTTCTTTTTTTTGAGAAAGGATGGAATTTAATGATTTTTTTATTTATTTTATTTTTTTAAGTAACATAATATCACATTGTGTCTAACAACACCCTTCAACCATGACTGTATTTACAATACAGCATGTCTCAAGCACTTTATTGCTTTTAGAAAGTAAAAATCATTAAATTTCATCCTTCCACCAGAATGATAGTCCCTGAGAGTGGACAAGTCTTGAAAATATCTCCATACAAACCCATCCATCCATTTTTTAAACTGCATGTACTATTGTTTGTAAGATTGCAGGAATGCTGAAGACTATTATTAATTAATACATTTTTAACCCAGACTTTCAGTTTATATGTTGTTATCTATATAGGTTCGCACACACACACACATACACACACACACACACACACAACCACACACATATGTACACCGATTAGGCATAAAATTATAACCACCTACCTAATATTGTGTTGGTCCTGCTTTTGCTGCCGAACAGCCCTGACCCGTCGAGGCAAGGACTCCACTAGACTAGGTGGAGTCCATGCACTAGGTGTGGTGTGGTATCTGGCACCAAGATATTAGCAGCAGTGCCTTTAAGTCCTGTAAGTTGTGAGGTGGGGACTCCATGGGCTTGTTTGTTCAGCACATCCCACAGATGCTCGAATGGATTCAGATCTGGGAAATTTGGAGGCCAAGTCAACGCCTCAAACTCATTGTTTTGCTCCTCAAACTGTTCCTGAACCATTTTTGCTTTGTGGCAGGGTGCATTATCCTGCTGAAAGAGGCCATAGCCACCAGAAAATACATTTTCCATGAAAGGGTGTACATGCCCAAAGCATTACTGCCTCCCTCTGCTTGCCTTCTTCCCATAGTGCATCCTGGTGCCTGGCAATGTACACACGGCCATCCATGTGATGTAAAAGAAAACGTGGTTCATTAGACCAGGCCACCTTGTTCCATTGCTCCGTGGTCCAGTTCTGATGCTCATGAGCCCACTGTTGTCGCCTTCGGCGGTGGAAAGGTTTCAGCATGGGCACCCTGACTGTCTGCAGCTATGTAGCCCCATATGCAACAAACTGCGATGCACTTCTGACACCTTTCTATCAGAACCAGCATTAACTTATTGAGCAATTTGAGCTACAGTAGCTCGTCTGTTTACTCAGACCACACTTTTGTCAGTGAGCTTGGCCGCCCATGACCCTGTCGCCGGTTCACCATGCTTCCTCTTGGACCACTTTTGATAGATACGAACCACTGCAGACCGGGAAAACCCCACAAGAGCTGTAGTTTGGGAGATGCTCTGACCAAGTCGTCCAGCCATTACGCTTGCCCAGTTCACCTGCTTTTAACTTTGAGAAAAAAAAAGTTCACTTGCTGCCTAATATATCCCAGCCACTAACAGCTGTCATGAAGAGATAATCAGTGTTATTTCACATTACATTTTGCCTGAACATGTATATAGATAGACTAACAAGAACTGTATCCCACCATAGAACACTACTTGCCAGAGAAATGGTGTTTCTATCCATCTCAGTGTCCAGGGCTGTCACCCAAAACTGTTGACCCTGAGCCCGGCAATGGCCTAAACAGCTGTTCTGCTCCAGACATCCATCACAGGAACACAAGCTCATGCACGCACACACACATATAAACATGCACACACACATGAGAACTGAGCTGGATTTGGTCCAAAGTCGAAGGTCAGCCTATGACAAAGCATGCCTGATTATGCCAGAGAAAGGATGTCATTCATCTACATATCAAATGAAACTCTATGAAAGGAGCTGGAGCTGCAATGGGGTGTCATAAATCTTGTCACATCCATATATGCAGAATCTCATTTTGCATTTTAACATATAATCCTACTAAACTGTTTCCCATCAATCTATATAGTTTGCACAGAGATGTATGTTTCAACATTGCCATATTTAAATGCTGATAAAAATTTACTCAGATTTTCTTTTTAAACAACACAATTAATAATACCACCTAACTTAACATAAATGCCACATAAATTATGGAAGTAATTTGTCTACTAATTGGATGGAAGTTAATCAATGAGAAATGTCGTTTAAACCAAAAAAGCATGTTGAACTGCACTAATTGAAAAATATGCAATGAAAATGAAATATAGTTTTGATCAGAATTATTGTCACCCCTGGTAAATATGATCCAAGGTGGCTGTAAAAATAAATCTGCATCATTTATCCTTTTTTTAATTAATTTATTTATTATTATTAAAACAACTCACAAAAATCCAACCTTTCATTGAAATAAACAATTGAAATTGGGGGGTAAATCACATTATTAAATAAATGCTCTTCTCCAAAACACGCTGACCATAATTACTGGCACCCTTAAAATACTTTTTGCAACCTCCTTTTGCCAAGATAACAGCTCTGAGTCTTCTCCTCTAATGCCTGATGAGTTTGGAGAACACCTGCTAAGAGATCAGAGACCATTCCAGAGAATCTCTCCAGATCCATCAGATTCCCAGCTCCATGTTGGTGCTTCTTCTCTACAGTTTTCTCCACTCATTCTCTATAGGGTTCAGGTCAGAGGCCTGCAACAGTCATGGCAGAAGCTTCATTTTGTGCTCAGTGACCCATATGTGTTAATTTTAATGTTTGTTTTGGATTGTTGTCCTGATGGAAGATCCAACCACGACCCATTATACGATTTCTAGCAGAGGCCGTCAGGTTTTGATTTTTTATCTGTTAATATTTGCTAGAATCCATGATACCATATATCTGAACAAGATGTCCAGGACCTCCAACAATAAATAAATAAATAGACCCACATTATTAAAAATCCGGCGGAATCATGGGCATGGGGTACTTTTATCCCTGTTTGCACCAAACCCATCTGGTGGGTTTGCTGCCAAGAAGCTCTTTTATAGTTTTATCTGACCATAGAACCAGGTCACTTTTGAATTCCAGTTGTGCCTGACCACTGAATATGCTCGACTTTGTTTCTCTATAAGCAAGCAAATTTTTCTTGAAACCCTCCCAAACAACATGGTGATGTAGGAGTTGTTTGATGTTTTTATTTATTTAAATAGGCTTTCTGACCCCGAGACTCAACTAATCTCTGTGATTCTTCATCTGTGATTCTTGGACAGTCATTGTCCACTCAAACGTTCTTCTTCAACATGCATTAGACACACGGCAGGCAGATTTGTAATATCTTTAGTTGATTGGAACTTCTTAAATATTGCCCTGATGGTGGAAATGGGAATTTTCAATGTTTTAGCTATTTTTACTACAGACACTTTCTTTTTTGTGAAGCTCAACAATCTTTTTCTGCACATCAGAACTATATTATTTGGTTTTACTCATTGTGATGAATGATTAAGGGAATTTGGCCTTTGTGTTTCTTCATATTTACAATCATGTGAAACAAGACGTCATAGCTAAACAATTTCATGTTCCTAGTCACCCTGGTTGCTAAAAAATGTAAATATGATATACCTCAGATATATTTTACTCATTAAAAAACAATCTAGGGGTGCCAACAATTGTGGCCAATGTTTTTCATATTGTGATTTCCCCAGACTTTCCATTCTTTTACCTCAATGAAAGGTGATAGATTTGTTTTAGATCTCCTGATCAAAATCAGGAAAAAAGAAGAAGCAGAACCAAGCTATAACATATGTAAGCTTTTTGCTGAAAATGTAGCTTTTTTAAATAACTGTACCAACTTTTAATTTAGATAAAAAAATAAAATAAAATAAAAATGCATTAAGCTAGATGGGATGAGCAATGCCAGGATGAGACTATGGGACTGCAGCCATGACGGGACAAGACTCATAGGGCGTATACACTTTTCAGGCACTTGAGGACACCGTCCCCCCAGCCAAGTCCTGGTGCCTGGCAGGTCAACTGGGTGGAGGTAGTAGGCCCCGGTCCAATATAGTGTTTTGAGGGTCTCGTAATCATAGGTTGAGAGGGTAGCGAGACGGCAGAATTCCACTGTGTTGTCCTCGAAGTTGAGACCCTTCCGGGGCCAAAGCAACAAATTGGACCAGATCCATTATAACGGTCCGTTATTCTATCACACGGTCATTGCAAGGGAAGTAGAGACAATTACAAATCCAATTGCAGCAGATTTTTAGGGTTTATTGCAACACAGAACTCAGGATACAAGGACACGGGTAGAACAACCACTTAAACGCAACGATAACAAACCACAAGACAGGACTGAACACAGGCTTAAATCACATACATAAGAAATGTCACATACAGTAGATGACGAGACTAATTAACAAGACATATATATATATACACTGTATTGACCCCAAATATTCAAACGGTAGTGCATGTAATAATGCTGCATATTAATTTTCGTAGGGCAGTACCTCCATTCATTTTGGTTAGTATCAAACATTTGTAAACATTTGTTTTACCGCCATTCTGTACATTCTTTGTGGTTAATGTCTGTTTTTCCATCTTATTTGCAAGTGATTGCATGAAAATGAGTAGAAATAACAGAAAATGAGTGAAAGCAATTGTACCATTAGAATGTCTTTGTAAAAAAAGAAGAAAAAATGTAAAGAGAACTTGCTATTTTCCATGAAGTAATACATTTTTTGAGGTTGCTCAAAAATACATCACAGTTGGTGTTAGGGTACATTCCTTACCCGCGCTTAATCGATTGCACACTTCACACCACAATTTCTTATCTATCCTTACATATTTTGCTGCACTAATTTGTCATACATACTGTACTAGCTGAGAGTTTAAACAAATCAACCCCTGAACCTTCAACAATGATTTTAACATGACATTTTATGTTACGCTATATGCACATGAGTGGAAAATGAAGCTGGAAGGTACATATAGTAAAGTTACTCTGCCTAATACCCTTCCTTTGCAATTGTGACCAAATTTAAAAGAATGGTTGAGTCATAAGATTGACTTATATTTTTGAAATGCCATTCTAGGCCTGGAGGAAGTAGAAAAACTGGTCCCAGTGGCAGAATTACAGATGACAGATCATTAAAGGCCATTTTTGCGCAGAAGTGAGGGGTCTGCTGTTGCCCCTAAAATCAAGGCATATGCCACTGACAGCGTGTGCAACTATCCCAGCTTTAATGTGGCAGCTGGCAATATACAAATATCAGAAAGAAGGAAATGTCAAGGGGAGGAACTCAGCCAAAAGTAGAATGATCTGCAGGGGACACAGAGGCCCGCAGGCTCTCTGAGAGTGCAGTGTGTGTGTCTACAGAAATTACAGTTGCAGACATTATGTTTATGTTCATATCTGTGCACAATTGTGAGTTTTTCCTATAGGGACGTTTCCACCACCATGAACAAATGTCATATGGAGAGTGTTAATTGTATTTTGCTTTGTGTCAGTGTTGAGAAGCGATAAGGTGACTGTGTGGTTGGGACTGTGCAACCTGGTCTCACACGGCCCCTTAACTCAAAATCTGTGGCATTTTCACAGAATCACTGAAAATTCCGTGATGGGTCGACAGAAGTGATGCCTATCTAAGTCAATGACAGTATACAGACGCATTAGGCAAGGTTATCGTCATGATGAAACTATATATTTGACTATGATTGAAACTATGATTTTGCCATTATGACATGAAGTGTGATTCTCAATTTAATCAGCCATCATAATTTTATTTACATTTATTTTCTTTTTTTATTTACGGTGACAGCATTGGATGTCGTATGCCTCGTGACCAATTGCGTTATTACGTCAGCTTTGACTGTAAAATACCATTGGCTCCCATGTGTCTCGTGACTGATCGCATTATGGACGGCGGATTGGCGGATTGGATCATCATCATTTCAGCGATTAAAACATTAAGATCAACTCTGTTCTTTACATGAAGATATCATATGACTTCAGAAGACTTGGAATGCAGCATGAGTTAATACTTTTATACTGTTTTTGGTCAATTTTTGCAATAAATACCTGTGACTGTACATTTATTTGACTGTTACATGTTTTATATTGTTGAGAGAGGGTAGGTTTAGGGTATGAGTGGAGTTAGTTGCTCCAAAATATAAATGTAGTTGGTTACACTTTATAATAACGACACGCTATGAAGCATTAGTTAAGCATTAGTAAATAGTCAATTCATCATTTATAAAGCATTAGTAGACATTAGTAAGCGGTTTATAACTACAGTTGTAAATGCTTTGTTCTTTATTTATAGACATATCTATGTAGCTTTAGTAAATAATCAATTCATCATTTATAAAGCATTAGTAAGCAGTTTATAAATACAGTTGTAAATGCTTTGTTCTTGATTTATAAGCATATCTATAATGCGTTTAATAATTGTATTTTCATACTATTTCTGTGATTCCATGAAACTGAAACAGATTTTGAGTTCTGTGGCAGATTTTGAGTTGAGGCTGTGTTCATTTCATGTAATTCTGTGAGACCAGGTTGTACTGAATGAAAAAGGAAATCAGTGTATGTAGTGAGATGTTTTGTGCACCTTCTTTATTTATTGATTTTCTACTTTTGTTCCCGTTTGTATATCTGATCTAGAATATAGTTACAGAATAGCTCGACATATATAGCGTGAATCTTTGTTTACTTGCTTGACTGTCATGGGTAGTCAAATTCCCTCCAAATATGCGTGCTCTTAAACAACACAAACGCATTCTTCTGCTCTTGTATTAAGAGGATCAGGACAATAATGTACAATCCAAGTGTGTAAATATCTGGCCTTCATAAATTAACATAAACAAGAACACTTAACCTCCTGATGATTTTAAGCACATTGCAAGTACAAGTCAAGAGGGACAAGACACAATATTTAACAGCATAAATCAGCAAATGCATCCTCCTCATTCTTAAAAAAAAATACAGCTGTCTCCTGCTCACAGAAAGAGGTGAAAATTGGTAGTGAAGGAATTGTGCTGATGAAAATCCCAAGATAAAAATATACTCTCACTACCTCTCTATGGCTGTCCAAAAAAAAAAAAAAAAATCTTGACACCATCTCAAGAAGTATTTCTTATCCTTCAGAAGTCTTTGTGTTATACTAGATAATGGAATCAAATAGTGCTATTAAAACATAGATGTTCTATCTGGACAGTTTCTTTGGTGGCTTTATTTAAAACTATTCGTATTTAAACTGATCACACAAAGATATTTTTGTCGAGTTAACTGTTAATTTTATGAGAGAGACAGTTGTTTTGGGGGGTTAAATGCTGTGTTCAATTCAATGTCAGAATATCCCACCTATTCCTTAAAAAGGTTTAATCAGATCTCTACAGCCATACATCAGCTTTTGTTTACAGGCATTTATTTAGTGCATGCCATTGCTAAGTATATATACAGTATACTCAGTATAGTTACTATGGCCTTGTTATTGTAGTTACTTATGCCAATTCATTTTATATATACTCATAAGTAAACGGAACACAAACTTTTATGAGCAACGTTTTGACTTCCATTAATGGGTTGAAGCAGTAATTGGAAGAATCCAATGCTATCACTTGACCAATTTGTAAGAGTTGTCTAAATTGTGAGAATTCGTATGACCTAACTTGTGTGGATTCACATTGTTTGTCTATTCTGGAGTGATGGGTAGGTTTTAGCCATACTAGGGGCTATATTTGATTATTAAATAAGTCATTGAATTAAATGATCAATCACATTGACTCATTTTACAATCCTACTAAGCCTTTATTTAGATTAAAAACCCTTCTCATTTGGTGAGGAACATGGCATTTTGAGCA
Organism: Gobiocypris rarus; assembly: GCA_023029165.1. NCBI lineage: Eukaryota > Metazoa > Chordata > Actinopteri > Cypriniformes > Gobionidae > Gobiocypris > Gobiocypris rarus. The sequence continues at coordinate 21,389,848 of CM040912.1, forward strand.
GCAATTTGCACATCTTTAGTCATGCTTTAGATGCATAATGCAGTATTAAGGCTAACAGTCAATAGATTGTTGATTTAAATGACGATCGATCATGGGAATTTGTGTAAATTGACATCCCTACTATAGTTATTATAAAGTGTTACAGAATTTTTACTTAAGATAACACTTTTAGGTAACACTTTATTTTACAGTGTCCTTTTACCATATTACATGCAACTAACCCTCAACCAAACCCTTATCCTACCCTAACCCTATAGTAAGTATATGTTTATAATTAATATTACTCAATACTTAAATACATAATTACACTGTAACAATGACACCTTAAAATAAAGTGTAACCCATTTTTTTGTCAGTGTTTAATTTAGTTTACTTACTATATCCTCCTAGCCTGACGTGGTCATACTCAATTCTAGTCAGAAAATGAGTCTGATACCGCTCCATTGAGCTGTGATTATTGGGGCTTGTTTCAACAGAACCAGGAAAGACCTCAATTGGATAGACCCACAACCAATCAGAGCAACGGAGTAAATTACGTGTGTTCAGCGAAGCATAGTAGTGGGAAGTTCGGATCATTTCAGGGACTTGGATCTTTGAATCTCGTTGAGCAAAATGAACAAATCTTTTTCAAATAATTTCGTTTAGTTCAGCAGAATATGATTAAAATGTCACGTTAAATTCCCCAACACATCTAATACTTATGCAAACATTGATCACATTTGGAATAAAAAATAAATTATAAGGTAATGCAGCCCAGGCCAAACCATTTAATCATGTCTGTTCGCTGGAAAGATTGGTAACGTTACACCTCTCCTGTCTTCGGGTTTGAGTCGTTAGTTCCGTCATCAGTGTATGCATGCAGTCACGAAAACAAAACTGATTAGTTCACCTCCCGAGTCTTTGGGTTCCAGTCATTCGTTCTCACAGCCCCATCGGCTAAGTGCAGAAGATCCTGTACAGAAGCGATGGCCTGTAGCGGATGCACGGTCAACACACAATGAACAAACCGCTTTCTGAGACAACTCGATGTTCCCGTCCCGAGTCATATTTAAGATCAGTTCAAAAAGAACGAATCGTTCATGAACGACACATCACTAACGCACTGTTGTCAACAGATCTCAACTGCATGCACGCTGGAAGAAGAAGAAAAATAGAGTGTAAACGATCTTTGCTGGCAAAAAATAATTTAAGGATACACAGAGTATTTACTAACACAATCATCATTTTTGAAAGAAGTAGTTCTCAGTTTAGGATAAAAACGAATTCAACCCAAGCGCTCTTTGATGACGTCAATGCCTACGTGACTGTTATGCCTACGTGAAGTCCGCCCTGACAATTTGATTGGTCCGAACAGTTTCTGTTCTCCTCTATGGATCGAGTCCAGACTGAATTGCCCAACCTCAAATGTTGTGGGCGGGGCTAAATTCGGCTGGCATCCAGGGTAATATCCTCCCACATCCAACTTGAAATGGAGCGCAGCATTATGCTGTCCTCACAGTATTACTACGACGCAGATTTTACACAAATAGGCAAGGCAAGGCAAGGCAAGGCAAGTTTATTTATATAGCACATTTCATACACAATGGCAATTCAAAGTGCTTTACATGAAAATGAAATTAAAATAGTGATAAGAATTAAGAATACCACGTGTAAGACTTAAAAATAAAACAGGATAATTAAAAACAGTTGTAAAGAGAATTTTTAAAATAAGAAGACAATAGAAATATATAGTTGTAAAGATATTTAAAAAGAATAAAATTATTACAGTGTATATATAGATAAAAATAAAATAAAAATAAAAATTAAGATGATGCATAGATTAGAATAGGTGCAATCAGTCGGACGTACAGTGGCACAGTGCTCATTCAGTAAAGGCACAGCTGAACAGATGTGTTTTGAGTCTAGATTTGAATGTGGCTACTGTTGGAGCACATCTGATCTCTTCTGGAAGCTGGTTCCAGCTACGGCTGGCACAATAGCTGAACGCAGACTCTCCTTTCTTTGAGTGAACTCTTGGTATTTCTAGCTGACTTGATCCTGATGATCTGAGTGATCTGTTGGGTTTGTATTTAATCAGCATATCTGCAATGTATTGAGGTCCTAGGTCATTGAGTGATTTATAAACAAGTAATAATACTTTAAAATTGATCCTAAATGTAACTGGAAGCCAGTGTAAAGACCTGAGGACTGGCGTGATATGGTCATATTTTCTTGTTCTGCTCAGAATCCTGGCCGCAGCGTTCTGTATGAGCTGCAGCTGTCTAATGGTCTTTTGGGAAGGCCGGTTAGAAGACCATTACAATAGTCCACCCTGCTGGTGATGAAAGCGTGAACGAGTTTCTCTAAGTCTTGCCTGGAAACAAAGCATCTAATTCTTGCAATGTTTTTCAGATGATAGTAAGCTGATTTAGTTATTGCTTTGACATGACTATTGAAACTCAGGTCTGACTCCAAAATCACACCAAGATTCCTGACTTGATTTTTGTTATTAGACCTTTTGTCTCAAGATATGCGTTCAATTTGAGAAATATGGACTCACCATACACATGCTTCCCTTTGCCAAAGAACCATCCAAAGCAAAGCATCTAATGACAAATAGTTACAACAAGTGCTCTTCATTCACAGTGCATTAAGTGTCGGAACAGCGCTAGCGAATGCTGATGCTGGAGGCCCCAATTACTCATTCACTGCTTCATCAGAACCACGTCTGTTAGCAATGATAAATAATGTAGCAGCTTGGCATAGCTCACTGAGTCAGGCCAGCACTGAACTGATTCATGTGCATTTTCTCAGCTCTTTTCATGCCAACAGTTCCTCACCTATTCACTCACATTGGCACTTTTTTCATGCTACAGCAAATACATAAAACACTCAATGCTAATTAATGGTTTTGGGAGAGCTGGAGGCCACATTGGGAAGGAGGGGTAAATATAGATGATGTAGGAGTGATCTTAAACCATGTTAATTTCTTTCAGAAATTTGATTTAATTAAAAGTAAGGAGCTGAGCCAAGAAAATAAGCATTTATGAGGAAAATGCATCGTCAGTTGCTTTTTACCCCAGAGTGGTGTGCTAAAAGGGGTAATCTTGACATAATATACACATGAAAATGCTGAAACTCTGTGTGTGTGTGTATCCTAATGGCACAGTGTAAGCCTTTGTTTTCTATGTTCTACTTTTATTATAAAATAATGAATTTGCAATCATATTAATGGATTTTAAATGACAGAACTGCTCTGATATTTTAGATATGACCTTTCATATTAATTATATTATTATAAATCAAAGTGCACAATAAATTGAGTTATTGTTTGCCAAAACTGCTTGCAAGGAGTCATCAGTAATTCCAGTCTTACTCCCTGCAAGAACCAAGGTTTGTAACAAACTTGTATAACGCCAGCCTATGGTCTTTACTGGCTGCCCTTGAACAATGTCTACTTCGACCCACTCCCAAACACTGTTATTGCAACTGAGGCCTGGAAGAGTTTGGCCTGTGTTGTCGACATGTCGAGATGATGCCGTTTTCTGCACTGTGAAAGCAAATCCACTTTGAATGCTCATCCAATGGACTCTGGCTTGATATGGTAAACCGACACCAACGTTACTGTTCTTATCACTGTGCACAAGTACTGAGGAAGTGTCTGGAGCTGAAATTCAGATGGTAATGGCTATTTAGTTTCAGACACACGCTGTCAGCGGTAGACCAATCACAACTGACTGGGCCATCTGACCAATCAGAGCAGATAATGCTCTCGGAATGGAGGGGTTAAGGTAGACAGAATCCTTTATCGAACTGTTTCAGACACTGTGATAAAAGAGGTTATGCTGCAATATAAATTATGAGAATTTGTATGTATGCATGTATTTTTCTCTTTGGGTGCATAAACCTGTTGTTGGAGACCCCCAAAAGAAGAGTAGGAACCTTTAAAATGGCATTATAGCAGAAATGTAATATATGATGCACTGTAAACCTCAATAAGTTGCCAAAACATAAAAAAAAGGTAATCAGTTACATCAAATCTTTTAGGTTAAGACATTTAAAGTTTTTATTTTTATTCAAATTTTTATTTTGTATACATTTGAATTGCTCTTTACTTATTTCAATAAGCTAATACATACATTTAACTTGAAAATGTAGTGTAATTATGTAATCTCAACTTGAATATTTTAGTAGTGGAAACTTGGTTAGCTTTATCTAGCTAATATAATAAATGCTATCTTGCTAATTGGTTAAACAATGATTTGAAAGCATTAGCACAGCAATATAAAATATTTAAAATAAAAAATGACTAAATCTCCCACTTAACATTAATCTTGCATACAAAAAAAACCAAACAAACAAACAAACAAATAATATATAATTATAACACTTAATTGTAGCATTTACTCTCCCTCTTGAGTGTCATGGCAAAGCATGCTGAGAAATAGAAATCCCAGTCCAGTTTCAGGTAAATGTAAGTGTGTCTAAATCAAAAGAAATAAGTAACTTAAATGTGTCAGTTTTGTGAACTCAAAAGAAAAAGAAAGTTCTAAATACTCATCAAAGTTAATTTGATTGAACTAATTTGTTTAATTTTAGTTGGCTCTACTGGCATTATAGTTATTTTTAGGATTTATAGTGCAGGCAGATTATACAAAATGGAACAGCGTATAGGCTACTCTGACTAATGCAGCCACGTTTTTAGACTGAGGAGAACCTCTAGGCATTCTTTCAGAAGGTCAGTTCTTTGAAGAACTTATTAAATAGAGCCCAAAGTTACTGTAAGCTCTCTAAACTGTTCCTCCAGTAACTCGATGAGTCTCAAAAGAAAGCGAAAAGTGAAAGTATCAGTGAAAGTGAAAGTATCAGTAAAGCTAGCCAGTATGTGTTTTGCACATAGACACCCTGGTGTCAATCAAAAAATACAATTTAAACAATATTGTTTCTGTGGGGAGTGTTATTTGCTTTCAGACAAATTTTGCTTTTTTTGAAGACAACAGGTTTAAAAAAAAAATAACATATGATGTTCAATTAGACCATAGCAAGATGCACTTTAAATAAATGACATTGTATTTTAAATTTTTGTATTTTTTATAAAGTGTTTAATTTAGGCATGGCTAGGGGATAACTAACAGAGAAATCTGGAAATATTATGTCATAGTTTGAGACACTTGTAATACGAATTAGGTTTGTAGTCATTATGATAGGCTATTTGGGAGAAATTGTCCTTTCCTATCCCTCATTTCAGGGCACAGTTTACAAATGTGAGGGTGTGTAGCTGTGACTTTAAAGGAGTTTGATAAGTTTACTTTGCGCTTGGAGACATGCTGACAAAACCTTTTTTTAACAGCAGCGTAAGTGACACCATTGAGATGGGAGAACTGAAAAAGAGAAAGGGATAGAAAAGGAATGAGTGAGAAAGTAAGTCAGAAAGTGAGAGGGAGAGAGGGGGAAATAAATGTGAACATGTTTTAGGAAAGTTTCCCTTCTGTTTCATCTTTTGATTTTGCTGATATCAGCATGGATTAGAATATGTTTGTTCACTGCCATCCTGCTCTCTCTCTCTTTCTCTGTTCTTTGTGCAATCCTCTCTCCCTTTGCTTGCTATGAGAGAGCAGCTGTGGAGGCTGCCAAGGTCGCAGGGACAACTGAGAGTAATGACATTTCCCTGAAATGTTACCTCAATGCTAAAACTCACACTCAGCAGGAACAGATGAGGGCTCAGGAAGACAATGGCCTACAAAACCCGCCTGCGAGCCTGTAGTGGTGTGCGTGGGTGTTTCTTCAACTTTCATGTCCCAGGGGTTGAGTTTTATTAAAACTAAAAAATGACTTGTTTTTTTTTTGTTTTTCTTTTGTTTTATGGAGATCACATTAAAAAACTCTTGGCAACATTTTACCATGCCATCATGATTTATTTTGTGCTACTTTTCAAATGACTTTATGTAAATTTTAATAGTTGTTATGTGAAAATAACCAGGTCATAATTTAGTAACACAAATTATCACTGTCCCTCTGCTGTGGCATCATTTCCATCACAACTACCAGTTTTGCCCCTAATAAAGTTATTTCATAAAGTGCACTCATTGAACAATGAGACGACAGTGTCAGTGAACAGCCAGTGAGATACGATGTGTGGAGAAAAAATCAAGCTAAATATCACATAAACACAATAATGTTATTGTGCGTCATTTTTCAATCAAGCTTTATTTTTATAAATTATAAAAATATATTATTTAATTTATATTAATGTATATTTAGGGTTCTTAGAATGCTAGTTATGAAATTAGCCTCAGTAGCCAAAGGAGTTAGCCATTTTATTCCCAAAATGTTACAACCATAAGAATGGGAATGACACTATAATGGACATTTTCATGAAAAAACAAAACAAAAAAAAAGTTGCATAATTTGACACATTTTTTATTATTTATTATTATTTAAAATATATGACAGAATGTGTATTCTAGGTAACACTTTAGTTTAGGGTCCAAATTCTCACTATTAACTAGTTGCTTATTAGCATACACATTACTAGAAAATTGGCATACATTATAAAGCGCATAATAATGCCTTATTCGGCATATTCTACATCCCTTAATCCTAACCAATACCTAAATTTAACAACTACCTTACTAACTATTAAGCAGTAATTTGGAGTTTATTGAGGTCAAAGTCTAGATGATCAACAGTAACGTAATCATCCACGTCACCAAAGAGCGCTTGGGACTTGTTGAGTTCTAATCCTAAACGGAGAACTAGTATACGCACTCACCTTTACTATTTCTCTCAAAAATGATGATCGTGTTGGTAAGTACTCCATGTATCCTTAAATCATTTTTTACAACACTGGCAAAGATAGTTTACACTCATATTCTTCTTCTACTTCTTCCAGCGTGCATGCAGTTGAGTTCTGTTGACAACTATGTCTATCCAATTGAGTGCAGAGGCATTTTTTTTCCTGGTTCGGTTGAAACACGCCCCATAATCACAGCCCAACTGTTTTATGTGTTCGCCTTTGCATTTGGCGAGCTCTTCTACTCTTGTTTGCATCACTTTTTATCCACAGCAACATACTTAACACATAATAGTTATGAAGTAGACATAATTCTGTACATGTTTTCTTCTCTACTTTGAGCATAAGAGCGGTCTCATCCTTATGTCTTTGACCTCGAATTTAACTCTGGACACACATATATCTTTGCGACGCTCTGCAGCCTAACACTCACTACTACTGGGTAAATATAACACATCACACAAATGTTATTGTTTTATAAATAAAATACCTATGTTACAGTTATATCATTGCCCATATAAGAACTTTCCAGAAAAAAAGAAAGGTATATTATGTATACCTTATACATAATATATGAGTAAAATGCATCAAAACAATGAGGAAGGGTAATTGTATTCTTATGCATATTACACAACACCATGTTTAGACGTGGTATTTTTTGGGCCAATTCTCACTATTAACTAGTTGCTTATTAGCTTGCATATTACTAGTATATTGTCTGTTTATTAGTACATATTAATGCCTTATTCTGCATTACCATATTCTACATCCTTTAACCCTACCCAATACCTAAACTTAAACAATGCAAAAACTACCTTACTAACTATTAATAAGTAGTAAATTGGGAGTTTATTGAGGCAAAGTCGTAGTTAATAGTGAATATACTGTATGTTCCCCATACTAAAGTGTTACCAACATTTTTAGTAGATTTAAAAGAGTTGGTACCATTCTATAAAGTACTTACAAATAATTTGCTAACTATTAGTTTACAGTTAATTAATAGTTTATAGACTGTAGTTAATACATTAATAGACCATATTCAAATAGTGAGTTCTTACTGTAATTGACACACTATTATTATTGAATTACCTCATATGTAAACAGTTAGATAATGCTTTGTTAATAAATTATTAACAGTAAATAGTTCTCACTTTAGGTTAGGGCATGGAACATGAGAAAATTACTTTAATTTGGTTATTTATTTGACCTTTATTAGACATTCATTGCATTCATATTCAGTTTTCCTTTTTTTTTTGTACATCGATTAACTATTTGCAAATTCGTAATTACTTTATTACACTATTATAGAATGTTACCAAATAGCTTAAAATAATTTGACAGTTTTAGTTTTACAGTTGTACAATATGGAGTTCACATAGATTAACTCTCTGTGTTGTCATCCATGATTATAAAAAAAAAAATTGAAAATTCATGTGAACACACATAATTGCTCAAAAAGAAAACACACTACATTGCTCCATGATGCATGTTACAATCCATTAAATAAATAAAATGACCAAGACATTTTTCAAGAACATGCTCATCCTCTGGTAGAAAAAAGAGCCGGAAGATTCAGACTAAGCGAACATTGAGCAAAAATAAAAGAAGAAAGCGGAAATCCCTGAGGAAGATCAAGGCAGCAGAGATAATACCACGATAACTTTCTGTGGGTTAACAATGTGCCGCCTGCTGAAGCCGCTGTCTGCGTAATGGTTCTCTGGAGGTTTGTAGAAGCTGACGACTTTTTTGGTGCAGCGAAGCTGCATGTGGTGCCCTCTCCTTTCACCCTCTGCAACCTTCTTCTCCGATAATGATGCCAAGTGGTCAAGTGTGCACCTACCTACCTGTCTACCTCACATGTACGCACATACACACACTCTTGGAGAAGTGTGTGTAAGACAATGCTGTTCTAAGTATTACCTCAGTTGTTTTGTATGCTGCCCTATATGACCAGATAAACTGTCATGACCAACCTCCTCAAAATCATGAAGGACGGTGGGAATGCAAGACATAGCCTGCTGTCCTCTTCCCCAAAATAGCCTCTGCTGAAGATCAGTGCTGACGTTTTCTTTAGCAAAAGGTCCTCACACTGGAGGATCCTTCTTGCCTTTAACGCCACAAGTTTCTGTTTGCTTAATGTCAGCTCTCCTTCTGTGCATTCAGCAGTGACTCTGTTCTTTTTCAGAAAAGGTTAAGCAAGAGCAAGAGTTTTAAAACAATTTGGGGAGGTGTGTGTGTGTATCGTCATATATATATACACAAACACACACAAACACACACACACACACACACACACACACACACACATACACACACACACACACACACACACACACACACACACACACACACACACACACACACACACACACACACACACACACACACACACACACACACACACACACACACACACACACACACACACACACACACACACACACACACACACACACATATATATAAAGTCGTGCTCAAAATTGTTGGCACCCCTGGTAAATATGATCAAATATGGCTGTAGAAAAATAAATCTGCATTGTTTATCCTTTTGATCTTATATTTAAAAAAATCACAAAAATCTAACCTTTCATTGAAGTAAAAGAATTGAAAATGGGGGATAAATCACATTATGAAATAAATGCTTTTCTCCAAAACACGTTGGCCACAATTGTTGGCACCCTTTAATTAAATACTTTTAGCAACCTCCTTTTCCCAAGATAACAGCTCTGAGTCTTATCCTCTAATGCCTGATGAGTTTGGAGAAACCTGACAGGAGATCAGACACCATTCCTCCATTCAGAATCTCTCCAGATCCTTCAGATTCACAGATCCATGTTGGTGCTTCTTCTCTTGAGCTCATCATGGCCATGGCAGAAGCTTCCAGCTGTATTTTTAGCCGTGGGAATGGGGTACTTTTTATCCCTGTTTGCACAAAACCCTTCTGGTAGATTTGCTGCCAAAAAGCTCTTTTAAATGTTCATCTGACCACAGAACCAGGTCCCGTCTGAAGCTCCAGTCGTGTCTGACACTGAATTTGCTGCAGTTTGTTTCTGGATGAGCGAGGAGGATTTTTCTTGAATCCCTCCCAAACAACATGTGGTGATATAGGGTTTGTTTGATTTTTATTTTAGGCTTTCTGACCCCAAGACTCAACTAATCTCTGTGATTCTCCATCTGTGATCCTCGGAGAGTCTTTGTCCACTCAAACTCTCCTCCTCGCTGTGCATTAGGACAATATAGACACGCGTCCTCTTCCAGTCAGATTCAGAACATCTTTAGTTGATTGGATCTTCTTAATTATTTCCTGATGATGGAAATGGGGGTTTTCAATGCTTTCGCTATTTTCCTACAGCCACTTTCTATTTTGTGAAGCTCAACAATCTTTTTCTGCACATCAGAACTATATTCTGTGGTTTTACTCATTGTGATGAATCATTAAGGGAATTTGGCCTTTGTGCTTCCTTATATTTATACTTCTGTGAAACAATTTCATGTTCCTCGTCACCCTGGTGTGCTAAAAAATGTAAATATTAATGGGAATATACTTCAGAGATATTTTACTCATAACATTTTTTTAAGGGGTGCCAACAATTGTGGCCAACGTGTTTTGGAGAAAAGCATTTATTTCATAATGTGATTTACCCCCCATTTTCAATTCTTTAACTTCAATGAAATGTTAGATTTTTGTGAATTTGTTTTAAATAAAAGATCATAAGGATAAACAAAGCAGATTTATTTCTTACAGCCATATTTGATCATATTTATCAGGAGTGCCAACAATTTTGAGCACGACTGTATATACTGCTCAAAAAAATTTAAGGAACACTTTGAAAGCACATCAGATCTCAATGGGGAAATATATCATGCTGGATATCTATACTAATATGGACTGGAAAATGTGTTATGAACGAGGATGCCACATCGTTTGATGGAAATGTAAATGATCAACCTACAGAGGACTGAATTCAAATACACCCTGAAAATCAAAGTGAAAAAAAATAATGCAGCAGGCTAGTCCATTTTGCTGACATATCATTGCAACTCAAAATGGTACTCAGTAGTTTGTATGGCCGCCACATGCTTGTATGCATGCCTGACAACGCCGCGGCACGGTCCTAATGAGACAACGGATAGTGTCCCGTGGTATTTATTCCCAGATCTGGACCAGGGCATCACTGAGCTCCTTGAAAGTCTGAGGTGCGACCTAGTGCTGTCGGAATGACAGGAACACAATGTCCCAGAGGTGTTCTTTTGGATTTAGGTCAGGTGAGCATGGTGCCCATTCAATGTTATCAATTTGTTCATCCTCCACAAACTGCTTGCATACTCTCGCAACATGAGGTCAGGCATTGTTGTGCACAAGGAGGAACCAGCACTGCACCAGCATAGGGTCTGACAATGGGTCCAAGGATTTCATCCCAATACCTAATGGCTGTCAGGGTGCCATTGTCTATTCTGTAGAGGTATGTGCGTACCTCCATGGATATGCCTCCCCAGACCATCACTGACCCACCACCAAACCAGTCATGCTGAATGATGTTACAGGGAGCATAACTCCACGGCTTCCCCAGACCCTTTCACCACTGTCACATGTGCTCAAGGTGAACCTGCTCTCATCTGTAAAAAGCACAGGGCACCAGTGGCGGACCTGCCAATTCTGGTGTTCAATGGCAAATGCCAGTCAAGCTCAACGGTGCCGGGCAGTTTTGAGAGACATTCACACCAGTGGCCTGCTGGATCTAATTTTGTAAGGCTCTGGCAGAACTCTGTTCCTCCTTGCACAAAGGAGTAGATACCTGTCCTGCTGATGGGTTAAGGACCTTCTATGGCCCTGCCCAGTTCTCCTAGAGTAACTGTCTGTCTCCTGGAATATCCTCCATGCTCTTGAGACTGTGCTGGGAAACACAGCAAACCTTCTAACAATGGCACGTACTGATGTGCCATCTTGGAGGAGTTGGACTGCCTGTGCAACCTCTGTAGGGTCCAGGTATCGCCTCACGCTACCAGTAGTTGCACTGACCCTAGCCAAATGCAAAACTGGTGAAAAAAAGTCAGAAAAGGTGAGTTGGCAAAAATTGTCAGTGGCCTCCACCTGTAAAACCATTCCTGATTCAGAGGTCGTCTCATTGTTGCCCATCTAGTGCACCTGTTGTTTCAATAACACCAAAGCAGCTGAAACTGATTAACAACCAGCTCTGCTACTTAACTGATCAGATCAATATCTCAGGAGTTTAACTGACTTGATGCTCTTCTCTGATTAAAAAGTGTTCCTTTATTTTTTTATTTTGAGCAGTGTATATATTTGAGCTGTCAAGCGATTACATTTTTTAAAATCAAATGAATTACTCAATGTGGCGATTAATTAATCAAATAAATCTCAAATTAATTGCACATCATATTGTTTTTATTAATGTGGAAATATGAAATGATACTCTAAATAAGAAACTGTCAGTGGGTGGTGGTAAATGTCTGTGATATTGCTTATATGCCTACTTATCATGGTGTAAATGTGAGGGCGGTTTCACACTGGCAGTTTAGTTTGAAACGCGGCATGGTTCTCATGAAAAATTGGCAATGTGAAACGTTATGCTAGCTCAGCTGAGCTCAGGGGTACTAAATTTGAGACTGCCTGAAGGAGGTGGTCTGAGTTCGATTGTATAACTTATGCTCGAAATGTGCCACGATTCACGTGGATGTAAAGACAACACTCGATGCGCAAGAAAAGTATCCTGCGCATGCGTTTTATCAGATGACGATGTATTTAGTCCAGTAAAACACATGTAAGGGGTGATAGTGTTGACGATTTACCTTGGAGTGAGCCTGGAAAGTGTATTCGTGCATCGGACCGATGGGAACAATCGTGCTCTGACGTGGACCACAACAAAAGTGTAAAAACGCCCTGAGACTAAAACGCAAACAGGGCATTTTTCCCTCATTTTGCAAGCAATTGGGAACAACAGCAACTCAGCCACTAAGTGGTAGGCCACGTAAAATCAATGCATGATGAGGCACACAGTGTGCAGAACTGTTTGCATGCATAGTCAATAGCTACAGACCTCCAAACTTCATGTGACCTTCAGATTAGCTCAAAAATAGTGCGTAGAGAGCTTCATTGAATGGGTTTCCATGGCCGAGCAGCTGCATCCAAGCCTTACAATCACCAAGTGCAATGCAAAGCATTGGATGCCGTGGTGTAAAGCATGCTGCCACTGACGAATCACGCTTCTCTGTCTGGCAATCCGATGGGCCAGAAGATTTTATCAAGAGAACGGTACTTCCCATACTGCAATGTGCCAAGTTTGGTGGAGGGGGGATTAAGACATGGATGAGCAAGTTTGGTGTGGAGAAACTTGATTGGCCTGCACAGAGTCCTGACCTCAACCAGATAGAACACCTTTGGGATGAATTAGAGCGGAGACGAGCCAGGCCTTCTTGTCCAACATCAGTGCCTGACCTCACAAATGCGCTTAAACACACTAAACCTTGTGCAAAGGGTGGGCCAACTCCATAATAAACCCAATAAAAAAAAAACAAAACAAAAAAATATATATAGAGTATATACTCAAAGAGTATATACTCTATATATATAAGAGTATATACTCTATAGAGTATATTGGGACGTATATTATCCACGATATTATAATACCACTAACAGTTTCAATAAAGTTTCTCCATATATATATTTCATTTTGTGAGAAGTAATGGAGTGTACAGGAACTCCTTACTGCACATAACTAAATCATATAAAATAATGAATAACTCTTAAACTCCTTTTTCAATGTTTATTTATGTATTTATTTACCTGCATTAATAAATCGGTCTTTATGACAATGACCGGCTGAATGTTCTTTATCCATTATGTATTGTAAATGCATTATTTGGGATGTTTGCACCCTCTTTGGCTGAAGTCTACTTAGAGGGAAAGGTTAAGCAGATAATGGCCTGCTGGTCGGTATGTCGCCTCCTTTCTTGCATGGGGTCCCAGTGGGTCTGTTCTTCTGACAGGGCAGCTGACGAGGACACTTTGCCAGTTGGTCACCTCAAATGTGAATCAATTAATTTGATATTTAAGAATGGGATGACTAAAGGGACATGATGTCCTTCAAGCTTCAGTAATCTGGTAATGATTAGACCTTAATGAATGCATGCCTTGTGTCTCAGATACTATAGTTACACAAAAACAGCATATACACATATAGTGCCTTGGCAAAAGTATTCAGATCATAACTAACTAATACATCTAAATTACAAAAGTACAAACCACACATTTAAATTGTATTTGGCTTTGAATTTGAAATCATTACACTCTTTACAACTTGCTTTATGTTCGAAAATCGTATACTGGCCAATTTTGAAATATGTGTAAACATTGATGATTATATGATATTATATGACATATTGAGTTAATATTATTAGCTTATTATTATACAGTTTAACTTCCTTGGACTAAAGTGTTTTTCCAAATCACCTTATGTATTAATGTATACTTGATGTATTAAAATTAAAATATTCTTAATAATAATTAAAAACAGCTCTCCTATTGTAATATGTTTTAACATCCATGGGACATTTCTATTGCACAAAATTACTGTTATTGGCCTAGTCAAAGTGGAACATTTTCTTTGGATTAGAATAATATTTTTAAACAAAGAAAAAAAATGGTTATAGTGGAATAGAAAGGTTTTTTTCCTATGGCATTTCTGCAAAAGCCCAATTTTGGAATCTATATTTGTAAGAGTATTAGTACAGGGAGATTTATAGCAGGGTTTTCCACATAAGTTGAATTATTATTATTATTATTATTATTAATATTATTTATTATTATTTTATTTTTTTCATTATGTCCATAGATTTTTCAACCAAATTGAGATCAAAGCTTTGACTGGGCCATTATAGGAGATTTACCTTTTTGCCGCTGAGCCCCTGCAATATCATCATTGTGATCATTGTACTGCTGAAAGATAGTCTTTCTCTGTCAGTTTTGAAGATAATAGTTTTTTTCATCTTCTAGTCATCTTCTAGTTTAACAAGATGTCCAGTCCCTGCTGATGAAAAGCAGCCCCATAGCATAATTTTTCCGCCACCATTACACCATACATTGGTATATTGTTGTTTAAGATGTGGGAGCTGTTAGATTTTCCCACTGATATAATTTAGAATTCTGGCTAAATCCTCTTTTGTTGGTACCATATAACCATAAACACTTTGTCACATAACAACTGGTTACTATTACACATTTGGGTAATCTCTGGATGGCCTTTTTTGAGTAATGATATCTCTGTAGCATTTCTCTCAGGTCTTCCTTTGGTTTACACAGAGGGATTTTTTAATGATGACCTTTGCTAGGCAGCCTCTAGGAGGTTTGATGTAGCTGCCACTTCCTGAGAACGAAATCAACAATTCCTACTGGGACATCCAAACAGTTGGATATTGTTTTTCACTCTTTTCCTAGTCATTTGTTTTACTTTGTCACTATACAGGTTTTTTTTTGTAATGCTCTCAGGTCTTCATTTTCACAGCTATATTTCAGATTCACAACCTGAATAATGATCGTGTAGCTGTGGGGTTTTAGTAGTTATTTTAATGATTCAGGCTTTTGTCTCATTGTTGGGGCAATTGTTTTTCATCTGTGTAAACTTGAAGATTTGGCAACATGCAGATTTAAGACATCTGTAAGCAAACAGCACAATAAAGTGTTGTATATATATATATATATAGTATATATATATATTTATATATATAAAATCTAAACAATGTCACAATAAACTAATTAATTTACTTTTAGTTTCTGTTCTAAATGCCCAAGAGAACAATTTATTTAAATTGTATGTATGGACTTGAAAGGATAGCAGAATTAGCCAGTTAAGCAGAGAAAGAGAGAAGTGGAAACTGCATCAACAAAGGCCAGGTTCAAACCAATGTCCCCATGAGAATGAATACCACTATGTGGCCCTGAAGATGCATAGATACAGAGAAAGCGAAAATAGCAGAATGATCCTTGATCTCTGAGATTTGTAAACCTGTAATTGGCTGTCACCTAACTGCCCTCCAAAGGCCTGGTGGTGAATCCTGCCTCGGAAACTGCTGATAACGGGGTGCAAACAGAGGATGGGTGGTCCAGACCACAGGGGTAAATCTCCTGCATACGTCTCTTTTTATCTCTCAAACCTCCAGAGAGCAATTTACAGAGCTATGTAGACCACAACAAAACAGCAGGAGGCCTGGATGTGAAATCCCACCTTAGCTGTGTCCTGGGAGGGGGCAAAGGACCAGCTAGCCCAGTGGTAAAGTTGATGGTTTAATGTGTCACGGTGAGGCAAACACCTCCAAAATCAGCCCAAGTGTAACATTCCCACGCCCTGATTTCAGTAAGTGCATTTTAAAAAGTGAAAATAACAGGCTTTCCTTTCCTGACTAGCCTTCTATTATCTGTAAACTTTATTGAAACAAAACATTTGTTAAAAGCTGAATCGGTGATGAGTGATACTATAGAGCTTGACAGTCCCAGTTGTGAAGATCTGATGTGTAAGGTCATTGGGGTTACTGCTTTAAAGGCAAACTAAAGTAATACGATTAATTGAACACTGCAGAGGTGGCATAGATACAGATGTTCCACTAGTCCCTGTTGATCTTTCAGCCTGGATCATTGTCTATTTCACACGGAACATACTGAAGTAAGAAAGCATAAGAAACTCGCTGAAAACCATTTACCCTTAACCTTCTATTATATATCTCTTAGTCTTACTTGTAGCTGCTTCTATTAAGCTAGAGTCTTATTGATAGTCCTCAGACATGGGTCAAAGTCATTGGCTTTCAGGTCAGAGTCGTGCTTCAAATCTTAACCTTCAGTTTATATTTCTAATAAAGACTGGAGTCAAATGTCCAGTTACATGCTTTAAATCAAAACAAGTCAGGTCGGTTGCAATGGATAGACTGTGAAAACCAATAATAAGATTAATTCATTTGAACTCCACGTTGTAGACAACAAATCAGTTTTCTTTCCGCTACAAACAAACATTTTAGAAGGAAAAGTCTAAATATAAATGGAATCAGTAAATAAAATACCTAATATTAAAGAGGAACGAGAAACAGCACGTGATCTTTGCCATTACAGTTCTTTATCTGCAGCAAAAAGACAAATGCCAGACTATCTGGGCTCACGAATTCATTCAGGCTCGGAGTCAGCACGGCAAGTGGCTACAACAGTATGTACATGGAGACATATCATAAACTGTAGGACAGTTTCTCACCTCTATAAAAAGTTTCTACTTCACCTTTCCTTGGCACTGAAGAGCGATGGATCATGTGCACTCCACTGACTTCACTCCTATTGGTTGTCGCTCCCAAACGTCCCTCTTAATTTGCATAAAGTTGAACACGCCCCATCCAGTCACCAATGGTCCCTTGCGCTTGTGTCGCCGGAAATCACCCACGCTCTATTGAAAATAATGGGATTTTGTCAATTTGTCGCTGCGTGTCCCATGTAGTAAACAATATATATATGTTTTTTTTGTTTGTTTGTTTTTGTATACACTTGACGCAGTCCACCCCTGTATATAAACAAGTGAAACCTTAGTCATAACAGTTAAAACATTCAAGGAAAAACTGTTACCAAAGCAAAAAAGATGTCATCAAAGAATTAAGCATTACAGGGTTATTTATTTAAGAGAGCAGGTAAAAAGGGGTGGAATGGGGTCTCTGGATAAATCTGGGTCCATCTGGCTTGATGAGTTGTCCTTGTACAGTAGCTCTGAGAGATTTGAACTAGGACATTAAAGGGAACAAGGTGACAGGTGTCAGAGCCAGGTGATGCTATGCCAAAAACAGGAAAAAAAAAATATGTTTAAGAAGAAGACATGGATTGGAAGACATTACAGCTGGTCCCTTCCAGACACCTGCTAGAATTTCCTTGACAAGAGCAAGGGAGTGAACGGGAAAGTAAAAGAGAGAGGGAGAGGAAGACACTGGAAGAGGAGAGAAAGCAATGTGTCAGCTCTTTGGGGATACCTGTCGCCCGTGGGGACCTGAATCCGTGCTGGGCCGAACAGGCTGTGTCCGCTCAGCACTTTAGTATCCCGCTGTTACATGGCGCAATATGCCAGCCCTCCAGCCCCCACTCTCCCTTTCTTTCTCTGGACCTCCCAAATGCTTTATTCCCAATGCCCTTCAGACATATTGTACACACATACTGTATTTCTATTGTTAGAGAATCATGCCCCAATTTAGCCACTCTACTGGCATGAGATTGATGTTGCTGACATGGCAAATCTGTGTTCGTTAGGAGAAATTACAAAGAAACATACATAGAGACTTGGGATGCACTAAAACTAAAATTACGGTCGATACTGATACAATGATTATTATTGTCAAGATATGGCTGCCTTTATACTACTGTTAAAATGCTTTTTTCTGTTTTCAACATTTATAATAATAATAATAATAAATGTTTCTTGAGCTCCTAATTAGTATATTTGAAAGATGTACGAAGGATCGTGTGACAATTAATTTATATGTACTGTATATAGCCTATACAAACCAGATTCCAAAAAAGTTGTGACACTGCACAAATTGTGAATAAAAAAGGAATGCAATAATTTACAAATCTCATAAACTTATATTTTATTCACAATAGAATATAGATAACATATAAAATGTTAAAAGTGAGACATTTTGAAATGTCATGCCAAATATTGGCTCATTTTGGATTTTATGAGAGCCACACATTCCAAAAAAGTTGGGACAGGTAGCAATAAGAGGCCGGGAAAGTTAAATGTACATATAAGTAACAGCTGGAGGACCAATTTGCAACTTATTAGGTCAATTGGTAACATGATTGGGTATAAAAAGAGCTTCTCAGAGTCGCAGTGTCTCTCAGAAGTCAAGATGGGCAGAGGATCACCTATTTCCCCAATGCTGCGTCAAAAAATAGTGGAGCAATATCAGAAAGGAGTTTCTCAGAGAAAAATTGCAAAGAGTTTGAAGTTATCATCATCTACAGTGGATAATATCATCCAAAGATCCAGAGAATCTGGAACAATCTCTGTGCATAAGGGTCAAGGCCGGAAAAACATACTGGATGCCCGTGATATTCGGACTTAGACTGCACTGCATCACATACAGGAGTGCTACTGTAATGGAAATCACAACATGGGCTCAGGAATACTAACAGAAAAATGTCGGTGAACACAATCCACCGTGCCATTCGCTGTTGCCAGCTAAAACTCTATAGGTCAAAAAAGAAGCCATATCTAAACATGATCCAGAAGGCATTTTCTCTGGCATTTTCCAAGGCTCATTTAAAATGGACTGTGGCAAAGTGGAAAACTGTTCTGTGGTCAGACGAATCAAAATTTGAAGTTATTTTCCAACATGACAATGCCAGACCACATATCGCATCAATTACAACATCATTGCTGCGTAGAAGAAGGATCCGGGGACTGAAATGGCCAGCCTGAAGTCCAGATCTTTCACCCATAGAAAACATTTGGCACATCATAAAGAGGAAGATGCGACAACGAAGACCTAAGACAGTTGAGCAACTAGAAGCCTGTATTAGACAAGAATGGGACAACATTCCTATTCCTAAACTAGAGCAACATGTCTCCTCAGTCCCCAGACGG
Organism: Gobiocypris rarus; assembly: GCA_023029165.1. Lineage (NCBI taxonomy): Eukaryota > Metazoa > Chordata > Actinopteri > Cypriniformes > Gobionidae > Gobiocypris > Gobiocypris rarus. Next base: position 21,409,240 of record CM040912.1, read on the forward strand.
TTGAAGACTGTTATAAAAAGAAAAGGCGATGCCACACAGTGGTAAACATGGCCTTCCCAACTTTTTTGAGATGTGCTGATGCCATGACATTTAAAATCAACTTATTTTCCCTTAAAATGATACATTTTCTCAGTTTAAACATTTGCTATGTCATCTATCTTGTATTCTGAATAAAATATTGAAATTTGAAACTTCCACATCATTGCATTGTTTTTATTCACAATTTGTACAGTGTCCCAACTTTTTTGGAATCAGGTTTGTAATTGTAATAGTATTTTACAATATTATTACTTTTACTGTATTTGAATAAATGCAGCCTTGGTGATATGTTTATGCCACACTGATGGTTAGGTTTAAGGATGGGGACGGGGTGGACCTTTAAAAAACTAAATAGGTACATTTTCTTATGAGATTGGGTTGGAAAATGATTAAAAATAAAATCATACCGTGAGTGCAACATTTTATAAACTGATCAGGCATAACATTATGAGGTAATATTGGGTTGGTCCCCCTTTTGCTGCCAAAACAGCCCTGACCCATTGAGTCATGGACTCCACTAGAACCCTGAAGGTGTGCTGTGGTATCTAGCACCAAGATATTAGCAGCAGATCCTTTAAGTCCTGTATGTTGTGAGGTGAGGCATCCATGGATTGGATTGTTTGTTCAGCGCATCCTAAATATCCATGATTTGGGGAATTTGGAGGCCAAGTCAACACCTCAAATGCATTATCCTGCTAAAAGAGGCCACAGCCACCAGGGAATACCGTTTCCATGAAAGGACGTACATGGTGTGCAACAATGCTTAGGTAGGTAGTACGTGTCAAAGTAACATCCACATGGATGGCAGGACCCAAGGAGAACATTGCCCAAAGCATCACACTGCCTCCGCCAGCTTGCCTTCTTCCCAAAATGCATCCTGGTGCCATGTGTTCCCCAGGTAAGCGTTGCGCACATACCCTGCCATCCACGTGATGTAAAAGAAAGCAGGATTCAACAGACTAGGTCCAGTTCTGATTCTCACTTTTGGCGGTGGACAGAATGAGCACCCTGACTGCTCTGCGGCTATGCAGCTACATTCTCAGCAAACTGCGATGCAACCTGTATTCTGACACCTTTCTATCAGAACCAGCATTAACTTCTTGAGAAATTTGAGATACAGTAGCCTTCGCTCCCCAAGTGCATCAATAAGCCTTGGCTGCCCATTGCCCTGTCGTCGGTTCACCACTGTTCCTTCCTTGGAGTACTTTTGCACGACTGCAGACGGGGAACACCCCAGAAGAGCTGCAGTTTTGGAGATGATCTGACCCAGTGATATAAACATTTGGTCCTTGTCAAACTCTCTCAAATCCTTACGCTTGTCCATTTTTCCTGTTTCTAACACATCAACTTTGAGGACAAAATGTTCACTTGCAGCCTAATATATCCTACCCACTAACAGGTGCCGTGATGAAGAGATAACCAGTGTTATTCACTTCTCCTGTCATAATGTTATGCCTGATCGGTGTATATCACAAGGGTGTTACAGAAAGTGTGTTTTTCTTGATTAAGTGTGTTTTCTTGATTAAATCAGAAACAATCAGAATAACAGGAGCCTAGAGATTGGATATAATAAGGCTACTCTACAGCAGAGAGGCCCTTTCTCACAGTTTGATTGGACACAGTTGGGGTTCAGTTTTTTTTTCACACACATGGGTACAGTTGAGTATGAGTATGTGATCTTTGAACCAATGCCATAGATTCCATCCATCCTTATGTCCATCCTTCTGTTCATCCATCCATACATGATGGATGTTGACTCTGTCAACTTGTGTAAGTTATCTTTGAACCAATGCCATCCATCCATCCATGCATACATACATACATACATACATACATACATCCCTGAAAACCCTTTTTCCCCCTTTTTTAGCAGCAGCAGTCTTGCATCACTAAAGTATTGCATTTCTGGGGAGGATACTGGGGAGGAATAGATAATTGATCCTAAAATATATTTATCAGCTGTTCTGCATGCAGTGATTCCACAGACATGCACTGTAATATCAATCTTTTATTCAAAAGGACAAAACCCACAGATCAGTAACCATCTGCCATGTGAGAGATGGCATGCCCTTCCTTCAGAGATGCAATATCTTGGTTTGGTTGGTTAAGGATCACTCATGTGCTTGAAATGTTGTGGTGGTTTGGAGGTTATGTTTCACTGCAGGGCAGATGCGGGCCAGTGGCTCTGCTCCCGTGGAGTCAAGTGAAGAGGAATGAGTGGAGTGAAGTGGGTGGAGAGTTCTAATTACAACACTAGGGAGGACCGTGGCCTGACTTGATCTTTTGGTTAGGTCTGATTCCATCTGTCACAAACTTCACATCTGGAACCAGAGCATTTTTGGTCTAAAACTGAATCTGAAGAGTTGTTTAACACATTTGAAGAGTTCATTGAGTACAATCCTTCCAGAAAATGGCAGTCTCTTGACATGTAAACAATAACAGAACACATTCTCAATGGATCTGTACAGGGTGCTGTGCAGTGATTTACACTGATATAGTAGCTAATGTTTCACATTATAGCTGTTACTGTGGAATACATCAGTACTATACTAATATTAGTTTTTTTTTTCAGTATTGGTAAAAATTTGATATGTATCTGCCAATATTGAATATTTGATTGTGCAAATCAATCTACCACTCAGATCTTTAAAAACGTTCCTTTTTAAATGTCATAACACTGGTGCATGTAATCTTTTGTAAATCTCAAAATGAATATTTTGTAAATTCTGAAATCTATTTTTATCGAATCGTTTTGTTTATTCATTTATTAACAAATGTAACTTTCATTCATTTCACTATAAAAATTGTTTGAATGTTCGCCGGTTCCCGCCTCCTTCCTTCCCATAACTACGAACTGTATTACACTTCTGTTCCACTAATGCTTACAAATCTTTTTTTTTTTTTTTTTTTATAACAGTGAAACCTCTTTTCATGTAGTCGCAATGTTATATTGTCATGTTTATCAAAATAAAACTGAAAAAAAGGAGATCCCACTTCATTGATAGTGTAGGCTTATGTTGAACTTTAATCTTGTACAAAAATGTCTCTGAAACATCTGTGTATTTGACAAATATTGCTTTAATTTCACTTCAGCTGTGTTAAAGTATGCAAACACATTGCGAGTGTGACGGGAAGCAGAAAGTGTCCGCCGACTGATTACATCCAGCCGCAGCCGATGTCGAACACACCTATTGGTTCATTGGCTTGATTGTTCACAGGTGCGGTTTGTTTAGTCATTAGTCCTTGTGTATTTAAGCACTTTTGTTTGCGATGTTCCCTTCATTGAAAAAGTTGTCTTCAGTCAGCTGAACAAATTCTTAAGCTCAAACGGATACTTTGACAATTTTCAATCTGGTTTCCGACCACATCACAGCACAGAAACAGCGCTCATAAAGATAATAAAAATATTCACCTCAATACAGATACAGGCAAAACATCAATTCTGGTGCTACTCGACCTCAGTGCCGCATTCGACACTGTTGACCATAACATACTTCTTGACAGGCTGGAAAACTGGGTCGGACTTTCTGGGATGGTCCTTAAATGGTTCAGGTCGTACTTAGAAGGAAGAGGTTATTATGTGAGTATAGGTGACCACAAGTCTGACTGGAGATCCATGACTTGCGGAGTCCCACAAGGGTCAATTCTAGCACCACTCCTTTTCAACCTGTACATGCTGCCACTGAGCCAAATAATGAGAGAGAACCAAATGGCTTACCACAGCTATGCTGACGACACCCAGATCTACTTAGCACTATCACCTAATGACTATAGCCCCATTGACTCCTGTGCAAATGCATTGATGAAGTTAACAGTTGGATGAGCCAAAACTATCTCCAGTTAAACAAAAACAAAACTGAAATCATTACATTTGGAAACAAAGATGAAATTCTCAAGGTGAACGCATATCTTGAGACAAAAGGTCTAATAACAAAAATCAAGTCAGGAATCTTGGTGTGATTTTGGAGTCAGACCTGAGTTTCAATAGTCATGTCAAAGCAATAACTAAATCAGCTTACTATCATCTGAAAAATATTGCAAGAATTAGATGCTTTGTTTCCAGGCAAGACTTAGAGAAACTCGTTCACGCTTTCATCACCAGCAGGGTGGACTATTGTAATGGTCTGCTCACCGCCTTCCCAAAAGACCATTAGACAGCTGCAGCTCATTCAGAACGCTGCAGGATTCTGAGCAGAACCAGAAAATATGACCATATCATGCCAGTCCTCAGGTCTTTACACTGGCTTCCAGTTACATTTAGGATCAATTTTAAAGTATTATTACTTGTTTATAAATCACTCAATGACCTAGGACCTCAATACATTGCAGATATGCTGATTAAATACAAACCCATCAGATCACTCAGATCATCAGGATCAAGTCAGCTAGAAATACCAAGAGTTCACTCAAAGCAAGGAGAGTCTGCGTTTAGCTATTATGCCAGCCGCAGCTGGAACCAGCTTCCAGAACAGATCAGATGTGCTCCAACACTAGCCACATTCAAAACCAGACTCAAAACACATCTGTTCAGGTGTGCCTTTACTGAATGAGCACTGTGCCACTGTACGTCCAGACTCAAAACACATCTGTTCAGTTGTGCATTTACTGAATGAGCACTGTGCCACTGTACGTCCCACTGATTGCACCTATTCTAATCTATGCATCATCTTAATTTTTATTTTTATTTTATTTTTTATTTTTATCTATATATACTGTAATAATTTTATTATTTTTAAATATCTTTACAACTATATATTTCTATTGTCTTCTTATTTTAAAAATTCTCTTTACAACTGTTTTAATTATCTTGTTTTTATTTTTAAGTCTTACACGTGGTATTCTTAATTCTTATCACTATTTTAATTTCATTTTCCATGTGAAGCACTTTGAATTGCCATTGTGTATGAAATGTGCTATATAAATAAACTTGCCTTGCCTTGCCTTCCCTTGTCTAAAATTATTTCATGTCCCACTGTTGGTGAGTTCTGTGGCCAAGTCAAGTCATCGTTTGTTTAGTATCTGTTCATGTTTTGCTCACTGTTTATTTATTATAAATAAACTGCATTTGGGTTCTTCAACACTTGCCTCCAGTGGATCTATATCGTTACAATTATAACGTTCTTACATTTAATATTTGATTCAACGGATATGTTTATTTGTTTTTTTAGACAAAGCAGTTTTTTTATTATTATCTTTTACATGAAAATAATGGTAACAATTTACAGTGTTTCATTGGTTCACATTAATGTAGTAACTAACATGAACTAACAATGACCAAAACATTACATTTATTAATCTTTGTTAATGTTTAATAAAAATACAGTCGTTCATTGTTTGTTAATGTTGATTCACTGTGCATTAATGTTAGCAAACTTTAGTGCCCCTTTTATGCTATTTTAAAGGCTCCTACTTTTGTTTTGGAGGTTTACATGCATCAAAGGTAAAAAAACAAACAAACAAAAAAAGTTAATTTCCTCATAATATACTTTGCACATCACCACATTTTTCTAGAATTCTCAAACGACTCGACGGATGTATCAGTCTCTCTAAACCCCTCATTTCCGCAAGCCTACACTGCTCTGATTGGCCAGATGGCTCAGTCAGTTGTGATTGGTCTACTGTGTCGGAAACTAAACGCTCATTACCGTAACTGAACTTCAGCTCAGGAGGCTTCCTAAAGCTCAGTGATTGTACACGCTGTAAAAAACAGTAACGGTGACATCGATTTTACCATCTCAATCCAAGCGCGATTCCGATGATGAAACACTGGAATAACTAGTTATTCAACCCGAACCTCCATTGCAAGGATGACTTGAGCAGGATGTTTCTCAGTGATATGCTACTCATTTTGAGGTACATTATGAGATGTTCAGCATTAACAAGTGTGTGTGTGTCCATCAATGAACCGTTGTGTATATTTCTAATTTATTGCGGTTCACATGCGGGAACTGTACCAATATCAGTGCATACATTAGCACAGCACTAACGTGAATGACTCATGTAACAAATGTAAAACAAGCCTTGCACCATCCTTTATCTTTACTCAAAGTAGTAAGAATGACAGACAATCTGCATTAATCGACAGTTTCAGGTAATAGTGGCCCACAGCTGCTTAGAAGAAGTATTTCAGTAAGACTGTAATAACGTGAGTTAGGTTAGCCGGAAACGTACGCAAAATAAAACACAAAACTACGTATTTCGAACACCTGGTAGAAAATCTACACATCAATAAATATTAATACTTAGGGGAGAGCGGGCACAACCTAACGCGTTTTGACGCTCTCAGTTTGCGTAAATCCCCTTGTGGTTCAGAGTATATATTTTTTCCCATATTCATTTCACATGTCTACTACAAATAAGTGCTTTTTTAATAATACAGTGTATACTTTTTTTTTTTCTTGATTTACCCTGAAAGAATGAAGTGAAAGTGTTACAACGCACCCCACCTGCACAACTGGGATTTAAACCCGTCTCGTGTCTTCTGCTGGTTAGATCAGCATTAAAGAACTCTCCAAACTGGTAAATAACAGATATTAGATTCAAATAATATCAGATTTGTCTTATTTTAAATAAGCACAAAAAACTGATATAAAAAATAAACTTAAGAAATGTACTTTTGATATGGGTAAATAAATGTTTAGTGATATCTTTGAAAGGTGTTTGTTTAATTTTTTTTTTTGGGCACATTTTTTTCTCTAAATAATGTTGATATGGCAACTAGTAAATGCACAACGTTTGTCATCCTTGCATGTGTGGACAATTTTAAACCATGTGTGTTACAACTAACCCCGTGGCAGGTTGTGCCCCGTGCTCCCCTACAGTTTGTGATTCTGAGGAAGCTGGTAAACTGAGTACTGACCCATCTTTCAAGAACAAACATTTTGCAACTCCCACGTTGAACTCTGAGATTTGAGAAGCAGTCGTCAGTAGAATGAGGTGCTTGTGGGCGGACAACGTACAACATAGGCAGGCATTATGAAAATGTATTTTCTAGTGATGTAGAACCGCAATGCAGGTTCGAATTACAAATTACTCGTATAGGTGGTTCAGAGTCGATTCATTCTTTTGGGAGACATTAACTCTATTTATTTAACTTTGCAGGACATTTACGTACATTCACAAACAGCTATATTATACACTGCTTCATTGTAACTAAAGTAGTTAACGGATAGGGTTACCAAAATGTTTTTATTTAATCATTATTTAGCCCACTGTATTAAAGGTGCACTATGTAACATTTTTTCAGTAAAATATCCAAAAACCACTAGGCCAGTGTTATATAATTTGTTCAGTTGCGCACTTACAATATCCCAAATTGCTATTTTTACCAAGGAACCGGGACATGTGAGGGCGTCGCCTGTCAATGGCGTCATATCTGCGTTACCCTCGGTTTTCGGATTTATTTTGCAGAAACGCTTTACTCTTACTGCGGTCTACAAGAAGTGTCACATCAGCCGCTAAGCGAATGCACAGAGTAATGTGATAACATAATTTTCAACACACTCAGATGTATCTAATATGATGAGTTGTGTTACCTCATACTCATGATTGGCGCCAGCGACTGTGGCATAATAAAAGTCTTTCTTCTCGCGAGGCGTGCTTTGCATTCATCTTATTAACAATTGCTCCAGCGGCCTTGCTCAGCTCCCACAACACTCGGTCCTGCTCTGCTTCATACTGCAGTAACGTTAATGATCCCATTCATGAGCATGATTTCTGCCCGAGTCCTATCCCGATTCTTTCCCACCGGCTGTGAGGTGAAGACCACATGCCCCAAGATTCTGCGCTAAAAGTTGGCGTCATTAAACAACGCCTTTGTTTTGAACAGGCGACATCTAGCGGACAGAAAAAGTATTGCCTCAGCGACAAAAGTTGAAGAAAAGTGCTGAGTGGGCAATAAAAAGAAATCGAAATGTTTTACAGTCATCCGATTTGGTAGCCAATCTCCACTTGCAAAAGCTTAAAAGCAGTTTCTATTATATACACATTTTAGACTGTAATATTTAAGTGACTTTCTCTCTCTTTGTGCTTTCTGTGCATTTGCAATGCATTTTGAGATCTAAAAGGGCATCCAATATTTCTTGTAAATGCTAAGGAGACTGCTACACGCCCCTAGGTGTAATTTAACTCGCAGTGCAACCTTCAAAGCCACCCTGACATCCGGCAGATGAAGGGCTTTGACAGCGTTCCTTAGCAGGGATCATCATTTCATTAGCTAGCAGCATACCCGGCTACAGTATAAATATTGAGATCCAAAGGCCACTCACTTATTCTTGTACGCAAGGGAGAGGCGAGAAGTGAAAGAAATGAGAAAGAGAGAGATACAGTTTTGCCGGATGTAGTTGTTGTGGTCTGAGGTGAGAGTAATTTTGAATCTGTATTCAGAGGAAAGTGTGTCAGGGCAACCATGCTGAGATGGCAAATGCTTGAGCGATGACATTTGAATTATATGTATTTTGTCTTGACCAGTACTTTCTGGATCTCACGGAACAAAAGTCAGCATTCAGAAAAGATCTGGTCTGCAGCTCATCCACATTTCATAAACCCGCTGCTTAGAGAACTATCTTATGTATGCTGGAAAGCATCTAGTCTAGCTAATACTATTTATCTAAGGCAGTTAGCATATCAAATACCTGCTGTCAGTGATCATTTGCATAGTCTCTTGTCTTGTGTTTCTTACGAAGACATGCATGAGGAAGGGGAAAAGAAATATGCAATGCATGCAGGATGGAGGCCAAGAGAGCAATGAGAGCATAAGCCACATTTGATGTTAATTTCAGAGCGTTTTGTGCTATCCGAGCAACCTTTTAGCTCCCTGTTCAAAGCACTTAGTATCTCAGATGAGGTCAGAGACCACAGGGTTGGAAGTGATTGAAATGGTTCTGGCCATTTGAGCCAGCAGGTGGCAAACGGTCACAAGTAGAAATGAAGCTAAATATCAGATTTCTTTCAAAGATTAAAACCGTACACTTTGCCTTGAATGACAAAAAGTTTACCTGAAGCTTAATCAAACTTAATTTAAAAAATAATGGAAACACTTCAGTTAAAAGCCTTTATAATGCATTACAAAGGTTTTCATAATGTATGTCATAATGCATTATAATATTTAGAGATCCATTGTTACATCTGAAATTTGTCATGTATTTCAGTGCATTACACTTTCTAAAGGGATAACATACGTATTACAACAATTATTCAATTATTCACATTGCATTAAAAGGTGCATTACAAACTATAATTATTGCATTCAAATGTTTTTATAATACTTTAAGTAATTACCAGAGGTGCAGAAATACCACATTTGTGCTGGCTTGTTTCCTTTTTTTTCCTGCCAAGTATTTAGTGTACTCATATTTCTTTTTTATTATCATATGCATAGTTTAAAAACTATGAATGTTCTATATTTACAAGACTTGTTTCTTAAGAACCAAATCAGCATATTCGAGTGATTTCTAAAGGATCACGTGACACTGAAGACTGGAGTAATGGCTGCTTTGCCATTACATTTTTAAATGTATTCAAATAGAACATGGTCATGTAATAATGTTTCATATTATTATTTTCAATGTAATTGTTAATCAAATAAATTATTGAGCAAAAGAGGCTTCTTTCAAAAACATAAAACAATTGGTCACACTTTAGTTTGGGGAACACATTCACTATTAAAGGTAGAGTAGACAATTTCAGAGAGGCTAGCAAAAGCAAGCTAGCTCTGAAACCATGAGATCACACGCTCCCTTCAGAGAGCTCTCCATAGCCATGCTTACTCCAAAACACATGCACAGCAGAGTCTGCAAAGCATCACAATATGAGAGATGCATGTCTTAAAGCACATAACATTACAAAAAAAGGAACTTTTTCTTATACCTCCTGACTGCTGCAGATTAATTTAGCCAATGATTGTTGACCTAGAAACGCATAAATCTGAGTCTGTGGATGTGAACAGCTCCGGATAGAACATCACGGGTTACGACATGGCATGAACGCAGCATAAGCTTGTTGTTTTGGAACTGTAAAAGGCGGCTGCTGTTTGTTTTTGCCGCTCCGTGACTCTCTGTCTACAACTCTGCATAGCCTTATGAAATGCGCAGATCAGGGTGTGCACGTGATCAGGGTGCGCAGATGTATGGAAATACATTTTTGACAGGCAGGTAGGACATCGCATGATTGGGCGAAAAAAACATTTAGTCCTGAGATTTTCACAGAAGATATATTCATGTCTTAATATTCAGATTACTTCTATTATTGATTGCTATCAGGATGTAAAGAGAGTTTCAACCAGTTAAATGCCCGGTAACACTTTATTTTGATGGTCTCTTTTGAACATTCTGTTGACTATAAGCAACTTTGCAACTACATGTCAACTAACTCTCATTAAAGTATTAGTAGACTGTCTGCTTAATATCTGATAACACTTCATTGTGATGGTTCTCCAACAAACATTCTTCTGACTGTAAGTAACTTTGCAACTACATGTCAACTTATTCTAACCCTAACCCTTCCAGTCTACTAATACTCTACTTACACTCTAATGAGAGTTAGACATGTAGGTGCAACGTTACTTATAATCAATAGGATGTGTTAAAGGGACCATCAAAAAGTGAAACCAGTTGTTGTAGTGGTTAAGTTTAGGTACTGGGTAGGGTTAAGGAATGTAGAATATGGTTTTGCAGAATATGGCATTAATATGTGCTTTACAAGTACTAATAAACAGCCAACATTCTAGAAATATGCAAGATAAGCAACTAGTTAGTGAGACTTGGTCTCCAAACTAAAGTGTTACAAAAACAATCTTACCAACCTGAAACTATTCAAATGTGTATTTAACCAGTACTTAAGGTGCTTTACTGTATTTCTCAATTTTAAACAAGCTGGATTATGCTAAATAAAGTGCTATTAATTTGCAATAATGACAAATATAAACCCACAGATGATAAGAATGATAAACAAAATGTTTGACAGTTTTCACCCCTCAATCAATACGCTGGTGTTTCACTAATATTTATCGTAAAACAAACATGTAACCAACACTGTATTGTTAAATCTTGTCTTTTTATGCCCATATTTATTTTTATATATTTTTTCATTTACTGCATATTTCCTCTTGATTGCAAGTTAATTTTGAACCATTTCTAAGAACTCAGAAGGAGACTCCTTTCCTTTTCTTTTTATTGTTCATCTCTCTTGCTTGAGGATGGCCATTTTCACCATAATCCTGTCACTTGGCTCCCTCTGTTTGAGGCTGATATTTTAATTTACGCTTGGCATGCTGCTCTATGGGCCTTGAAGGCTCCTGTCCAGGCTACCACAATGAGCTCGCGCTATGATAAAAAGCAGGTGGCACCATTACTGTTGTGATTCACAGGTGATGCAAAGCTGCAGAAGTCAACCTGACGCCAGTCCGCTAGGTTCACAGCTGTTTGCTCAGAGATAGCATCCCTGGTCTCCCCTGGTGACCATCGACCAAATCCCTGTTTGGAGCATTTTTCTCTTAGTATGAGAGATTTCAGCAGTTTGATTCCAAATAGATATTTTCCTTGATTTCTTCAAACCTCAGTCTCTCTCAGCACCACAGAAAATCTCGCCAACTGATTTTTACTATTTAATCACACTGGAGATCACCTTAATGATTTCTGAGCATGTTGGGTAATTTGGAACACTTACTTTATTTCATCCTGGCAGAAATTCCAATCAGACATAGTGACAGACTGAGCTCTGGATGTCAGCAATACATTCTCTCAGTAATCAGCCCGTGGCTTTAATAGCCTGAACGTGCGGCAGAACCAGGAGCAGTGATGAGGCCCCTGATTAAGAGAGCCGTGCTCCACAGAGACGTAAAGGACCAGAACGGAAGCAGAGACACCATTTTCACCCCATATGGCAGTGGGCAAGTCTTCATAACTCACACTAATAAATACAAGAAAGAGAAAAGACACTTGGGAATCACTGTGAGGAAGAGGAATGAAGGGGGAGGTGTGGGGGAAAATGATTGATAGAAAGACAGACAGACAGATAGACAGATAGATAGATAGATAGATAGATAGATAGATAGATAGATGATAGATAGATAGATAGATAGATAGATAGATAGATAGATAGATAGATAGATAGATAGATAGATAGATAGATAGATAGATAGATAGATAGATAGATAGATAGATAGATAGATAGATAGATAGATAGATAAATGTTTAACACTGTGAAGCTGCTTTGAAACAATCTGCATTGTTAAAAGTGCTATATAAATAAAGTTGACTTGACTTGACAAAGTAAATACATTAAATATATCTACATACAGTACTTTGAATACAACACAGAGTACATGTGCTGATAAAATATTTTAGAGCTTTTTTAAAGTATTTATTTTTTCCCCTAAAAAAAAAATCAATATTTTCAAGGTTGATGCATAATGCATAATATATTTTAATAATAAACAAAACATCCAAACTAGCAAACTAAGATAAAAAAACAGCACTAGAACATCTTGTGGAATTTCAGATGATCCTAAAGTGCAGCATTTTCCTGTATTCCCTGCCCTTTCAGTGGAACACAGAGATTGTGTTTACTTTATCTTAGATATTATTTAATCATTTATTTCACATGTTGAAACTGCCAGCTGTTTACTAGTCAAGTCCACCTTTATTCACAAAAGCCGTGTTTCCACCGCAGGAACTTTCCCCAGGAACTAGAGACTTTGGGGTGGTGCTCTGTGTGTCATGGACCACTTGAGCAATTGGTTCACTCAATGCAGCATTTTATTTCAACCGCCATTTTTAAAACTCTGTTGCGGTACGTGCAGTAAGAGTCGTTTGCTATTCGAATCAACAACGGAGTTTTAAAAAAAAAAACACGACAGATGGACCGACGATAAGGTTCAGGCTTTGTTAAGCTTATATTTGGAGGACAAAATCCAGAACTGGAAAGTCGCACGCAGTCCTACGTCTCCAGACTAATTTGCCTTATCTTTGCGGTACTTTAAAGACACGGGCATCAAGCGTAGAAAGCTCTGGCTATTACCGGTCCAAAGAGAGAGAGAGAGAGAGAGAGTTATTATTTATTGTCGTCATTCTTGCCCCAACTTATTCAAAATGTTTTCAGCAGCCCGTGATCTACAGTAAAAAAGCAACAATAACAGCAACTTGCAGCGCTCACCTCATGAAGCTTTGGGCTTTGAGGTTATTATATAGGAAAAAGAATTGCTGACTTGTGTACTGCCCTTAATTTGCTGAGTGTTTGCTCACGACACAAAAGAATACAAACACACACAGATGTACACACACAGACAGTGATACGCACACACAGATAAACATGGCAGATGGCGTTGGACATTGTGTTGAGTTTCATAGGGACCTGCAAAGTCATTTGCCTTAGCAAAGGTCAATGCTCCCCTTATGACCAATTATCAAGGATTTTGCCTCTGCTGGGAGAGAAAAAAAAAAGAGCAACACCAACAACAGCAAGCCCACCTGTCTGAGAACTGGGTCTTATTTATTCTGGCTAATATACTTGTGCTGGGTTGAGAAAAAATGAGACCTGCATCTCATTTCATACATTTCCTTCATGTCTCTCACAATGCAACACAATTCTATTTAGGAACTACTGGAGTTGTCATTCAAATTGGGTGAAGGTGGCAATTATGGATTTTGTCAGTGTGGTGTTTCTCTCTCTCTCTCTCTCTCTCTCTCTCCCTCTCTCTCTCTCTACCAACCGACCGACCGACCGACCGGTTGATGCCCGTGTTTCCTTCTGCCCCTAAACATGGCAATTACACCTCCTTTTATGTTACTCTAGTCCAGGCCTGTAATACTAATTCTGAGCCAATTTCAGCTGCTGTACTTCTCAGAATAACAGCTTGGCAGAGGGGTGTGACAATGTGTATGTTGAGCTAAAAAAACATGTTCATAGATAACACACTTTCATGTGCCATCTTTCATATTCGTGATGGAATGATATTTCTCCCAGTGGATATTATCCCCTGAGTGTTTTACCGAATTTGATATTCTGATCAAATATTAGGCTTCATTGTTTGAGCAATTATAATGTGGTTTTAAATGGAGCCTTTTAGTTTAATGAAAACAGTATTTGTTGCGATATGATTAAGATATTTGCATTTCAAAATCAGTTAATAATAATTACATAGACAAAAAAATCATCCACTGAATTTGTGTATTTTAGTTGATGTTGCATTTAGCATAAATGTTTCTTAAATTTTAAATCCGTCACTCTAATTAAGATTTGTTTATTCATTAATACAACCTCATTGTTTTTCTGCCAAAAAATGACTAATTAAATGATAAATTATTTCATCAGCCAGCTAAAGCTATATCTAGAGTAAATTTTAGGCCAGTGTAGCTGTAGTTTAATTCATTTAAATTATGAGCATCTTGTAACTTGACAAGTTTCAAAGTTGCTTCTCCCACATTGCGAGTAACAAGCACAGAACTCCTCTAATGATTGAAATGTCCTTCATTTCAAGTCGACAGTTCTAGACTGGACCATCTGTCTTCCCCAAACCACCCTGCCTAGTTCCGTGGGAAATATCATATACTTCTATGTACCATTTTACTGACAAATCTCTACAATAACTATCAAAACTCACCATCAAAAAATTCAAAGATGGCTTACTTTATCACCATACATGCACCTTAAAATAGACATCCCTGAATGGCCACTCTTATCAAACAAGTGCATTGCTTACTCAGGTAAATATATCCAGTACTTACAGTGGCTTTGTTAGGATTAACCATCCGGTTTCCTAATATCATGCCATCGTGTCTGTTCAAATATTTTACCAACAGATTAATGTGAGTATTCTACCATCAACCAATTATGAAATTAGCCATTTTAATAGAGTGCAACTGGGCTAGCCCACTTTTTCAGAAGCCAAAGTATTTTTTCTAATTTATTTTCCCCATAGGAATTAGTTAAAGGCATGAATGTGCCTTAGTGGGCACTTCTCCTTTGCAGAGATAATCCATCCACCTCACAGGTGTGGCATATCAAGATGCTGATTAGACAGCATGATTATTACACAGGTGTGCCTTAGGTTGACCAGCATAAAAGGCCACTCTAAAATGAGCAGTTTTACTGTATTTGGGGTCCAAAAACCAGTCAGTATCTGCTGTGATTACCATTTTCCTCAAGCAGTGCAACACATCTCCTTTGCATCGATCAGGTTGTTGATTGTGGCCTGTGGAATGCTGGTCCACTGCTATTCAATGGCTGTGCGAAGTTGCTGGATATTGGCAGGAACTGGAACACGCTGTCATAGACGCCGATCCAGAGCATCCCACACATGCTCAATGGGTGACATGTCCGGGTAGTATGCTGGCCATGCAAGAACTGGGATGTTTTCAGGAAGTGTGTACAGATCCTTGCAACATGGGGCCGTGCATTATCATGCTGCAACATGAGGTGATGGTCACGGATGAATGGCACAATAATGGGCCCACGGATCTCGTCACGGTATCGCTGTGCATTCAAAATGCCATCAATAAAATGCACCGGTGTTTGTTGTCATATAGCAAAAGAATTGCAAATGACATAATATAAATAAAAAGATGGAGTTTTATAAAACTGGAAAATAGGGAAAAGATTTGAGTGACTTTGACAAGGGCCAAATAGTATTGGCTAGACTACGGGTCAGAGCATTTCCAAAACGGCAAGTCTTGTGGGATGTTCTCAGTATGTTGTGGTTAGTACCTACCAAAAATGGTGCAAGGAGGGTCAATCAGGGAACCAGCATGGGTCAATCATGGGCGCCCAGGGCTCATTGATGCTAGTCCTTTTGGCCTGATCACACAGAAGAGCTACTGTAGCTCAGATTGCTGAAAAACTTAATGGAAATGAATCATGGAGCAATGGAAGATGGTTGCCTGCCCTGATATTACCTGTGTAGTTTACCCGAGGAAGAGATGGCAGCGTGATGCACTATGGGAAGAAGGCAGTGTTATACTCTGGGCAATGTTCTGCTGGGAAACCTTGGGTCCTGGCATTCATGTTGATGATATTAAAACGTACCTCCTACCTGCAGATTGTTGCAGACCACATACCCCTTCAAGGGTGGCCTCTTTCAGCAGGATAATGCTATCTGCAACTGCAAAAATTGTTCAGGAATGGTTTGAGGAACACGACAAAGAGATCAAGGTGTTGCCTTGGCCAAATTCCCCAGATCTCAGATGGTGCCAGATAGGACAGGACATGTTCAAATGCTCAAGAGTTGGTTTGCGTGAATTGCTTGTTTTGTTTGTCTGATTTCTTTGGAAAATCATGAGTAAAATAGTTTTTCAGCTTATTGGTGAAGAGGAGACAGAGTGATGAAGCCAATCAGTATACGGGAATGATTATGAGGCCATGATGAGCAGGGTGATGGACGGAGGCTAATGGGTGATGGACAGAGGCTAATTTTTTTAAGGACATCCTGGGATTTTTTAGAGTCAGGACCATCCGAATGATTGGAAAACAACTGTTGCACTCTATAGCTTTTCATGACATTAACAAATGTACACAGTTTATATAGATTTGTTGTGTAATTGACTATACTTAGGATATGCTTTTTAATGTTGATTTTATAGACCCATGGTATCATATGTATTTCCCATTTGTGTTTCATTAAAATCATACTTATATTGCATATAGCATAATTTTTTGTTGTATTTATCAGGAAATCTCTTTCATGAATAAGCCTTGAGATAGAATGATTTATAGTGTGGCGTTTATGCTTTGGTATAAAGAGAAGCAAGTTCGAGGGTATCCTCTTCCATTGCTTTGTAATTTTATATATATATATATATAATTATTATTATTTTTTTTTACAGATACAAATCTAAGTGATCTTCCAATTAGACTCTCAAGAAAACTCTAAATGGCAGCTTAAAAAGGTTACATGCTATCCCACACATAAAACATGCTCAAAAATGTCATTCATACTTATAGAAAACAGCCAATACCATTATTTTTTCTGCAGAATGTTAATAAACTTCTTTATTGCTCTCACATGTGAGTCATACATCTTTTTCCTTGCACTTTCCAAAAAGAACTGACACACGTATACAGTTAGCATCCTCAAAATGATGTCCTAAGGGAAGAACAAAGGGGCACACCAGTTGTTTTCAGCTCTCCACTATTGATGAGCAGATAAATGTCACACTGGTATGTGGACTATAGGGAAGACGCATTGGCTTAGAGCAGACTGCCAATAGTAACCTTTGTTGTCCTCTCCTCTGAATCTCTCTGGCTGCCCACAGCACACAATAATTGAGCTTGGACTATTGGGTCGACGGGCTGTGCGTGTGATTCCATGAGCATGTGCGCATATGTATTGTGTGCCTAACAAAATGACACTCTTAAGCCATCAGATCACAGTCCAGCATATGCTAGTTAATTGAGAGACAGGCAATTAGATTGTTTGTATAATCTCTTTAAGACTTCTGGGTAATCTGGGTTGCCTGGTCGGGCTTCCTCCCGCTGAGCAGTGAAGGATTTTTTTGGGGGGCTCATGTCTTTACAAAATGGATTTACACATGATCCAAAGACAAAAAGCTCATCCAGGCTGTCTTATGTTCCTTCTTCAGAAGATTAATCTCCAAATGTGTCTTAATGGACCAGTGTTTGAGTTTTTCGAGAGGTTCTTTAAAAGTAGAAAAACATATGGGGAGATTGAGAGAGTGAAAGGGATAGAGAGAGTGGAAAAAAGGCTGTGAAAAGACATAAGCATTACATACATTTGTCTCATTTGAGTAAAGCATAATATTGTTGATCAGCTAAAGATATATTAGAACATATAAATATTTTGCTGAAAATGCTGTAAAGGCTAATATTTTGTCTTTATTACATTCTCTTTCTAAAGTGTATTTTGTTGGGGTAGTTTACTTAATGCTTCATAGAAATGCTTCATAGAAATTTGTACCAATCTTTTTGCCAAATTTTCCCCTTAAAAAATATATATATATATATATATATATATATATATATATATATATATATATATATATATATATATATATATATATATATATATATATATAATGTGTCTTAATGGACCAGTGTTTGAGTTTTTCAAGAGGTTTTTTAATATCATAATTTCATAGAGTGGAAACGCTTCAACTTATAGTTGTCGTGGTGTTAAAATGGCATTCCTGTTACCAAGATTTTGTGTAATAAAAGCTGATCATTGGCAAGTGGAAATATCAACATTCAATATTAAAATTCTTTCTAAGAAGCACTTTGTAGTTCATCGACCTTGAGCACAAAGATTGTAAAGTCAAATTAAACAGTCAGCCCTCTCACCATCAAACATTTTACCTTGCTGAAGGCACAATCACATCTTAACATTTACTGCATACATAATATGCATTATTTATTTATTTATTGGTCTGGAAGAATGTTTAAAATTGTACAAACTAATACTGGAAAGATCACTTTAACTAACTGGAAAGAGCATTGTTTTGAGTTGAGAGGGATTCCTTTTTCATCTGAAACGGACAAATTGTGAGAAGAAATAATGGATATATTTAAGAGACTTTGCTCAGGAAAGCACAGGAACAATATGCCATGATGTACAAGGAAGAAAAGAGTGAAGAAACCAAAAGGAGAATCTCATCCCTGGCCTCTTTCAGCCCAGCATTTAGAGATTTGTGGGAGTTTAGATCTTTGACCCCTCACGCATACGTTGAGCCCAAGGGCTCATATGACAGATGCACTGTCCTGACCAGAAAGAGATGAATGCTTTTGGAGGAAAAAAGAATAGGGCTATCTTCACAAAAGATGAGAGCGAGGGGGAAAAAAAGGAAAAATGCCTCTCCTTTGTACATGTCACTCTGCCTTCTGTGCTACACTCAAACTCTGGGAAAAAGAAAAGAGAAAGAGAGAGAGAAAGAGGATTATGATGTACCATAATTCTTTGTTTCATTCTTGGGATGATTTTCAGAGAAGAATGTGTGTTTTCTTTTGGCATAGAGTCACATATGTGTGAGGATGAATTTTCGCTATCTCTCTCTCACACGCAAACACATATACAACTTTGTAAATTTAATATTGGGGACTTACCATCCCCATCTGTTATTCTTTGTATAGCAACACACACTGGATTTTTCTCCCCATCCTCTCTTTCTCTTTTGCACAGGATCAGCAAATAGTGGTGGTAACTTAGTACAATGATAGAATTAGATGCTTTTACCATGGTATTTTAATTTTTAAAATCCTGCTTAGTGATGTACCAAGGCGTTAACATGGTACTTCAAAATAAGAAAATAAGAATCTTGTTACACTGTGTTAGCCTACTTTTTTGTGTGTGAAACCATAAAACAAAACCAAAACCAACAAATTGTGTGCAAGGTCACAACATATTACACAATACATTACTGTCATAAAAAAATACATTGCACAAAAACAGAAAAAGGGACAGAAAAACCCTAAACCTAGGTTTCACATACAAGGCTTAAGCTAGTCCCAGACTAAAATGCATGTTTGAGCTGTTTTAACTGAAAACAACTTGCACTGACAGATCTTGAAATAGACTATGTTGCCAAAAGTTTCGGGATGCCTGCCTTTACATGCACATGAACTTTAATGACATCCCATTCTTAATCTGCAGGGTTTAATACAAAGTTGGCCCACCCTTTGCAGCTATTACTTCTATGGGAAAGAACAGGTTGGAACAGTAAAGGCCATCCCCAAAGTTTGTTCCCACAAAGTTGGAAGCATGAAATTGTCCAAAATGTATTGGTATGCTGAAGCATTAAGAGTTATTTTCACTGGAACTAAGGGGCCAAGCACAACCCCTGAAAAAAAAAAAAACCCACACCATAATCCCCCTCCACCAAACTTTACACTTGTTTGGCACAATGCAGTCAGGCAAGTACCGTTCTCCTGGCAACCTCCCAACCTAGACTCGCCCATTGGATTGGTTGAAAGAGAAGCATGATTATTCACTTCAGATAACACGTCTCCACTGCTCTAGAGTCCAGTGCCGGCGTGCTTTACACCACTGCATCCGATGCTTTGCATTGCACTTGGTGATGTAAGGCTTGGATGCAGCTGCTCGGCCATGAAAACCCATTTCATGAAGCTCTTTATGCACTGGATTGCTGTTAGCAACCACTAACAGTTGACCATGGAATATGTAGTAGTGAGGAAATTTCACAAATGGACTTAATGCACAGGTGGCAACCTATCACGGTATGACACCTGAATTCACTGAGCTCCTGAGAGCGACCCATTCATTTACAAATGCTAGTAGAAGCATCTGCATGCCTAGGTGCTTGATTTTATACACCAGTAGCCATGGAAGTGATTGGAACACCTGCATTCAATGATTTGGAGGGGTGTCCCAATACTTTTGGCAGTATAGTATGTCAGTGCCATTGTTTTGTCTCAAGATGCACATCAGTATTTTTTTTTTCTTTGTTTGTTTAAAAATATACCTAAATGCCCTAATTTAACTAAGGCCTAATCCTGGCTTAATCTAAACTCTGTCTTTAAAACCAGGCCTAAATGTTTTGGACCGGAGTAATAAGCTTAGAAAAAAACATTATACTAAACCTAGGCAGAGCAGACACAAATAAAATAACCTTAACTAATGTGGCCTGGTGAGAGTCTACACGGCTAATTCACTTACGGGGAACGTCATGAAAAACAGATTCGACTTAATTAAGCCTGTTTCCTGCAGCGGAGAGTGCAGCATTCTATTACAGTGTGACCTGATTAAAGTTAATATGGCAGCTGATCAGTATTTTTCTATGCAAAAACACCACACACACATACAAACACCAGGCCTTTAGGGTAAACTGAAAGTGTGTTTAAACTTTAGTGTTGTGACCTTGTTGTTAATAATTAACTTTGTGTGCTTGTTCCATGGCAAACAGACCCTGATTTAAATGAGATAAATGTTCTTTTCAGGACGTCCCATATGTATTTTAGCACATTCCTTAATGGATGTCACATCATTTAGTGTTTCCCAACACACTAGACAACTTCTATGACACTTACCTGTTATTTGTATGCTAGCAGGACAGTAACACTCTCATTAATCAAAAAAAAAAAAAAAAAAAATAGAATTAAATGCGCATAGCTTACTTTTAATGTAACATTCATCACAAGTCCAACCCAAAGTATAGATTCATGCATCTCTAATACGACATGAACATGCGCTTGGCAGCATTTGAGTGGGGGTGTAAACTTATGGCCCACGAGTGCACGGGTTACTTCTACTTACAAATATGTGTGTTTTTGTGTGCACTGGACATCATAAGGGTCACTGCTTTACCAGCATGAATTCAAAGGGGAATTCTTCAGCTGTTTCACTCATAAAGTTATGATGTGCAAAATCCAATCACAATGTATCTCTATTACAAACACTGATCTGTGTCTATGCTAGGGGCGCACACAATTATTATTCATAAATGATGTGTGGGTGGACTAATAATAGCTAATCATAAAGTCCCATGTCACATAAAATCTGGGCAATTTATATACACAAAGCCTCAAGAGGATTCTATAAATAAAACACTCTCTCTTTCTCTCTCTTTCTCTCTGCCTTATCCTTTCTGACACGGAGGACACAGGAATCGGCAATCATCAATGAGTCATAACCTTTTCCTGAACCCTTCCTAATTATTAGGCGCAAAACTGATAGTCTCCACCTTGATAACAATTTTCTTCATGTATTTTGATTAGAGATGGTTAAGAACGTGGGCATCCAGAGATGCTGATAAGCCTTGCAGAGATGCATCAGCTGTACTGCATGGCATACAGGAAGAATTTAATGTTCCCATCTGTGCAGTACAAAAGCAATTAAAGTGCCTGTGAGAAAAATTGAATAGAGATATCCTTGGTTTATCTTTGATCTCACACAATTTCTATGTGTGCTATGTTCTATTTGTTTATCATGATATGTTTGTTTCTATTTGTTTATCTTTGTCAGTGAAATCACATTAGGTATCTGGAAACAAACAAAATAATAATAATAAAAGAATCTTTAAAAATGCTAATATAAAGAAATGAATTTAAAATATTTTTTTTTATGACATTGATCATGTGGCTCTTTGCACTTGTCTGTTTGCAAAGACCCGCCCCTTTAGTTACTGTTGCTATGTCCGACAAGCCGTGGCACTCTCACACCATACAAGTTCTCACACGGAGAAATACATTGCGAAGCAAAGAGGACACAGACAACATGCCAACAGACAGGACAAAGCAAGTTACTTTTGATATGAAACAAAGTATCAACTTTCAAATTATCTTTTTTTTTTTTAAAGAAATTTACAATAAATACCGTTTTGTGGCTCTTTAATGTGTCGTGATTGCTGTAACGCCACAGTTAAAGCTGCTCGTGAACCGATTGTCTCTTCCTTCTAATTCATTGATTAGCATCATATATGTGAATGAACACTAAAATAAATGTTGTTTCAACCATGGAAATACGTCAGTACACAACGTTTTTCAAGTTCAAGTCCCCTAATGTTAATCTACGAACTCTCCTGTCTGCTTTGTCAGACAAAACGGCAAATTCTGCGATTTGATTGGTCAAATCACCTGTCAATCAAACTTGCTGCGGAGGGTGCAATTCAAGATCCTCTTTGGATCATTTCAAATAATACTGGAGAACATGATCGTCAGGTTTTGCTCATACTTGTGAAGTTCATTCTTTGTACCGTAATAATAATTTGGTGGTCAACACTTTAGATTGTCTATGAATTAACTATGAATTTTGCCTCAAAAAACTCCTGATTACTGCTTATTATTAGTTAGTAAGGTAGTTGTTAAGTTTAGGTATTAGGCAGAATAAGGCATTAATAATCAACTACTTAATAGTTAAATTTGGACCCTAAACTAAAGTATTACTAATTTGGTTAAAATTAGAGGTCTTTAAATACTATGTAAATACCAAACTGCCCTCCAAAAAAAAAAAAAAAAACCTTTTTCAAGCACCTAATTACGAACTATATTTACATTTCAAAGTCATGCGCCCTCTAGTGGGCGTAAAAATAATGACAGTGTTGTGTTACGTCTGACATCATGAAATAACTGTCGTTACCAATCAAAAATGTGTGTTCATTTTAATGCAATGTGTGGACTTTTTACCACCATTTGTCATATTTCCATTTAGCAAAAATATATATTTATACACGTTACACTTTATTTTAAGATGTCCTTTGTCCTTGTTACACTTTAATCATGCATTTGCAGTAAGTAATTAACATGTACTTACTATAGGGTTAGGAGTAGGGTTTGTTTAGGGTTCGGTGCATGTACTGTAATTGCATAATTTACTGTAATTACTGTAGTAAGTGTATGTAAAGTGTAACAATGACACTGTAAAATAAAGTGTTACCCAGAACACATTTGCGTTTGTCAAGGTGGGATGCGGTTAAGGTTAGAAGTCGGTTTTGTGGTATTGTTATGATTATTTTAGTGTTCTCAGAATTTTCTCAGACCCCAGTGTTCATACCATGCTAGAAACATGTTATTTATGTGTATGTGTTTATGGGAGCCCGATCTCACGAAAATGCTTATAAATAGTACGAGTGTGCAATCTCGTAGAATGTAGAAAACTCATTTTGGCGTGCATATGGTACGGCGTTTTTGGCGTGCATATGATACGCACTTTATGGCGTATTATATGTACTCACCCTACCCCAAAGCGTGTCATATACATGCCATAAAGTGTGTATCATATGCACGACAAAAAAGGCGTACCATATGCACGCCAAAATGAGTTTTGGCGTATACATTCTACGAGATTGCACACTCGTACTATTTATACGCATTGTCATGAGATCGTGTTGGTTTATGGACACTGAAATATTTAGATTCATGTGGACTTGTTACCCGGGGACTTGATGACACCAGGGTCAATTAAAATGAAGCATGATATGTATGTATATTTATATATATATATGTATATATATATATATTGTCTCTACATATGTTGTTTTACCATTTGTCTTGCCGTCCAGTCACCCAGATTCTCCTTTTCTCTCTTCCACTCTCTCTTCACCAGTCTCTGGGCAGCAGTAGTGTCTATCCGTGTGTTTGAAATAGGCTAAATGGGTGGATTCGGGCGCATTCTGCTTCACCAGTGTATCTGAGCGGATGGATGAGTTTTGGCATGAACAGAAGAGACACGACACAGATACGCATGATAAGTTTGCATGTATGTGTGCATCTGTGCGTGTGAACTTCACTGTTTGTGTGCATTTAGACCGTGACTGTCATGCTAGTGTATCCTCCAGTGGATACTTAAATATGATAGATAGTTAATATTACCTTTTTTTATTCAATCAAATGAAACTTCAAACCTTAAACTATAACCTGATTGAGAAACTTGTACTATCTAATCAGAAACTGTAATTGCACATAACATGATATGAATTAAATAGAAGGCCGCTGCAGAGTACTTGAAGAGACACTTCATGAAACACCTTCATGACTTGTTTTTTTGTGTGCTTTAAAGAATTACACAACACAACACAACATACCAAAGCAAATGATTATAATTACTGTAATGTATTATTCAATAAAGTTAATAGGTATTTTAAATATAGTCAATAAGTACATTGTGTGTAATTACAAATATATATGAATACATGACATACAGTACAAGTTTCAATAGAAATTATATTAAAGTATATTTCCATTTAAATACTTGTCAATACATTTGTCAATATTTTAACCATATTTTAAAAACATTAGCAATTATGAAATTACATATAAAGATATACTTAAGTCCTACCTAATTGAGTCAAAAACACTCTTGAAACCCAGATGTTATTTCTAAGGTTATGTGACATAGATTCAGTAAACCATAGTAATTGTTGTCGAATGTTAAATGACTGATTTATTTAGTTGATCTCTCTCTGTGAGCTCTGTGAGGTGAGGAGATTAAGAAGGCATAGAGTCATTTCAGAGTGAGGACAGAGAACATTTTAAAGGCAGATAATGGAAATGCAGCTTGTCAGGACTTTGAAACCACAGCTACTTTTTCCAGAGATTTTCATGTAATCCTATTATCTGTGCTAAAGTCAGACATTAGCACTTTGCCAAGAATTATTGTAATAAATAATTTACAGCAAATCCCAAAATGCCCACAGCCTGTAGTTAAAAATCACACATTCAGGTAAAATCATAACCAATATATATATATATATATATATTTTGAGTGTGGCATGGTTGTTGGTGCCAGACTGGCCAGTCTGAGTATTTCACAATCTGCTCAGTTACTGGGATTTTCACACACAACCATTTCTAGGGTTAACCAAGAATGGTGTGAAAAGGGATAAACATCCAGTATGGGGCAGTCCTGTGGGCGAAAATGCCTTTTTGATGCTAGAGGTCAGAGGAGAATGGGCCGACTGATTCAAGCTCATAGAAGAGCAACTTTGACTGAAATAACCACTCGTTACAACCGAGGTATGTAGCAAATCATGTGTGACGCCACAACACGCACAACCTTGAGGCGGATGGACTACAACAGCAGAAGACCCCACCGGGTACCACTCATCTCCACTACAAATAGGAAAAAGAGGTTACAATTTGCACAAGCTCACCAAAATTGGAAAGTTGAAGACTGGAAAAATGTTGCCTGGTCTGATGAGTCTCGATTTCTGTTGAGACATTCAGATGGTAGAGTCAGAATTTGGCGTAAACAGAATGAGAACATGGATCTATCATGCCTTGTTACCACTGTGCAGGCTGCTGGTGGAGGTGTAATGGTGTGGGGGATGTTTTCTTGGGACACTTAGTGCCAATTGGGCATCGTTTAAATGCCACGGGCTACCTGAGCATTGTTTGAATTTTAATTGAATTTGAGCATTATATATATATATATATACACACACATTTAAAATGTGTGGACCGTTTGAGTTTCTAATGGGTTTTTTTATATTTTTGTGAAGCATTTTAAATGCTTTCAGACTCGAGTTTTCCATCTTTGTAAAATAAATCTTCTCTTTTTTTGAAAAGTGAAGTATTAATTTGAGGTCGTTCTGAATGATATGACCCTGTACACATAATCTATTGAGAGAAATAAAGATGACTTTGTTAAAACACTTCATAAACCAAACTTTGCTTGAGGGAAAACTTTACATCTGTATCATTTGTAAATGAGTCAGATGAAGTTGATCTTCCTCGTGACAAATAGATCTCAAGGGTACAGCAAAGTGATACTCTGCATCTTTGCTGGCTCTTCATAAAGCTGCACATCCCCAGTGCTAAACATAGCAGAGACTAATGAGACTCGGAACAATTAAATTCACCACTGATCTGGCCTTGCTTATCCTGCTGAGAGAATCAAAGAGTCAGCACAGACTATCTAATTTAAGATGATTTCATTACCTGATGCAGTGAATACCATTTGGTGTTAAATGTAGGCAAAACTGGAGTTTGAATTGCCTTTAACATGAATGGTATATGTGCAATCATCTTATATGTCCAGTGTTGGTGAACAGCCTGGACTCATTATTAATACATTTGTATTAATATAACTTTCAAAGATACTAAACATACTTTTTGTATGTTTAGATATGCTAAAATGTACAATATGAATGTACGTACAATGCTCTCTCAAAATCAGTTCCAAACGTCATTAAAATGACATGTTGCAGTCGCAGTCCTCTCTGGCGATATATAATAGTTTAAGCTTAGAAATGAAGTTATTAATCCATGAAAATGTTAATCCGGCTACAGTTCACTCTGTAAAGGCGCACATTTCCCATTTTCAAATGTACGTTGACTTAAACACGACATGTCGCAATCTGTGGCGAAGCAGGTGAGAGCCAATGAGCATTTGATATAACTGCCGTAAAAAACATGTCATAACGCTTCTTGAGGGCAAAATTTTTTGAATGTGAACAGTTTTTGAATGTGAATTCATCGTAACGAGCGCAGGATGTGACGTTTATTATCGCTGCTGAGAATGGAGATGAAGATCACTGAGAAAAGGGCTGAATGTGGATCTGTTCCTCTCAAACGTATGGATTCTAAAGATTTGGATTACAGCGAGCAAACAAAATTGATGTTTTTTTGTGAATTTATGTTGTGTTTTGGTGTATGTTATGGTTCTATTCTCAGTCGCTGTATAGAGGAAAATGTATTTTGTGTCTCACGGCAAACAAACTAAATATTACAAAATGGTTAAACAATTAAAGTTATTTATTTTTAAGGTTTTAAAGTGTAGTCTTGTTTAACATTATGTAATCCTCCGAAACAAGTTTGCAGCAGAAGTCAATGTTATTATTTCTTATTAAGCAGATACGTAAACATGTCATTGATATGACAATTCAAAACAATAAAGTAAAAACATTAATGCCACAATTTTAATATTCATAAATAGGAATACGTACAAATTAGTATGTCGGTAAAATTGTTCATACGAAAATATTTTACGTTTTAGTGCTGCCGATACATCAATATTATACGCTTTAGTGTAATACTGCGATATTAGTGAATACACACATTTTCTCATGAGATCACATTATGGTGAGAAATAAACGTATAACTACATGAAGTATTAGATTTGAATTATAGAGACAATTTGGCCCACTTTATATTAGGGGCCTTATGTACTTACATAAAAAGTTTTTGTGTTAATATTGTATATTGTATTGCAAAACACCTTTGCTGATAGTGAGATGGGTAAAGTTAGGGTCCGGTGTGGTGGGATGGGTAAGTTTAAGGGTAGGGTTAGGTTAAGGAAGGACCATCTAATATAAAGTGGGTCCGAAACTAAGGTTAAATAACTCTAACATATATATATATATATATTTTTTTTGAAATATGGGTACAAACCTAAATTCAGTGACATCAAAACTATTTTCAGATTTATGGTAAAGCTTTATGTGCTAATAAATAAATACATGTCATTTTTCGACATGTAAGCATCACATACATGCGCGCACACACGCACACACACACGCACACACACACACACACACACGTTGGGTTTTCATGTTTTATGGGGAATTTCCATAGACATACTTATAACTCTATATTATAAGCCCTATATCCTTAACCCCTAAACCTAATCATCCCAGAAAACTTCACTTCATATAATTTATAAGCTGTTTTCTTCATGGGGAAAAAAACAAACAAAAAATGTCTCCATTACATAGGGTATAGGTCCAATACATTTGCTAAAAAGAACTTTATATGCGTCTTTGTGTATATGTGTGTGTGTGTCTTCATGCCCATGCATGTTTTTCAGTGTGTGTTTTTGTGCCATTTAATTACATGCTGAGCCCGGCTTGAGAGCCATGACTGATGGAAAACCATTCTCCACCATTAGATTCCTGTTCATTAGGCCCAACCACGCTCTGCTCTCCACCCAAAATCTATCACCATTTTCATTCTTCCTTCTTCGTCCTCCCTTTCTCTCAACACATGCACTCCCAACCTTTTTTTCCCCCTTCTCTCCCTCTCTCCATCCCTCTCTTTCACACACACACACACACACACACACACACACACACACACACACACACACACACACACACACACACACACACACACACACACACACACACACACACACACACACACACACACACTCCTACAAGCCCTGGAGTGCTGATGAGGACTTTTAGTGCTAATCTGTAATGTGCCCCATATATTTAAAATTTCTGCTGAAGCAAGTGTCTTGGCCAATTTATGTAAGGGTAAGAAAAAATGTTTATATGCAAATGGGGGGTGAGGAAAAAGCGATGAGGTACTGTATTGTTGGACGAAAAGGGAGTGTACATGGGAGGAGAAGAGTTGAAATTAAGATCAAGTGGACATGCTTTCACATGCTTTGTTCATTATTCAATTTTCCATGTTACAGTACAGTACATAAATGTGAATAATGGCAGGTTGATGGATTGACGTGGTCATGTGAATAAAAAGCCCTGCTCAGTACTGAACGAGTGAGTATGCGAGAGGCATTTCAACACTTTGGGCGTAAATGAATGAGAGAATAAAACAGACAGCGCAAAAGATGGCCATATGTCCGTGAATTAGTGAGGCAGGACATTAGCTCATATAGATATAATTACACAGGTCAGCGATTGAATGAATTTGCAAGTGCAGGAGTTTTTGACTGAAAGAATAAATGAGGGAGTAAAGGAATGCATTAGCAAATACGTAATGAAACGAGAGCAAGTAAATGAAAAAAGATGATCTTCCGACAGTGAAAATCTTCAACCAAGTGATTTTCAAACTTCCCTGCACATCGGCATGATGTTCCTGGACAGAACGCCATCCTCCAGTGTCCTTGTCCATACCCTAGTCTATCTGTTACTCCCCAGAGCGAATACACGGTTTTGACACGATCAGAACTTTTACCAGATGCTGTGGCTGCGCTGTAGGCATCCTCATCCGCCCAGAAACACGACGGCAGATGGCCACATTCCCAGCCAGAGAGGACAAGCATCTGCAGATATACAGAGATAGAAAAACTATGCACTGGGATTAGTGAGTGGTGGATGTGTATAAGGAAGTGGGATAAAATGCTGATCATATATGCAATTATGTGTCGTCTTAGTGAATAACCTCCGTAATTAGTACATGATATGAAAAACCTAATCATTTTTTATGACAATCAGTATTTGGCAGCATCCAAGTTTTTACGTAATTGTATTTAATCATTTTTTTGCTGAGGCCTTTCCTTCCCCATGGTGTGCATTTTGTATAAAGAAAGATCAGGAAATTATTAAGAAGAAAAATGGGATTAGGAAACATAATTGGCCAGATATGAACGTGTCACCTAAATGAGTATTTTATTTGCATTGCTTATACTGGCCATTGGGACTGATATGATGCAGTTAATAGCTGAATGAATGCAATGGATGCATAAATCTCCAGCAAGTGCTGAATTTATGTTCTTTGAGCAGCTCAACAGAGGGGGAAATTATGATTTTTTTAGGTTCACCGTGTCTTCAATCCTTGAATTCATTTTACGTTTTAGCCGAGAACAATGTCATGGTTATAGTGTTGTAGACGTCCTGCTATGGCTGTGAAAACATCAATAAAAGGCGTTGCATTTGCACTTTGAATGCATGCGTGTGTATTTGTGTGAGTCCGCGTAAACAGACCAGCATGGAAAAACAGAACTCGCTTTTATCCCATAAAACCTTAATAAATCAAACTGTCAAAGTTGAATAATTTTCACTACTATAATTTATCATTTTATAAAATAATAATAAATACAATCTGTCTTTAAACATAGCAGCAAAGTACTTTCAACGTCTACACATGTATAAACCTTTTTAAAATAAATAATCTTTCCATTCAGACACGCATGAGAACTATCTTTCAATATCTATGCTGTAGATCTTTCTCCATCTTTTCGTTATACACATTATACACATTTGCACATTTTCTCCTGTTTCTGTGGTTAAGAAAATAGCAGTGACACTACTGTTGTGTTGTAATGTACAACTGACAATAGTCATAGACATTTTACAATACATTTACTGCCAGTTCATTTTGAGTAAACCTAGAGTAAGTGTAAGAGATCGCTAGACCCACCGATATGTGCATTGATGATAAATTCATAAGCATCATCTCATTTAATGGCATTTCAAGATTTATTTCATTATAATTTACAATAACATCACATTTATTAACATCATTTAATTAAATCACAAACAGTGAACTATACTTATGTATTAAAGGGGTCATGAACTGGCTTTTTTATACACTGTTGTCTGAGGTCAACTTATGACGTTTGCATGGTTTTTACATTCAAAAACATCATAATGAATAATAGGCTAGTTTTGAGCCTAGCTCCTGAAACTTTTCAGTTTATGGGCGTTCTCCACTGAAGACTTGAAAGTAAACGCCCACTGCTATGATTGGATAACAGTTTTGCATATTATAATGAGTTTTGACTCCCCCTCAGTACACCTGGGGAATTGTTTTGAAAATTCCAATGTGGAAAAATGGCAACTGTAATGATTCGCCCATACATATTCTACCCAGATTCTGATTCCGAATCACGGGACCAACACCAATAAACCAACACCTCAAATACAAAGGACACTCCAGTCTGTGACAGCGTGGTACGTTATCAGAAATTATGTTTAATTCTAATCAAAAGATACCAAATGATAGAATATAGTCGGATCCGTTTTTAATCTCATTCTGTCAGCAAATCCAGTCTCTTGTTTAAAAAATAATCGACAGTGAAATGATGCAACCAAACGCTCAGTGTCTTTACCCACGTGAGATGGAACTTCATTAAAAAATAATAATAATTCAACCTTATTCCAAATATTGGAATCCAAAGTAAGCTTTACAATATTTTGTAAACTTCAACAGCATTTTATCGCTTGGTAGCTCACACGGAAGAGAAGACAATGCTGAATAAAGTCGTAGTTTTTGATGTTTTTGGACCAAAATGTATTGTCGATGCTTTAAAAGAGTCTAACTAACTCACTGATGTCACATCGACTACTTTGATGATGTTCTTCATACCTTTCTTCTTACCTCTCTGGACATGGACTGCAGAGTGTGCATACACTTTCAATGGAAGGACAGAAAGCTCTCGGACTAAATCTAAAATATCTTAAACTGTGCTCTGGAGATGAACAGAGGTCTAACGGGTTTGGAACGACATTAGGGTGAGTCATTAATGACAGAATTTTCATTTTTGGGTGAACTAACCCTTTAAGGTTGAACCACTGGAGGCACATGGACCATTTTAATGATGTCTTTACTATCTTTCTGAAAATAGTCGTTGTGTTGCTGTCTATGTGGGGTCAGAAAGATCTTGGATTTCATCAAAAAAAATCTTAATTTGTGTTCTGAAGTTGAACAAAGGTCTTACGGGTTTGTAACAAGGGTTAACTAC
Source organism: Gobiocypris rarus (assembly GCA_023029165.1). Classification (NCBI taxonomy): domain Eukaryota; kingdom Metazoa; phylum Chordata; class Actinopteri; order Cypriniformes; family Gobionidae; genus Gobiocypris; species Gobiocypris rarus. The sequence goes on from CM040912.1 coordinate 21,441,104, forward strand.
ATTTTTGGGTGAACTACCCTTTAAATTATTACCGAATTGAACCTTTTTTTTTTTTGTAAAGTGTAACCATAATTATTTAATTGTCCTTTGATATATATAATCTTTGAAAGAATCAACTCCTAATCAACAAAAAACAGGCATAGTATCCAAATCAGCCTCCAGCTCCCTGTGTCCGTGGGAACCAAAAACTGACCTGATGTCAAAGCCAGCCTCTCTTCTATTAGGTGCCATGGCAACCCAGAGGCTTTGAGGCTGATAATAGCTGACACTGTTTCTGTGGTGCCGGCGATCAAGAGGGTCCCTCTATGTGAGGGGCCAAAGGAAGCCAGGATAACTAACCCTGAAGCTCTTCATCAAGAAACCTAGCAGCAGGCTCAGGCTTTCGACACGCTGAGCTACTTCAGACAGTGGGAGGTGTGAATCGTTAAACTGCTATTTAGAATTTTAAAAATCCATTAACAAGAACTTTTTGCAGAGATAATGGATGCATTTATTTTGCTGTTGATTTAAAGTGCAACATGTATGTTGTAAATAGACATGATTAATGACCGGGTAACTGTACATAATCCCTGACATACAATTGGTATATCAAAAATATTTCAAGTCATAGTTTTTCTTAAAATAAATAAATATGTGGACATGAAATATTGATTAGAATTTTTTATTTTATTTTAGCTATGTATTAGATGTTTAAACAATCTGTAAGTGACAAAGGCAAAGCTTAATGAAGCTATGAAGGAGAGTGCGACGAAGGGAAATGTCATTTTCACCATTCACAGATATATGGAATTCACAAATCATGTTCATGGAATGAATGTAATGAAGTATTTTTTGCATTACCTACATTTGATCACACCATTTGATGTCATTGTAATGAATTAATTACAAGGAATGTGAAATGTAATGCTATATTAACCTGGTAATGATATGTTAAATGATTTGGTGGGTTAATGTTGCAGCAGAACCCACACAGAATTATGTACAATAGTTCCCACTTTATATTAGGGGGCCTTAACTACTATGTACTTACATAAAAAAAATAAGTACAATGTACTTGGTGGTATGGGTAAGTTTAAGGGTAGGGTTAGGTGTAAGGAAAGGGTCAACAGTGTCATTATAAATATATCTACAGAAATTAACTACAGATCTAATTACATGCAGCTCTATTGCTTACTAATTTGTTAATCAGAGTTTCTTGTTAGTGACACTTCTCGTAAATTGCTCCATGCATCACTCGACCACATCCGTGATGGTAATATTCGGAAACGGTATGGTGTTGCCTCAATATCTGACAAGCTATGTAAAGCCCGGCTTCAGTGGTACGGCCATGTCCGGTGCACTGACCATACGATGCTTGCCAAAATGGGATTCCAGCTGGAAGCCAGTGGAACACGACTCAAGCAGTGTTGGCTCGATACACTGCACAACGACCTCAAGCTTACCGGTTTGCATCCCGATCAAGCCGAAAATCGCATCAAACAGTGCCAACGATCCATAAAAGCGGACCCTGCTACCACGTGGAATAAACATTAAAAGAAAAGAAGAACTTGAGTTTATTGTTAGTTAATAGCAGTTACTAGAATGCTAATAGTGCGTTATTTGTATGTTCCTGTGTAGATTTGTTAATGAGGAAACCATTTTCTAAAGTGTTACCGGTATGTCTACTACTTTGAATGAGATGTTAAACCGAGGTCTTGACTCTCTGTGGTCTTTAAAATTCCCATGGCACTTCTCATATAGAGTAGGGGTGTAACCCCAGTGTCCTGGCCAAATTCCCTTCATTGGCCCTTATCCATCATGGCCTCCTAATAATCCCTATCCACTGAATTGGCTCTATCACTCTCTCTCCTCTCCACCTGTTGAATGGTGTGTGATGAGCACATAATCCAAGTGGATGCTGCATACTGGTGGTGTTTGAGGAGAGACACCCTGATATGATTGTAAAGCGCTTTGGGTGTATAGCAGTGCTATATAAATGCCTCATAATTCATTCATTCTTTAAATGTTCAAAAGTCATTGCTAAAAATATGGTTAATATGGATGAAATAAATGGGGAATTTCAGACAGCCATACATACACAGATACAGTCAGAGGCGTCAAACTGGGGGTAAAACCGGTACTGATACCAGGGCCCCAAGGGGAGAGAGGGCCCTTGAAAAGTCTAGAATAAATGTTGAGGGACATGGGGACCCATGCCTATGCAAGGCCCAGGATCTTCTGCTAAGCTCCTGGATACAGTAAGTGATAAACAGTTCTTATGAATTCATTGCAGATGTAAATGATTCACAGTTAAAGCAGCAAGGCTCCAGACAGTCAGCGTGTCGACTGCTGTCTCTTTACGTTTGAGGAGAAATCAAGCCAAAAGCTGAAGCAACATAATTCCATTCAAGACATCAAGCAGGGGGCAAGCGGATGTTTGTGACAAGAATATGATGTGAGTGTGCTCGTGTGCATGTGTAGGTCCGATCCTTTCATTCTCACACACCCCATGCCAACACAGGTGCCGCCGTCAGCATGCCAAGACATTGGATAATTGGCAATTGAAAATCAGGCAAGATAAAGAAGGGAAAATTACGGAACACAAAAGAAAAAGAGGACAGAGAAATATGCGTAAACCCCCCAAAATCACTGATAATTTGTCTTTTATCAACTTCAATAAGAATTTAATTTCTTTGGCAGTGGCGGTTCATAAGAGAATGACGCTGGAAATGGTGTTGCGGATCTGTGGAGAATAATTGGCTTTTAGCTGTGGAGGCAGATAGAGGGTGTACTGGTGGGGTGAGGAGGGGGAGAGAAATAGAGAGCTTGGCTCCTGTACAGCTGTGGCGGAGAGCCTGCAATGTGCTTGTGCTGATGACAGGGAGAAATAATTATGAACGGAAGAGCCAAGAATCAAATTTGTAAATACTGATTTTTGCATGTGCATGCGTGTGTGAAAGGGATTGAGAGTCAACTACAGTATTATCAGTGTGCTTGCTTCTTTCAGTGTTCCCGCAAATCCCCTTTTCTGAATCATCCCATTGTAACAGCAATAATTATGTTTTACCCTTTACTTTATTCCCCTTCCATTAGATGTGGATATAATTGATAGTGAAATATTATAAAGGCAGTACATCATTAATTAAAACTCTCCCGCATACTTAATGTCTGTATTTTATCTTGATGGATTTCAGACTAAATGAATCAGAACTCTAGATTAGGGCTATAGAACTTTATGAAGCTCTTGTAAATTTACAATTAGTATTTGTATTAATAATGTGGTATGTATTATGACCAAAATCGTATATCACAGTAGGAGTATTTTTATTTATGTATTGTCTATCTATCTATCTATCTATCTATCTATCTATCTATCTATCTATCTATCTATCTATCTATCTATCTATCTATCTATCTATCTATCTATCTATCTATCTATCTATCTATCTATCTATCTATCTATCTATCTATCTATCTATCTATCTATCTATCTATCTATCTTTATAATTCTACCACTTCTGATATATTACTATTATATATTAGCATATTGTATACTCTGTATACCCTGCTGCGTATTTACATGGGCATTTTGCATGTTATGCATACAGATTGCCATTTATATTTTCTTGTTGCACAATTAACGTGACCTTTCCACATGTGCAATTATCACTTGCATTTGAACTTTAACGTCACTTATAATATTTAGATGGATAAACACATGGATGGATAGGGTGCTGTTTTTAATTGTCTTTGAATATCAGTCCATAATGAGTGCAAACACAGCTTCACATTATGAAAAGCAAAAGACTCAAAACATTAAAACAATATCAGTATGACTGGATGAGTCATGTTTGAAGCCTTTGTAACTGCCAGTACATTAATATGGTAGGCTGTGACATTGCTCGGCAAAAACATAGAAACTAAAAGTGCCATGATGATTTAGGGCTACTTGTAAAGTAGCGCTGCTGGTATCTCCACAAAAGTGGACACTGTCAAGCAAGATTTCAGTTAATAACAAGCTAAATTTCAGTCTGTTCCTCACACAAAGCTGTCATGTGTGGTTTGCTTCTCTGGTTGCTTGCATGCAGGGAGGTCCAGTTAAATATTTACAATAGCTGAATGTGGCGTGTACTACCCAGATCTTTCTGTCTGTCCCCGGAACTCCTGGCATATGGTGCTGTTGGCACTCAACCACAACCACCCACAACTTCCTTTGTGTGAGTTTTCCTGAACCCCTTTGACCCACAAGCTCAAGTGTTTGACAAGCTCCATTGAAAAAAGCTCCCTCTCCTGGCTGAATTCCCAAACCAAGCTCTCTCTGTCACAAACATTCTGTTGGCATTCCTAGCAGTATGCTTGAATATCGGCAATAAACCTGGACTTGACACCAGTAGGGCTGCTTCTAGGAAGTGTCCTTCCCTCACTGGCATGAAACATTCAGATGATTAGTTTGCAAAGAAACTAAAACATAAGGGAAATATGCATTAAACATGATACGAAGAAATAACAATAGAAACATGTTTTATGACAACGTTTTCAAATGTTATGAGCAGAATTAATGGCTGAACCCTACTTTCATACTATATAGTAGGTGAAAAGCAGAATGTCTAAGTATTCTCTGAAATCATAAAACAGCAGAGAAGTTCCCAGATGACATACTAGTTTAGGTGAGTTTCTGAAGTGTGCATGCAATGGACACTTTACTATCCCATGAGGATTTGTGAATGGTAGCGAAACAATTCACGTGATTGGTAGAACACATAACAACGACAACATACAAAGAGATGTTTCTGCAAATGGTTTTGCTAAACAGGTTTTGTTATCATGTAAAGTAACATTGACTTACCACTGACCATCGCATTTCATTTTTTTTTATTATTATTATTCATTTAGTAATTCTAAATCAGTGAGATGAGCAAAAGCATGCTCACATTCGGTCTAGAACAACAATAGCCAACTATTTTTTTTTACACGGCGCACACAACAGCTCTGCACTGTAATCCCGATTCAGTCAGTCAATATATGGGAAAACAAAGCAACTTGTGTTACTTATTCTAAAAAGTAACAGATATTTTGTTGTAAATTTAAAAGTACTGTGTTAATTTACTAGTTACTTGAAAAATTAATCTGATTACGTTTTTTACGAGTTTCTTATAATGTGTTACAAGTTGTGTTTTATCATACAAAATCACTGGCACAATACTGAAGTTTACAGCTAAATCTAAAATGCCTGGGAATGTAAAGTCACAAGAAAGAGCAACCATGATGCTTACAAAGTTGTGTTTCAGTGAGCTAAAGTGTTACTGAGATGCAGCCTAATTTCTTCCTGTTCGGAGCTAGAACTGTGAACTTTATTGTGCCATTACTTTGAAAAATGCCCCTATAAGACTCAAACATTATTTCAATACTTTTCTTTTGGTGCCTTGGTCTAAAGATCATCTAGCACCTACATATGTAATGGTTTGACATAATTTGTTGGAGTAGTGAAAAAATTATTTATCAAAACCCAAGATGGCAGCAAATCTTGTGGGTTTAGACTCAAATCAATAATTTCATTAACCTCTGCATGCAGCAGGAAATTATGTTTCTGAAGTAGAAATTATGTTTCTAGAAGTAAAGGTTCAAAAGTCAGAAGTAGAAGAAAAAGACAAATTTGTTGGTATAAAACTGAGCAGCAAATCAGCTACCGGACAATCCCTGGATGCAAAGGAAAAATAAAATATGTCATTACAAAAACAAACGTTGGTGCTTGGTCTCTAAAATGATAAAAAGTTATAAAAATCTAGAAATCATTGTCTTTGACTTAACAGATACGATGTTTTTAATGTTTGACTGATCCAAATCAGAAGCTTTCAATTGCAAGTAATTGCTTATATTAACTCCATGTAATTATGTTTCATTGATAGGCTACATTGCTTTTTAAAGAGCATTTAGTTGTGTATTTCATTGTTTATACAATGCTGAATTATATGATTAACCAAGGCCCATGACAACATCCTTCTGACTCTGGATGTAAATAAATGTAAAGTGTCTTTAGAAAGATTGAGTGTAAACTGGAAAATGGATATAAATAGCACTCATTTATCCATTCAATAAGCACCAAGTAGCATATTAATAATTTCTCAGATTCATCCTTCTTTTACTGAATTAAAACAAACCCATTAACGAGGATTAACCGCTATGAATGGGAATATTTGGGAGCATTCCCAAAAAGCTTGAGTTCTCCCCCTCCTTCTCTTGAGTGGGCTCACTAAAGAAATGGCAGCTGAGCTTCTGAAGAGAAAGCAAATAAAATGACAGGGACTCACATTTAACTTCAAATGTTTGCCATTCTCATTTCTGTGTTCCAGTCGTAATAATCTCCAAAGCCTCTTTTTTTGATCTTCTTTTCTCGCCATCCTTCCTCCGATATTTCTCAGTTATTCTGCCAATTTTCTTTTTAAGGCTTTGTTTAGAACAAGGGTGGAACATCATATCATTGACTAATAATTAGCTGTCAGGATCCAGCAACTGCACCTATGGATGAATGAGTGCTGGAGTGTGATGGGTAACAGACTCCAGCAGTCATCCTTCCAGCCCAAGTTCATCTTTATGTCCCTACATGTTACAAAAGACTAATTACAGCCTAGAGGACAATCTTTCCCAGAACATGACCTCGTTGCTTTAACCTCCAGGGGAGTGGATGAGAAGAGGGAAGAAAACGGAAGAAGAAAAAGGAAATGAGAGTTGCACTGATGTTTTTCTCGCTGAGGAGTATTCTAATTATCACAACTCATAATCTGTGCTCTGGTAAGACAGTATCAACCAAGAAAATACATGCAAGCCTGTTGTTCTCTAAGACCTCATTTGGAGACCTGACCATTGTTTTAATATTAATATTACAAGAATCAGTTTGATTAGATGCACCGCTGTCAGAAAAAAAAGAAAAAAAAAAAGATTAAGGGAAGTGTTTCTTCTTCTCCATTTATTAATCTATCAATCTATTAATCTATTTTCATTGGTAACACTTTACAATAATTGGTTAATATGAACTAACCATGAACAACACCTCTGTTCAGCATTAGTTAGTGTTAACGTTAGTTAATAAAAATACAGCTGTTCATGGTTTGTTCATGTTAGTTAACAAGATTTTAATAATGCATTAGTCAATGTTGAAATTAACATTAACAAAGATAAATAAATGCTTTATGAGTGCAGTTCATTATTAGTTTGTGTTAACTAATGTAGTAAACAAATGAAAAGGGGAACAAGGCACTGTGTCCCACAAACAAGGACTTAGATGGTGAAATCATGCTGATTCCCTTACTCAGGTCTGCCACGGAACTGTCAGTGACACTTTTCACTGTGGCCACCACCCAAGGGCTGAAGACAGCTCCAACCTTAGTCTCACACTCATGACTCATGAAGGAGCAACCCGCTTAGAGACACAACCTCTTGGGTGGCAGCCGCAGCTTCACAAATTAAATGGGAGCTGCCTACTTAAGGAACCTGCCATTAGTGGGTAAGCATAAACCTTATATATCTAGAGGGACCTTGTGCAACCCCTGAACACCCCAGGGGAGCGTGTTAGTAGCAAAAAGCTCAACCCTGTCTGACCTAGAGTCAGTGCCTCGCAAGGCCAGCACTCCTGAATTTAAATTGAGATGGTATGCTTGAGCAAAACCTCAGAGTGATGGGAGTACAATGCTCACCCAAAACTGTGACCCCCAACTTCGACTAGGCTCGCTTAAGGAAAAGGTGAACTATGCCCACTAAAGGACACTAGTAAATACCTGCTTTAGTGTCAAATGTGTTAGAGTCTTCAAAATCTGTCTGAGCCAGAACAGAGCTACCCAAAGAGAAGATAAGGTAATTCTAGTAACGGGAGATGGTACGCTCCATGTTAGCCCCTACAGTCTGAGGATCATATCGAGCTCTCTTCTGGGAGCAGAGGGCCTACTTATAGAACCCCGAAAGGGGAGGCACAAGCTCAACCAAGCTATTGATCTCTGGAGGACACTTGGAAATTGCCTGCTTAGGGTGCCCTGAGTGAGTGCACAAGGGAGCCACCTGCTTAAGAACCCACTATAGGGGGAGGCAGCTGCGACCTTGCAGATATGCTATAGTTGCATTCTAGGGAAGCTGCCTATTAAAGAACCTGAAAATAGGGAAGGCAGTTTCCGCTAGATATATGAAGGAGCCTCCTGCTTAGGGGACCCCCAATTCTGGGAGAGAAAGCTAAGACATTATTACCACAAGGGAGCCACCTGCTTGTTTAACACCAAATCAGGGGGGAGGCGACCTTGAAGCTTCAGCATATCAAAAAGGAGCTTCCTACTAAAGCCCCTTAAAAGGAGGTGGCTGCCCCTAGGTTGTCATAAGGGAGTCATACCTGTTTCTTAATGGAACCCACACAGAGGTGGAAGGCAGCTCACCTTACCTTGGAGATCGATGTAGCTGCCTAAATGGAGCTCAGAAGAGGGACGGATTTACCAGAACGACTCTCTGTAGCGAGAGGAGGCCAAACTACTATATATATTTTGATATATATATATATCAAAGTTTGACCTCCTCTCACTATAGAGAGTTGTAAATTCATGTCCCATTTACACTTTACACTTTAGATGTATATCACATCTTACAGGTTAAGCAAACATTACATACCATTTTTGTATTTTTACATTACATCAAAACCAAGTATAAATCTCATATATTTTGTTTTTATTTATTCCAAAATAATTTATCAGTTACTTTTTAATTAGTATTCCCATTAAAAGCATCATCATGCTATAGGGCAGTGGTTCTCAAACCTGTCCTGGGGACCGCTCACCACTTAACCTTTTGTATGTTCCCCTCATCAGACACATCCAATTCAAATCTTGCAGGCTCTGCTAATGAGCTGATGAGTAGATTCAGGTGTGTTAGATGAGGGGGGCATGCAAAATGTGCGGTGGTGAGGGGTCCCCAGGACAGGTTTGAGAACCACTGCTATAGGGTGTCCATTAAAACTCAATGGGATCAGAGGACTTTACCTGCGGGTGTCGCTGTTGGACAGTGTTACTTTAGAAAAACAAGTCATTTATACACTTTTTGGTGTCAAATTTTGTAATATTTGCGTTGTTTTATTATTTTAATATGGATTATTTTCTCATCCAATTTTTTGAGGAGGACACGTAGCTACTCAAGGGGAGCCATCTTTAACCTCAATTCTGCATCTAATGCGTCAAATTATTCAGAAGCAGTACCAGAGATAGCAAGTGGAGCTAAAACAAAAACATTCCTGTTCGACTCCTCCTGCGCTCCGCCTACAACCCCCATACTCTATCCCGCCCCATCACAATGGCGGTCGCAGGACGCGAGCTGCAGAGAGTAGATGCTTGACTCTAATCCCTCAAAAGAGAGTCAAGCCTGGGTGGAACAAATGACTGATACCGCATCACACAACAAGCAAGAACAAAGTGAGAACAGCCACAAATGCATAATTTTTGTGTTTTCACTGTGGTATGCTAGGGGGCGCTATTATGCGTCTTCTGATTGAGTACAGAATCTCCTCAAAACACAGGTGAAAAAGATCCCAAAAAGCAAACAAGTGATTGTATGTAAGAAGATGAATATGTAAAATAATTTGATTATCAACATTAATCAGCAAATACATCAAAACTATCGAATGTTACTGAATGAAATGTCAACCCAGGCTGAGCTATGGGACTGTGCAAGCATTAGGGGTGTTAATAGACTCGATCTACTCCATCTGTGTTTTGATCATCGCTCTGAATTCGATCTGGATGTAGTCTTTGACAAAAGAGTGATTTTCTCAGCTTTTTGTTCAAAATGTTGCTTTTTTTAATGAAACTTACTCATATTCAAGTGTTGATAAAAAAGGAATGCATGGAGCTAGAATAAAACTATTCCTTTTTTTTTTTTTTAAGCAGAGGGTCTGCTTTTTCTTTTGATATATTGCATGCTCAGACATTCACACATCAAAATATTCTATGGGCCATTACATTTTTGTGAAAATGATCAAAAACACTGGTAATGTAAAAAAAAAAAAGAAGAAAAAAAGAAGCAGCTGGTGGGGAAAGAGTTAAACACACAGGTGGACAACACTGGAGATGACTGACACAAAGGAGATGGAAACACACTGTAATCACTGGCGTACCATCAGCACTCTGGGACACAGAAACATAGTCCTGCCCATGTGTGACTTAGGTGTGTGCTTAAATGCTTTGGGGATGAGTGTGCTGATCAGGTGCAGGTGCAGATGATGGTTAAGTGAGTGCAGGTGATGAGCAGTAGGAATGCTGGGAATTGTAGTCTATAGTATATATCAGCAATAATCCCGACCCTGTGGTAGTCTTGCTAGTCACTTTTCAAAACAGTACTCTTAATCATATCACTGCACAGACGTGTTTGCGGCACTGCTGGTCTGAGAGCAGCAGGTCTCTGAAGCAGCTGTGTGACTTCATCAGTGAGACACATGCAGCTACAAACAACGGGGACAGGCACACTGTTATTTGTCCTGTGAAAGATAAGGGGATAATGGCAGATGGATGACCTTAAAAGAATAGTTTACCCACAAATTAAAATGCTGTCATTTACTTACCTTCATGTTGTGCCACTGAGAAAAAAATAATAATATTGAAAGAGCTATTTTCATACAAGTTCATAGTGACCATTTATGTCAGTCAAACCCCAAAAAGGACAAATATATTCTGTTGACTATAACAAGTAATGCTGCACCTAGTATATGTCAACTAACTCTCAGAGTATTAGTTGAGTATTAGTGCACTGTTAAAGGGTTAGTTCTCCCAAAAAATAATATTACCTCATAATTAAGGTCGTTCGACACTCATCTTTGGAACACAAATTAAGATATTTTTGTTGAAATCCGATGGCTCAGAAAGACCTCCATTGGCAGCAATGCCATTTCCTCTCTCAAGACCCATAAAAGCTACTAAAAACGTTGTTACAAAGTCCATCTCACTACAGTGTTCCTACAATCCCAAAGAATAGTTTTAATTTTAATTTAGTTTAATTAGTTTAGTTTTAACTAAAAAAAACAACTAAATAACGACTTATACTGTATAGTGATGGGCCGATTTCCCAACACGGCTTCACGAAGCTTCGGAGCGTTATGGAAATCACCAAAGTCATGTGATTTCAGCAGTTTGGCGGTTGAGTCTGAATCACTGATTCATAACACAGAAGCTTCGAAGTGGTATAAGAGGTTCGAGTTAGAAGTTGATAGGTTTAATGCTGCCTTCACATGCTATCGGATTTATCGTAAATACTAGTTTCCTGGGTAAACATTGCACATGAACGCCCTCTGATGTCGTGTTTACCACTGGGAAGTTCGGACATAATTTTGATACCCAAATTCCTAAGATGGGCATGCCATAAACTTTAAACATGGTGGAGGGGAGAACTACTGCTGTGACAGGTATTATTTAGTTGTTTTCCCCAAAACAGCTATATCGTCTAGTCTTGTCATTTATGTAGTGCATATTTACATACAAGTAATCATTTGAAATGTATTGTATGTTTTATACACAGCGAAAATAGCCTGCATTTGACCGAATCGTCTATCTGGCATAGTAAATGTTTTTTTATTGTTGTGCATGTGACACTACAATTTTACTACACTATAATTTTTGTTTCAATAAGATTTTCTCAATTACCTGTGTTCTCCATGATTCCTGTTCATTCCGACAACAAAGCACTTGAATGCAACAAGCTCGTAATTACGACTTCAGAAGTGGGAATTATCAAATTTCCAATAGCACGTGAAGGCAGCATAATTAATGGGAGCATTCAGTTCATACAATTAGTAATCAGTTTAAATAATTATAAAATATTCATAAGTTGGCAAATACAAAAAAATGTTTATGTTTTGCATTAATTCATAATGTTTAGTAAATGCATTTGATGTTAAATCTAAATGTTAACATGGTTAAAATAGTTAAAAGCATCTGATTGGTCGAATTGTGTGTACGTCTACTCATTATCAGAAAGTTCTTGTTAAAAAAACGTTGTAAATGGAAGCATCACATTATGAGTGTTTACTGACAAACATATTCTCCATTACAGGGGTACTACACTTGCAAAGTTACTTATAGACAGTAAAATGTCTCTTGGGGGACCATTAAAATAAAGTGGTAGAAGATATTAAGCTAATACTACTTACACTCTACTAATACCCTAATGAGAGTTAGTTAGCATGTACGTAGCTGCAACTTTACTTGTACACACTGCAGGTAAATTTGATTGTCAGTTCACCTTTTAGTGCTTAATCCTGTTCTGTACACACATGGTTCAGTAATTTACGGGATTGACAACCGCATTTACAAAAATTTTTACACAGCGTGTATGGAACTGAACAACTAGTTGGAAATGACCTTTTTTAACATGCATCAGATATGTTTCTTTCTTCTTTATGTGCGAACGGTGCGGTGCAAGAAATCACAGGGAAAATGGTACGAGCCTTGACTCATTCATGTTGTCAGATCTTGCTAGTAAAACAGAACAAGCCAACAGTAAACATTGACCTGTATTACTGGAGATATATTATTTGCAATAGTACACTAACAATATCAGCAAGTACATAATACTTGGTGTCTGTCAACCCTCAGTACTTCATATGCATTTGCACATTAATGCAAGTCTACAATATAATGCATCTGTGTTGGATGGTTGAAAGGCTGTCAAGCTGTGTGATTCAGGCATGTGCCAGAAGCAAACGTCTTATCAAGTGCCGGTGAATATTAAAGTTACCAACCAGTCAGTGGTGCACCACATGAGTGAAAACAATCATAGAGAGAAAAAGAGAAACCAAAAACAGACAGCGAGAGAACCAGGAAGACAGAGGGGTAAAGGCATCTCTCATTTTCTCTCTGCCCTCCTTTCCCATGAGCACTTTGGCGCAAAAATGGCAAATGATCACGCTCCCGTGAGCACCATCTGCCAGCATGTACTCTTAAAGATTCTGTCTCCTCGCTCGCGCTCGCTTTTTCCATTTGTCTTGTTTCCTCTCAAACTCATCCTTTTTGTCACAGTTTTTAAATCATCTGTGCTTTTTCCTGTTTGTCTCTCAGTTACAAATACTACATTTTGACCCAGCTTTTCCTTATTTAATAATGTATTGCCTGGTTTGAGTGCACGTATTTTAGATTCAAATAAGAGCACCCACTGGAAATAGCACACTCCATCTCTTTTTTATTATTATTTCTTGCAAGAAAAATATACATACAATAGACTTTGTTCCAAATACATGCCAAATATGTGAGCAGCAACAATTTTCATGTTTCACAGACTAGGAGGCACCCAGGGAATTTTCTGTAACTCCCCTGATAGACGCGAACAACAAACATACTGCCGCATCTGAGACCGTCCTCAATATTCACTGAACCCCATGCTTTTGTGTAATTACGAGTTTGTGCAAAAGTACATTTGCCTGAGCTTTTTTATGGCTTCGGCGTTCAACTTCATTTTGGCTGTGGATGCTGTGCCTGAACTTGTTAATCTGGTTTCTGCATAGAGCATCTCCCAACCAGGCTTGGCATTACGCATTGCTGGCTCAAATATGCTGGCTCAGTTATTATAGAACAGTTTTCCCTTGCAGTAACTGCTCTCATATCAGAGTCCAGACAGGGAGAGTCCGTGCACATGACAAATGAGCCACATACATGAATGGTCTGAATGATGATGGTGGTGCTTGAAATGTAAAAGTAAAAAAAAACAAAAATTGTGTTTCATTGAATGACATAGGAGCACAATTACAGTGATGCACTTATATTTAAATAGTCAACTTTAGACATTCTACCTAATATAAGTAACTTTGCAAGTATGTCAACTTATTCTACTAATCCTGAACCTAACCTAACAGTCTACTAATACTCTGAGTTAGTTGACTAGTTACTCATAGTAAGTTAGTTAATACTAGAATGTCAATTTTAAACCTGCGTATAGTGGATAAATAGTTTTTATTCTTCAGTAAGAAGAATATGATATAAACACATATACTAAATAGATTACTAAATGTATCCATGGCGCTGCCTTAAGTCATGTGCCCAATATCATGGTGTAGGATGTTAAATGATGATATTTTCATTCTGACTTGCTAGAGCCAAAGCCTATCATCAATGATTTTGTACTACATCTCAGAAGTGAATTTGTCATTCCCAGTCTCAAAGCATCTGCTGCTGATCGCTACAGTAGCAAACATGTTTTCAGTTCATTTTGTCTGTGTGTTCTAAACCACAAATAGTTTATTACATGTAATAAATGTGCCACGGTGGCTTCTCCAGTTGCTATTGCTACAATCTAAATTAGTGTACTTTGCACAGCCAACTGATTAAAATATAGTTTTGAAATACAGTATTTTTGTAATTGGGCTGCTCACAGTTAGCTGAGAAAGAAAGCTGAGACCGATGTCCAGTGATGTTACTAACACAGAAAATCATAAGGTATCTGTTTACTCTGTATGTTTAGGATTTGGTTAAGCCTGTTGGCTATATTTCAAGCTATTGCATTAGAAATCCCTCACATCCAGTAGCCTCTGTATTGAGCTGAAAGTAGTATGATGTAACTTCTGAAACTTAAAAGCTCAAAAAGACTTTCTTCTGATTCAGGAAGACTGAGATGTAAATACATTTACAGTAATTAGAACACTACTTTAAGGAGTCTGGGCTATTCTGAGGTTTGGAGGTTTTTGGGAGTATGGATAAAACTCTTAATTGCAACATAGCCACATTAGGAGTGATGAGCATTTAATGGACAACATGGGCATGAAACAGGAGGACAGGAGGTCAAATATGAAGTTAAAGATAATGGCTGCATCTAAATGTGCATAATCTCACTTATTTTGCGTACTTTGTGCACCCTAAAAAGTATGTTCTATATAGTATGAATGTGTGTAGTCTGTAGTATGAATGATATTCACATGTACTACATTTGCCATGTTGTCATTATTATGTGACCTACTAGCGTCAATTGCGTCACTTCACTTCCATTTACAAATCCTCTCCTGTGGCCTCATGGAATAGTCAAGTGTCCATCGTATACATACTTCATAATTTTGCCGTAAGTACTATGGCATCAGGGTACATTTTACCTACTCCTTTATGAGTGAATTCGGACATGCTTCTTTTGCCACATACTGATTTCTGCCTACTATATGTGATGTGATCTACGAAAACCCATCACATGGTGAAATTTTACCTTTTACAGCTTTTGATATCATAAAATATCATTGATATCATGAAAGCTGGGATCAAGTTCTTTTTAAATATATTTTTATTTATTTCATGGCTTGTCTGAAACAAAAGTTATGGTTATCTGAAGTCGGCTGATCGCTATGATTTTTAGGGACGGAATTTTGAGAAAAACGGTCACCCCTTTTTTCTTCGCATAGACATGAAGATGCACTATCCAAACTTAAATGGCTGTAACTCAAGAAAGCTTTGGAATATAACCTTAAGGTTGGTCTTGTTTTAAAGAAGACACTTGGCAGATCATTGTAGAAGTCAAATAAATTATGAAAGCAAAATTTAAAAAAGTTATAAAAGTTTAAGTTTGTGAAAATGTAAAAATATATATTTTATAATAATATTGTATATAATAGTTTATAATAATATGCCATTTACAAAACATTATTTACTCTAAAACTACAACACAATTAAAGCCAGGAATATGAACAAGTTGTGTTCCAATTTTTAGGTTGATATTTATTAAAAATGAGCTTTCAGTAAGATTTTGTTTGGCGCAGTACCAAACTTTTGACACCCAAGCTCCATTACTGACCAAGAGCGCCTCCATTTCCATATGGTTTGAGTGATCTTAACCATATTTTTCACTCTCTTAACACCACAAAGACAGTTCAGCCATCAAAAAAAAAAAAAACATTACATGTAGAATAAAGGTGTATCAAAGCACATTTCCCGCTAGTCCTATGAAAACTACGGCACGCAAAGTTTTAATTTAATAAAACGTTATTGTATTGTGAAATGGCGGAGCAAAAGAGAACAACATCAGAGTCGGAAGTAACTGATCGCTTTAATGATCTCGTTCGCCTCAATCAGCTTAATCCTGGTGAAGTCAGTGCCCTAAATGATCATATATAATGGATTATTTTACATCCAGGGATGATGGAGAAGTTACTGAAGAGAGTCAGTTTAGCTATGCTGCCGGTGCGCTGTGATTGCTATTCTTGTACACTAGCGTGATGCCGCGATCTAGACAACGGGTGATCAAAGTTCAGAGACTGCCCCTGATAAACAATGGAAAACTTATTTCACTACTTACTAAGTTGCTGTTCTCTTCAGAGTACGTTAGCTAGTCCCTTTGTGTAATGATGCAGCTTATAAATTCCAGTTTTCATATTTTTATATTCAGTTCAGACCTTTATTTTGAAATAGCGATGAACACAGAAAAAAAAAAAAAATTGGTAGACAACCTATTTGTTTTCATGCCAAGAGTTCAAAATAGCATCCAGTCAATTTTTTTAGATAAAAAATTCTGGAAATGTTTTAAATATAAAGGAAAAAATATAGAGTTTGCATTTGTGATGCAGCGGTGAGCTAATGCTATAATGCTTTTTATATTTATTAGAGGATGAATTAAAATCAAATACAGCCAAACTGCCTACTTCCGAATAGGATGTCTAGCCTACTTCATAAAATGTATGAAAATTGTGGAAATCTATGGCGTTTTTGCAGCTTGCAACAAACTGCTATTTTCTGCACTAATTAACATGAATTTTGCCAAGATATTTTTAGAAATGATAGACAAGATGTTATAGAATAATAATTTAATGAAAACCCAATTTTGACAAAAATGGACTTTCAACCTATTATTCGATCTAGCTGAAACCGTTCCAGCGCGACATCCGACGGGTTTTCCCAGATCGCATCACATAGTGTGTGATTAATTGTTTCCAAACAGGTGTCCCAAACCTATTAGCCCAAAAAGTGTTAAGTTATTGAGATATAGACTTTTTTTAACTGTTTGAAGCATGACCCTAATGATTTGAGAGCTGCAAGACAGTAACGAGTGAGTGATAGTAGTGAATAATGAGTGATATTTAATTAACTGTAGATATCTGCTTGAATATGTCAGCAGTTGCCGTTACACAATACATTTGGCCAATTGGCATGGGCTATTTTTGGATGTTTCCTTGTCTATTGTAGTCAATATGACAAGCTTTCTGTTTATCTGACATTTGTACTAATTGCCATTAAAGATCAAGAACTAATGAATTTACAAGCTTTGGCATGTTTTTCACCTACAAGTCTGTTGTGATGTTGTTGGTACGTTTGTTTACATGCTGAAAACGATGGTTATAGGGGAGCAAATTTAAAGAGGTTTAGCTGACAAATCTTAATAATTTGTGTTGCTTAACCTGCATAGAACACTCAAATTACCTAATAAATATTAATGAGCCACAATGGGAGGAATGTTTTAGCTCAAGAACCAAGATTCTTCATTTAGTGTGGTACCCCATATAAAAATAAAAAAAAAACCTGTATGGTTCATATACAGCAACCATATAGCTTCCTTACTTAAATCAGCTAGAATTGTCTTATGTGTTTCAAGTCCAATACATGTCCTACACAAAATCAGACCATTTATGGCTCATTTTTATACTAAAAAGCAGTGTACAAAATAAAATGTGAAAAAAAAAAAAAGGACATTTACATGTCAACTGTATGCAATGGTGTATGGTATTAGTACAAAATACCTGATATTTATATACAAATCATATAAAGTTCGTATACTGAATCATCTGCTAGTCAAATTAAAGTCATATAGGATTTATTTACATTTTGTGTCATTTGTTTATATGTATTTCATACAGATTTCATGTTTTTTTATAGGGAAATGGTGTGCTTGCTCTTCAAGCTTATATAATACACATATAATTACTACATATAAACTACCAGTGTTGTAGTCGAGACCAGCTCATTCGCGTCTGAGGCCTGAGTCTGAGTCGAAGCCGATTTCAGAGAGGTTTGTGTCCAAGTCGAGACCGAGTTCAGAGAGGGTTGAGTTTGACTCGAGACCAAGTTCAGAGAGGGTTTAGTCTAAGTCGAGACTGAATTCAAAGAGGGTTAAGTCCGAGTCGAGACCGAGTTCAGAGAGGGTTGAGTCTGAGTCGAGACCAAGTTCAGAGAGGGTTGAGTCCGAGTCGAGGCCGAGTTCAGAGAGGGTTGAGTCCGAGTCGAGACCGAGTTCAGAGAGGATTGAGTCCGAATCGAGAGGGTTGCGTCCGAGTCGAGACCGAGTTCAGAGAGAGTTGAGTCCAAGTCGAGACAGAGTTCAGAGAGGGTTGAGTCCAAGTCGAGACCGAGTTCAGAGAGGGTTGAGTCCAAGTCGAGACCGAGTTCAGAGAGGGTTGAGTCCGAGTCAAGACCGAGTTCAGAGAGGTTGAGACCGAGTCGAGGCCGAGTTCAGAGAGGTTGAGTCCAGTCGGGGCCGAGTTCAGAGAGGATTGAGTCAGAATCGAGAGGTTGCGTCCAGTCGAGACCGAGTTCAGAGAGAGTTGAGTCCAAGTCGAGACAGAGTTCAGAGAGGTTGAGTCAAGTCGAGACCGAGTTCAGAGAGGTTGAGTCAAGTCGAGACCGAGTTCAGAGAGGGTTGAGTCCGAGACAAGACCGAGTTCAGAGAGTTGAGACCGAGTTCAGAGAGGATTGAGTCCGAGTTGAGACCGAGTTCAGAGAGTTGAGTCAAGTCGAGACCGAGTTCAGAGAGGTTGAGTCCGAGTCAAGACCGAGTTCAGAGAGGGTTGAGACCGAGTTCAGAGAGGATTGAGTCCGAGTTGAGACCGAGTTCAGAGAGGGTTGAGTCCGAGTCGAGACCGAGTTCAGAGAGGATTGAGTCCGAATCGAGAGGGTTGCGTCCGAGTCGAGACCGAGTTCAGAGAGAGTTGAGTCCAAGTCGAGACAGAGTTCAGAGAGGTTGAGTCCAAGTCGAGACCGAGTTCAGAGAGGGTTGAGTCCAAGTCGAGACCGAGTTCAGAGAGGGTTGAGTCCGAGTCAAGACCGAGTTCAGAGAGAGTTTAGACCGAGTTCAGAGAGGATTGAGTCCGAGTTGAGACCGAGTTCAGAGAGCGTTGAGTCCAAGTTGAGACCGAGTTCAGAGAGGGTTGAGTCCAAGTCGAGACCGAGTTCAGAGAGGGTTGAGTCAAGTCGAGACAGAGTTCAGAGAGGGTTGAGTCCAGTCGAGACCAAGTTCAGAGAGGATTGAGTCCAAGTCGAGACCGAGTTCAGAGAGGGTTGAGTCCGAGTCAAGACCGAGTTCAGAGAGGGTTGAGACCGAGTTCAGAGAGGATTGAGTCCGAGTTGAGACCAAGTTCAGAGAGAGTTGAGTCCAAGTCGAGACCGAGTTCAGAGAGGATTGAGTCAGAATCGAGAGGGTTGCGTCCAGTCGAGACCGAGTTCAGAGAGAGTTGAGTCCAAGTCGAGACAGAGTTCAGAGAGGTTGAGTCCAAGTCGAGACCGAGTTCAGAGAGGGTTGAGTCCAAGTCGAGACCGAGTTCAGAGAGGGTTGAGTCCGAGTCAAGACCGAGTTCAGAGAGGTTGAGACCGAGTTCAGAGAGGATTGAGTCCGAGTTGAGACCGAGTTCAGAGAGAGTTGAGTCAAGTTGAGACTGAGTTCAGAGAGGGTTGAGTCCAAGTCGAGACCGAGTTCAGAGTTGAGACCGAGTTCAGAGAGGATTGAGTCCGAGTTGAGACCAAGTTCAGAGAGTTGAGTCCAAGTCGAGACCGAGTTCAGAGAGGATTGAGTCAGAATCGAGAGGGTTGCGTCAGTCGAGACCGAGTTCAGAGAGAGTTGAGTCCAAGTCGAGACAGAGTTCAGAGAGGGTTGAGTCCAAGTCGAGACCGAGTTCAGAGAGGGTTGAGTCCAAGTCGAGACCGAGTTCAGAGAGGGTTGAGTCCGAGTCAAGACCGAGTTCAGAGAGAGTTTAGACCGAGTTCAGAGAGGATTGAGTCCGAGTTGAGACCGAGTTCAGAGAGAGTTGAGTCAAGTTGAGACCGAGTTCAGAGAGGGTTGAGTCAAGTCGAGACCGAGTTCAGAGAGGGTTGAGTCCAAGTCGAGACAGAGTTCAGAGAGGGTTGAGTCCGAGTCGAGACCAAGTTCAGAGAGGATTGAGTCCAAGTCGAGACCGAGTTCAGAGAGGGTTGAGTCCGAGTCAAGACCGAGTTCAGAGAGGGTTGAGACCGAGTTCAGAGAGGATTGAGTCCGAGTTGAGACCAAGTTCAGAGAGAGTTGAGTCAAGTCGAGACCGAGTTCAGAGAGGATTGAGTCCGAATCGAGAGGGTTGCGTCCGAGTCGAGACCGAGTTCAGAGAGAGTTGAGTCCAAGTCGAGACAGAGTTCAGAGAGGGTTGAGTCCAAGTCGAGACCGAGTTCAGAGAGGTTGAGTCAAGTCGAGACCGAGTTCAGAGAGGGTTGAGTCCGAGTCAAGACCGAGTTCAGAGAGGGTTGAGACCGAGTTCAGAGAGGATTGAGTCCGAGTTGAGACCGAGTTCAGAGAGAGTTGAGTCCAAGTTGAGACCGAGTTCAGAGAGGGTTGAGTCCAAGTCGAGACCGAGTTCAGAGAGGGTTGAGTCCAAGTCGAGACAGAGTTCAGAGAGGGTTGAGTCCGAGTCGAGACCAAGTTCAGAGAGGATTGAGTCCAAGTCGAGACCGAGTTCAGAGAGGGTTGAGTCCGAGTCAAGACCGAGTTCAGAGAGGGTTGAGACCGAGTTCAGAGAGGATTGAGTCCGAGTTGAGACCGAGTTCAGAGAGTTGAGTCCAAGTCGAGACCGAGTTCAGAGAGGGTTGAGTCCAAGTCGAGACAGAGTTCAGAGAGGGTTGAGTCAGTCGAGACCAAGTTCAGAGAGGGTTGAGTCCGAGTCAAGACCGAGTTCAGAGTGGGTTGAGGCCGAGTTCAGAGAGGATTGAGTCCGAGTTGAGACAGAGTTCAAAGAGGGTTGCGTCCGAGTCGAGACTGAGTTCAGAGAGGATTGAGTCCAAGTCGAGACCGAGTTCAGAGAGGGTTGAGTCCAGTCGAGACCGAGTTCAGAGAGGGTTGAGTCCGAGTCAAGACCGAGTTCAGAGAGTTGAGACCGAGTTCAGAGAGGATTGAGTCCAAGTTGAGACCGAGTTCAGAGAGGGTTGAGTCCAAGTCGAGACCGAGTTCAGAGAGGGTTGAGTCCAAGTCGAGACAGAGTTCAGAGAGGGTTGAGTCCGAGTCGAGACCAAGTTCAGAGAGGATTGAGTCCAAGTCGAGACCGAGTTCAGAGAGGGTTGAGTCCGAGTCAAGACCGAGTTCAGAGAGGGTTTAGACCGAGTTCAGAGAGGATTGAGTCCGAGTTGAGACCAAGTTCAGAGAGAGTTGAGTCCAAGTCGAGACCGAGTTCAGAGAGGATTGAGTCAGAATCGAGAGGGTTGCGTCCAGTCGAGACCGAGTTCAGAGAGAGTTGAGTCCAAGTCGAGACAGAGTTCAGAGAGGGTTAAGTCCAAGTCGAGACCGAGTTCAGAGAGGGTTGAGTCCAAGTCGAGACCGAGTTCAGAGAGGTTGAGTCCGAGTCAAGACCGAGTTCAGAGAGGGTTGAGACCGAGTTCAGAGAGGATTGAGTCCGAGTTGAGACCGAGTTCAGAGAGAGTTGAGTCCAAGTTGAGACCGAGTTCAGAGAGGGTTGAGTCCAAGTCGAGACCGAGTTCAGAGAGGGTTGAGTCAAGTCGAGACCAAGTTCAGAGATGATTGAGTCCAAGTCGAGACCGAGTTCAGAGAGGGTTGAGTCCGAGTCAAGACCGAGTTCAGAGAGGGTTGAGACCGAGTTCAGAGAGGATTGAGTCCGAGTTGAGACCGAGTTCAGAGAGAGTTGAGTCCAAGTCGAGACCGAGTTCAGAGAGGGTTGAGTCCAAGTCGAGACAGAGTTCAGAGAGGTTGAGTCCGAGTCGAGACCAAGTTCAGAGAGGGTTGAGTCCGAGTCAAGACCGAGTTCAGAGTGGGTTGAGACCGAGTTCAGAGAGGATTGAGTCCGAGTTCAGAGAGGATTGAGTCCGAGTTGAGACAGAGTTCAAAAGGGTTGCGTCCAGTCGAGACTGAGTTCAGAGAGGATTGAGTCCAAGTCGAGACCGAGTTCAGAGAGGGTTGAGTCCGAGTCGAGACCGAGTTCAGAGAGGGTTGAGTCCGAGTCAAGACCGAGTTCAGAGAGGGTTGAGACCGAGTTCAGAGAGGATTGAGTCCGAGTTGAGACAGAGTTCAAAGAGGGTTGCGTCAGTCG
Organism: Gobiocypris rarus; assembly: GCA_023029165.1. Lineage (NCBI taxonomy): Eukaryota > Metazoa > Chordata > Actinopteri > Cypriniformes > Gobionidae > Gobiocypris > Gobiocypris rarus. The sequence goes on from CM040912.1 coordinate 21,463,329, forward strand.
AGACTGAGTTCAGAGAGGATTGAGTCCAAGTCGAGACCGAGTTCAGAGAGGTTGAGTCCAGTCGAGACCGAGTTCAGAGAGGGTTGAGTCCGAGTCAAGACCGAGTTCAGAGAGGGTTGAGACCGAGTTCAGAGAGGATTGAGTCCGAGTTGAGACCGAGTTCAGAGAGAGTTGAGTCAAGTTGAGACCGAGTTCAGAGAGGGTTGAGTCCAAGTCGAGACCGAGTTCAGAGAGGGTTGAGTCCGAGTCAAGACCGAGTTCAGAGAGGTTGAGACCGAGTTCAGAGAGGATTGAGTCCGAGTTGAGACCGAGTTCAGAGAGAGTTGAGTCCAAGTTGAGACCGAGTTCAGAGAGGGTTGAGTCCAAGTTGAGACTGAGTTCAGAGAGGGTTGAGTCCAAGTCGAGACAGAGTTCAGAGAGGGTTGAGTCCGAGTCGAGACCAAGTTCAGAGAGGATTGAGTCCAAGTCGAGACCGAGTTCAAAACCGAGTTCAGAGAGGGTTGAGACCGAGTTCAGAGAGGATTGAGTCCGAGTTGAGACCGAGTTCAGAGAGGGTTGAGTCCAAGTCGAGACAGAGTTCAGAGAGGGTTGAGTCCGAGTCGAGACCAAGTTCAGAGAGGATTGAGTCCAAGTCGAGACCGAGTTCAGAGAGGGTTGAGTCCGAGTCAAGACCGAGTTCAGAGAGGGTTGAGACCGAGTTCAGAGAGGATTGAGTCCGAGTTGAGACAGAGTTCAAAGAGGGTTGCGTCCGAGTCGAGACTGAGTTCAGAGAGGATTGAGTCCAAGTCGAGACCGAGTTCAGAGAGGGTTGAGTCCGAGTCGAGACCGAGTTCAGAGAGGGTTGAGTCCAAGTCGAGACCGAGTTCAGAGAGGGTTGAGTCCGAGTCGAGAGCGAGTTCAGAGAGGGTTGAGTCCAGTGAGACCGAGTTCAGAGAGGGTTGAGTCCGAGTCGAGAGCGAGTTCAGAGAGGTTGAGTCCGAGTCGAGAGCGAGTTCAGAGAGGGTTGAGTCCGAGTCGAGAGCGAGTTCAGAGAGGGTTGAGTCCGAGTCGAGACCCAGACCACAGACAATCCACAAACAACATTAGAACTCAATTTAATTAACTTAAGTTACGAAGGGCCCGCAGAAATGAGTGACTGCAGAAAAGAGAGGGCGGGCGGCCTTCTGTCAGACAATTTTTTGGGGAAGATGTTCAGTGTTGAGACTGTCAGCAGTAATCGTATCTGTATTCATTCTATGATTTAATTGAATGAGATTTAGTTCTCTTTGACACTTTTGTCCTACTTTGTAAACAGAAATTAAAATAACAGTTAAGAAATAATGTAGCATACAGCCATGCTTTTAACCGTAGTTGGAACCTTTTTTTTTATCATTGTAATTTCTACAGTTATTTATTTACATATTATTTTATTATGACTTCAATTATTCTATCATCTGCTACTAATTGTGTCTAATGCAGTTGTTTTTGTTTCATTTTTTTTATTTTTTTTATTTTAATATTATGTTAATTACCAAAACTAATAAAAAGACAATAGAAGAGAAATAATGTAGCATATGACTTTCTGGAAAGCGAGATCACTACGGGTTGATGGCAGGTAGACACAGTGTAAAACAGAATCGAGAGCAGGCGGGTCACAGGTGTGGGAGAGAACCTGGTGGGAGACTTTGCACTAGCATTAGTCTCAAGTCATGCGCAGTTGCGCACACGAAAATAATTAATCATTGGACGTGTCAATCAAACATCAATTTCAATAAATATTAACATACAGTAATAATCATGAAATATTTTGAATGGGACTTGAGTGGACTCAGGAATGAGTCCAGTTCCTAATATGTTAGAGTACGTGTCAATACCAAATGCACACGTGTCCATGACAAGACCAAGACCATTAAAATATGGTCTCGAGACCAGTCAGAGTCTCGAGTATGCAACACTGTAAACTACATATAATTATCATACTTGATTTCAGTCAATATTACAATATCCCTGCATATACTGACCATATATGATTTCAGTCAGTTACTTTTATTTCAGACACTTTTATTTTAACACAAAATGAAACACACTCAAATTATACTCCACATGAGTAATTTACAGTTCCAACTTTTGATATCAAACTGAACTTTGCTCAGAAAAAAAAGAAACAAAAACAAAAATACATTGAACACACTGCCATGGCCATCAATAATCAAAGAGAGTTAAAGGGATAATTCACCCCAAAATGAAAATTATCCCATGATTTACTCCCCCTCAAGCCATCCTAGGTGTATATGACATTCTTCTTTCAGACGAATACAATCGGAGTTATATAAAAAAATGTCCTGGATATTCCAAGCTTTTAAATGATTCAAGATTTTGATGGCCATAAAAGTGCATCCATCTGTCATACAAGTAATCCATCGCCAGGGGTTCATAAAGGCCTTCTGAAGTGAAGACATGCATTTTTTTTGTAAGAAAAATATCCACATGTATGACTTTATTGACTAAAATAACTAGCTTCTGGCAGACGACTGTACCTGTTGCCAAAAAAGTGACCTCTGACCCTACGCATGATGTATTGACGAACGTGGATACGCAAAAGAGCAAAGAGCAAAAGAAAAAAAATAATAATATATATATATATATATATATATATATATATATATATATATATATATATATATGTATGTGTGTGTGTGTACTGCATGAGTAAATATATGTTCAATATATTTTGCAGTACCATATCTTATCACATGCACATATATGTTATAAAGCGTATTACTGAATATAAAACCACATATTTTCACATATTATTCAATATATGAAAAGTGGCAGTTGTGTTTTTTTACAAAAAAAGTTTTTTTATACAAACAGATTTGTATATTTATTTATTTTATTGTAGGACATATATGACAAAAAAAAATATATATATATATATATATATATATATATAATATTATATTATATATTGCAATTTGTATATGTGGTTTTTGCAGCATATGATCCTTAGTGTATTCTGTTGGAACATACAAGAATCACAGATGTTTTTAACAAAACTTTTCCATATGAGACCATCAAATAGTGGCCTATAGAAATGGCTGTGTCATGCAGAGCAGCATAAATGCTGCTAAGGGCAACTAGAATATTCATGAAACTACAAAAATATATAAAACTAGTGTTGAAAAATCTCTAGCAATACATAATACACAAATTGAAGTTGTCAAATAGATATGTTCCTGTTTGTGAATCAAAAAGCAATACATATAAATAAATACATAAATAAATAACTTTTAAATTATTAGTATCTTTAATTATTTATGTTTTATGATGAAGCATATCTCCCACAAAAAAATATTAATAAAGTTACCACCAAATATTTTTAGTTAAAAGTTAACTTGTAGTTTTTCGTTTTTTCTTATTTTGAGCTATACCATTAGATTTTTTTTTTTTTTTTTTTTTTTTTGCAATGCATAACAGGGAACATAGAGTAGGAAACAGTTCAGCTTTCTCAGGCAGTGGAGAGATGGATGCAGCTGCTCTCTCAGTTCTGGTCATTATTGGAGATGGCTGAGATGATGATAAGACTGGGAGTTTCCATAGAGACCCTTGTGCCAAGAGACCATGGTGATGAAGAGTATGAGGCACTACATAGCAGGTAGCCATCAGGATGGTCAGCAGGACTGATCAATAAGTGTTTGTCTGAGTTACTCTCTTTGAGTTGTGATGTTATCAATGCACAATGCTATCAGTGCTGCTTAACATTTTCCACTTTGTTCTGAAAACGTAAGCCTACAGAAAAGGAGATACAGTCCTAGACACACACACACACACACACACACACACACACACACACACACACACACACACACACACACACACACACACACACACACACACATGTTGTGTTTCCATGTTTTATGGGGACATTCCATAGGCGTAATGCATTTTATACTGTACAAACCGTATTTTCTATCCCCTACACTGCCCTTGTCCCTAAACCTACCCATCACAGGAGACATGCTGCATTTTACTTTTTCAAAAACATCACTTAGTGTCATTTATAAGATGTTTTCCTCATGGGGACAAAAATGTCCCCACAAGGACAAGGATTTTGGATATTGCCATCTTTGTGGGGACATTTTGTCCCCATACCGTAAGGATTACCAGTCCACACACACACACACACACACACACACACACACACACACACACACACACACACACACACACACACACACACACACACCAGCTAGCTATCTTAAACTGTTTACATTATTCTCTCTCTCTGATGCACACACATACTACATCTATTTATTTATTTATTTTTACTTTCTAGAAGATTGAAAGACATGTTGACTTTAACCCACCATTATCTCATGTTCATCTCTCTGTCTAGCATCTTAAACCAAATTTTCAGCCAGTTCAATTCCTCTGTTTCCCAATGATCCTCTGCCACAAACTGACAAATCTTCATTAAGTCTCACCTGCTTGTCTTCATACTGTGCTATGATTACAGCTGGAATCCTGAGGAGGAAAGTGCCCTGTGCTCAGATTGATTAGTAGGCCTGGCCACAGTCTGGTAATCATCGCTATCTGCTGTCTCAGCACTCTGTTAAATCTCCTGGGGTTCGGCTGCTAACAGCCATGTGCTTTAGTGGAGGTACAGGGAGAGGTCAACACAATGTGTGTATTTTAGACATATTGTGTGTGTGTATGGTTCTGGTAAACTCTGCGTTACAACAAAGATTGCATTATCCTTGTCCTTGAGGGGATATTTATTGTCCCTATGAGGAAAACTGCTAATGAATCAAACATGTTTTTTATATTATTCTTATATATATATATATATATATATATATATATATATATATATATATATATATATATATATATATATATATATATATATATATATATATATATATAAAATGAAAATTATTAATAGTAATCTGCATATTAGGATGATTTCTGAAGGATCATGTGGCACTGAGTTAATGATAATGCAAAAAAAATTTGTATATATATATATATATATATATATATATATATATATATATATATATATATATATATATATATATATATATATCATCTTTTTCATCACTGGAATGAATTGCATATATTTAATATAGATTCCTTACTTTTAATCAAGTAAATTATGAGCAAAAGAGACTTCTTTAAAAACAAAAACTTACCCCAGACATTTGATCGCATCACGTCTGCACCACCACAAAGATGAGGCCAAAAAAGACATGGGACATGGACACGTTGTGGACAGTGGGCACCATGCTGCTCACTCACCGTGGCCACAGGGAAGCCACCACCCCTCACCAGGACCAAATCCTTCTCAGCACTCACAGATCTTCACTGGTGGCAAAATCACTGTGAGAACAGCATGCCCCCTTTCATTTGTCACAATATTCCATTTGCTCACTTTTTTCTCTTTTTAATATTTCATGTTCATGTTTATTTAAAAATACATGCCTCTCTGAGGCCTGACACCACAACCTCTGTGTATCTCTTTGCCCAGCACACATCTTCCCTCAAACACTTTTGCTTTATTTCTCTCCTCTTCAGTTTTGTATTTGGTTTCAAGTCATCAAACAATGAACGCTAATTGCAGTGTAATATATTTCCTTCATTTAATCACAACTCCCACTGTTCTTTTCACCCCTTCTCACTACATCTTTATTTGTTCTCTTATTCTAGCTCTCTGGAAACAAACGAGCAGCGAGTCGTTTTGACTAATATATGATCCCATGTGGCCTTCCTCCTGCCCTTTCCTTCTTCACCCTCCCCCTTCTGCAGTTCTGATTCCTTCTAATGTGTAAATATTTGTGCTCCTGCTTCCGTCTCCAATCTGTGACCTTGTTAGTGCTATTCTAAGATACAGACCATACAAAACCTGAAAAAAAGCAGTAATGTGTATTCCAAATAATTGTTCATGGCAAACAAAGAGAAGAAAATGAAAGTATAAATCCTCTAATGAAAATGAAAATGAATGATGAAGTCAAGCAAACAGCAGACTGGAGCTATGCTACTACACAAGGCACCTAGGCCATATTTCTAATGGAAAATTTGGATTAAAGCCCAGGTAACAGATGAAGTAGAACAGATGAAAAAGAAAGTCCTCTCATGAGAAGAGAAACATGTTTGCCTTAGTTGATGTTAAGGTCAGACATAAACCTCAAAGGAGTGGTGGTAAAATCATGCAGATATGCAAATCTAATAGCATCAATTGCTATGATTTTAAACAACTACTTATAAAACACATAGTCACAGTCCTGGCTTCCGACTGGTCAATCCGGCATTTCAACGATGCTAAAATCCCTGAGAGATCTCTGTCCCTCCTCTGAAAGTCCATTCTATCAAAATTCATAAAACATTGACAATAAAATCCATGTGAATTTAGCTATTTAATCTAAGCTTTCTAAAGAGACATGATTGCTTTATATGATGCAATAAATTAATTTAGGATTTTATAAACATTGATCATAACTACATAGATAGAGCTCATCAAATATGGTAAATGGAAGCTCATCTGTACTTCCTTCACATGCCTTAAAGGGATGGTTCACCCAAAAATGAAAATGTGATGTTTATCTGCTTACCCCAGGGCATCCAAGATATTGTTTGATCAGTAGAACACAAATTAAGATTTTTAACTTCAACCGTTGCAGTCTGTCATTCGTATAATGCCTGTAAATGGTAACACATGAGAGTATGAGAACTATGAGAGTAAAAAAAAAAGCATGCGCATACAAATCCATATTAATCCTTACGGCTCGTGGCGACACACTGATGTCTTTGTGCGAGAAACCGAGCAGGTTTTTCACCTCTAATACACTTATGTCCAACAGCCTTCAGCGTGCGATCACTTTCGGTAAGTGAGGTAAATGTACACAATATGGCATTAAAGATATTTCTCACACAAACCGATCATTTCGTGTCTTAAGAAAATGTGTCGTCACGAGCCGCAGGGTTTAATATGGAAGTGTGTGTGCATAGTTCTGCTCATACTCATAATTTCTTAAGTGACATGCAATAACACACACATTGGTTCTCGCACACAAAGCAATAGTTGACTTTTATTAACCATACTATGCATACAGGTCAATCGATGTTTAATTGTGAGTAACCTAAAAAAAACGTAAGGTTGAATTATAAAATATGTATGGCTAAAGTGGTCGTATACTCTGCTTTTTATTGTTAATAACAGCAAGCTTTAGCTATGACTATATATTCACAGTATAATGTAGGTCTAAATATAATGTGCACGGATTTTAATAAAGAAAGTCTGGCCCATTTAATGAAAGTAATCTCTGCTCTCTTTGTACATTATTCCCATTAGTTTTCAGAGGACATGCAACCGCGGAAACGTTAATCAGGGATCAGAAGCATCTGTGGTTCAGGCACATGCCTTGCTTCATATCTCAGGAAAAGGTAAATGTTGTGCTGCTTGCACTTTCCTTTTTTTTGTTCCATTGGTTGTCAGTTGGTCCAGCCCTGAGGAAATCCTATGGAAGCCAATAAATGTTTAGCCCTGCTCTCACAAACATCTAAATGCAAGCAGCTGCATATTGCATACAGCATATATTGTTTCTGAGGCTGTGCCACACATATTATAGTAAGTGTCCTCCATGCAGTCCTGAAGTGAGAAGTATTTACAGCTGCAGTCCATCATGATTGCTGAAGGCTGTTTCTTATGCTGTGGTTGACATCCTTTTTTTAAGATCTTAAGTGGGAACTAGACCTGGCCTTATCTAGGCATTCATTGATGTCATCCACTTGAGTCATGGGGTAGCTGTAAATTCCTGAGACCATATCAAGCTTCCATAAATAATTTTAGAGTTGGAGGAGCCATATTATTTTGCAACTATTTTATTCAGACATTAAAATAAAAAAAAATTCAGTGATCCTGTAATATTTGGTAGAGCCTGGGGCACTCTGTAGGGCCACTGCCTGGCATAAACACCTGACAGACAGCAGCTGTCTGCCCAGGATTGACTGAAGACTTATCAGACAATTGAGAGATTCATTATTTAACCCTAGAATGCAAAATAGGTGTCAAACTGACTCAATATTGTGTTGTTTTGGAATATTTGTATTTATTTGTCTTTTAATAATATAATTGAATTACTTATTAATTTATTACTAACTTTATTCACAATAAATATTGAAGATAAATCAGGAAATATGCATTTCTTTTTTGAATTTTTATCAATAAAAAAATGTAAATTCCCTGACATACTAAGATATCACCCAAAATGTTGTTCTGTGACAATAGTAATATCATATTTTGTGTTGAAAAAAAAAAGAAAAAATCACCTGTATCTATTACGCCAAGATCAAATACACTGATCAGGCAGAACATTATTACCACCTTCCTAATATTGTGTTGGTCCACCTTTTGCTGCCAAAACAGCCCTGACCTGCTGTGGCGCTTAAGGCAGGGGTCAGCATGGGCTGGTTGCGGCTATGCAGCCCCATACGCAACAAAGATGCACTGTGTATTCTGACTCAGAACCAGCATTAACTTTTTTAGCAGTTTGAGCTACCGTAGCTGGTCTGTTTGATCGGACCACGTGGGCCAGGCTTCGCTCCCCACGTGCATCAATGAGCCTTGGCCGCCCATGAGCCGGTCACCCGTTCACCACTGTTCCTTTCTGATACTGACCACTACAGCCCGGGAACACCTCACAAGAACTGCATTTTTGTAGCTGCTCTGGCCCTTGTCAAACTTGCTCAAATCCTTATGCTTGCTCATTTTCCTGCTTCTAACACATCAACTTTGAGGACAAAATGTTCTCTGCTAAATATGTCCCACCCACTAAAAGGTGTCGTGATGAAGAGATAAGCAGTGTTAATCACTTCACCTGTCAGCCTCAGATCATAATGTTATGCCTGTATATTAACACTGTCACACCCAGGCCATTACCATGACAAACCCTCATGACAGAAATTAGTATCATTGATAGGCTACATTTAAACACTTCTGCATTATAAAAAAACTTAAATAATTTTATTACATTTCATGTTGTATACCTTTTGTATATATTATTTTTTTGGTCATGCAATCCATGGTTACATTTTTAACTTAAGCTGATGAATTTCAAGTACTCTTATTGAGAGACTAGACTGTGCTTTTGGTGGGGATGGTTGACCGAAAAGTACAGTATATATTTTTTAATGCTCAATCTTTGAAAAGTGTGGGCTGGTTTTTGTTCCTACGCCTTCTTTTCAATATTGAGGAGACCCCGAGGCTGAACAACGGCTCATGAAGAATAGAATACAATCAATGCCTGTGGTACATCTCGAGCTCTGAATACATCATTAGGGATCTAGTGATACTATTCACACTGATCCTCAACCTCCACCCTGCATGACACCCTTGTTACAGATTTCTGCCTCTACTGTATTGGTTAGTTGTCCAGCTAATGCAAGTAAGGTGCAGGTTACTTCTCCAATTCAATCAATTTAAAAATGAGAGAAGATACATGTGAGGTTTGAGGGAAACCACTGAAACACAAAAATCCACCTTTGATGATCAAACGGGAGGTCAAGATGGTACTGATTATGCCGTCTGATTGTCATCACCCAGGGCTAGTATATGGCAGATGAGTTGTCATGTCACCATGTCTGAAAACTGAATGAGAGCTGAATGAAACTGGTAACATACTGTACGTTGCAGCATAAGAATCCAGCCCCTGGAGGCCTTTTGCTTAGAGGCATAGTCAGAAACAGCTGGATAGTACCTCTGGCTCAGTCACTAAATTGCATGTTTATCGGTTTATCTGCTTAATTCAGAATAATTCTCTGGGCAGATGTTTCTTCTCAGTGCAGCAAACCTCATCCATCTCAATTAGTCTAGTCTGAACACATAACACTAGCAGTAATGAGGTATAGGCTAAAGCAATAAACCCTGCAAAACTGTGTAAATGTGAAATGGTCAGTGAAGACTTACACCAAATGAAACTATATTATATGCATTTTGTTACCAGTCTGTCACTTATCTTTCAGCGCAACTCATCATAGCATTAACTAATAAATTGGATGTGTCAAAGTGAGCTACTGCTAGAATTTTAGTGCTATTAGTTACACTCCTGTGAGGTATAAATACATTCAGTGTCTAATTAAAAATCCTACAAAATCGGTGTATGTCATCTAAACTGTGTAATTATGAGCAGTAATGCCTGTTAAATTATGTTGCATAGAAGTGAAGCTATAGATTGTGTAATTAAACTTGTTCTGAGCATTTTTTATGTTATTTTTTAGCTTCTGTTTGGCAAGCTAACTGCACTGTACGTCTGGGAAACAGAACATTTTACTTTACAAAACATTCTCAATCATAAACATCTTTGAAATGTTCTAAATGTCCCTTAAACGTTTTAGAGATGTGCAAGTGCACTAAAACAACCCATCTTTAGGGCACATCAAAACCATGGCAGACAATGATGTATTAAACAGATCAAATGTGACTTTAAAGACATGTAAAGTCATACATAACTCAGCTGCATAACTTTTATCAACATTGATAATAATAGTACATATTTCCTGAGCACCAAGTCAGCAAATTTGAATGATTTCTGAATGATCATGTGACACTGAAGCATGGACATTGGAAGCAGATTTTTTTTACTGGAACATATGCCATTTATATTAAAGCTACACTGTGTAACTTTTTTAGTTTATTCTTAGCTAAAAAAACTTAGTTATTTCAAAAATATATGTGCTCATTAATGTATATTTACTTCTTTCAAGTAATAAAGTATTCTCGTAAGTTTATAATATGCCATTGAAAATACATACGGGTGAGGGGTTCGAATGCGCGTCGCCATGTTGCCCCTCCATCTTGAAAGTACATTAGCCAAAGAGGACATACCCGTAAATTCAAGCCGCCTTCGCGTTTTAACACTCGATGGCACTGTGTCGAATGTGAAGAGGGGATTGCTTGAGACTGATATAGCCTACAATGTAAACTTTGCCTTACGCTAGTGATGTCGTACAATATACAGAATAACGATAGCACTGATAAAAGTTACTTTACTAAGATTCGCTTGCATTCGTCTGGGAACCTGATCGCTGATGTTAGCAATGAAATGGTAAAAAATAACGAAAAGGTAAAACTATTATTCATTTTACATAGATGTCATAACCTACATGATTACTGACAAATTAAATAACTGCAAATTATAATAGTTTTCTAAAGTAACCTCATCACTTGATCGAACTGGAAGCCATATTAATCTTGGACTAAATCAGCCACCGTAGGAGTTCAAACGAAATCGGAATTGAGAGAACAGAAACTAATATTCACTGGATGGTCATATACCTTTTCACCGCTAGATGGGGGAAAATATCACACAGTGTAGCTTTAAGTACAAATATACGTGAGTTTTTTACTAAACGTCTGGTTAGGCAAGACAAAAATACGGAAATTGCTAAACCATTTAGAGTGGCAATAGTGAGACGCATGGTATTAAGTTTTTATGCAAATCTATCCGAGGTTCGAATCCGCTTTTGCCGATCTCGCTCTACTCCCTCCCAAAAAAATGTAAATAAAATAAAATGTTTCTCACTGACTTCAAACTTTTGAACAGGAGTGTATTTCTGCCGTATCTTTATAATATGGCTGATTTTGTCTTTGTCATTTGACCTATGACATACTAAAAACAACTAAGACAATAGTTTATTAAGGACGTCATCCAGGTGTTGTTCACTTGCTTTATAATAAACACTGAGTATTCTCCCATTCTGATGTACTGCTTTTTGCACACTGTGTAGAAGGGAAGTACACCTATTTTGACATGAGGTAGATTACTTACAGCAATTATATTGATGCACCAAACCAGAGCCTATGAGAAATAAATCCAAGTTTGTCATTGCAGATAATCACCTTTGAGTGAAGGGGAGCAGGGTAATCATTTTTATGTTAAAGAACTGAGAGCTAAACATTCATCACATGCTGTCAGGCTGTAGCATGGGTAATAAACTCAGCTGTTAGAAAACGGCAAACACCCATTTTACACTACAGTAAAGTTCCTTTTTTTTTTCTTTTTTGGTGTTTCAATAACCTGATACAATGAGTATGAAAGGATAAAGGCTGTGAGTTACCCATGTTTTTTTTTTTTTTATGAACACAGCTGTCACTTGCTCTCATATAATTTCGAAATACTTAATTTGGTTAGAAAGCATAGATCACGTTGGCATCTATAACACTGCAGTCGTAGATGAAAGAAATCTGTTTAATGCAGCAAACAATTGTTTTGTTGTCTTAGTTTTGTCACTGCCACAGTAAATTCACACACTCAAACTTCAACCTGAATGCTCACTCTCTCATGGGGACACTGTGGGGATCTAAATTAAATTTAAAACAAGCTTATAAATTATACAGAATTATTATTATTTATTTATTTTGAAAAAGTAAAAATGCAGAGCGTTTTCTGTGATGGGTAGGTTTAGGAGTATAGGGCTAGTGTTAAGATGATAGAATATACAGTATAAAACATTACATCTATGGAGAGTCTCCATAAAGGTAGTAAACCAGAGGTGTATGTGTGTGTGTGGGGGTTAGGGTAACTAATCGACTAGTTGACTTTAATGCTCTGCCATGACGCTTTAAGCGTGACGTCGACTAGTCGCTGGCCTACAGAGGACGAATAAGCCATTTCCTGACAAGCAAGCTCCGTTTCCAACAGTTAAAATGACAAATAGAGAGCTCTCCACAAGACATGTTTGATTCTACCATCTGGATGCTCAAAATTGATCGGGAGGATGCACGCTTATTGTACACGTAAGTTAATCACCGTTCTAAACTAATGCGCACTGCATTGTAGCAAAATAACATTTAATGTAAATAAGTAAGAGAGACAGGATGATGTGTGAGTTTATGATCTCTGTGTGCGCTAGAGAGATAATGTTTTGACAGTTAAACTTAGAAAATGTACTTCATGTGGTAACATCTAAAATTGGTTTTGTTGAAATGCATTATTTAAGATCACTGTTCACAACTGAATTCAACCAACCTGGACAAACAATCAATCAATCAATCAATCAATCAATCAATCAATCAATCAATCAATAAATAAATAAATAAATAAATAAATAAATAAATAAATAAATAAATAAATAAATAAATAAATAAAAATTAAAAAGAAGGTTTTACTGAAGCAACTGTCAGTAGATGCAAACTGATTTCTCCAGAGAAGTCAAATTACTTAATAAGTTCGACATAATCTTTTTTTGTTTATGATGAAAGTCCTTTGCCACCTTGATTTAAATACACTCATACATTAATTAATTACATTTACTTAATTTAATTGAAGAAATGTTTACACACAACTTAATTTAGTTTACTCAAAATAAATCAGTTTAGTTAAGTCAGCAGTGTTGCTCATCATTATGCATAATGTATTTAATGAAGCACTAAGAAAAAAATGGGTGTCAGTACTGAGCGGAAAACTCGGGAGAGCCCACAGCCTGAGCACAATTGCTACTATTCAGCACGATGGTAACCACAACATTCAATAACAGCAACTCCTCTAAATATCCAGCTGAACATTAAAGGATTAGTTCACTTTTAAATAAACTTTTGCTGATGATTTACTCACCCCCATGTCATCCAAGATGTCCATGTCTTTCTTTCTTCAGTCGAAAAGAAATTAAGATTTTTGATGAAAACATTCCAGGATTTTCGTCCTTATAATAGAATCAGTGGACCCCAAACGGTTCAAGGTCCAAATGACAGTTTCAGTGCAGCTTCAAAGGGCTTTAAACAATACCAGACGATACCAGACGACGAATAAGGGTCTTATCTAGCGAAACGATCTGTCATTTAATTTTTTTTTTTTAAAGTTTAAGCAAGTTTAAGTTTTTTTTAAGGATTTGAGCAAGTTTGACAAGGGCCAGAGCATCTACAAAAATGCATATATATTAACACAATCTCAAACAATGTTCGGATGAAAAGCCCAGCCTATACATTCTCTCTTCAAACAAAAACAAAGATGCAAGAGAGAGAGATGGGAGATTGGGTGAGATACATGGTATGAGGTCTGGCAGGATTATAGCGTGTGCATGTGTGTGATCTAGCATCTTATAAAGACACACTGTGTAGTTTGGCTCCAAAAAGAACATCTCTCTCTCTCTCTCTCTCTCTCTCTCTCTCTCTCTCTCTCTCTCTCTCTCTCTCTCTCTCTCTCTCTCTCTCTCTCTCTCTCTCTCTCTCTCTCTCTCTCTCTCTCTCTCTCTCTCTCTCTCTCTTCATCCCTGTCTTGCTCAACAGCATCTCTTTTCTTTGTTCCTCAACTTTGATTCTTTTTGCCTAGATTATTTAACATGTCTAAAATAGGGATTAACTGGTTTTATATCTGGATTTGAGTGCTTGTATCAGAACCAATACTGACCTTTTGAAAGGATCTGTACCAGTCATATGTGACTGATGCAAATTCAATACTGTATGTGTTTGTCTTGCTCGATACTTTCAAACTAAGAAGAAGACTGTTTAAGCACAGCATAACATTGCTCAACTGGAAGAAATGTCTTTCTCCATTGTGCATATTTGAACTGCATTGTCAGTTTACAGTGGCATTGTCACTGTTGTTTTTGAATCCGACATGTGTTCTGCTTTTAAATGTATTTTTATAGATACACTTTTTTTGTACTTTGTTTCTCGTGTTACATTGGTTTATATTTATGCTGAACTTTTTATTTATCATGAATTATTGGCTAAGACGTTTACTGGGACAAAAATAGGAACGAGTGTTGTATTCTGAGAAATCTACAAAATGTCAAAAATCGTTATTAAGGTATTTTTATATAAAATGCCTCATGAGAAAGTATTCTTGCCCCTTCATTTTTTTTCACAAAGAAAAAAAAAAGAAAGAAAAAAACAGATTTGTGACAACTTTGCAAATGTATTACAAAGGAAAATCTGAAATAAGTTTGTATTTGTTCCCTTTACTAACTCAGACTTAGTTGAAGCACCTCTACAGCCTCAAGTCTTTTTTTGGATATGATGCGACAAGCTTTTCATATCTGCATAGATCCTCTCAAGCTCTAACAGGTTGGATGGGGACCATCGGTGGACAGACATTTTCGAGTCTCTCCAGAGATGTCCGACTGGCTTCAAGCCCAGGCTCTGGCTGGGCCACTCAAGGACATTCACAGAGTTTTCTATGAGCCACTCTTGCATGGTCTTAGGTGTGTGCTTAGGGCTATTGTCATGTTGGAAGGTGAACCTTCTGGTCAGTTAGATGTTCTAAATGCTCTGGACTAGGTTTTCATTATGGCTTACTCTATATTTTGCTGCATTGAGCTTTCCTTCAACTCGGATGAGTCCCCCAGTCCCTGCCCCTGAAAAAAAATACACAGCATGATGTGCTACCGCCACACTTTACTGTTGGGAAGGTATTGTGCATGTGATGAGCAGTGCCTGGTTGATGCTTGGAACTGAGGTTCATCAGAGCAGAGAATATTGTTCCTCACAGTCTGAGAGAGTCAAATAGGTGCTATTTTACTAATTCCAAGTGAGTTTTCATGTGTCATTACTGAGGAGAGACAGACTGGCCACTCTGCCATAAAGACCAGATCGGGGTAGTGTTGCAAGGATGGTTGTTCTTCTTGTAAATTTCTCGCATCTCCATGATCATAAAGCTCAACCAGAGTGACCATCAGCTTCTTGGTCACCACTCTAACCAAGGCCCTTATCCATTGATTGCTCAGTTTGGCCAGGAGACCAGCTCTAGAAAGAGTCTTGGTTGTTCCAAACGTCTTCCATTTAGGATTATGGAGGCTACATGCTTCTGTGAACATTCAATGTGGCATTTTTTTTCATCTGTGTCTTGATACAGTTCTGTCTCTGAGCTTTAAAGTCAATTTGTCTGACCTCATGGCTTAGC
The DNA here is from genome assembly GCA_023029165.1 of Gobiocypris rarus. Classification (NCBI taxonomy): domain Eukaryota; kingdom Metazoa; phylum Chordata; class Actinopteri; order Cypriniformes; family Gobionidae; genus Gobiocypris; species Gobiocypris rarus. The sequence goes on from CM040912.1 coordinate 21,479,204, forward strand.
TTTTCCTCTGATATCTGCAATTTCAGCTGTAAAACCTTTTATTAACAGGGTGTGTGCCTTTCCAAATCATGTCCATTAAATTGAATTTGCCACAAGAAAAATTGGTATGCCCCTGAGGTAAATTTTAAATGCCACAGAAAAAAGGTACAAATACTTATGCAATATAATTTTTTCAGTTTTTATTTTTAATAACTTTGCAAAGTTGTCACACATCTGTTTTTGCTTAGTCATTATGGTGTATGGAGTGTAACTTGATGTGAAAAAAAAGTTTTTAAAAAAAGTAACATAAAGCAGATATTAACCCAAGCAAACATTATTATTATTTGGACAAATATTAAAGATTACATTCTGGGGTAGTTGGGAATCACTGCTTTTCAGTAACAAAGTAATCGGTAACACTTTACAATAAGGTTGTATTAGTTAACATTAGTTAATGCATTATTTAACATGAACTAACCATGAACAACACCTCTGTTCAGCATTAGTTCATCTTTGTTAACATTAGTTAATAAAAATACTGCTGTTCATGTTAGTTCACAGTGCATTAACTAATGTCAACAAGATTTTTTTTAATGCGTTAGTAAATGTTGAAATTAACATAAACAAAGATAAATAAATGCTTTATAAGTGCAGTTCATTATTAGTTCATGTTAACTAATGCATTAACTAATACAACCTTATTGTAAAGTGTTACCAAGTAATCACTGACTTGAATTTTCATGGCTCTCTCACAAATTGAGTAAGAAAAAGAAAGGGCTGGGGAGAGAAAGAGAGGGTGGGTAGGTCAAGATCTTAGTGTGATAAGCAATGAAGGATGAAAGTCACTCTCCTTCCTTTAAAACGATATGCCATCTTGAAGGGAAAAAAAACTGCCCCCCTTGGACAGAAGATAAATGCAGACGTCAGACAGTGATTGATTATTTGTCAATCAAATGTCTAATTCACCCACATAGTCTGAGATAATCAATGCTAGCTGAAAAATTAACTTCATGAAACATCCTCTTCTTTCGCATGACTGGAGATGTTCTGGATGATGGAAAGAAGACTGGGACCATCCCTCATGTTTGACCTCTTCTCCAGTTTCAGAAGCCTGTGTTCCAAAGCGACATTTGATTCTTTAAAAAATAATCACAAAAAAGGGGGAAAAAATGACAGTGCAATCATTTTTAATAAGATTTGTGACTGTGAGCATGTATATAATTTACATTTAGAGGGAACATGAGCTGTGCAGCATTTTAAAATACACTGAATGTTTGCTTGGAGTATATAAGTGGATTCCAGTTGTCCTTCGGAAATCTCTTCTAAAATAATATGCTACATGACAGTCTTAGAAGATATTTCATAAAACAGAGTTTTAGCATAATTTTTCAGGCCTCGACAAAGACAGTGTCATATACTTTACATAAGAAAAAATATATATATTCAAATGAAATGATCAATTTTAATGGATTTGTGGTTTTCAAACTTTGTTTGTTTTATGAGAAAGGTGAAAGAAACAACAAATTCAAAGGTGTCTTTTCTAAAAAGAAGACCAAAGTTATGCATATAGTTGAAATGATTCATGAACCGCAATCAATTTAGTTTGTGTATGTCATATCTTGGGTTTCTGTTTAATTATACAAGTTAACTCAATAGTCATTATTGCAAAATTGCATACTGCATTACATCAATACAGTCAAAATACTGTAAAATGGTATTATTGTGCAATATTATTACAAACTCTTTTATTTCAATATCTTTTAAAATGAAATTTATTGTTGTGATGGAGAAGCTGCATTTTTAGCGTCATTAGTCCAGTCTTCAGTGTCACAGAAAATATTTTAAAAAAGCTGATTTGAAGAATAATTTCTTATTATTATTAATGTTGAAAACAGTTGTGCTGCTTAAAAATGTTTTGTGAGAACTGTGATACTTTTTTTCAGGAGTCTTTTATAATAGAAAGTTCAAAAGAACAGCATTTACTGTATTATTTCGTCTCATTTCGATAAATTTAACTTGTGCTTGCATATGAGCTTCTGACCTTAAACTTTAGAACAGTATAGTTTAGAATGCAGTGAATAGAAATGGAGGCGGAGCCTATAAAATGCCTGAATTTTGAAAGGCCCTTTTCTACCTAAACATGTAGATGTTTCTAAACTCATCTCATAGTCTTATAAATGCATTTATTTTATTTTATTTTATTGAGTTGAATTGTTATTATTTTAATGCATCAACCAAAAAAATATGAGTGAACAATGTGAGAAGGACACCAACATAACTTTTCTCTGCCAGAAAAAGGCCATGCCGGTAGTGCACATCCTGAGTCCTGATGAGATATGAGACTGTCAGGCTCCATTGCCTCCCCCTTTCTAGCTCTCTCCCCACTCTGTGACATGACACAGAGGTGGGGGCCTTCGGCTGAGCTTTCCATCACCCACATCCCCCACATTCCTTCAGTCTCAACCTGAACAAGCTAGCAACAGGGTTGTCTACGCTTCTGGGCCCACACCGAGTATTTGATCTGTCAGGTTGTTGCATGTGCACAAACGCACACTCACCCTGTCAGTCGAAACTAATATGATCATCAACAATACAAGTTACTCATACCGAATAAACATGCCCACACATACAGGCACACGTGTTAGCGCACAGGCACGATTGCATGTTACATCTGGATTCTCTGACAGTTAGAAACCCTGAGATGTTTACATGCAATCCGAACACTGTGCCATCAGTGTTTATTCATTACCACAATATTACACATCAACATACATTCATATGAGTCATACCTTTTATGATCAGGTCATAAAAGGATGCTGTCTGCAGGCAGCCATCAGGTTTCATAACGCTGTCATATGCAACAAGCTGTCCGGGCCCGTTCTGTGCACTACTCTACACAAACAACAGAGCATTTATATAATTTATACTGCAAAAAAATATTTTCTTATTTAGTATTTTGTCTTGGTATTCTGTACAAATATCTAAACATTTTTTTGTCTCTTTTCAAGTTTTTTTATTATTTTTTTTATTATTGCTAAAATTGAGTTTAAGCTTTAAGGGTTTGTTCTCAAAAACAAAATGACCCCATGATTTACTCACACTCATGTATTATTATTATTATTATTATTATTATTATTATTATTATTATTATTATTATTATTGCTAAAATTGAGTTTGAGCTTAAAGGGTTAGTTCTCAAAAACGAAAATGACCCCATGATTTACCCACACTAAGGTCATCCTAACTGTATATGGCTTTCTTCTTTTTTCCCTAAAACGTGCATCCATCCATTAAAAGTACTCCACACGGGTCCAGGGGGTTAATAAAGGCCTTCTGAAGTGAAGCAATAGGTTTGTGTAAGAAAAATATCCATATTTAAAATTTTATAAAGTACAGTTTATAACAAACGCAGAGACGGCAAAGTCGATTTACGTAGACAGTTTGCTGGATGCTATAGATATTTTAGTTTATAAAAGTTTTAAATATCGATATAATTCTTATAAAAATGCATCGCTTCACTTCAGAAGTCCTTTATTAACACCCTGGAGTCATATGGATTAATTTTATGATGGATGGATGGATGGATGGATGGATGGATGGATGGATGCACTTTTTTGGAGTTCAAAGTCAGGAACGCCATTCACTCCCATTATAAAGTTTGGAAGGGCAATGATATTTTGTAATAGAACACTGATTGTGTTCGTCTGAAATAAGATAGTCATATACACCTAGGATGGCTTTAGGTTGAGTAAATCATGGGATAATTACATTTTGGGGCGAACTATCCTTTTAAAACAAGACAGGAAAAACGTCATTGAAATGAAGAACGAACTGGCGTGATAATTTTGTATAAAACCAGGGCAAAGAGTTTAGAATTTGTTTCAGGAATTCAAAACATCTTGCAAAAGCACATTTTCTGGAAAGGTGTACTCCAGTTGGAAAACACTTTCGAACAACCATTGGTTCGTGCACTCTAAAAAGTTTAACTGTGATTTACTACATTTTTTTGGTGAAACATTTTTACACACAAAAAAAGAGAGTACACTTTAAAGCTGTGAAATCAAGTAAATGTACTGTGTAAATTGAGTAAATGTAAGTAAAAAAAAAAAAAAAAAGTACATCTGTGTAATTGCATTTGGTAAATTTACAAATAAAATTGGTTAAAAAACATTTTAAAAACAATAGTAGTAATATGATCTGTTTTTATTTTTGAGTGATATTAATTTTTATAGTATGACTTTAATTTCCTTTAAAATTGTGTAAAATACTCCACACAACCACACTTATCATGAGAGTGGCCTTTATTCATAGGCGGAGTTTGGGGGCTGGGGCATTGCCCCCTCAGACTAAGCCAATTAATGCCTTGTGCTTTGAATAAGAATTAAAATAAAATTACAAAGTTCATATTTTTTCGTTTTGTTTGTCTTATCTTATTATTTTTGTGTGTAGAATGGGTTATTTAAGGCTAAATAATTTTTAATTACCGTATTGAAAAGAAGCTCATTCTCCCGCCTTGCGAATTTCAAAGTATCGCGGTACGTGCGTGGATTCCTATTCTCGTTCTGTTCTACACGCTGTTTCATCAAAATGGACATTCAACGGTTTTTTAATAAACCCAGCACTAAACGTGTGGAGTTTTCTGACACTTCAACTATCAATTTTACTGCTGCTAATAATACTGACACGGCAGTCGAGGCCGCATCAGAGAACAACGCCATCCCTGGAACCAGCTGCACCGCCACCTTTGTCAGCGGAGATAAGCGCTCAACCTGCCGCATCTGAATCTGGATCCGTCAACGACCTCGGAGAGAAAGATATTGGGCCAAAACAACCCATACTTTCTTCTTTCCCAAAGCGCCAATTTGGGAATGTTAATCGTGGCTTCTCTGCATTTTACTATAACAAGTTTCTATGGATGGAGTACTCAGCTTCACTGGATTCTGTGTTTTGTTTTTGCTGTCGCCACTTTTCTTCAAATATTGCAAGATCAGATGCAGACGAACTATTTAACGTTACCAAAGTGGGGGCTCGAAACTGGAAAAAACTGTCGGAGAAGCTGACAAAACACGCTTCGTCACAGGTACATTTAAATAGCATGAAGATGCATATGCATTATCTGCATATCTGCATATCTGCATTAGGTAAGATGTTTTAACGCTCTACCTGTCCTTGTTTATAAATAATGTATTTTAAATTTAGATGGTTTGATATATAAATATATGAAATATGGTAGTATATATATATATATATATATATATATATATATATATATATATATATATATATATATATGCGGTAAGTGCCCAAGCACAAAAGTGCCTTTATTGTCAATGAGTAACAATACAGCAATTCAGCATAAATTACTGTTTTGACATGTAGGCTATACAAAATTTTACATATTTACATATTTACAACATTTATTTCATAAGTAAAAAAATTAAACTTTTAAAAGTAATTCAAGTGTAATTAACCGGTCTGTTATGCCTGAGATGGGCTCGCGGTCTGCGGGTGGACTTTGAACTTCAGACCGCCGTTCTGCGTTTCACCCATAGGCCGAAAGATGCTGCGATGCAAATTTTTTATCATCCGAATTAGTTATTCGTTATCTTTAGGAATAAAGCCTTTTGAGCAAGGCACCAGGCGTTTCAAAGACAGACGCCACTGTTTAGGTGATTCACATTGCGTCTCTGTAAGTTGTTTTGCATTTAAAAATATATATATTTTAAGCACTTAATGATTTTATAGAAAAAATAAAACACACAAACCTGAATTTCACCAAATTCTGCGACGCTGAGAAGAGAGAACTGCTCTGGAGAGGAGACTGAAGAGTATTCAAACAGCCCCTCACTCAACCATATAGCTGTCATCACGTCAGGGGGCGGGGTGCATTGTTTTAATCTAGTAAACTTACTCAGTTTCTTCAGTGTGTGTTAAATATTAATAATCTTGATTTGAATTACGTATTATTTGTGGTTTTTGAAACAGATGAATTTAACTATCCATTCTCAAATATTTGTATAGAAGTTTCACAAATATTTTAAGTAGGCTATATTTGAAATAAATAATTGTTTATTTGAATACTTAATTCTTTTAGTGAAAAAAACTAAAACTTAAATATAACTGCATTTTAGACTAAATTAACTGTTGGATTTTTAGTCAATTATTTTGGTATGTTAAACTCAAAACATCAAGTAAATGATATTCAGAGATTTTATTAAGTTAATAAAGTTAATTATTACTGTGATATTTACTAAGCCACTGAATTATGTTTTAGAGTGTGTGCTCTGTTATCAATGTCAACGCAAGTAAAAACATGACACTGGAGAGCTGTTTACTAACAGCTTGCGCTAGTGCAAACTCTCATTTGCCATTAAGAAAACTACTGTCAGGATTAACTAAAGATTCTCAGTAAAAAAAAAAAGAGTGCTAAAAAAAAAAGCGTGGACAGGTTTATTTTTTTGCAGCTAACCTTATTGCATATGCATTTGTTGCAGTTTCCCTTTATATGCAAATTGCCTGGGAGGAGAATAATTTAAATACTAAGGTTTGCACTAGTCAGTGAAGACTTCAGCTGCAAAAGCCTATAAGTCCGTCTGATGTTTTTCTTTAAAATTAGCATTTTTGGCAGGCTCCTATATGTATAGGTTTCTATAAGTGCCGGTACTTCAGAGTCTGGGATTTGGTTTTGGCAGGTTTGAAGTGAGAGTGTTTGGTGAATGGATACTATGTGCAAAGAGCATTCACTCAGCATCATTATCTAATTTTTGACCCAGGAGGCTTTTGCATCAGAAGTCTTCATGTACTGGTATTTGCGCCATTATTTGCCATCCCAAAAAAACAAAAAAACAATACTTCTAAACCATGAAGACACTATGTATTTGTATTACTCTTTGGTAGATTGCATTGGTCATTATGGAAATGATCTGGCTGCATCTGTGTTCTTTAATTTGCGTGTCGTCATTAGAACTTTCCACTCCCGTCTGCACCTTTTTAGAATTGCGCTCTTGCGCTAATTTGCCTTGTTTAGTAAATTTGGCTTTTTGAAAAAAAGTATTTTTGCATCTAAAGTTATGTATCTTGATTAAGGATATTTTAATTACAAATTTTTCAAATAATGTTTCAGTGTAAACAAGCATTAAACGTGACTTTACCTGCTCCTAACTGACATTTATCATATGGAAAGGCCATGACGTGGCATTTCCAGGCATGGGGAATGACTTTTACACTGGAATAACTGGTGAAGAAAGAGACCCGAGATGTAGAGGTGTTTGTATTAAAAGTCTTTATTTCACTGACGGACTCCATTCGGGTCTCATAGAAGCGGTGGAAGCAGAATGGATCCCGTTGAAGAGAAAAAAAAGACAATGAGGTGTTGAATAGGGTGATAACAGTGCTGTTAAACGTGTTAAGTTTAGTTTTCTGTGATCTGTATGTTTAGTTTTTTTCTTATTCTCTGTGTATTGTTTGTGGATCTGTATGTGTCCCTAGGCATCTCTCAGTTGGCTGGGTGAATAGTGTGAGTACCCTGGGGTTTTCCCTGCTGTTCAGATCCCGCCTTCGCTCTTACAATTGGCTCTGAAAGTGATCTTGCACCACGGCTGGACCCTCATACAAACTATCTTCCTGCAGCCTAAAGCATGGGCCATTATTGGCACACAAAAGCACACACACATACATCACACCGCAGCCAACAGCCTGGCACAAGTGTCTTAAAGTGTCACTGTCTTTCTCTCTTTCTCACATGCATCTTGCAGCCTAAACTGGAGAGAGACAAAGAAAGAGACAAGACAATGATGAGAGTCTGGTGGTGCACTTGTTGGCGTCACTGCAGGCATGTGTGTGTGGGTGACAGCAGAACTTTGCTGTTGGCTGTATATGGACCAGGAGTATAAAGTTTTCATGCAAATACAAAACTTTTTTTTCTGTTTTCGATGTTTCATGGATACTGATACCTGGATATTGCACTATGCATATTTCACATCCTACTCACAACTTTTTACTTGTGTCCACTTATATTGTTCTCATAAGAAGTTATTTTGAAAATGTGTTTGTCTATACAATGAAAGTCAAAGAACATTAGTTTGTGTTCCACAGAAGAAGAAAAAAAAATATATTTACATTTCTGAGTGTACTACGCTCTCTCTCTCTCTCTCTCTCTCTCTCTCTCTCTCTCTCTCTCTCTCTCTCTCTATATATATATATATATATATATATATATATATATATATATATATATATATATATATATATATATATATATATATATATATATATATATATATATATATATATATATATAATATTAAAGAAATTAATACTTTAATTCAGCAAGGATGCATTAAATTGATCAGAAGTGATATTAGAGACATGTATGTTTTTCTTTCAAATGAATGCTGTTCTTTTTAACTTTTTCTTTATAATAAATTTCTATTTATTTTTTTATTTTTTTCTATTTAAAAATAAGTTTTCAACATTGAGCAGCAAACCAGCATAATGATTTTTGAAGGATCAAGTGAAACTGAAGAACTTTGCCATCAAAATGTAAAATAGCAAATAAACAAAACATTAAAATATAGTACACTATTTCATAATGTTACTCTTTTTAATGTGTTTTTGTAATTTTGCAGCCTTGGTGAAATAACTTCTTTCAAACTTTTATTTGTATTTTTATTTTTATTTATTTTTTTTTCATTTTTCTTTTCATATCCATAAATAGAGAAAAGTAGCTCAAGCTACTTTAGTGCATATATGGTGTGGGAGTGGAATAGGTTACTTGAGCTAGAAAGGTTGACATGGAGCAGCTAAATATTGAACCTCTGGCGAATCACCCCATTTTTTATTTATTTTTATTTTTTGCCATTCTGCTGGCAAAAAGAGAATGGAAAAAAGCTTGTAATAAAACAAGAATAAACATTGACTTGGCTTTTCGGAGATGACTGGATTAGAAATGTTTTAGAAACAACACAGATATGACAATTTCATGTGAGTAAAAGGGTGAGTGTAGCAACGTTCGTAGAATAAGGAGGAAAGAGGAGGGAACCAGCGAATGTTTAACAAACTTTAATACATAAATAAACAAACTGAAAGAAACGTGGGCAGCCCCTTATGGACGACTGCCACGCACACACATAATACAACATAACAAAACATAAAATCCAGGCCTGATCCTCTCTCGTCCTTCACTGGTGTCGCACATCCTTATATGCTTCTGAGCTCCCTCATGAGAGGACTTGAGACTGGTGTGCTCATTCTCAATCACGCACCAGTCTCACTCGCTCGTCTACCTCGCCACAGTGATATATTTTATTTATTTATAATGCATTTCTCATTGAAAAGCACTATCTATTGTGAAAGCTCATTATGGTTGTTGTAGCGCTGTGCTGGAATGTATTGTCAAGGAAGTGCCATGTCTATTAATGGGTATAAGTACAGTAATGTCTTCAGTTAGTCTGCTTGAGATCATTTCCATCTAAACTAGTATATATTTTAAGCTTAGCAGTGAATGTTTTGGAGCAGTTGGAGAACCATATTCATCCGCACAGTCATGCAGAACCGAAGCACAACCAAAACAATGTTATCCCTCAAAATGCACACAGTTTTGTTTTCTAAGTGCATTGTTTTGAAAGCGGCATACACCATGCACTCTCTTGACAAATGAGAGATAATCTTTAAAGTACATCAAAGAAGTCAGCAGTGGCCTTAAGGGTCACCACCTTATTAGTCAAGCCTTAGAAAGCACAGCCACACACAGTTCACTTACTATCGCTGAGCATCTGCTGCCCACAAAAACATCGGGCAGGAGCTGTGTGAAACCGCCAATGCAGTGACAGGGTACATGGGTTTTTATCAATCTGCCAGGAAACACAAACGTTTCCAGGAAGAAGAAAAGTTATGTTTGCAAACACATTGAAGATTAAGGTGTCAAATCTTCAGTTCAGAGAGTTCAGAATTTGTTTAGACGCAGATAAACAGACCTAAACACACTTGGCTTTTGCCAAGATTCAGCTTTTTCAAAGTTATGTCAATCTTTCAGATTATACTCAGAGAGATCCCACGTTTATAAAAGCAAACTCCACAAGGCGAACAGGCAACCCCTTCTTTTCTACTGCAGTTCTTTGGCATAAAAAGCTGATAGTCAGACTCAGGAGTCTGGAAATGCAAATCTACTGCCTTACTAAAGGATAATATTGACACAGAAACCAAGGGCATAAAATGCACACATGGACTGGGTGATGGATTTCTAAACAAATAGTTTCAAACCAAGCATATTTTGTAAAACGATTTCTAATGTTAGTTTTCACTCAACTGTTAAATGGCGCCATAGAAGTGTATCACAGAATGTGCACTTTTAGATGTAATATTTTCTCAGCACAAAAGTGAAGAACTGATCAAGAAGAAATAATCAAGGACGAATAACTTTGACAAGCACTGTGAGGGGCTGCTTGGGAATATCTGACAGTTATAATTAGATTTGTTAAAAAAAACAGAGGAAGAGAGAGAAAGAGAGAGAAAGATGTGATAATGTTTCTTCCTGAGACGATGGCAAGAGATAGCAGTCATGCTTTATCAGCATCAGATCTCTACTCCACACAAATCACATGGACACAAATAAACAGCATTGCACTCCTGGTCATAACATGGCACATTTTTAATAGGAAACACAGTCAAGTTCTTTGATTAGTTCAGTCATTAAGTTTTGTGAACATTCTGATGTGAGATAGCAAATAGATTTAACTTTAACGTGAAATAATTGAACATATGCCAGGGTGTTGATTTATTAATCTCTTGTTTCAATTGTTTGTTGAATATAGCTCCAGGCAGACTAACTGATGTCAGAATTAGTTTCCTGTGTTCTCAGTGTTTTTGCAGAAGTGGCCTCCTGGGCCAAATCCAACTAGGCAATAGCAGACACTCAACGCATCGCTCTGTAACGTGGGAGATGTTCGACCGTTTTCGAATAAAGTGTTTTTGTATTTTTTTCCCTCATGGGATACATGCAAAAATAGAAAATAAAGAAGAACTGTGACCACTTTCAATATATTCCTTGAATATATTATGCCACAGAATGTTTGTAAACTAATTATAAACTTATGGAAGAGGGAAAGGGTTTGTGTTTATGTAAATTGCAGCAACACGTTTTCACTCCCAAGGCATCAAAATCTGAAGCATGCTCAAGTGCCTTCCACGTCACAATGAAGACGCTAAATGTGCCCTTAGGCGTAATTTTTCGATGCGCAGGGTACTCCATGCATTTCAATGAGAAACCTTTGGCATCATACACAGACACGTTGGACATTGGAACGTTACTGTCATCATGATGAAATTATATTGGTTTATGATTTTGCCGGTCGGAACCAAAGTTCATGTTTTGATCAATTTTATACATTAGGTTCGTTTGGGTTTGGGTTCACACTGCAATTATACAAGCGCACTAAAGACCTTTACATGACATACTTACGTCCAGTCGTCATCAGTTATGTGGGCTGCATCTAAACATTGATTGGTTTGTTAGCGGACGTGCGTCTGACGTCAGCGTGTTGTAAATTCGGCAGGTAACTTTGACAAGATGAATGAAGTGAACAGACGCATATTGTTGCTACTATGCTGTTATTGCTATGGCATTACTATCTGCAGCACCAACTATATTCGAGGCTAGTTCAAATTCGCCTACTGAACATCCTCGTTCTGCCAACATTTTATCGTCGCTGACAATAATTTTAATAAAAAATCTTGTCTCCTCCTCTCCCCATGTACTACGAGCATTTTTCCTGCTATCTTCTGTGACAGTTCTGTCTTCTTCTGTTGTTTTGGGTACGCGGGAATCACCGGAACTTCCTGTAAATGGTCTGAAAGTCCGAACCATACAGACAATGCTTTCACACCAGCAAAGAACCGAACCTTTAAGTTTGATCCGGACCGAGATTACCTCTTTTCGTCGGACCAAATTTCGTCTGCTTGGTCCGGACCTTGGTCCGAGGGAGGTTTCACACCTGTAATTTTGATTCGGACCAAACTGAAAAGTCCGAAAGTCCGGACCAAACAAGGTAGGTGTGAAAACGCCCTTAGTCAGCAAGCATCATTTTATTTACGCTATTTAGACACGTTTTAACATGTAACTCAACCCCATCCCATCCCATCCCTAAACCTAGCCATTTGTGTGTTATATGATATAAAACACAGGATATAACAGGCAGATCTGACTGCATGCACAATTTATTCAAAAAGTACAAATATTCCAAGTGTTCTGAGGCCAAATTATTGATTTGTTTAAAGAAAGTCAGATTTCATAGTGAAATTGCATTGTCTCTCGTATGTCTCGTGATCATTTGCTACATTACGTCAGCTTTGATTGTAAAATGTCATTGGCTCTCGTGTGTCTCGAGACCAATTAAATGCTCAAGTTGTGTGTATCATTTGAATGAGATATGAATGAGTGCGTTCATGGAGCGGCGGGATCATCATTTCAGCGATTAAAACATTAAGATCAACTCTGTTCTTTACATGAAGATATCATATGACTTCAGAAGACTTGGAATGCAACATGAGTTAATAATACTTTTATACTGTTTTCTGTCAGTTTTTGCAATAAATATCTGTGACTGTACTTTTATTTGCCTGTTACGTGTTTAGAAGTGGGTAGGTTTAGGGTAGGGGTTAGTTGCTCCAAAATATAAAAGTAGCTTATAAATATTCATAAAATCATGTCTGCTTTTACAAATGCAAATAATGAAATGCGTCTTGATCTGACGCATAAGGCAAACAACCGAAATTAATGGAGTACCCAGTACTTCGATATAGTGACGCCTAGGGGTACCTTTAGCGTCTTCATTGTGTCATTGAAGGCACTTGACCATGCTTCGGATTTTGACACCTTGAGAGTGGGAATGGGTTGATTGCAATGAATATGTTGTGTTTATTACTTTTGGAATCATAGCATCACAACACTAGTAATATCATTACCGTCAAAAATATTTTCACATTAGAATCACATAATCATGCATAGTTAAAGTACAGCCTCCTCCATCAGAATAATAAAGGATAAATACCCATTAAAGTCTGTCTGTAGCTTCAAAGAGGAACATTTCAAGCATGAAGACAGAGTCAACCTCCAATCCTGCAGCTGCTTTGTGGTTTTCACATTTCCAGCACTTCGCAATAGCTTCAAATGTCACATTCAAGAAGAGACGTCCAAGCACATGCCTAATTAGTCAAATATTTTGCCTGTGGCACATTTAAACAAATCAGTTTGAATCCAGTGATGACCCTGCTGAATTCTAAGAGATACTAAATAAAATGCAAGTTCAAAGACTTTATATTTCCGGAAGGAAAAAGATAATAGCATTCAATATTCAATACATATCTCGCTCTGTTATGGAGCCATGCGTGAAAATTACATTTTTGTGAATATCATTAAAAATGTTCTCTGAACACATCAATTAGTGAAAAAGTAATATCCACAATGTATAGCACAGTCGTTATTTGTGTAGGTAAAAGAAGTTCAGATTACAGAAAAGCCAATCACACACATATATATAAATATGAAATTATATTATTATTACACTTAATTACATACCTGAAATGGCCATTTAAAATATTATTGATGGGAAATAATTCAACACTGACCCATTTTATCGGTTTGGCAGGAGTGCAGCTGGCTAATATGGATTCTATGTCAGGTCACTATTGCGTTGGGCAGTAATTACATTTCTCCCACATATTCTGCTTCCTTGTTCTCTTCATGTGATCAAACACATATGGTATAAAGGGCCTTCATTACAGCAACCCTTGCCAAAACTATGAGATAGAGAGAAAATGTGTGCACTTCATACAAACTGTCAATTGAGAATAACTTTGGTCTGCCTATTAAACTTACCTTTGTCTGAACTCTGTGATGTGGAAAATGCTGATGGAATCACGCAATCCAGACATAATAATGAACAGAATTTGTCAAAATTTGAAGTAACAAATCAGTCATTACATGGATTAGTGTCTGTGATAATTAACCCATAAAAAAGGCTGTTATGTAAATACACTATATATTGCCAACAGTTTTGGGACGGTTGCCTTTACGCAAATTCATTTTAATGTCATCCCATTATTAATCCGTAGGGTTTAATATACAGTTTGCAGCTATAACAGCTTCAACTCTTCTGGGAAGGCTTTCAAAGTTTAGGAGTGTGTTTATGGGAATTGTTGACCATTCTTCTGGAAGCGCATTTGTGAGATCGGGCACTGATGTTGGACAAAAAAGCCTGGCTCACAGTCTCCACTCTAAATCATCCCAGAGGCGTTCCATCGGGTCTAGGTCAGGACTCTGTGCAGGCCAGTGAAGTTCATCCACTCCAAACTCGCTCATCCATGTCTTTATGGACCTTGATTTGTGCACTGGTGCGCAGTTATATTAGAACAGGAAGGGGCCATTCCCAAACTGTTCCTACAAATTCGGGAGCATGAAATTGTCCAAAATGTCTTGGTGCTGAAACATTAAGAGTTCCTTTCACTAGGGTGCCAACTAGGGCTTGGTGATATGGCCTAAAAATTTAAATATTCTGCTCTTATTAAATATGTTACCATTGTTCTTTTATAGTATCACACTGAACTGAGAACAGCTTTGATGATTATTAAAGGTGAGCTGTTACTTGTTTTCTGCGTAATTTAGTCACAATTTTTAGAAAAGTTTTGTTTTCATGAGACTTTGTGTCCTATGTTTCCTATGTTTGTCCATTTATTAGGTGGAAGAGACATTTCCAACTTATTGGAAATGTCAATAAGTGTTCACCTGCTGCCATCTAATGGTTATAGTGGCCATTTCATATCTTTTTAAAATAAAAGTGCTTGTTTGCCACAAAGTTGTCTACATATTTAAAACAAATCTATTTCTTCCACAATACTCCTTTACACGTTTAGTTTTACAAATCATCAAATTAAACATTATATTAAAATTGGATAATATTTAGAGCTTTGAAGTGCTGGAGAAAGTGTGAAGCCCTTGAAAACCACTGAAAAGTGCTTGAATTTCAATCTCAAAAGGTTGTACGAACCCTGAGATGAATAATGACAACAACATTAAATCCATGTGGTGTTACTACAGTAAATCATGATGAATATTGGTTTGTGACTGAAACCCTGATCTTCGCTCATGTTGTCTCAATGTTTCTCCTGTTTTCCACGTCAGCTCTGTTTGATCTGATATCTGTGGTTTATAACAGAATTATGTGCCGTACGCTTCCACTACTTTTATATTTTGGAGCAACTAACCCCACTGCTACCCTAAACCTACCCACTTCTCAACAATAAAACACATAACGTTAACAGACAAATAAAAGTACAGTCACAGGTACTAATTGCAAAAACTGACCAAAACAGTGTAAAAGTATTAACTCATGTTGCTTTCCAAATAATACTGTTAACTCTTGAGCGTGACGCGGTCGGTCACGAGACACACAAGAGCCAATGGCATTTTACAATCAAAGCTGACGTAATGACACAACTGGTCACGAGACATACGACAGCCAATGCTGTCAAAGCTGACGTAACGGCGGCAATTTTCAAATCTCTCATGATCTTCGGCGGGTGGACTCAACACTGACCGCTTTTGGGGATTTTCTTCACAAAAATCAATCGTTTGGCCTCAAAACACTTGGAATATTTGTACTTTTTAAATAAATTGTGCCTACAGTCATATCTGCCTGTTATATCCTGTTTTTATAATTTAATTTTTATAATTTTTTCAGAGTCACGTATTTCCAATGAGCCTGGGTTGAACGAGACACATGAAACAAGGGAACCAATCAGTCTATGACACATATCTAAACCAACCAATAGGAACATAACACAAGAGACTCACATGACAATGGAGAACATGGCAGGATCACATGACAAACAGGAACTGAAACATGACTATAAGATTACAAAAAAAGAGACATGAAAACATAAACGTGAAACCAAACACGAAACCAACTGTGACACAGATATGCTCATTACTTTTGATAAATTCAATTGATTTGACATGATTTGTGATTGGTAAAATGTAGTTAAACCACTAAAATTTAATTAAACACTGAGCAGAAAATGCAGAATTTGGGGAAATACAAAATAGATTTTAAAGGGCTCTGCAATTAATCGTCTTGTTCTGCTTTGCACATAAAGTATATTGATGATTTTGGATTCTGGATGTTAGTTTGGCACTTATGAAGTGGACTGATGTCTGAAAGTGAATGCATGCTAATGGGGTTCCCATTATATATTTGGTGCAGGGAGGCGTTCTTTGTTTACGCCTTGTTTTGTCCGTGTCTGTTCAGCACCACGGACAGCGGCTGCTGTGTATGTTTGTGAACCTGTCCAAATGAGTACTGGGACTGAATGTAAATGCAACAGTGGGGAGATGCAACAGGAACAAAATGCACCACAATACAGGATTAGAAGAAAATGAGGTACATTGTGAACCTAAATATCTCTGCCAAGGTGGGATGGTTCTGTTCCTCCTTCTTTGAAAACAACTCGCAATTTTCCAACAGGAGAAAGCGAAACACAAAAAAGCAGATTTGAAGTAAGTTGACTAAAAAGATGACTCGAATTACGTTATAAATGGCACCTCCATCAAAATACCAAGGCATAAATAACACTATATCCCTCACATAAACCATTTAAAATGCTGAGCTATGTTCTTTTATGAAGGCAATTTCTCTTTAGATGGAGCTGTATTTCAACACTATGTTGCCATCAATACTTATGCCACAATGGCAGGCCTTCACCGTCTTCCTTCATTTGTAACCAAACACCATTTTCAAAAGCATAACAGCCTCCACTATGTGTCCAATGCTGGATGAATAGGACTATGAAGACACGGTTTATGGTGCACATCAGTAAGTGTTACTCTCCTGAAATGTAAGGCATAGGTCACAGACTACTGTGAAAAATCTCAGTGGTTAGGAAATGGGCCCTTACAAACAAGAAAAAATTGTATTTCACCCCCCCCCCAAAAACAAAGATGCAATGGGTTGATTTGTTGGCATTGGAGTTCTCTGCCCCTCTGCACAACTTCATCATGGGACTGTTTGCCTGTCATGGCCGACTGCTAAGCTGCTCTGTTCTGTGACCTTGTGAAGAGATGTTTCTGCAGGCAGAAAGCGTGTTCTCCAACACTGAGCACGCAGACAGCATTCAACTGTTGCAACGAGAGTAAAAGTAGTGTTGAACATATGAAAAGCTAATATACATGAATTAGTGACCATTTCAAAAATAATCATCAAGGCTGCATTTATGTGATCAATAAAAAGTGTTTCCTAAAATATTCTTGTGATGGCAAAGCTAAAAAAATGTAACAACCAATCTTCAGTGTCACAATGGGCCTTATTTTTAAAGATCTGAGAGCATGGTCTCAAGTACATGGCGCAGGTGCACTTTGGGGGTGTCCGTATCCACTTTTGCTAGTTTAACGATGGGGGAAAAAAACGGTCAGCATGCCCGGCAAAAGGGTTGAACCTAGTCTCTTAATATGTCATGGGTGGGTTTTGGGCATAACATACAATAAACCAATCAGAGTGTCATCTCCTAGTCCCTTTAAAAGCCAATTGCACTTGCAGCATGGCGGATTCGCTATTTACATGGCAGAATATGCGAGCAGAAAGACTGAACGCTTCTCCAGAGAGGAATCCTTTTATTTTTATATATAAAATGTTTGTGTGCTGGCACAAAATGGTTGTGACCCTATGTGTGTAATAAGCAGGGTGTACATGCATTGTGCACCCGCCTATAGGTGCATATTACTAACGCGCACTTTAAATAATACAAAAAATACTGCACTATTGACTTTAGACCAGGTTTTTTGTTGGTCAATGGAGCAGTAGTTTTAAGTTGCCTCAAAATAGTAACGTGCCAACAATGCGCCTGAACACGCCTCAGTTTCAGACCAGCACACCCATAGGCGGACAGATGGGCACAGGTGCCTTTGCTATTTAAACAATGCGGCGCTGGACGTGAAAATGATAACTGCGTCGGGCTGAAACTAGCAAACAACACTTGCGTCGCGATTACTGTTGCATTGCGTCATAGGGCCCATTATCTTTCAGAAATCACTCTAATATGCTAATTTGGTGTTCAAGAGACTATTTAATGAACAAATTATTCTGCTTATCATTATTTGAAAATGGTTGTGCTGCTTAATGAAGTGCTTTTTCAGGATTCTTTGAAGAACAGAAAGTTTGATGAACATCATTTAAAATAGAAACTTCTATAACATTAAAAGTGTCATTATTGTCATTTTGCACCAATGCTGAAGAAAAAAAAATTCTGGAGAAACTTTATTTTAATACATTAACTAAGTAACTTTGCAACTACATGTCAACTCTTAGTAGAGTATAAGTAGACTGTTTAATATCTGCTAACACTTAATTTTGATGGTCCCCCAACAACAGACATTCTACTTACTAGAAGGAACTTTGCAAATGCTTGTCAACTTATTACTAACCCTAACCTAACAGTCTACCAATAGTAGCATTAGTTGACATAGTTGCAAATGAACGAGAGTTAGAGTTAGTATGTATGACATGACATGAAAACCGTACTGATCCCAAACCTTTGAACTGCAGTGTATGAATTGGCATATTTGAGTGAATGCATATTAATGAGAGATTTACTAAAAATGTGTTCCAAAAAAACAAAATGCTCTTTATATACACTTGCTTCAGGCTCAGCAGTCACATGCAACACCTGTGTTTACATATGTATTTAATCTATACCCTAGTCAATTTCAGCACAATTTGCCACAACCTTTTTTTTATTATTTTTTATTAGACTAATAATTGCTCTATACGCAAACTTACACTTCTATATAAAATCACCGAACTGCAAATGGTTTTATTTGAAATAAGTTTGCAAATCACTGCAGTTGAAGTAATTCTGTTCATTAGAGCTCTTAATTGAAAAATGGATGAATATTACCAAAGATATTTGTCGAGTGCCATATATAAGCATAGCCATTTTGTTCAATATTAATCAAGTCAAAATAAATTATGTCTATTACATCTCTTTCTCTCTGTTTCTCTCTCTCTCTCTCTCTCTCTCTCTCTCTCTCTCTCTCTCTCTCTCACACACACACACACACACACACACACACACACACACACACACACACACACACACACACACATATATACTTGTGCAAGCCTCTGCCAGGAAGCAGGAGGACTCAAGAACAATATTAAACCAGTCTGTGGACCATGCAATTTCAATTACCAAAGAGAATCAAAAAGCTGAAAGGAATTTAAATTGATTCTTCCATTAAAAGAAAAAAAAAAAATGGCAGCAGTCCCCTGGGTGCCACAGTCTGAATTTGGAATCAGATCTGTTGTTTGTGTTTACATCCCATCTAGAGGAACACATTTGTCTGTGGCATCAGAGTTCTTGTGTACTGGCTGTAAAAAAAAAAAGGTTCCAAAATGCTGAGGATAGGCACAAACACACACTCCTGCAGACACAGTCCGTACAGTGTTGATGGCCAGATAATAGATTTATGCACAGCTAAGAAGATTAATGTACGTGCTTTTAAAAAGCGCTCGCAGATCATTCTTACCCTGTAAACAGCTTTAGAGGAAACCAAAGCGATAAATAGGAAATACATTTATTAATCTAAGCAGCTTAGTTCAGGTTGAACTCGTCCGGCAAATTAAGTTTGCTGGATTTCACAGGAAATAAACAGAACAGCCTGGTGGAGATGAGAAGGTGTCAGCAAAATATTGTATCGTGATTTATATTCCGCCTTCATGTGCAGATGATTTCCTTGCCTCCTCATTATCACAAGTACAGACTATTTTTAAGTTCTCTCCTAGGCTGTGTGCTTGTGAGTTTGAAATGAGCGTGCTGATCTTTGAGTATTATTTAAATTGCTCACGGTTGATGTCGAGGAGTGTGAGAACTTGCCGGTGATAGAGACGGAAAGAGAAAGAAGGAGATATTCTGTGTATGGGGTATTAAATATGGGTGTTATGTACAGAAATAGAGTGATGGCTTATAGTATGTTTTACAGTCTGTTGAAGACGAGAGAAGGTTCACACCCTTTCAGTGAGTGATGGGATGCTGCAGAGCTGCTAAAACTGAGTCGTTCTAGACTATGCTATAGGAGTGTGTTTGTCTTTGTGTGAAACTGGGATAGATAGAAGTTAGGTTAGAGTGTGTGCAGAGGTCAAGCCTTTGGGCTGCTTTCTCACCTGGTGAAACTCATAAAAGATGGAAGACACCCTGCAGTGGCTACCCATTCTTGGCCAAACACATACACACATTCACTCACAGTCTCTCACACTTACTGTCATTCTTCGTAGTCTTCAATCACTCCAGCTGACAGAGGTTCAAATTTTCAGACCTTTCATTCCAGTGTCTCTTATAGAAAGCTTCATTCCCAGACCTTCTCTTGCAGTGAAACCCAACTGCTATCCACCTTTTGAAACCATAAACTATGTTTATGTTAAAAAAAAGTTGAATCATTATTATACAATACCGTCCGAAAGAGTTGAGTTTTGTTGTTGTTGGAAAGAAATTCCTTTTTTTCTAGAAATATGGGATCCATTTATCAATACTTCACAAACTCTTCACACAGTGTGCACAACAGCAGTTGGGCAAAACTGTGGATAAACTTTCATTGCTTTGGCATACGATACTTTCAATTAATACTTTTAGTTTTTTTTCAGTTTACGTGCATACAGGCAATTTGCATGTTAAAGGGGTCATGAACTGGCTTTAAAAAAAAAAATTATACTGTTGTCTGAGATCAACTAATGACGTTCGTGTGGTTTTTATATTCAAAAACATCATTATGAATAAGTAATAGGCTATTTTCTAGACTGGTTTGAGGCGTTCTCCTGAACGGTGGGTTTTGATGGGCGTGCCGCACTGGAGACTTGGAAGTAAACGCCCACGGCTGGGATTGGATAAGATTTGCATATTTAATGAGCTTCAGCTCCCCTGTCAGTTCAGTTCACATTAGGGAGGGCTCGTTTTGAAAGCGGCAACCGGAATGATTCTCTCGATCACAGGGCTCGTAAACGTCTTTATCAAACAAACACAAAGATTTATTTCTCATCAACCAGAGATTGATTGGAATATTATTTCTGTAGTACATGGCCCGCCCGATCGGTCGATAAGCACGAACCGCACACACACACACACACACACACACACACACACACACACACACTCACACACAAAGACACAAATAAGTTTGTTGCACCATTTCTGTCGAATCCAATATAGAAGGCACAACACTGTGTCTGCAAATCCAGCACCTGAGACTTGTTTACAAACGATTCCTCAGTGAAATGAAGCGAACACACGTACATGTCTTCCCCACGTGAGCTGGAACTTCATTAAAAATAAAGTTAAGCCGCTCATTCCTAATAGTAGCATCCAAAGGAAGCTTATGCAGCGACTGTGTTCTTCCACAACCTGGCACAGAGCAATATATTACTTTGCTCGCCATGATTACTGCTCTGTAAACCTGTAGCTCCTCGACTCTGTGGGCGGGGCTTCAGAAGCACGCATACATATTCATCAGTTGAGTTGTGTTTCATCTTCCCATGACGTCATTGGATTCCAGCTGGTGTCTATAAAAGCTTTTCTTTGACTAACAATGACGTTTTCAGCTCTGAAACGCAACAGAATATTCTTATATCATGATGAACTTTGATATATCAAAGGCTCAAGGGAAAGTTGGTTTCTCAATTCATCACCCCTTTAAACTTAAGTTCAAAACCTAACATAATACAATACTGCTACCGAAATATAATATTTAATAAAAATATTCCAAACCAAACCTAAACAAAGAAATACTACGAAAACAACTAGATGAATCTGAACACAAGTCTATCAGTTTCATTACTATCCATGCATAAAGGGACAACATGGGAATAATTGTTCTGCAATGTAAACATGGACCGTGTAACATACGGCGTACTGCAGTGAATTATAAACAGTAGAGCGGTCATTGTTGCTTTGTAGAGATTTTTTACAAAAGAAAAAATTACTACCTGTTGTTAGACTTGTTATAGTGAGGTTGTTAGTTGACAACATTTGCTAGTGTTATGGAAGAATGACTTGCTTTGTGGCTTGTATGAAATGTTTTGATAAAAAAGGAACTGTGTAAAGAGTTCTGAAAAAGTGACAGTGACAAATTTATAATATAAAACATTTATAATTTTAAATTATTTCAACTACAGGCTGTTCTTTTGAACGTTCCATCTATTAAAGGTAGGGTAGGCAAGAATGATCTAAAACACTTTTGTCCATTTTTTTTTTTTACTTTCTTTATGTGTCAATACATAATTAAAATGTAAGTACTCTGAAAAAGAGAGTATAAAAATCGAGTGACTCTAGACTTTTTAATCTGCAATAAACGCCACTCATTATTTTCATTCGGGACAAACAAGTGATTGGCTTGTGCGACTGTCACTCTCTCTCGCTACCATGGCTACCACCCCTTTTGCTACTGGATCTGCCCACATGCGTGCACCCGTTTGATTTGAGGAGTTCAAGAGGCTGTATTTCTGCTGGACAGGTAATCTTTCATTTTGATTATACATTTTTTTGGTTTATGTTTTCATGAAGCATGTATCACTAGCACACGTAGCTGCCTAATATAGCTAACATAACATTACTTAGCATAAAGTTACAATGTTATTCACTTAGCGAGCCATTAGCAAAGATGAAAAATACGCAATATGCTTAGCTCAAGCTGATAGCTGTCGTGTTGAATTTCGCAAAATGTAACTTTGGATAACAAAATACATGTGTAAAAGCTAGTACACCGCATCCAGGAACTTTTTTTAGAACTAAGTTAGCTTTAGCTACTACCCTCTGTCTAAACTCTTTTACCATGTTCATGGGGAACTTTACCTGCACGTTTATTTACGCCTTTGGTTTGTTTTCATATTCTCTATCTATGTTTACTTATGTTTTTATCTTGTATCAGTGTGTCGTAGACAGTGTTGTGTGTGTATTTTAAACGTTACCAGTGTCCGTATTCTAGCTTGATATTGAGTACTAAAATAAATCTTATTTGTTTATATTCATACTGATAAAGTTAGATTCTTTATTACATGTGATTCTGACATGATGTCACTACATGTACTCTGCTCCTTCTTCTCCGCTCGTTTCAGGTAAATAATGCGTCTTCCAGCTGAGTGGTCGGCGGAGCGCGTTCATGTGTTCTGGGGGCGTGGCTTTGGAAAGAGCCCTGAAGGGAGAAGGTGGAGTGAATGGAAATAATGAGCTGCCTTTAAAACAGTCGTGAGAGGTCTACAGACACTCAATTTTTATACTTTCTTTTTCAGAGTACTCACATTTTAATTATGTATTGATATATAAAGAAAGTTTAAACAAATTTGAAAAAAAAAAAAATTCTTACCTACCCTACCTTAAAACCTGAAAGTAAATGTATCAGTTTCCACAAAATGTTAAGCAGCACAAAATCAGCATATTGGAAATATTTCTGAAATATCATGTGACTATCATGTTACACTAAAGACTGCTGAAAATGAAGCTTTGGAATCACATATTAACATGTTGATTTAAAATACAATAGCAAAGTTATTTGAAATTGTTATCATTTTTGACTTAAAAAAAAAAAACCTTGCAAAATCTTTCTGACTTCAAATGTGTGTGTGCAAGGCCGTCACTAGTGGGGTGAAAGCTGGTGACAATTATAAGGGCTCCCACTGTCCAGGGGGCCAGGGGGCCAGGGGGCCAGGAGTTTAAAAAATAGGACATGAACGCCCTCTCAAGTCAAAATTTGAATGCAATGAGCTCGTAGTCACAACTTCACAAGTGAGAAGTAGGAAATTTCCGTTAGCTCGTGAAGGCAGCATTAGAAGTAAAGTTGCAGTGGAAGTGAGACTGACTGAAAATGTCAGGAAAAAAAATCTGGGTACCAGTATCATCTTAAAAAGGAAAGGGAGGGCAGGAAAATTGCTGTCAAAGTCAAAATGTTCCTTTTTTAAAAAAAGCACATTATCTTCATCAAAAATGAAGACAGTGAGAAATTTAAGTGGTTTTATTTTACATTTGACTGCATGTTTTTTTCATTTCTGAAGATGTATCTTAACTGTTAGACACCAGACCGACTGTAAATACATTTTATAGGCCTATTATATTGCTGGTTTGCCTACTTAAAAAAAAAAAAAAAGTTTATTTGATCAATCTCTTGTTTTTTGTTGTTATTTTATTCGTTTGTCTTGCATACTTGCTTGATGACTGTTATTCAAGTAGTTTTTAATTGCTTAATGTAATATTTTTTTATATAAGATTTATATACAACTTTGTATATAAAATAAGTAAAAGCAATAATCTTTATTTGCATTTTTATATATTTGTCTGTTTTTGTAAGAAATCCTTATTAGATGCATGGCACCAGATGTGGGCCTCCTTGCCCATATCTTATAGGCCTACCGTTACCATATATATGATATGAGTGGAGGGCATTGGGGGCCCACATCAATGTTTTTTTCTTTTTGTTTCTTTTTTTTAAAGGGGGCTCAGAATTATCTAGCTACGGCTGAGTGTATGTGATTATATTTTGCTTAGGGAACATTGCCACAATCATTCCCCACCAGTTACTGAATCAGCAGCATCTGGACTCATGAACTCCTTGTTTGTAGGATGTGAGCTTTGATCAGGCACTTGGAAAGCCTTCATAACAATTTGAAGTTTACACTAACATTTGCATTGGATTTCTTCCAGGAAGTACAGTCAATATGTTGATAAAGTCCTGCGTTTGCTGGGTTTTATGTGTTGCGCTTCTCACGACGGATCTGTTGATAATAGACCAGCAGCGGTTGATTGGAAAAGACAGAGCCAGGTATGATTTATGTTGCTGACGTTGCCAGATCATCCTTGAAGAGTAATGCATTATGGGAATGGCCTGACTGATAATGAGTGCTGTACGAATGAAAGGACTGAAGTTTAAATCGATTAGCGCTTGGCTCTCACTCACATCCATCACGACTCTGCTGATGCGTGCACTCCCAATCAGGTCGTGTTTTTTGATGGAGGATTTGTAAATTAATCTCTCTAATAAAAGCTAGAAGACTGTTTAAACAACAATCAGTTGTGACATGCATGATTAACACAAAATCAAGTATGAATGAGACCAAACTTCCGTAGGAGTTTTATACATCAGCATAAATGATTATGCCAGCATACCCGTTCCACAGCAGATAATATTTAATATGCAGGTTTTCATTTCAAAACTTTGCTGACCTACAAGTTTCTCTGTTACAGTATTGTTTTCTGTGTCTGTTGACAGCATTTGAAGACTTCCCATGCAAAAGCCTCTAAACGCTACTTTGGTCAAAAATGAGATAACGATACTGAGTGAATACTCTCTGCACATAGTATGTTCATAAAATACTTTCACTTCAAACCCACTAAATCCCAGCCTCAGCCCATTACGAAATACTGGTAATTAGGTAGAAACCTATACGTACTGTAAGAGCCTGACAAAAATGCTTATTTTAAAGGAAAACGTCAGATGGACTTAGAGGCTTTTGCATCTCAAGTCTGCATTTGTACTTTTAGATAGATTGATAAAAAACTTAGTGTGTTGTCGCCATGTCTAAGAGAAACAGTTTGCTTGTTTCTTTATTTCTTTATTATTTATTTATTTTTGTTAGTTTATCACGCCAAATTTGGCACATTTTGTATTTTTAACACTATTATTCAGCAGTATACAACCAGAATACAATATTCAATGTAGGTCAGGGGCCGTATTCACAATAAATCTTAAGGCTAAAATTAGCTCCTAACTTGCAGATTTTTATATTCCTACTCTCCGTTGTCACAGTGATAAAAATCTCATACATC
The DNA here is from genome assembly GCA_023029165.1 of Gobiocypris rarus. Lineage (NCBI taxonomy): Eukaryota > Metazoa > Chordata > Actinopteri > Cypriniformes > Gobionidae > Gobiocypris > Gobiocypris rarus. The sequence goes on from CM040912.1 coordinate 21,505,031, forward strand.
ATTTTCTCAAATCATTGTGCAAAAAAAAAAAAAATGTTTTCACAATAGTTCATACAGCCAACAAAAATTTTAATGTGAAAAAAAAAGAAATATATATATATATATATATATATATATATATATATATATATATATATATATATATATATATATATATATATATATATATATATATATATATATATATATATATATATATTGCAGCACTGGTTTAAAAAAAAAATACAATCATTTGTGCACTGTTTTTCCAAACACATCTAGTTTTAGCTATTTGTCTATACTCAGTTCCACTTGGAATGTTCTCACTTAGCCCCAAATATATTAGATTTATATCAGAGTTAGTAATATAGCCTGGCTCCGCCCTCCTATACGTACTTCCGCTCAATTTTCATTTTCTTTCAGTACTCCATCTGGGATTGCATTATAGTCTCTGATTTTCTCCAGTAAATGGTAAATGGACTCCATTTATAAAGCGCTTTCAACAGACCCATGGCCATCCAAAGCACTTTACATCTTGCCTCACATCACCCATTCACTCTCTCATTCATACACAGACGACGGTGTCAGCCATGCAAGGTGCCATCCAGCTCATCGGGAGCAGCTGGGGTTAGGTGTCTTGCTCATGGACACCTCTACGCTTGGTCAGGTGGAACCTGGGATCGAACCACCAACCTTCTGGTTTGTAGACAATCTACATGAACCACTGAGTCACTGAGCCACAAAAGTTGGTGCTAAAGTGACTCTGGGCAGATCTAATAGTTTTAAACTTCTACAGAGTACCTGCCTTCAAGGAAGTTGACGCAGTAGCCAGACTCTCTATACAAGAAGAGGGAAGAAAATGAAGAGCCATAAGAGTGAGAGGTTTTGGAAAGGATAGAGGAAGGGTAATATCAAGAGGGAGAGGAACAGTGGAAGACGTAGAAAGATATGAGGGGAAAGGAATAAATGGTATGGGTAAAGGAGATATAGCACGAAGAACTGAGGATGTAGGACATGGACAGAGGGGAATAAGGTGTAAGAGGAGGGAGGAGAGGTAGAAGGATAGGGTACAGACGGGTTCCAAATGAAATTAGAGCCACCTTAACTGATCATGTCATAAATTATGGGCTTTCCTTGAGAGATCAGCTGTTTCCTTGGACAGCTGATCACTCTTCAAGGACTACCAGTGATCTGGACCATTGTGTTAAAGTGAAAAAAATATATGTTTTTCACTTTAAAATAATGGTCCGATAACTAGTAGTTCCTGCAGAGTGACTTGTTAACATTTGAGTAATTAGTGATGAATTTCATGTCTATATTCAGAGCAGATGAAGATGAATTATCTTTATAATTTGTCAGTTAGTTAATAGTTATTAATGAGGCTAATGTCTTTACGTAATTATTGATTACTTAACAAGATTAGTTCAGCTTGTTTCTATGCTAGCTAATAGTAGTAGATGAAGTGTTAATGTACTACTCATTAGTCCTGCATTACTTCCTACATAGTTACTTATTAATGACAGACCATTATTCTAAAGTGTTACCGGTAAGTAATATAAGTTGACATGTAGGCAACTTGCAATTTTACTAAATGTCTATTAGGGGAACATCAAAATACAGTGTTAGAAGATATTAAGCAGACAGTCTAATCAAGTGGCAACCTCCCACAGTTTCTCTTGAAGCCAATATGGAAGTTACTTAAACTGCAATTCATCGACAGGCTCCAGAAGGGAGCAGAATCTCATTGAGCCCCATGTTAAAATGCTCAACTTTACAGCAAAAAAAAAAAAGAAAAGCCTGGTACAAATTGTGTTTTTGGTCTATATTGCTAATTTTGCTCTTCATGACAACTGTGAGGGGGTGATTATTATTATTATTTTTATAACTCATTATTTAGTTTACATTATTTAAAGCCTTAAAGTTCTGCATAATTAAAGGTGTGGCCAATTTGAGTGACAGGTGGATTGCCGTTTGTCTGCTGTCTGTTAGTCATCACGTCAGCTTTGCCCGGGTGTGATGGCAACAGCCAGCTCGACCCTTTACACTTCAAAACTGCTCTTCAGAATCCTATGGGTGACCACAGACACTACGTCCATATTCTTTTTACAGTCTATGCTAGTAATACACTAATACATACTCAAAGTTACTTAGTTAGTAGTATCTCTAAGGTGGACTATCATTGAGCTATCATGAACTATTTTTTGATTATTTGGAATAATCTGGTTAGTTATTTAGTCTTATGCCAAAATGTGTGCTTATGTCAACATTTGTGTGTGTATATTTATGTTCATAGCTTGACAAGTGCCTTACTGTAATAGCAACTTTAATAGGTTGTTTTGATTGTTTTCCATTGTAATTACAATTACACAAATGCTGTTGATATTTATATGCTGCTGAACTTCACTTGTACTGAATCGTTCTTTAAACACAACAATATTCTAATTAAATGTCCTTATTGCGTTGCAATGTTGCTAAAATTGTGTATGGTCATCTACCCATTTCCTAATTTGCTTAAATAGCCTCTTTCTTTAGCATATAGATCTGGAATCCATTACAAATCCCTAAGATAGACAAGTAATTTCCACTGAAATAAACTGGAATCAGGAACTGTCCCCTTGACGTAATGTGACTCATTATCAAAATCCAATTAGCCTCAAACAGTGAGTGACAATGGAGAGTAGGAATGTAAAAAGCTTTATTATGTGTGTATTAGGCCCTCTGTGACAGAGTGGCGGAAATGAAACTTCTTTTTCTTTCTTTTTTTTATGTCATTACTTTGTTAATTAGGGTGCACAAACTCTCTTTAGAGATGTTAATGGGTTCATCTCCCTATTTCTAAACATTTCAGTTCCAGAAATATCTTTTAATATTTATCAGAAGAGACAGAGAGATCCTGAGTCAGTCTTAAAGCTGAAAGAAAGGGAGAAGGAAATAAGAGAATTTAGATCAGATAAAAGAACGAAAATTAATGAAAATGATCCTTGATTTTATTCACTTTTAATTTTATTTGCCTACTTTGAATTGTTTTACCCACAGTAATAAACATGCTATCTATGAATTTAAAATAATTGAGTTTCAGTGGCTTAAAAACCCCCTTCAAAAAACAGATTTGACAATGATCATTTATATCAATTTAAGGGGCCGTTAAGACATACCGTTTTCAAAAAAAGAAAGAAAAAAGGAACACATTGTATGTGTTTTTTACATGATAATGGAATTTTGGGTGCCTGAAAACACAATAATTGAAAAAATGGATTTCAAACTGCAATGACGTCATGTGCATGCGTATATATGTGTCCAGTCTATAGAAGCATATTTTTTCTTTACAAAGTGATCTCGTCAACTACTGGCCTGGCATAAACACCATAGATATTGAGGGGAAGTATATTACGTCCCCAAATATACTTAGAAATGGCCAAATTGTACTCCATTATTCACTGCTAGGATGAAAAAAGTAATAAGTAAAAATTTTAGGTTGGTCTGCCTCAGCGTTCTAAGAGCGCTAGTCACTGTCAGAATGGGTGAGCTGGCCAATTAAATCAAAGAAGGTCTTACTGTGTGAATTCCAAAAACAACATTTTAGTTATTAGCAGTGAAAGAGTGCATTGCAAGATGTAAGTAGCTAAAAATGTTATATTTGTCAAACTGTTGTACCGTTCAGCAACCAATTAAAAATTCTGCGTAGCTTGATGATGCCTTGATTTTTCAGAGCTTTTATTATTCCGCTGATGACCGCTTCAACTTCTTCCACTCATGCGTATGATACATTTTAGTGTGTTGAAAAAGTTATAATGCTACTCTATTTGTTCACTCTGTGGCTACTATGACACTTGTTGCACACTTCAGTAAGATCAATATTAGGCATGGTAAAACATGGTTCTTGTGGTAAATCATGAAAATGAGATTTAAACAATAAGTCTTAATATGTTGAGCTAAATAACAATCATGTTAATCAGTTGATCACCTGTCTAATATAACACATAATATATCAAAGCGTCTTTACCGTTTCCATGGTTTCTACTAAATAAAGCAAGGGTAAGATGGGTATGATGTCATTTTCAGTTTGTGTCCTGGTTAACCAAAATATATAACATTGTTCTAGTGGTTTTTGGATATTTTAATCAAAAAGTCTTACATATTGTAACCAATAAGAACCCCTAACCCCCACCCCCTTTTCCATTTCTTTTCCATTGTTTCTATGTAAACACAGAGCCACTGAGTTTAATTAAACACACTTGAACCAACTAAAAAAGGTCTTCAGGATCACTGGAAACTTTGTAGCTGGTCTGCAGGACAAAGACCAGGAGCGAAGTTTGACACACGTGATTTAAATACCTCCATTTATTATCCATTTATTATAATTGTATGTTTAGTGACTGGCAAATAATGAATAAATCTTGACGTGCTTAAAGGAGATTTTGCCCACTGTCCAACTCCCACTTTCATGCACACACAGCAGTATAATGATCTCTGTTCCTCAAAATAGGCAAACAGGGAAATGAGAGTGTGGGCTAAATTAGCAATAAGAAATTGTACTGGTAATGTTGCTGTCCTGATAATACCCCCTTTTCTCTTTTCCAGCTCTTGAAGTCTGATCACTGTCCATGTCTCATGTGAAACGCTTTCAAAAACTGCGCCAGCACATCTGGGTTAATTGGCCGCTGTTCCCAGGACCCACAAAACGTGTGATTTATGTAGCATTAGTGAACACGAACTTCATGCGATCCTTTCCAAATTATGTTCTGGCAGAAAGCTCTGAATTGAACATGTAGCCTTCCGATTTTGCAGATTTCCTCACCATGTTAGTAACAATCTAATCTATAATCCCAAGGACATAAAGCCCAAAAGTAAATAAATGAATAACGACAGAAATGGGGAATGGGAGATGCAGATTCGGGAGAAAACATGAAAGCGTTTGATTTTTTTAAATGGGAAAACATACCCGGCTGCTTGCTTCGAGTATGTTAAGAATTTCAGAATAGTTGCAGGGGTTGTTTTCATCTTCTTAATCAGTCACTATCTCCATCACCATAATCACAATTCCTTCAAGAAACTTCATACTTTGGACAATTAAATAATATCTCAATTGAACCATGTAGGGCACTGTCATTGTTCGTAATTGGTCTTTCCCCAGAGGAGCTGAAATGCCAACGGTGTCATGTTGGCCCGAAAGCATCCCATCGTTACAGAAGAGCTGGAAGGTTAGGCTACAGCGCTATGCCGCTAATTAAAGCTAGTCTCTTCCTCTAACCGCTGAATTATAGATGACAAGTCATCAGTGGGGCTGGTTTATAATTACCAGCCTGCTAACAGGACTTGTTTTTCTTCTCATGTTTTGAGTGTCATTGTTGGAATTGTTCCTGTCTTTGATAGACCCAAGTTTTGCATCCTTCTCTTTTTTATATCCGAACATCAATTATGGAGTTGCAGACATACAACCTGCCTGTAGTCACTGCATTCCCCAGCTGGCAAATCATGCTGCATTTGTAATTTCCACTATTTGGACCGACACTGCTCTCTCTCGCTCTCTCCCTTCCTCTCTCATTTGGACCGAGAGATTGCTCTGGAAGGGTGAAGAGAGACAGCAATCTGTCAAGGCCATAGGTTACACTGTGCCATCTGCCATTGAGTGAGATTACGAGAGTTTGGCCGGCTGGCATTGTTTTGACTGTCTCAGCTCAATCCCAGATTTTCAACTATGCTTCTCACACACTGCACACGATGGAGGTGATGCTAGGGGTGAAAGAGAGAGGATGAGACAGAGAAGGAGGGAGGGAGGCAAAAGATACTATCTAACTGAATGCTGAAGAGGAAGAATAAATCAATATGTAGTGTTGTGACCACCCATGCGCTGTTTGTAAAGGCCCAACGTCCTCCACCAGTAAAAGGAAATCGGTGTTTGTGGATACGTGGGTGGGTTTGAGGGCTTGTATAAGAGCCTGCGCGTCTGGTGATCTCATTATATCCATGTTTAGATCCACAATCCATATTTTTCTGCTCCATGATCCTGTTGCATTGATGAAGTTGCTCAAGGGAAGCGTGTTGACTACTGTGTGTGTTGTGCTTGAAGATAGGACATAATCTTGGAATCGTCTATGAATTGATAGCAAAATGTGATTATTTTAAAGGGGTAATGAAATGGACATTTTAAATGTCCTTGATATTTACACATAACGAAGTTACACTACAATAAACACCCTTTTGAAACACTCAAACAGCCAAAACTATTCACAAAATGGTCTCAGACTCATTGTGTGTTTGTGAATTAGACCTTTAAACGAGCGAGTGAAACTTTCGAAGCCATTACTGAGTTCACAGCTGACTCCCTAGCTGAACTGCAAATCCATTTTTGGTCAGATTTGAATAAGTTGACATACTTACAGTAGAATAAGTTATAAGAATACTTGCAAAGTTACTCATCAGTAGAACATCTTTTGGGAATGCATCAAAATACTATTAGCAGACAGACAGTCTACAAATACTCATACATACATGTAGATGCAAAGGTACAGTTAGTAGAATGTATAAAGTGGACCATTGATCATTTTTAGGAGCCAATGGTTCCCAAGTCACCTTTTTTGCCCCGTTGTTCACTGCTATATACACAATCAGCCATCAAAGCAAACACCCTGCATTCATAATATATTCGAAAAGCTGTTTTTGAATCAGCTGCCCCTAATGAGTATTGTAAGTCCACAGTATCAGTTCAATCGTAAGAGAAACAACGGAAGACTGAATTGATTTCATCTCTTGCCTTAACAGATAAAAAAACAAAATTGATTGCATAAACAACAATCTTGCTTGACTTCCCTGGTACATTCGAAATATCATTTTCCATAAAACAAGGGCAATGGGAGAGTATGGAGGTATTTACAGCCTGAAAATTTTCGCTCCAGGCTGGATTCCAGTATATGCGTGGAGAATCCAAATGCTCCCTAAATCTTACAGTAGTGTGTTTGCATGTGTGTGTGTGTGTGTGTGTGTGTGTGTGTGTGTGTGTGTGTGTGTGCTTGTCTGAGGCTGTATTGCCTCGGGCAAAGTCGGAACTGCAGGTTGAGGCATCACTCTGTAGTCACTAATAAGGAGCCTAATCTTATTCCACATGCTGTTATCAACAAACTGATGCAATGCTACACAAGGATGAGGATATTTTACAGAACGCTACTGTCGAGTGCCTGTGTGAGAGAATCAGGCTCACACTTTAAGATTAAAAATATCCAGCCTTACACGTCAGGTAAGAGATGACGCTCTGAGGAGAGTTTCGCCTACATGAGAGTTTTGTCTGATCTTATCAATGTCTGCGGGTTCACTCTTTGCACAACTACCCAACTCCCATTAGGCTGAAGTTTGACAGTGCAATACACTCGCATCATAGAGTATTGCTTCTAAAACACACGCAGTGTGTGTAAAGGAACACCCCAGTGAAAGAGTTTCATTCAAACACCTGGCAGGCATATGCATACAGTGGAAGCAGAGCAAAGTGATCCTGGAGAGAGTGAGAATGATTCCTCACCAGTAAACAAAACTAATGAGCTATTGTGATGTATAAACTATCAAAGGCTTTAATATTAATATTGTTCTCTTTTAACTGAGCAGATGTGTAATATGAGGGTAGATTTAGTCACCATAACAACCAGGGCAAATGGGGTATGGCTTTGTCCAATAGCAGAGTATTTGCTGAGTGGGGCAGAGTTGACTCCCTAGCCATCTAGAATCTAATTTCTCTACCATATTAGCAAACACAAGATATGAGAGCATTAGTGCATTACAATCACCCGTTAGTGCTCTGACAAATGCCCAGCCATCGTAAGTGAACTTCTAAATAGGTGGGAGTGTATACGCATGAACTGAAGTGCACTGGGATATGGCACACAAGATACATTGCAAAGCATAAAGATAAAAATGAGTGCTGGGCAATCGATTAATCGCGAGGAATCGCGTCCATAATAAAAGTTTGTGTTTACATAATATATGTGTGTACTGTGTATTATTACATCTAAACCAAACAAGCAAACTAAACTTCATAAGAGTGCAAGACAGAGAAAAGAAGCAAAAGGAAGAAAAATAACGTCTCGGTTACGTATGTAACCCTAGTTCCCTGAGGGGAACGAGACGCTGCGTCGAAACGCTGTGAGAACGCCTCTGCGTGATCGCGTCATGAAGCGCGTGTAGAACCAATCCAATCAGGAGATAGAACGTCATCGGCTGGGTGACGTCATCGACCGGAAACTATAAAACATCCGTGAAAACAAACAGGAACTAGCTTCTGCAAAAGCCTGAAGTAAGTGATCACGGGCATGCCGGGAGTATGGCCGGGCGACGCAGCGCCTCGCTCCTCAGGGAACTAGGGTTACATACGTAACCGAGACGCCCTATCTGGGAACTCGAGCTGCGCCGAAACGCTGTGAGAACGCTTATACCCACATCGCCATAGGACCAAGTGCTTGTGTGTGTGAAACCGTAGCGCACACGATCACGATAACACCTGTGCCCCAACTGTAGATGCTACATCAAGTTCGTAGAATCTTACAAAGGTCAGCGGCGAGGACCAACCCGCCGCGTTACAGATATCTTGGAGGGAAGCCCCCGACAGAAGTGCTTTAGAAGCAGCCATACCCCTAGTAGAATGCGCCCGGACAGCCAGAGGAGACGGCTGTCCGACCGCTTCATAGGCAAGAGAGATGGCCTCGACCAACCACTTGCTCATTCTCTGCTTAGACACTGGCGCCCCTTTCTTAGGGGCTCCGAAACAGACAAACAATTGATCCGTCTTTCTCCACAGGGCAGCTCTGTGGACATAGGCATCAAGCGCCCTAACCGGGCAAAGCAGATTAATTTTTTCTTGGTCTGACGTCACGAAAGGAGGAGGACAGAAGGCTTGCAGAGTAATAGGACCCCTCGGGCTCGTCTGAACCTTGGGGATATACCCTGGTCTGGAGTGAAGAAAAGCCTTCACCATGCCAGGCACAAACTCTAGACTAAACTCTAGGGCCCTACCGACAGGGACTGCATGTCCCCTACTCTTTTAAGGGACGAAATGGCCAATAAAAAGATGGTCTTAAGTGTCAGAAATTTATCTGGCACTTCTTCCAATGGTTCAAAGGGAGCCTCAGACAGGCCCTGCAGAACAAAGCCAAATCCCAGGTAGGGACCCTCGAATGTACCACCGGCCTCAACCTCAAAGTGCCACGGAGGAAACGTGTAACTAAAGGGTGTCTTCCCAAAGACACTCCACCCAAAGGAGTGTGGAAAGCAGCTAAGGCCGCCACGTACACCTTTATTGTGGAGGGGGTCAACCCTGCTGAGAATCTCGCCTGCAGGAACTCCATCACTGTACCAACCGGGCAGTTAACTGGGTCCAACTGGCGTTCTCTACACCACACTGAGAACAATCTCCATTTTAGTGCGTCAGCTTCCTCGTGGACGGAGCTCTGAGTGAAGGATGGTCTCCACGACCTCAGTCGAGAGACCCTCTTCTAGGAGCCTAGCCCCCTCAGAGGCCAGGCCCACAGTTTCCACAACCCCGGGCGGGAAGAAGGAATCTCCGCCCGCTTGGGGAAAGGAGGTCCCTCCTGGTCGGAATCTCCTGGGAGAGCCTTCCAGGAGAGATATCAGGTCCAAAACCAGATCCTGGTCGGCCAGCACGAAGCCACTAGTAGCACACGGACTCCCCGGCGCACTCTCCAGAACTCCCGGAAGCAGAGCAATCGGGGGAAATGCGTACAGGGGCAGCCTCGGCCACTCCTGTACCATGGCGCCCAGCCCAGCGGGCTGAAAGTGACAGAGAAACCACTGAGGACAGTGGGAATTCTCTGCCAAGCAAACAGATCTACTTCTGCTCTCTCGAACTTTTGCCATAGGAGCTCGACCGCCTCGGGGTGAAGTCTCCATTCCCCGGGCCTCGGCCCCTGCCTCGACAGGATGTCTGCTTCCTGATTCAAGACCCCCGGGATGTAAACTGCTTTGATGGAACACAGTTTCCCTTGGGCCCACAGGAGGATCTGACGTGCCAGCTTGTATAAGGGGCGAGACCTCAGACCCCCCTGATGATTTATATAGGCGACCACCGATGTGTTGTCTGTCCTGACTAACACATGGTGGCCCCTGAGGTCTGGCAGGAACTGTTTCAATGCAAGAAACACAGCCAGCATCTCTAGCCGATTTATGTGCCATAGCCGCTGATGTTCCTGCCATAGATGAGCGACCACTCATGATCGCCCCCCACCCCGTGAGGGAAGCATCTGTCGTTAGCGTTACGCGACGAACCTGAGCCCCCAACACCGGTCCCTGGGCCAGAAACCCGGGATCTTTCCACATGACCAAAGCACGAAGGCATCGCCGCGTGACTTTGATCGTGCGGAGTGGATTTCCCCTCAGGGAGAACCCTCTTGTTCTGAGCCACCACTGTAACGGCCTCATGTTCAGCAGGCCAAAGGTATCACGTTGGACGCAGCTGCCATGAGGCCTAACAGTTTCTGAAACTGCTTTACAGTGATAGCACGGTCTAGCTTCAGTTCTTTTACTGCTATGAGGATCGATGCTATGCGTGTCTGCGATAATTGCGCCCGCATAATTATCGAATCCCACTTCACGCCTAGAAAGGTGGTCCTCTGAGCCGGAGAAAGCACACTTTTCTTTGCGTTCAGTCTCAACCCCAACCTTGACATGTGCGCGAGAACAGCATCTCGATGCTGAACCACCATCTGCTCGGAGTGAGCTAGAATCAACCAATTGTCGATATAATTGAGTATGCGGAAGCCCTGCAGACGCAACGGCGCCAGAGCTGCATCCACACACTTGGTGAAGGTGCGGGGTTCTCTTTTGACTGTAAGCATCTTGAATCTGAGCTTTGCCACAGAGTTTTTTCTTTTTTTTTTTTTTTTTTAGTAGACGCAGATCTAATATCGGCTTCTTTGGCACGATAAAGTAACGGCTGTAAAAGCCTGACTCCCTGCTGGGAGGAGGAACCCTTTCTATAGCCCCCTTTCGCAGGAGTGTCTCTACTTCCTGTGCCATTACCAGAGCCTGCTCCGGGCCCACCTCTGTGGGTAGGACACCGCTGAAAGGAGGTGGCCGCCTTTTGAACTGAATCGCAGACTCTCTCTATTATCTGCAGGACCCAACGAGATATATTCGATAGACGTTTCCACTCGCCTAGAAACTCTACTAAGGGCCTCTGGTGTACTTTGAGCAACAAGTGCAGTGCCCTGAAACGGCGAACCGGCAGGGAACGCCTGACTTGACTGCTCGGGTGGCCCGCGAGGACCATCTGCGCCCCGGCGTTGCGGCGGGGTTGGCAGCGTGGCCCCCAGAGGGCACCGCAGGGAGACGGGTACCGTGTGCTGAGGTAAGCACCGTCTTCCTGCGGAGGGGACAACCCTCAGCGTCCTGACGCTTCTGGCGTCAGGAACGTCCTGAGGATGTGCACGTACCCAAATTTAATACATTGCAGGACCCACCGAGATAATGCGGCAGATTCTCACCCCACACAAAATCTGCTAAGGGTACCAGCCCTCAGGACTGGCCTCTGATGTTCTCTGCACTGCGCAGTGCAGCGCCTGAAGCGCGAACCGGCAGGGAACAACTGACTCAACAGCGTTTCCTCTGAGGAGGGCGCAAGCCATCCTATGGATGACCCGAGAGGGCCTCCACGCCCGGCACTCAGGCGGGGTTGGTGGATTGACCCTCTGGGTACCAGCCCCTCAGGGCTGGCCTCTGATGTGCTCTGCACTGCGAGTGCAGCGCCCTGAAGCGGCAAACCGGCAGGGAACAACTGACTCAACAGCGATTTACCTCCGAGGAGGCGCAAGCCATCCCAGGATGACCCGCGAGGGCCCTCCACGCCCCGGCACTCGGGCGGGGTTGGTGGATTGACCCTCTAAGGGTACCAGCCCCTCAGGACTGGCCCCCGATATGCTCTGTACTGCGAGTGCAGTGCCCTGAAGCGCGAACCGGCAGGGAACAACTGACTCAACAGTGTGGTTTCCCTCCGAGGAGGGAGCAAGCCATCCTAGGATGACCCGCGAGGGCCCTCCACGCCCCGGCACTTGGGCGGGGTTGGTGGATTGCCCCTCTAGGGGTACCAGCCCTCAGGACTGGCCCCTCGGTTTCCTCCAGGACCTAGACACCTCGGTGTGCAGGCCAGGGAAGAACAGCAGGCCCGATGTTGAGGCTCTGCTGCACGAGAGGCAGGAATCGCTCATCTAATTTACTCTGTCTGGAAGGGATTCTGATCTCTCGGTTGGCCAGTCGATATTTAATCTGGCCACCGCTCGTGAGCACCTCAACTAGCTCTCGCCTGCTGGTGACTGAAGTGGCGAGTCTTCAGTCGCGCTGCTCCCAACGCCCACCTCCTCAGAGCTGGATAGTTGGAGCACCGGCGCCCAGGGGAAGAAACCGCAGGGCGGGCTTCCAACCCCGAGACGAGGCGCTGGACGATGCAGGTGAGGGCTGAGATAAGGCTGGGCCCGCCTCACACCCTCTGCAAGGTCCATTTGTGAACCCCACGACTGAAGCCGCCGCTCTGCCTCGGCAGCAGCGGGACCCGAGCCGCGGGGAACACGCGCCGAGGCACCTCCTCAAAGAGTGCCTGGCGGAGCGCAGCGCTCAGCGGAAGCCGCTCGCAATGCTCGCAAGCAGCCCCCTCAAGGGCTGCCTGGGCATGCTGCGCTCCCAAACAGATCACACACAGAGAGTGTGTATCCCCAGCCGTGACAAAACGAGGGCAGGGATAAACACACCTTGTGAACTGTTCACTCGCCATTATTCTCCTTTTTTTTTTCTCTTTGTAATATATTTAACAAAAGGTGGAAAATTCTCTCTCATAGACAGACAAAAACACCAAATAGACAGAAAGGTTCACACAGATCGCTTACTGAAGGCACAGAAGCTAGTTCCTGTTTGTTTTCACGGATGTTTTATAGTTTCCGGTCGATGACGTCACCCAGCCGATGACGTTCTATCTCCTGATTGGATTGGTTCTACACGCGCTTCATGACGCGATCACGCAGAGGCGTTCTCACAGCGTTTCGACGCAGCTCGAGTTCCCAGATAGGGAAATATAAACAACAGCCCTGCTGTGAAGTGGCAGTTTATTCACCAAAGCCAGTAGGTGTTAGTAAAAAGATTAAGACCATTGAAGCAAAAACTGGCTATCTGGATACTGGCTGCATCCAAAGAGTAGGTATCTTTTCTTAATCAGTAATTAATTTGTGACCATTAAAGTTGCACTCTGTAAATTTTAGCGGCATCTAGTGGTGAGGTTTCACCCACCACTAACACCTCTCTTTTGAAGCAAATAGTGAAGCTACGGTGGCCGACACAGGACAAAGATCTCGTCGTCTGAGAGAGCAGAGAGTGACTAGCGCTTTGTAGAGCAGTTGATCCATTTATGGCTACTGTAGAGACATGACGGCGCAAAATTGACTATAAGGGGAATCACGGTGTATGTAGATAGAAATGGCTGGAAGGTCTTTACACACCATTGAAATCATAGTTATGTATATTATATTGCATTTCTGTCAATAGATCCTCATAAATACTACACACTGCACCTTTAAAAAAGTATGTTCCATATAGTATGAGTATAAATATAATCCGGACATGACTACAACTGTCATGAATGCTGGACTCTTTAGAGAAATTCAGATATGGGCCCATGGGTTTCTAAATGCCATTATAGAGGAAGAACATCAGGGCAAACAATAGGATAGAGAACAAACAGACAGAGAGATAGAGAGAGAGATGAGCAATGGGAGTCTCTCTCCCCCACTGACATCTGGACCGAGGTAATAACATGCTACAAAACGTCAGCACAAGCAAACCAGCCATTAACATCTGTCTTTTGGCATGTTAATGGTAGTCATCTGAGACACTTTGCAGTGGCCATTCTCAATAAGGTGCGTGTGTGCGCACACAAGTGTGTTTGGTGCAGAGAGGTGGCACAGATGCCTCTAGAATGAAATAGGCCTCACAGGCATCTTTATGTCATCCAAATGATCAATTGGTCTTTTTGAGCTATCTTTTACTGGAAAATTACTCTGTCAATGCATAGATAGAAAATACAAATTCCAAAAGTGAATACAGTACACAAGATCTCAAAGTGGGTCTATTTTAAAACATCATGATTTAGAGAAGTCGACTCAGTTAGATCAGTACATTTGCATCAAATTAGCCTCTAGAGTGCATCTTAAGGTTGAAGTGAGGAGCACATGAGGAATGCAGAAATACATATGAGCATAGTTACAGTAACTGTCACAATCCTGACCCCAAGCCTCAGTTATAACCTTAAACTCATTTTGAACATCTTCAAAAGCAACATTAAAATGTCCAGGGGGAGGTAGCTACATGTAGTTTGTCTAAAAGGCATATTAATGTGTAACTGATCGCTTTAAACTTTACACTTGGAATTAAGTCTTAGTGCAAAATAAGAGATTAAGACCATAAAACATGCTGAAGAGACAGACTTTTATCCAGAACCTTTTAATAAAAGATGGGGAATATTTTAACGTGCATGATTGAGTTTAGAGAGAGAGAGAGAGAGAGAGAGAGAGAGAGAGAGAGAGAGAGAGAGAGAGAGAGAGAGAGTTTACTATTTTCTGTACTCAACTTTGAAAATGGTTCATTTGTATTTTGAAAAGTAGTTTTTGAAGGGCAACTTCAATAAAGTTATATCCTTTTATATCTATCAGAGAAAAGTACAAAGTGCTTACAGATGTATAATCCCTTAATGTAAAACAAAGTCCATTCATTTGAATTTGTTCATTAAAGATGCATTTGAGGTGCAGATATATGAGCCCTGTTCTCTTGTTCTCATGAATCAATAGAACCACAGTTCCAGATGTTGTTTGGTTCATGTTTGAACAATATTATTTGTTTGCATTGCCCATGATGGTGATGGACTGAATGCTAATTGACGATGATGCTGCGAGATTCAAGCTTTAAATACTCACATCAAAATTTAACTTACATTTTATCTAATAATTTTCTATAAAGAATGACACATCAGTCGTGATGGACCAGCATATGGAGCTTATGTTTGAAACACCAAAGCATCTCTTTCACTACCCAGACATGACCAGTTTAAACAGGCATTAAGACCCGGGTATACTTCAATTTCCGTGTTCGGACGCATCTCGCACAGAGTCGTGTCCACACAGCTTTCAAAGTATACAACTCAACCGTTAATGAGCGCTAATGGCCAAGTTCGACACATGGGCAGTACAATTGTTGTGACTCTTCTGATTTTCTGTCGCATGCACTGTTGTACATGCAGTCTCAAAAATGGGCTGCATGTGGACGGCCGAAGTATAATTTGGGCTTTACAGACAATAGACGTTTTTCCACTGTCGGGCCGAACGGTTCTCATTGTATAACCTTCTTTTCCGTGCTGATCCGGGCCAGTCGGTACGGTTACAGTTTCATTTTCCACTGTGGGGCTGATAATGGCTCCTCTAATGTAATTCAAACGTGTCAGTCGTTGCCTTGGTAATGCAAGTTTGTTTAAAGACAGTATAATTAACGGCCGCGTTACGGAGAGCGTTCAGGTATTTTTTTCAGTTTTATTATTAATCTGCCTCTACGTCGCTCAAATAGCACACTTAGCCAGCTACAGAGAAAATGGTAGCCAGGAATTAGGACAAGTAACAAACCCTGAGTGACAACGTCACTACACACATTCAACCAGCACAGAGAATTCCGGGCTGAGGACGGTTTGTAATTGTGCGGTGCGATACCAGGCTCAAGTGGAATCACAACTGGAACCATTTCACCATTCTAAGAACCGTTCGGCCCGACAGTGGATTCACAAATACTGCCAGGAAACGTCATTGGAAAAAAAGTGCAATGCAACAGTTTGCAAAGGTCACTGAGGTTGGTCTGCTTGGAAATACATTCCATATTCAAATCCCACAAATTGGGGATATTTCATTCTCCTCAAAAAGAAAAAAAGAATGAAAGAGCCTCTTCGTGGAGATTACAATCAAAGGAGTGTCATGTTCAATTTACAGGGTGATTTGTTCCTATTTCCCATTCTCTATTTCCCTCCATTTCATTCATTTATGTCACCCTGATACAAGTTATTTACCTCATGATGATGGAGGTGGGACCTTAAGTATTTAAGATTACATTTTCCATAAGACAGACTGGGTTTAATGAGGAACAAGCCTCAGAATCAGGCTGTTACAGTGTCATCTGGGTCACTTGACCTGAGCGTTAATGTAGCAGAGTTGAAATGACAGACCATGTGACATGTCAGAGGTGTCAAGAGCTGCAGAGATTGAATATTATTGAGTTTGTGCCTTCATTTTCCAGTTAGATTGAGATGGATAAATAATGACGTTTTAGAGTATTTTTTTTTTTTTAGACTGTTAGTAAACGTTTAGGGTTTGTGCTAGAGTAAGTTGACATACTTGCAAAATTACTTATAGTCAGTAGAATGCTGAAATCAGTGGCATCTGACAAGAGAAAATTGAGAAACCAGATAAAACCTAACCACTTCTTAACAATCTATATAAAACAATTTAAAACGTTTAAATGAATACAACATTTGAGTGTGACAAGATATGGGGACGACTGCATTATTAGTAAAATTACCGTCTTCACTTTACAGTCTACCCTTTTGGCAAAAAAAAAAAAAGGGATTTTAAGTTTTCCAGGAAAGAATCCAGCTCATTTTAGGCAGCGGCTAAAGGCTGCAAAGAATCGTAAATATGAAGAGAACGCTGCGACAGAAAATCTGAAAAACCTCTGTGTGTGTAGTCAACATTTCACATTGGATGACACTGAACACAGGGGCTTGGTCGGAAATTGCTTACTCTCTTGAATAGGTACTTATTTTGAATAATTTATTCGCAATCAATGAAAAAGTATATTCTATACAGTATGCATGTGTGTAATATGAATGTAATCCGGACATACTACATCGCCAATGTTGTCATTATCATGTAACCTACAGACGTCAGTTGCATCGCTTCACTGCCTTTCAGAATTTACTCTTTTATGAGTACTGTGGATTTGGACATGCTTATTTTGTCACATACTGTTTTTAACTAACTATATAGCAGGTACATTTCAGATGCATCCAGTGTTTTAGGTCAATTGGAAGTGGGGCAAAATGTTTATTGATGCTAATTATTGATTTTAATTTCAACATTGACGAATACATATAATTAATCAAAGCTAAATAACAAAGATAATACTGTAGAAACTGTAACACATGTATCACCCATTGTTAGTTAATATTAGTTAACATATTGTAATGTGTTACTGTTACATTTAACATAGATTTTTATTTTATTTTAAACCTAACGTTTAAATGAATGCAACATTTCAGTGTGACAGGAAATGGGGACGACTGCCATAGGTAGTTAAATTTTTCTTCAAACAGTACTGTCATAAGACTTCTAAAGAAACAAATAAATGAAATACTACAATATCAAAATTGGATTATAAAATGCATTAAATAAATGTAATTCCTGTAGCTCTAACAATAGAGCATGGCGCTAGCAATAGCGAGATCATGGGTTTGAATGTGTAAGTACAAAGCAATGTAAGTTGCTTTGGATAAAAACCTCTGCTAAATGCATAGATGTAAATAAGATGAGAGAGGCCTGCAATTTTCATTATAGGTACACTTCAAATAAAAGAGACAGAATGAGAAAAAAAAATAATAATTTGATTGTCTGATTTTTAAAGATTTTATTTGCAAATTATGGTGGAAAATAAGTATTTGGTCAATAACAAATGTTAATCTCAATACTTTGTTATATACCCTTTGTTGGCAATGACAGAGGTCAAACGTTTTCTGTAAGTCTCCACAAGGTTTTTTACACACTGTTGCTGGTAGTTTGGCCCATTCCTCCATGCAGATCTCCTCTAGTGCAGATGTTTTAGGGCTGTCGCTGGGCAACACAGATTTTCAACTCCCCCCAAAGATTTTCTATGTGGTTGAGATCTGGAGACTGGCTAGGCCACTCCAGGACCTTGAAATGCTTCTACGGCCACTCCTTCATTGCCCGGGCGGTGTGTTTGGGATCATTGTCATGCTGAAAGACCCAGCCACGTTTCATCTTCACTGCCCTTGCTGATGGAAGGAGGTTTTTACCCATTCATTCTTTCCTTTACATCAGTCGTCCTGGTTCCTTTGCAGGAAAACATCCCCAAAGCATGATGTTTCCACCACCATGCTTCACAGTAGGTATGGTGTTCTTTGGATGCAACTCAGCATTCTTTCTCCTCCAAACACGACAAGTTTTTACCAAAAAGTTATATTTTGGTTTTAATCTGACAATATGACATTCTCCCAATCCTCTTCTGGATCATCCAAATGCTCTCTAGCAAAACTTCAGATGGGCCCGGACATGGACTGGCTTAAGCAGGGGGACACGTCTGGCACTGCAGGATTTGAGTCCCTGGTGGCGTATTGTGTTACTGATGTTAGCCTTTGTTACTTTGGTATCAGCTCTCTGGTTCATGTCATTCATTAGGTCCCCCCGTGTGGTTCTGGGATTTTTGCTCACCATTATTGTGATCATTTTTACCACACGGGGTGAGATCTTGCGTGTAGCCCCATATCAAGGGAGATTATCAGTGGTCTCGTATGCCCAGCCTGGTGCAGGTCTATACTTTTGTTTCTGGTGCCCTTTGACAGGTCTTTGTTCTTGGCCATAGTGGAGTTTGGAGTCTGACTGTTTGAGGTTGTGGACAGGTGTCTTTTATACGAGTTCAAACAGGTGCCATTAATACAAGTAACGAGTGGAGAACAGAGGAACCTCTTAAAGAAGAAGTTACAGGTCTGTGAGAGCCAGAAATCTTGCTTTTTGTAGGTGAACCAAATACTTATTTGCCACCATAATTTGCAAATAAATTCTTTAAAAATCAGACAAATAGAATTGTTTTTTTTCTGTCTCTCATAGTTGAAGTGTACCTATGATGAAAGGCCAATCAAAGGCCTCGCTCATCTTTTTAAGTGGGAGAACTTGCACAATTATATATATATTATAATATATTATATATTATAATATATTATATATATTATAATATATTATATTATATAATTATATATATATTGGTCACACTTTATTTTAAGGTGTCATTGTTACACTGTAATTGTATTTTTAAATATTAATTAAATATTAATGAGGGTTAGTTGCATGTAATTATGCACAATTTACTGCTATTACTTCAGTGCATGTAACATGTCTAACAATTACACTGTCAAATAAATTGTCACTTTCTATATGAAGCTCAAAGTATTTGCAATGATTTTTTATGGTTATTCATTATGTCAAAATGTTAATAATGTATTTTTTAGTCTGTGAAAACGTATAACAATGTACATGTGCATTGAACTACACTTTAAGTACAAATATACATATATTACAAGAAGCACAAATCACATGATACACAAAGCAAAGCTTAATTTCACAGGAAACACATGAACAGAAAGATCTATATTTGAACCTCTCACTCCTCCACTAAAGAGCAGACACAGCTTTTGTAGGTGCATTACACCCACAGTAAAAATATCTCACAGATGCTAATAAGACACATCCAAAAGGCAGAATTTGTAAACATTCGTAAACATCCGAAACATTAAACCGACTTGAAGGGCTTGTTAAATGATTAGGATTTTACTGAACATACTTGCGCTGTCCAGTAAAAGGCCTTCCGACTGCATAACGCCAATGGCCAAATTCTGCATTAGAAAATGCATATGTGAACATGATAATGGGGATATGGCAAATAGCATTTGTAAATGTTCAGGAGGAAAGCTTTGAATTGCTATGATCGCGTGTCTTTGTTCTAGAGGAACATTGTTCAAATGTGGCCATTTATAGGTATGCAGAGAATGGAAAGGACAAGTAAGGAGGAGAGAGAGAGAGAGAGAGAGAGAGAGAGAGAGAGAGAGAGAGAGAGAGAGAGAGAGAGAGAGAGAGAGAGAGAGAGAGAGATTCTCATAAACTAGTAAACAGAGCAGAAGACGCAAATTGCAAGACAAATTTGTCAACCATCCCTGTCATTTTGAGCATTTTAAGGTTAGTTGTTATTACAGTTATCTTCAGCAGTAACACTTTACCACTTTACGATAAGGTTAATGCACTAACTAAACAAACACTAAATAGCAATGAGCAATACCTTTGTCACAGTATTTATGAATCTTTGTTAACATTAGCAAAAAATAATATCCAACAGATACATATACGTCAAATAATATTAACACATTGATTTTAATAATGTATTAGTAAATGATGAAATTAACATAAAAATGCTTTATATTCTTCATTGGTTCATGTTAACTAATATAGTTAACTAATGTTACCAAATAGAACTTTATTGTAAAGTCAAGTTACCACTTCAGCTATTCACCGAAAGTATTCATTGAAAAGGTCAAATACTGCAGATTTACTAGAACATTTTAATTAAAGATTTGCATTGTCCCTTGACACTATTCTGTCACAACAGGCATTATGTGAGAAAGAGCTTTGTGTACTCCTATACTGCCAAAACACCATTCCCCCATGTTTTCGCTCCATGGCAGTTTTCTCCTTTCTCCGGGAGAATAAAGTTCCTGCCGCACTCCTGACGCCAGCTGTCGTTCCCAATTCCGCCTCAATGGTAAAATCGAGCCGTTTCTCCGGACCTGAATCTGTCATGGGCTCAGACACCTCGCCTCCGCAAGCAGAACATCTTTAGGTGACAGTAATGAGAACATCGCTGGGGCTCATTTTATGTTGGTGTGTGTGCATGTGTGTGTTTGTTTGTTTTCCTCTTCTTTTCCTTCTCGGTTTCTGCATTATTTCCTTCTTCTCCTCCTCCTTTCCTCCACCTCAGTGTTTTTGGCGCCTTTTGACAGAATGCTAAACATTTCCTCGGGTGTCGTTTCGTTTGTTAGTTGACCGTTACTGGATAGCTGATTTGCATTCTTTGACTTGACATGTACTTGATGACATAACATCCTGCGTTAGCGTCACCTGGATATGGAACTGTGGAGTGGTAGGAATCTAGCAACTGAACTGTCACCACTTGTCATTCATCACCACACCAGTGAACATGGCCATGGGCCAAGTACTGAAATTGGCAAAATCGGCAATATGTACTAGCTCACTGCTTCCTCAATTCCTGAAACCAACCAAGTTAACAAATAAATTAATGAACACGTTAAGTTGATGTGATTATTATTTGCTAATCATTTCTTCAGCTATTTGAGCAAGACTGTCAGACTGTCACTGTTTGACTTAGCGTTTATTCCTTCAGAAGAGTTAAATATAGCTCAAGGATTATGTCTTTTGAAGGTTACAAACCAAATAGCTCATTTACAAAGGTGATGATACCCGTCAGACGCATTTAATCCTCAACACCCACCATCAGGTTCAAAAACAGTACTTGCTGACAGAATCTCATTATATGCTGGAGATTTAACCACAGAAAAAAAGCAAATAAATGCTTGTATTTGCATTATACAGAACTGCGAGGTTGGGGGAATCAGCTGAGTATATTCTTAAACAAAGGAATTACTAACAAGCAATAGAATAGAAGCACCATTTCTGGCTCCCCAAATTGCCTTTCAGTGAAAAGATCCTTTTTCCCCCTACTGTGAAGAGCCTTTTCCACTACACAGACCCCTAATGGGTAATGAGTTACAAGAAACCTTGATAACCATTTAAGATCCTCATGCATGTGACCCAGAGAAACATTTGGAAGACTGATTTGGGTGATCTTCGTGAAACATGAGCGGAATGAATGCTTGTAAATCGTTCATAAAACCATTGAAGTCACACCCAGTTCAATGCAAAAATGTGAGAATTGATTTATGAACGATTTACACAGGAATGTGTTTGTGTTTTAATGAATAAGGCTGATGAAAAAAGATGATTGTCCTGTAGATATTACTTTCCTCTGAAGATCATTTTAGAAGAAGACTAGCCCTTCAAATGCAATACCATGCATTACGTTTCTTGTCAGCATTGCAACCTTTTTATTTGCCTTGCTCGTCAAATAAGACGAAAATGCATATTGAAGCCTTCAGTTTTTGAAAAACAAAACAAAAACAAGAAGAAAAAAACAAATGGATAGGTACTGAAGCGTTCCTATTGCAACAACATTATACCATTGCTCAATTTACTGTTTGTTTGCTAGGGTTTCTTTTCTGAGTGTTTTGTCTAATTGGAAATGGAATCCTAATGAAACATTGATAGAAAAAAGGCAGTGGACCCAAACTCAAAGCACCATGGAGTAATTGTGCCTTATTCCATATAGTCTTTTTTCCCTCCCCTTTTTTTCCCTTTTGCTAAATTAAACTGCTTTTTAAAGGAGTAGTTCACACAAAATTAAAACTCTGTCATGATTTTCTCTCATGTTCCAGACGCGAGGTAGAGGTAGATCTGTGCTCTTTTCTCATCTCACTCACACCAAACACAGATCTACAGTATATTTCCCAAAGTGTACAGAAAAAAACAACAACAACTAAACCTGATGCAAATTTGCAATAATTAAATACTTATCCCACATGTGATGAACTTGTAAAATGCTCTGATGCTTGTATCATCCCTGTGTATACAAATGTGTGTTTTGCGCTTGGGTAATATTTCATGGTTGTTGATCACCAATGCTAATTAAAGGATGTTTTAAGTGTTTTTTTTTTAATTCTTATTTATTTATTTAAAATCACATCAAATGCTGACATAGTTACAATAAATATTTGTAATTAATTGCATGTGTTAACAAGTTTATTTGAAAGCCCTAAATAGTCATGTGTGACTCATTAGACATATGCTAACATCATAATCAAAATGATTCAAGCAGAAGTGTTAGTTGTTTAAATAATGTTGCTGTATATGAAGAATATATATATATATATATATATATATATATATATATATATATATATATATATATATATATATATATATATATATATATATATATATATATATATATATATATATATATATATATATATATATATATATATATATATACATATATATATCAAACAGATGTGATTTTCAAAATGAAAACTAAATGTAGGCATCAGACAGTCAATCAAGTTTTGAGTCAAGTCTTGGTGTAATTTAAAGTGATTGTTCACCCAAAACTGAAAGTTTTTCTTTGGAATACAAAAGATAAAGTTGGCATGAAACGGAAGTTGCAATCGTCTTTTCTTCCCTATTGTGATATATGTTTGAGTGAAATGGCTTCTTGAATAAGAAAAATTGAAGGATGGTACTTTATTGGATTGTTGGATTGTTGTGGTTTTGCTATTGCCATGTCAGGCTCACATGAGTGACAGGTTAGTTAGTGTGTGTGTGTGTGTGTGTGTGTGTGTGTGTGTGTGTGTGTGTGTGTGTGTGTGTGTGTGTGTGTGTGTGTGTGTGTGTGTGTGTGTGTGTGTGTGTGTGTGTGTGTGTGTGTGTGGACTGGTAATCCCTACGGTATGGGGACAAAATGTCCCCACAAAGATGGCAATATCAAATTTTTGTCCTTGTGGGGACATTTTTGGTCCCCATGAGGAAAACATCTTATAAATCACACTAAGTGATGTTTTTGAAAAAGTAAAAATGCAGCATGTCTCCTGTGATGGGTAGGTTTAGGGGCAGGGGCAGTGTAGGGGGATAGAAAATACGGTTTGTACAGTATAAAATGCATTACGCCTATGGAATGTCCCCATAAAACATGGAAACACAACATGTGTGTGTGTGTGTGTGTGTGTGTGTGTGTGTGTGTGTGTGTGTGTGTGTGTGTGTGTGTGCAGGTACAATTTTCATTCAAGTTAAAAACGAATTCCTTCAAGTAAAAATAGCAAAGTAATTAACAACAAGTTCCTGACCACTCAGTCTGTCAACACAATAAGTTTGGCTTTCAGGGTTATGTAGCTGAACCATAGATGTAATGAAGGCGAGAAGTAGCATGACCTTTACTTGAGGACACAGCTCTACTTGTAATGATGTCATGGGGGTTGTGCTGACATCATATCACCAGCATGGCTGTTCAATCAATTTTCAACACTCTCTCCCTAGTGAGAGTATTTGCCTGATTTTGATTAAATTACCCTTGAATCGGCAGGCAACCCTAGAGACTTGTTTTCTGCTCTTTCTCTCTCCCTACCTCTGCCTCTCTCTCACACGCACACACTCTCTCTTTCTTTCTCCAGCTTGCTTGCTCCCCCTCACCCTTTTTCATTTTGAGGTTTAACTTGACTCAATTCCAAATCGAGATTGTACCCTTGACCTCCCAGGCTGCCTCCATTAATAGCATCTGCTGAAGCGTTTAATAGGTTTCAGAAGCTCTAAGTAGTCAGTGGGCAGACTCCTTTGAGTAAATGGTTGTTATTTTTGTCGGCCATTTTGTGTGCTACCTTGAGTTATTAAGCCCTTATCATCTTGACTTGTAAACCGATTCCTGAGAGAAGTGTCATTCACTGACCCAGGCCCAGCCATAAAAAGGCTAAACAACATCATTCAATAAGGTTTGGGTGTGGGGGAAACACTAAACAGAGGCGAATAAGACAAACAAGTTTCTTTTCCGCAGTCTTGAAGTCGCTGAGAAGCACGGACATAATTTAAAATGAATCCGAATTTAAAGCATTGCTTTTGGCTCAAAAAACCTTTAGCTTCAAGGGTGTGTCTGTTCTGTTCAGAGACTTCTTTGCTTGAGGCAATTGTAGGCATATTTCATTTCCTCTCTGATTTGACAGTTTCTTACTTAAGCAAGCTGGTTTCTATGCATATCATTACAACGTAACAGATTGTTAGTTAATTGCAGTTGAGTCTGGAGGCATCGCTTCTTCTGCAGTCTTTTTTTTTTTACACAGAAAAGTAGTTGGGGCAAAACTCGAGATGCATCCCCAAGTGCTGATATCCAAAATACCAAAATTAAACCAAACATGAGTTCTGACATATTCCAGCTGAGCTGTTCTGAACTTAGATATGATGCCACACACTTACACAGATCTAGCTATACCGCTGTCCTCAGGGAATGAATGGATTAAAATGATATATTTTAGGATTTATGCCACTAGCTGAACCTCTGTTGTCCCCCAAACTATTTTAAGCATTAAAGCGGTTGGACTGTTTAGCCCTTCCTGCTCTCCCTCCCTGAAAAACATATCATCAGTCTGTCAGACATCCAGAGAGGATGGAAGTGTGAAAGAGACATCACATGAGCAAATGTGAGTCCTTCGCCTGTAGTGCCCTTGAGCAAGGTATTTTGTCTGCTGTTTGCTCTTGGGGGAACTACAGAGTGAATGTCTCTATTTTAGGGATCTGTTATGTAAAAAAAAAAATAATAATAAAAAACGATGTATCTTGAGTTAATAAGTGAGTTAAGTTAGGGTTCAAATTTTCTGGCCCTCACCCATTTTATTCTTGGTGTGTTACTTTAATGTCTGATGTTGCACAATGGATTCTCCCAAAGGCAGCTTTAGGGAAATCATCCATCGGCAGCAAGATTCTGCAAGATGCAGCCGCTGCACATTACACTCCTCATAGAGAAATGGTGTGTTTTTTTAACAAGCCGTGATATACAAACATAGAGCTAGCAAAGCACCTTAGGTTGTAAGTCTCTGTCTCTTTCTCTTACAAAGCAAAAGAGGAACAGCAGACGTCACCATCATTTGGTGTTGTTTATTTATTTATTTATTTTTGCTGAACAACGTCTCAGCAAAAATGTGTTCTTATATGAGAACACTAACATCATGTGCCAGAAATAATTCAACTTTATATGCGAAAAATGCTATGGGCTTCAGAACACTGTGGAGCTTTAAGGAAATCTGTTTACATTTGTTTTCTGAAAAGAAAAGAAAAGAAAAGAAAAGAAAAGAAAAGAAAAGAAAAGAAAAGAAAAGAAAAGAAAAGAAAAGAAAAGAAAAGAAAAGAAAAGAATATATATATATAATATTTTTTTATATTTTTTTTTAGAACAGGAAACCTTAGCCTATATATGCAGAAGAAAGCACTATTATTTTATTTTCAGATGTGGTCTAGAGTTGAGAATTTGTTTATTTTATTTATTTATATTTAATATGAAAGGGTTCATAATTAAATACAAGCACATTAATATATGTTCATGCTGTGTCTTTTCAGTTGAAGGACATAAAAATGGATGTCCTTAAGATATCCATATACAGTATATTACCAAAAACATTTTTTAATAATAAATCAATCAAGTACTTTGTTAGTTCATGATTTCAAACCAGTAAAACCAGAAAACCAGAAATATTTTACTTTGTGACAACAGGTTTGGGTGATAAGTATTAAAGGATTAAAGTGCCCTTATTATGGACTTTTGAAAATTACTACATTTCATGTAGAATGTAACATAGCTCTAAGGCAGCGTGTCCACCAAAGCGTTTTTAGCCCGCTGAGAACGCTAGGCTCTCTGCCTTGCTCAGAGAACTTGAGAGCATTTTGGCGTTTTTCAGTTGAGACTCACTGCATGCTATGATACGGAATATCCGTGGAAGTGGATAAGTGGTTATTTGTATATAAAAAAGCTGATACAATGTAAAGTTTTTGCTCAGTCTCTTGTTTTAAATAATTTTGTTCCGTTATTATGCTTGTGATTGTCATCTGTTGATGTTGTAAACACAGAATGTGACGTTTGGTCGGTGTTGTCCCACCCCTCCTCCAATGTGATTGGTCGGCTAGGTAAAAAGTGAAATTGATAAGTTTTATTCAAAAGTTGAACATTCTTCAACTCTCTTCAGCGCTCGAGCATGAAATAGACGTTCAGCGCCTTTGTTACGCTCATGGCATTCTAAAAAACGCAGCACTCCCATTGAAAACAATTGCAACTAAATACATTCAACAGTTCATTTGTCTGTGACGCATAACACTGAACTAACAAATGGAAACAGACAGCGAGATTAATCAGATTACAGCACGTCACTTCTCTGACATTCTTACTCCGATTCTGCATATTCAATCGGCCAATCGGTTCAAAGTGCCATAAACTACATTAACACTTACCATTGAGAAAGGTCCTGCTCCAGTTGTGTTTGCAATTGACTTTCTGGTTTCACCAAATCTGGACGTTTCCTCGTCGGACTCTGGCTCGAATTGGTAAGGGAAAAATGTATCCTGAACTTCATCAATCCACTAGGTATGAACTATGCCACACCTCAGAGGCATGGTGATGGAAGAAAAACAGTTTGCTTCTGTTGTCTTTCAAACCCTCTTTTGCTCCCCTTGCATTTCTTTTTTGTTTACCAAATGGTTAGAGAGTGCAGATTAATAGCGGTCCAGAGGGCAAAAGGTAATGAAAACTGGAGTAGTTTCCCTCCTGAGACAAAAGAGCCTGTGCAGAATTAATTATGTCTCTCTCTCTCTCAAAAAAAAGAAGAACAAAAAAGCTAGTGCTCAGAGAAGAAAAGGTAATACACATAATTTGGAATTTGGAGCTTTTAAAAAGGCTTAATGTTTAAGCAACAATAACATTCTGTAAGGTATTAACAACTAACAATAGTATAAATCATCAAAACTATGTCATGTGATTGTGAAGATGTTAGATATCTGTAGTCAGACAAAACATTTCTTAGTTGACATTTTATTCTATGAGAGCAGAGAAGAAACATATTGACAAGCTGTTTATATTTTGCCTGATATTTTGTCTTATGATATTTTGCCTGATACACCTATGAACATATTCCCAGCTGCCTTCCTACCTTGATTCAACATCAAGGTAGGATTATTGGTCCCTAAATCCCTACAACTAGATAAATTGTGTGATTACTGAATCAATTGTATGTCTACAGTTGAAACAGAGCAGCTAAAATATCATACATTATAGGGTTATCTCTACAAATCTCTCATAGTGCTTCCTCTAAAATCATATTTCACTATTCACAAAAAACAGAACACACTCTTGAACATTACTATTTTGGAGACTAGACAAAGTAGAGGGTGAAAGTACAAAACTATAAAACTACAAAATATTACTCAACTTTGAGTTGAAGCAAAACCTACTTCTGCTCATTTGAATTTGTCAATCCGACACAAATAAAAGCCAATCGAACTCTACTATTCACTTAATACTATTCGCTTAAGCAGCCGTGGCCCATAGCAGAGCCCCACCAACATATTCATCCAAACATTGACCTCTATATAAACTGAATTATTAATAAATTGCAAATGTATTCAAAACACTGCAACAAATATTTTTTAGATTTTCTAGACTTTTTAATTCATGACGTGAGCATGTATTCATGATACTAGTTGGGGCAGCCAGTCTTTGAACCCTCCCTAGCTCTACAGCGCCCCACAAATATCCAATGTAAATCTGTGGTGAAAAATGGAACTGCAGCCCACTCTCATAGAGATCCAGTGGGGCAGATTTCAGGCTGCCACACCTATTTGCACGTGACCTCACGTTAACCTCGCTCCAGACCAATAAGCTTCAGCTATGTGTCTGCCTCAGGTCAGTAACTAGTTAACATGTCTGTTCTTCCTATGTGGAGTAGTGTATCAAATTAATGAAAGTATAAATCCTTTATTTTAAATGGGCTCATGTGAATAGTCTTTATGCTAGTTCTGTTGTGTTTGTTTTATGTTTGTTCTGAGAATAGACATGATTTTCCTCACTGGAATTCCTACATAACTTGCAATATTCTAAAACAACATCTGAGGCAATACATTCTACATACTAAAGCAATTCTAAGATGGTATTTAATGCGTTAGTCGTGTGTACCAAGTCTGTCAATCATCATTAGAGCACCGCACACCACCCTCAGGCTGAATGATGCAATGACTTTAGACTTCAGCCCAAAGTGAGTCTATGTTCAGCGATTAGAGCAGGGGTCTCTAAACTCGGCCCTGGAGGGCCACCTTCCTGCAGAGTTTAGCTCCAACCCCAAATAAACACACCTGAACTAGCTAATCAGTGTCTTACAAGGCCCTAGTTAGACACCGATTAGCTGGTTCAGGAGTGTTTAATTGGGGTTGGAGCTAAACTCTGCAGGACAGCGGCCCTCTAGGACTGAGTTTGGAGACCCCTGGATTAGAATATAAAGCTTACAAAATGCTAATCATAAATTAGTGCTAAGACCCAGATTCTGCCCTACATAAAATTATGACCAGGAGCCGCTACTGCTCTTAAATCTAAATAAAATCCAATGCCTTAATGTGAGGTTAATTATTATTCCTCCTAAATGAAGCAGGCTTTTGTATTAATGTTTTTCACTGTCTTGAAAGTTTTATCTTGTGAGAAAAGCATTGTTATTCATCAAATTGCCCTTCAGCCTGGCTTAGGGGTGGTTCAGTGCAAGATCCTCATATTACAATTTAACACCAAACTGTTGAGCTGCCATGATTAGCTCCAGGCTGTTCTGTCATATATGTTTGCAATAAAATAACTGCACAATAATTGGGAGGCCTTTCATACATTATGAGCCTATTTTTATTTAGTCATATTAGTTCATGCATCTTGATCAGATTGCCTGGATTTGTACATTCCGTTCACTCTTGGCAACATAAACATGACATGTAAAACAGATCTGTATTTCTTCTAATAATAAAGGTTCTTTATTGGCATTGATGGTTCCATGAAGAACATTCAACATCCATGCAATGTTCTATTGCATCAAAAGGTTCTTTAGATTGAAAAAAAAAAGGTTAGATAATTAAAGGTGCACTATGTAACATAAGTCAGTAAAATATATAAAAACCACTAGGCCAGTGTTACAGATTTTGTTCATTTGAGTACTTACAATATCCCAAATGTTTCCAACTATTTGTAAATTGTGAGGAAATTGCCATTTTAACCAAGGAACCGGACGTGTGAGCTTGTCAATTGCGTCATATCTGCGTTACCCTCGGTTTACAGTTTTATTTAGCAGAAACGCTTTACTCTTACTGCAGTGTGCAACATGTGTCATAGCAGCCGCCGATAAACAGGGCTGCGTTACCTCATACTCATGACCGGAAAAGCAGAAATAGTGCTGGCTACCGTGACATAATAAAAGTCCCGCTGCTCATAAGGCGTTCAATCGCTCCAGCGGCCTTGCTCAGCTCCCTCAACACTCAGTCCTGCTCTGCTTCATACTGCAGTAACGTTAATAATCACATCCATGAGCATGATTTCTGCTCGAGTCCTATCCCGATTCTTTCCCACCGGCTGTGAGGTGAAGACCACATGTGCCAAGATTCTGCGCTCCATCTTGGCATCATGAAACTACGCCTTTGTTTTAAATAGGCGACCTCTAGCGGACTGAAAAGTTACATAGTGCACCTTTAAAATGTTCTTTTTTTTAACACTAAGAATTATTCCATTAATTTTTCCTTGGAGAACTCAAATGATTATGTTATGGCATCGTTTTGAAAACCCTCGTTTGAAACCTTTATATTTATGAGTGCACTGATGATATTGCTGGCGAGTGAAATGTTCTATGCATCTCCTATTCAACCTGTTATGTATTTCCGATACATCTCTGAGGGAATTTACACTGGGTCTTTTCATGATAGAATAGCTATCAGATCACTAAAAATGCATGACGCGACCCAGTGTAAATACCCTCTGTGTGTCAGATGTTTGTCACAGCATAGTGTGTCATTATCTTAATGTGCACGCTTCTGGAGGTGTCTGACCTCCAAGTGATCACAGTGATTTATCTTCGACTCTCTATCAGCTATTCTGATTAAGGTTCACTCAAACAAGAGCAGGTCAGATGAATTTACAGATACACGGATGGTTTTATTTTATGTGAAAATCCACAAAGCAGCATTACCTTGGCTGATTTCCAAAAGTTATTTTCGGGCGACAACAATCAATCGAGATGCTTATTCTTTGTGAGAAATGGCTGCATCTAAATGGTCACCGGCTGAATACGAACGAAAGTGTCTAAACAGATCGATAATCGTCTTTCCTAATCACAAGCGCTCGTGATTGAGATTTTTAGCCCTGGACCGCGGCGTGTGCCTTCCTTGTTCTTGCGTATATAAACTTGCTCAAGATTGCCTCATGCATGCCAATGGCTCCATTTGATTCTAAACAAATAGCCAGCCAAACTCTCCCTCTAGGACTCTGAGTCAACCCCTTTTCTGTCAAACAACACAATTGATTCCAAAGCTGACCTGAGCGGAATGCCAGATCAATCCCTCAGAACTTCCTTCCTCAACCATCTATTGACTGCTGTAATAACTGAGAGAATAGATATTGGAAGGTGAGGGGATTGTTAAGTGTGTAAAAGGAATGTCACCTACCTTGGCTACACCTCTCTTTTTCTTCATCTACTGGTGTTCTATTCCCACGCCATACTTTCAGCTTTATTTAGCTATTTATTTGGAGCATACCATAGTATAGCTTAGTTGCTTGCCCAACACTGAAAGCTTGTATGTTCTTTGGGCAGACTGCCAGTGTCTGCCTTTCTGATCATTCACAGTCACATTGCCAGCACTATCTAACCCCTGCCCTATCCCTATTTCAGTAGAGGAGAGATCTGCTCTATTACTCCCTTATCTGATCTACCCCTCGGTCTCTACTCTTCTCATCACTCTTTTCATTGTAATCCCATCTTTCATCAGCCGCTGGGGGCCCGCCATGCATATCTGCTTATTAATCAATCTGACGGGCAAGTGCCCAGAGACACATAGAAATTACAAGATCCACAATGTACAGTACATGCGGGGATTGTTTGTATCTCATTGGGTCAAGTATCAAGTATCAAGGGTCAATGACATGATGTAGTTTTTCTCTAGATATTTTACTTTATTGAAAAAGTCATTTAATTTCAAAACTAAAATGTATTTTCAAATATCACAGTGAATCAACAGACATAAAATAAATAAATAAAAAGTATTGAAAAAAAAAAAAACTTAAGTTTGTCATAATATTTTAGTGTTATTCATTTAACACTAGAACCGCCAGGGTTTTGTCGGTCTATACCTAAAACGACAGCTAAAAATTATATTATGTCACTGTATTATGCCACTGTCTTCAAAAAGTAATGTCTAGACTCATTAAATTATTATTATTATTTTTAGTCATTACTAAGTTTGTGTCCTGTTGTTTTATGCTATTTTAAGCAGGCTACACAAATCACCTTTTGGTGAATATAGGCTACACCAGGCTGCGTTGGCAACAAGAATTAGAAGGAAATAAATGCATATTATGGTAATGTAATATTATAATAAAATGTCTTGAATCACATATTAAGATAGGCCGTGTTATTTAAATGACTAAAATACCAATAGACCATAAAGAGCAATAATATTTCACCACACTGCATAGGATGTATGATGCAATGAAAAATTCAAGCGCACAGTTTAAATTAATTATTAATTCGTTTATAATTTGAATAAGAGAACAACCCCCACACAAAAAAAAAAAAACTTTGGGTAATCAAAATTGTTTTATGCATTACATTTCGGAAAACTTATATATTATTAATATTTATTTTTATTTTTTATTTTTTTCAGGGAACTGGCAAACTTGAATAAATAGCAACACAGTAGCAAACAATACATGATAAAAATTGCAAAACAAAACTGAATAATTAATCCAAAGTTTGAACATTTATGAGTAGGCTAATACATCTTCATTTGCATGTGCACTGTGTGACTGTTTACAGCCGACACGTTCCTCAAACACAGAGTGAAAATAAAGGGGTACTATATAGGGGTATATTTGACCTGCTGGCGGTTTTATGTATACTTTTTTTTTTTTTGCTGGTTTATCTAAACAATTTTTAACAATATGGGGATTGTAAATAACACAATTTTAGTAAAAGTCCATGACTGGGAGACTTATTTTTTTATTCAAAACATGTTATGTACATTTAAAAAACAGCCATGGGTACATTTTACCCCATGGCGGTTCTAGTGTTAAAAAAATAATAGATAAAGTTCACTTGATGAAGCATTAAGAAAAAAGGACAGAAAATGACATCATAGAGAGGCCCCCTGAAGACCCTCATGACCATGTGTCAAGGTCAATAAGTCTCTGAAAATATCAGATAATTTGACCTTTTATGACATAGCAAAATTAGTTCAGGTTGTGAAAGGTCTTCCGATTGCACAAAAATATATATATATTGTAACGTGTTTTTACCTTGAAAATAATAATTAGGATAAGCACCCTCACAGATATATGTACAAAATATGCTGCAGTATTACTTTTTAAATGAACCTTTTTTTTTTTTTTTACTTTGCACATTTGTTTTAAAAAGCAAGATTTGTAAAAGATTTTTCCTCTACTTTATTGTGAACCCTCTTGTTTTTCATTGACCCAAGTGGATTCACAATGAACAAAATTGTGCTGTAATTGAACGATAAATAAAATAAATGGAATGTTTTTCTTTCACTTCTACATCTACAGCTTCTGGAGGCGTTTTTTATCACCCAGATGAGGCTGAAAAAGACTGTCCTGTCATCTCCAATCACTGCATCGTCTGCCAGGCAAGGAGGATAACAAGGGAGGATCGCTTGAAGCAAACAGACGCATAAACCCCCTTTCCTGCTGCCTAACCCTGCCTCCCATCCTTCACTTCCTGTGAGACTCACCCAGACACTTGTTGGGATTGAATGCAACATTCCACATATACAGGAAGAGCAGCAGAGAAATGCTTTCCCCCCTAACATCTTCCAGTTTATGGATGGCTGGACGGGATCCTGTGCTGGTACAGGACATTAATTAAGGGGTTAAACTTTACATTTACATTGTGCTCTAAAATGCTTTAATTAGTAGTCATACAAATCAAACGATTATCTAAGCCTTTATAAACCGAAAATCTAGAAATTATATTCACCCAATATCAACCGCAGCCAGACGCATTTATCTACGCTGCCCTTTTTCCCCATTCATGAATGCACTGTATACATTATCCAAATTCTGTTAATCCAATCTGCCATTCCCCTTCTCTGACATTGAGGAGGAGGACATCTGAAAGCCTCTGAGACCTAGAACCCTCCATCCATAGCAGCAGAGCACGTCTGTAAAGCAGTCTCTCCATACCAGAGGATAATTCCTCCATAAGAGGTAGCAGATAGCAGGCGTCGGATCCCTTTCTCCCAAAGCTAAAACTTGGCACCATCCACTCACTGTCACATCAATACAGGTTCCAAAACAGCCAGAACAATGCTTGAGAAGCCCACAGTTCTAGCCTGTCCTGGTTTTCTGAGTCTGACGTGCAATCCCATGTTTGGCAGAAGAGAATGGCCCATGCAGCCACAGGCTTAGGAGATAAAAGATTAATTGAAACAAATCAGTGGGGGTGAACTTAAAGCACAGAGTGAGCAGAGAGAGGGGGAGATTGGGATTAGGGTTTAGGAGAGTGTAACCAAGCACATCCTGAGCGCTGACCCATCCTTCAGCCAAGTCCAACTTGGAATGGGGTTCAAACACTTGGCACAGCTTCTCAGATTTTTTTAACCTTCTCCCATCCCTGTTGCTTTTTGGGCCTTGTTCATTTATTTTATCCTGTTCGTCTCTATCCCAATGGGAAAAGCGGATACAACAAGTTAGTTGTTTGCACAATAGCAGGACCTAACTTTGAGACTCAAAGTCGGTGTGAAATGGAAATTCTATGTTTTAATGCATCTCGATAACAGAGAGGCACACATTTTCAGAATGCTTTTGTTCACAGTTTTTTTGCTGGTGGAATAGTCTTACTAACCCTATCCGGACAACCAAATCCCTTTAAAGAAACTCACTGAAAACTCTTCTATGAAAACTTAACTTAAAATAAATGAATGAATCTCCTATGCTTTAACTATTTATATATCCCTCCCTGTTCTACCTTGTACTATTCTGGACAGTGTTTAAAACTTCTATTGCTAGCATTTCTCTAGGTATTGCCTCAAGATGAATTGCTTGTTATGTGTCTCATTTGTAATTCACTTTGGATAAAAGCGTCTGCTTAATGAATAAATGTGTCTTCCTTGGCGGCAGTGGCTCAGTGGTTCATGTAGATTGTCTGCAAACCGGAAGGTTGGTGGTTCGATCCCGGTTCCACCTGACCAAGTGTCGAGGTGTCCATGAGCAAGACACCTAACCCCAGCTGCTCCCGACGAGCTGGATGGCGCCTTGCATGGCTGACACCGCCGTCGGTGTATGAATGAGTGAGTGAATGGGTGAATGTGAGGCAATGTGTAAAGCGCTTTGGATGGCCATTGGTCTGTTAAAAGCGCTATATAAATGCAGTCCATTTACCATTTACCATTGAAACGACAGACTATTGCAATAATTGAGTTGCATAAACCACCCCTTTGTTACAGTAAGTGTTGGGCAGTAAAGTTACAGTATTAGTAATGCACTACAGTAATAATATTACTTTCCCTTGTAACGAATTGAAATACAGCCATTGTTTAAATTTTGCAGGGAGAAAGGGTGACAAAACCATGTCACATGTAAATTGTGTAGTGGTACTATGACTATGACTATCATTCTGGACAGCAGGCTGAATGTGAAAAAGATTTTACTGTGTTGCTGCTTTATTAAATAACAGAAGTTGTTTAAAAAATGGTGGTTTGTCATTAGTTTGAGCCAGTTGTACTCTTCATTTATCTTTATGTAACTTTCAAATTTCATAACTTTTATCTGTAATGTTCAGTAACTAGTTACTGTTGGTCAGGAGTAATAAGTAAAGTAATAATATTACTTTTGAAAGGAGGAACTAGTAATTAGTTTTTTTTTTTAGTAACAAGCAAGCTCAGTTTAAAGCAAGCTTGTAACAACTAACTGGTTACAGTCAACCTCAAGCTCACATTCAAATCTGCCTCCATCCAATCATAAAATGCTACAATCTCAGATACTTTCTTTTGTTTTCTTTTTTTTATTGTAAATTGTGTAAAAATGTTACCTTTAGGGGTACAACACCTTGTGACTGGGGCAGTACCCTTAAAAGGATATATTTGTACTTTTTCATATTTAAAATGTGCATATAGTACTTTAGAGTAGCAATATATGAACGTTTGGGGTAAAAAAAAAAGGTAAAAATATATAATTTTAAGGGTACTGCCCCAGTGACAAGCTGTTGCACCCCGAAAGGTACAGTTTTTGCACATTTTAGTATCCACAGTAGCATGCAATTAAAGACCGTGCAGCTGGATTCTTTAAGCACATGGGTGGCATTGTCAACAGGAACTGAAGCCCGCTTCAGGCTTTTAGGGACCATAAATAAAGGAGCCTTCCAAGCCTCCCTTTGCTAACTACATTTTGTAACTACATTTATTTGAGAAACACCATCAACATTATGTCTTAACAAATCACTAGAGGCTTGTGTAATGCAGTCAGGTTTAATACAGCCAAAGAAAAACACATTAAAGGAACTAATTGCTATATATTGTAGTTTTTGAAACCATTGATTATTTGATTAATGTAAGCAATTTTTTTTAGAAGAACTATGCATGGGTTCACAATTAGTCCGCTTTCAGCTTTAGACTGAAGTTTTCCATTTTTGAAGTGTCTTTCTGTTCTCTCCTAATTTAATTCTTTCCTCAATAGAAACTTTATTTTCTTTAATCTTCAAAAAGTGCTTCCTAGATGAACCTGACTGAAAGTGATGATGGACTGAATGATGGTATTATGGCCTGCAGGTTGGAGCAGGTCTGTTTTAGAAGCTTAGGAACAGTGAAGATCTGAAGGGACTGTCTATCTGGGGGATTAAGGTTCTGAGGGTTATCTACTGTCTGCAGGTCAGCGGGCAACAGCTTAATGAACACATTCTCTTCAGCCATTGCTGTGGAGCCGAGGAGGTGACACTCAGCACTAATTACCAAATTCCCTCACCGCTTGGGTCAAAGGCCCACTTCCTTCATGATTAAATTCAAGGAGTGAGTGAAAGAGGAAAGGGTAAACTTTGAAGTCTTGTTTTTGGAAGAGAAAAAGAAATATCTTTTTCCATAATTCCGGGCTGGTTAATTCCTTTGTTCAGTTCTAAGAAAAGTCTACGTTTTACTTTTAAACTTGCCATTGACTAGACTATTCAACATGTGATTAACTCTACAGTGGAATATACTACAGCACAATTCCAGCTCCACTGCAGCACAGAAAATGAGAAACACATTCATTTGACATCCGAACGTATGGTAACTCTAGGGAAGCTCATGTTCTTTGCCTCTGATTCGTCTTAAACATGCAGGTGGCCTATCACTATGGAAACCATTAACACAATCAAAGTGATGTTTGCTATAGTTGGCTATGTTTCAAGGTGGGTGAGCTAACTGAGTCTCTTGAGATACATGACTGTAGCAAAATACTCCTGGTTGCTGCCTAAGAATCACAGCAAGAATAATTATACATCAAAAATATGTATATTGTATACGGGGAAAAAATGATATACCTTTAAGATTTTAAGATTTTGAGACATTTCTGAATATGTCACAACTCTCTATCTGTATGTGAAGGCAAAGGCTGGTTGTGCTGTGATACTTGACTCTGGCAGGTTTCAGCACCAAGGACAGCACCGAACATGAGCACACAGCCAAGAGATGATCCTGGAACAAGACACAGCCCAAAACAGTCAGGTGCTCGTCAGCTTTGGATTTAAAATATGCCAAGTGATCACTGAAGTGAGTAGGACATATACTAAAGAACCCAGTTTAGTCTCCCACGTATTTTCAAGATCCTGTAAGGATCATTACAATGACTACACTTTTTCAAGGATGTCCTACTCAGTGTCTTACTCTTTCTCCATGGATATCATACTGTTGGTGCCTCAAAAATTTCACAAACCTTACAAACTTTCAATCTGCAGACTACTAGCCAACCCCACAATGACTGTTCTCTGCATCAGCACACACCTTCACTTTCCCTTTAAGAAACACCTGGAAGAGTGTCAATTCTGAATGCCTGTCTTCATTCTCCTCCTCTCAATGTTGATTATGAAAAATGTGGCTCCATTGCTTAAAAAAACCCAAATTCGTCTCTATAGTAACCTACTAAATAGCATTATTGTGTGATTAATTAAAAAAGCATGGCACCACCAGGCCCTTTTCCATTTAGACTGAATTCAGAACATTTCAATAGCCGGACATTGCTCTTTCTTGATACTTGCACTCTAACCTGTTATCTGTTAATTGGGATTGCTTGACTCACACTCACTTCAGTTACTGTACCTTGTGAATGTCGTCCTTGAAAAGCAAGAAATGCACTTCCCATCTAAACTGACAACTGTAGGTGAGTGCTTTCCACTATAGATTTGAGACATCTAGCATAGACACTATTAATGTGTGGTATTCAGAACAACAGGAAAAAATCACACATACACTACATTTCAAATGTTTTAGGTCCATATAGAGTCAAAGCTAAATTTATTCAGACACCTTCAACATTTTCTCACACTATCACAGTTTATTCGCTATAGTTTAGAAAATGGTAATACAATATGACAAGAACTCAGAGTTTAACTGTGTCAGAACAAATTCATCCTGATAATACCAGATAACTTTGACAGAAAGGTATGTAATGGATTACAATCAACCAATCAGCTGTTAAATTTAAATACACAATCAAATAATACCAATTTAGATCAACCGATTACCAAGCAATGCTTAATTTTGTTCAGTCTGTGGTATAAAGGGTTAGACAGTCTGGAAACCTGTACATTCATTTCTACTGCTTCTGTTACACTTTTGCAGGAACCAATCACAGACTGGTATATCCACCTGGCGCGCTATTGGCGGGTTTAACACGATGACAGGTGATCTTGTGGTCTGATTGGTCGAAGGACAATCCAATTGCATACAGAGTCATCTGAATTATGTTCATTCATCATGCCTCTTGTGCATTAGAAAATACATAGCAGACTCCCCAGACCAGTGTTCAATCTTAAATTGAGCTTGGTCTGGTGATAGCCAGACAAATAAAGGGTCGCATTAGCAATTAAATAAAAAAACACTTATGCAAAACATGGTCAGGTCAAAATGTCTGAATAATTTTGGTCCCAATTTGCTATAAATTTTACTGGTAGTCGACTGTATCAAGATTGTTGGGTGTCACATTTGACTTTATTTTGCTATCCTAACTTACATAAATTAACTATAGTGTCCTGCACCCAATAGTAAAACATTATATATCTGGTGTCTGAATAATTTTTGTATTTTGTTATTTGATAAAAAATTGTTAACAGTAAAATCAATAATATTGTGAAATAGTGTTATATTTGAAAATAACTGTTTTCTATTTGAATATATGGTAACACTTTATAATAACTACACGCTGTGAAGCATTAGTTAAGCATTAGTAAATAGTCAATTCATCATTTATAAAGCATTAGTAAACATTGTTAAGCGGTTTATAACTACAGTTTTAAATGCTTTGTTCTTGATTTATAAGCATATCTATAATGCGTTTGATAATTGTATTTTCATACTTTATTAATGATCAATTTATCATTTCTAAATTAAGTATTTGATTATTTACAAACCAGTTATTTAGGAGTTGTCAGCGGTTCATAAGATCATTTAGAAAGTGTAAGTAAATGATTAATAAACTATCTAAATGTACATTTGTACATCTTATTATTTAGACATATAGTAATAGTTACTCAGTGTGTTAATAAATGCTTTATTAACATGTATTCCTATTGCAGTTTATGATTAATTCAGGTAGTTATAAAACATTTAGTAGTTGTCAGTAAACTATTTTTGTGAGCTTATCTAAAGTGAGGACTATGCATGCCTTGTAAAGCATTTAGAAAGGAGATTTAAAGGCTCAGTTCTCTAATAAACAGAAAAAGGAAATGAACAATGCAGAGGGTTAGAACATAGATATATTTGTTTCAGGAGGTAAAAAAACTGTGCAACTGTACACTTGATATAAAATGGAAAAAAAAAATGTACAAATGTACATTTAGATAGTTTATTAATCATTTACTTACACTTTCTAAATGATCTTATGAACCGCTGACAACTCCTAAATAACTGGTTTGTAAATAATCAAATACTTAATATAGAAATGATAAATTGATCATTAATAAAGTATGAAAATACAATTATCACACGCATTATAGATATGCTTATAAATCAAGAACAAAGCATTTACAACTGTATTTATAAACCGCTTACTAATGTTTACTAATGCTTTATAAATGATGAATTGACTATTTACTAATGCTTAACTAATGCTTCACAGCGTGTAGTTATTATAAAGTGTTACCAAATATATTAGAAAGTATAAATTTATCCCTGTGAGTTTTCAGCTGCCAATAATCAACGTGTTCCTTCAGAAATCATTCTAATATGTTGATTTGGTGTTTAAGAAACTTCTTATTATTATCAAAGTTGAAAACAGTTGTGCTTAAATATTTTCGGAGATGCATTTTTTTCAGGATTCTTTGAAGAACAGAAAGTTTAAAAGAGCAAGTCGTTGATTTCAGTATTATTGAGAGTAAGCAGAGTTTATTTAAAGGAAGATACAAATTCTTAAGAACTTCTTTGGTTGTTATCTGGACAAGGCTGGCCCTGTTAGTAATCGTGGCTGTAAATATAACATGAATTAAATTTCTGATGCAAAATCAGACCATAGGATAGCCAGCGTATAAACTGATAAGGTACATAAGCCATCCATGAGTGAAAACGTAGTTTACTGCCCGTCTTTGGTGTTTTAATCATATGTATCAAAGAAAGACATATCGATCTGTTAGTTTGCTGGGTACATCTGTGCTCAATGTGCATCAGTTGCTTTCAAACGAACAGCTCTATAGCCAGTTTAGTCAGTAATCCGCTAATGTTCGATCATTCCTCTTTACTCTGTCCCACTCTGACATCTCATG
Source organism: Gobiocypris rarus (assembly GCA_023029165.1). NCBI lineage: Eukaryota > Metazoa > Chordata > Actinopteri > Cypriniformes > Gobionidae > Gobiocypris > Gobiocypris rarus. The sequence goes on from CM040912.1 coordinate 21,545,712, forward strand.
GGCAATTATCCACAAGAGGCTTGAGGAAAAAGGACATCAAACAGTAGAGAGATTTACAGTGATTTGTAAGACCCCCCATGTCTCCAATGGAGGAGTGACTTGAAAAAAATCACAAACCTTTGACATGCTGAGTGTGGACTCACAATGACTAACCGAAACACATCCACCCACATACTTTTCAAATGCACACACACACACACACACACACACACACACACACACACACACACACACACACACACACACACACACACACACACACACACACACACACACATACACACACACACACACACACACACACACACACACACACACACACACGCACACACACTCACACTCATTTTCATTCACTCACTCACCCTCTCTTACACATCCTTTTGATGTTTTGAATCCAAGAAGCGGTTGGTAATTAAAGCTTTGAGGGGATAATGTTGGACTGAACTTGTGTCTGTGTGAGACACAAAGCCGGCTAATTAAAATTTGAAATGGATTCTACTCTTGCTCTTTCAGAGATCGTCTTCCCGGGGAAAGAGACGACAAGGATGACAGCGGTAATATTCACGACTGCATATTAAAGAACTGAAGAGTCCAACAACACAACAAGATATGACCTTTTTCAACTGTCAGAACTGTAGCTTACAAGTGCTAACTGCACATCGGGCAAGACAGTAACTATAAATCAGGTGATTTACATCTACAGGTTGATTTATGATGGAATTCCTTACACACATGTTGTCTACGTAGAGGCTGAAATATTGTAGAAAGAGATGCTTATAGTGGAGATACTTTTACTATTCTGGTAAATGTTTCTCAGGGTAGGTTTAGATTTAAAAGTGAATTTCTATATAGGAAAGGTTACAAAAAAACGCTATTGAATATTTCCATAATTATTGCGAAGAAAAAGAGTTACAGTTCAATTAATGTGCACACTATGGAGTAGGCTAACACAATTAGTGTTTTAAATAAGGTGTTTGAACATACAACATACAAACCCACTTCTAAAGAAAATAGACCTTGCAACAGCCCATGTGAAGACATGCCCTGGTCTCTGTGTTTTGATGAAAAGAGTGTGAAAGCAAGAATAATTATAATAAGTTCCATACATGTAATGAGTCAGTGCAGACTCTCAAACATCAAGATACAAATAAATGCCACGATCATACAACAACATCACTTATAATTGCCTAAATCATTTGAAGCAAATGGAGAACAGGATGTAAGTCTTCAAATCTTACCACAGTAATTAACTACATTCATTTTTATTTGTCAACACATTGGCCTGTATTTTTCTCCATAATGCCAGCATGTTTAGCAGACACCACATCTCCGGCTTGAATTGAGACTTCATATTGACGCATTTATTTACAAATCAGACTCATTGAATCAATACTAAAAGTCGGGTGTGGGCTTTTGAGAGGCCCATTTGTGGTAAACATTTCATTTCCCAGAGTTCATAGAGGCAGGATAAATAACGCAGGCGTCTGCTTTATGGGGGCTCATCGCCATCCGCCGTGGCAAACCCTCAGCAGCCCAGCTCTCTCAATAGCCCATTTAACCATATTTATGGGATGACAGCAGGTGCCATTGAGAGGAATAACAGTGCAAACCAAGAGTGTGGAGAGATTGTGCTGCAATCAACACAGAATTAGAGCGGGACGGAGATGCAAAGTCTAAGGGGTTTCATAAAGGATGGCGATATTCACAATATCGATGAGATATTGGGTGATCAAGGTTTGTTTGCTATGTTATTGCATTGCACAGTTCGAATGTGTATTCTTCTATTTTGGGATAGAAATTGTGCTGCTATAAAAACAAAAAACAAAGCTTGTTTTGCTCATTACACGACAATGTATTTCAATTAAATGTTCAACTTTAACTATGCTCAACTAATAAACCTTTTGCCGTTTTCACACTTCATTAAGCAGCACAACCATTATGTTTAATGAATAATAATAATAATAATAATAATAATAATAATAATAATAATAATAATACAATAAAGAAGAAGAAATGTTTCTTGAGTACCAATCAACAAATAAGAATGATTTCTGAAGGATCATGTGACTTTGCAGAATGGAGTAATGATATTGAAAATTCTGTTTTGTCATCACAGAAAAAAAACAACTGGAAAATATAGAATTTTACATTGTAACAATATTTCATAATATTGCTGTTCTGATCACATAGGCACAGCCTTAATGTAGGGAATGTCAAAGCTGGCAATATAAAAAATAAATAAATACATGTACAAAGAAATGTAAAAAAAGCAAAAATAAATAAATAAATATACATAGAAAAGCAAAAAAAAATATTTCTACATTTATTTCCATATTTATGTTTTTTATATTGATTTATTTATTATTTTATTTATTTCCACATTTATAAATTTCTATATTTATTTATTTATGGAATGAAATGCAGAAATAAATAAATATATAAGTAAATAAATGTAGAAAGGAATAAATGTGGAAATAAATACAAATAGAAATGAATAAATAAATAAATAAATAAATATGGAAAAAATGAATAAATACATAAATAAATAAATAAATGTATACATAATTATTTGTTTTTGTATATATATATATATATATATATATATATATATATATATATATATATATATATATATATAATTATATATTTATTTATTTATTTATTTATTTATGCTTTTTACATTTCTTTGTATATTTATTTATTTTTAACATTGGCAGCTTTGACATTCCATATTAATGAGCATAAGACTCTTTTTCAAAAATATATAATAAAAACTGTACATGTACTGACCTTATACTTTTGAACTGTAGTGTATGCAAAAGTTATTTTGTTTAAAAATTTCAGTTTTTTAATGAGATTCCAGACCACCAAAATATGTATTTTCAGAAACTTTCATAGAAGGGGTTTATTCAAGTAATTTTCTGTATGAATTGCATGTTTTTATTTGAATAATTTAATATATCTCGAGGGGAAGTAACATGAATAAATAACAAATAAAGTGAATTACATGTATTACATGCCAAACCCCAATGTTGTTAAAACAAGTGGACAGTTAAAGCAACTTGTGTACTGTCATCCAGCCCAATCATCTATCTCTTACTTCCTCTTCTCACTGTTCTCCTCCACTCTAGTCTCCAGTTTATCCTTCCATACCAGGCATATGTTTAAATGGTTTGTGCCACTTCCCCATTCCAACATGGCGAGGAAGTGACAGAAAATAACTCCAGAATCTGGACAGAACTGATAGCATTGAGGCATGTTAGCAAATGGAAGTTTGCCAGTTTCTCTGAACCCCAATCAACAAGAAATAAACACTCTGCTGAAAATGTTTCAGATAAAAGTGCAAACAAATATGTCTGCCACTGATGAGGGAAGCCTTTGATAGTCACCTTGCCCATGTGGCAAAGACATAATTTTGAGCAGAAACAGCTTCCTGTCAGAAGTGCTAATTGATTTTGAAAGTCAAACAGGGCCTGTGTTGCTCAAAAAGAGGCGAAGTCCAGTAAAAAAAAAAATAGGTTTTAGTCAAACAAGAGCTTGTTAACCATTTATCCAAGCCATAATATTGACTGATATGTGCTAAATTGTCAAATGTTTATCTGTTTTAAGAGCTAGATCTATTTTCTAGCCAAGGCTTACACTTGAGCTCAGCAGTATACATCCGTAATATGAGAAGAATGGTAAATATTTCTAAAATATTCTTCTGTAGTCATTTTATTCTGGTGCTATGTGAGAACATTGTCACCAATAGGGCGGAGGCATGATGGGAGGGGGAGAAGAAATAGAGCAGGAGGTGAAAGAGCCACAGCTCAGCAAAGGAGGGATTAGAGGGAATAGAGAAGTGAAAAAGAGAGGGATGAAAGAAGGGGATATGGAAGATGTAGAGGCATCCTTTTGTACACAGGCAGTCTGTCAGGGTCATATGCCAGGTGGGTCCTATGAAGGACATGTTTAAAAGAGTTACTGCTCTCAGAGAATAAGGAGTGCACATTGATACAGTATTATATCAGATTAATGTTTTTGTTTGGCATGCTAGGAAGATAAAGGAGGACAAAATGCATTTGAAAGGTTGCAGTCTCCTCATGGCTTCATGGTTGAACATAAACATGCAATAAAAATGCATGTAGAGTATTTCATTTATCAAAAAGAAGCTTCCCAACAAGCAATAGCTGTTATTTCATCTTCTCGGTAGACCCAATATAGTCTGGCTATGAGTAACTCACTTCTAGCCAAAATAACCTTGAATTTGTTACATGTGAGATGTATGATATTCCATCATGTAGCCTAAGCAAAGTCAACAGTGATTACAATGTGTTTGGTTTCATTTCTTTGACGTTCATGTTCTAGATGACTAGTCTATTCTTGGGCTAAGGTTAGACATCTATAAACAAAATTTTGCCTTGTTTTAGCCTAGACATCAAGGCTGTGTTTGGACAGCTATTAAGATGTCTTTTAAAAACAAAATTGCTTATTGGGAACAGTATATTAGATGCAGGCCAGGAGCATGCATGTGGGAGTATGTGCAAGTAAAGAATTTAAATATTCCAGTTCCTTCAAGGGATAGTTCACTCAAAAGCGAAAATTCTGTCATATATAACTAATGTCATTGCACTTTTATTCATCTAAGGATGAACACTTTCAGTCAGTCACTCCGCATTACGTCAGTGACTGACAGTCATTAGTTAGAAGTTGGTTTATGATGGTTTATCACTTAGAAGAATCACCTTCGAGTTCTGCAAAACAAGCCAATGGCAAAACAATACCATGGGTCTGCGGAAATTGCATGGCACAACTCTGCCTCACCTCGTAGGTATATAAGGAGCTGCGTGTGCAATCTCACATTATGTTCCTGCTTTGGAGCCGAGTGTTCACTTGCCTTCTGAGCTTTCTCTTCAAGACGACTCTCCAATGTGGGTGTGATGGCGCGTTCCAGCGAGTTCCGCATTCCTGTTTGATCTGTGCAGTGATCTAGCACCGCGTGTGTACGACCAATCCTGGACCTGTGCGTCTTGAAGCAAACCCTTCACAAGGCTTCCATGCAAGATGTTGACAGCCAAAACGCATTTTCAAAAATCGTCAAGGCTGCCCTTGTGCCACATCCTAAACTATCTCGACGACTGGCTGATACTGGCTCACTCTCGAGGTGAGGATTGCGAACACAGGGACCTCCGCAGACTGCTTCATATGAGACTGTTTCTGCACTGGCTTCGCTATCGAGTCCCGAGATGGGGATGGCTCTGGACGCCACTCACTCTGGCCTGCCGTCAAACCAGAGCACGTGTCTTCCTTGGAAAGACACCTTGCCACCCCTGGGGTTGAAACATTCCACCCTGCAGGCTGGATACCTCAGAGTGTTCCATATGCATCCCGTACTCAGGTCATATGTGTATTCTTAAGACCTCCTTGTGGGCAGGCATTGTGTTGCATATTTCCATGTGGGACATGCTTCCCAGTGTACCTTGGTATTCGTCGTTAAGCCTAGCCTTTCGTTCTTGCTAATCTCACGGCAGGGAGCTCAGGTCAGCGCAGGACGCTGGAACACAGCCATTGTGGCAAGATTAGATTGGGAACCCCATTCCGTCAGTTACTGACGCAATGCGGAGTGATTGACTGAAAGGGAATGTCTCAGTTAAGTATGTAACCCTCGTTCCCTGAAAGAGGGAAAGGAGACTTTACATTCCTGTGCCACAATCACTGTACCGCTGGCTCAGCCTCTGCTCCTCAGCAGGTAACATAATGTGAGATTGCACACATAGCTCCTTATATACTCACGAGGTGGGGCAGAGTTGCGCAATGCAAAATCCGCAAACCCATGGCATTGTTTGCCATTGGCTCGTTTTGTAGAACTCGAAGCTGATAGGCTTCTAAGCGAAACCTGTATTCTGTCAGCCACTGATGTAACGTCTCCATTCCCTCCTTTAGGGAACGACGGTTACATCCGTAAACGAGACGTTCTTGCACGTCAAGCAAGCCGGTTGAGTTTCTGTATTTACCACATAGATTACTTTTATCATTTCTTTTTGAAGTTACTTATTAATACATAAACCTTTTGGTTGCATGGATTTCAATGAATGGACAAAAATTATGAGAAAATATCTTAATAATTTGTGTTCGGAAGATGAATGGAAGTCTCGTGGGTTTGGAACTTAACATATTGTGTGTTTTCCCTTATTTATATAGTACTGACAAAACTCAATTAAACACTGCCATATGAACTGGCCAGTCAGTTAATTTAAACTGTATGTGTTTGATTCTTGAAATAAAGTCAAGAGATTCATTTGTTCCAGAATCACGGTGAGCAGTGTCGTGGTGCTGCTGAATAACTAGTTCAGTAAACTTGACCCAAATTTTGTACATTAGTTTTACTTTGTTTTTACAGCTCTCAACCCATACATACAAGTACTTTAATTGACATCTAACCACAAATGTCTCTCTGTTATTCATGTTACCATGATTCTATGCTACACGTAAGTAGGTTACTCCCATGTCTTGACAATACCTGTCATGTGTATAGAGCTCAACAGTTGAGGATATTTAATTAGGTCTACAGCTCTTCTATAAGGTGAGTATGGTGGGCTGATGTGCTAGACTGCCTGCCATCGTAGTATTGTTGGGTGAGATGAAGGTTAAGCTAATTTGTTTGACATTTATGTGTCAAACCTCAGTCTTGGTATGACTCTGTGAGAGTGTTTGTGCAAAAGTGATAGAAGACCCTTGTACTCATGTGACATGACATAGTACTGGCATGGTTGTGTGTGTGTCTGTGTGTGTGTTGGCATGTCATAAAAGAACACTTAAGGACAGAACCTTGACAGTCCTTCATCAGTAAGTGTGGACCGCAGTGCAGGTGGAGTGAATGTGCAGCATGTACGGAGTGGCAAATGGAAAACCGAGGGTGGAGCTGGAGAAGAGTGCTTATAATTACAGAAGGATTTGGGCAGAGAGGAGGAACTGTTGTCACTTCACTAACATACTCTGTTCTAACACGACTCAGTGTTGCTTAGTGATACACAAGTCTTGATTATTTTCACTTTTGGAACCTTTTTTTTTTTTTGGCAGAAACAAATATGGAAGCTTGTTTCCGCCACAGAATAAATAATTTATGATAATTGTGCCTTTTTATCTCATAATTGTGAGTTTACATCTCGCAATTCTGACTTTTTTCTCCGAATTGTGAGATATAAGTCAGAATTTTGAGATTTAAAGTCAAAATTGTTTATATTTCACAATTCTTACTTTATATCACTCAAGTCTGACTTCATAACTCACAATTGCAAGTTTATATTGCGCAAATCTGTCAGAATTGTGAGATAAAACTATTTATTCATTTTTTATTCTGTGGCGAAAACAAGCTTCCATAGCAAAATATACAAAGCGGAAAAGTCTAGTCAGAAACGAACATCTTGATATAAATTATTCACAAAACTTTTGCATGCAATGGATATCAAACAACACAGTGATCATTATATACACATACATATTTATAGGTATTATTTTATTACATATAATAATGGATATATCATTATTATATTAGATTCCTTCTATTTTGCTTGATCTGCTTGTCTCTCCTTTTTGAGCTTTAAAAGGTTAACTTATGGTAAAAATGCTATATTATATATTCTAATCACTGTTCCGAGTCTGTTGGTATCAGTATTTTACATTTCAGCTTTGTTTCTTGCTCTTTCTCTATTTCTTGTCTTGTTCTTAATGTTCACTCAGTCAGCCTTTCTCTCAGTCTTTCTCCTGAACAGTAATTTTTAGCTGTTCCGTGTTTTCACTATATATAAATCAAAGCATAAATCAGAGAGAGAGAGACAGACGGTGTAAAAATGAGTTGGGGAGAAGAAAAAAAACCTCTGCAGAACTATTTGTTGCTAATCACTGCCCTCCCCACTGGCTGGCTGAGTGGCCACACTGAGGTCTGGCTCTCCCTGGAGATAAAAATATACCCACAGTGCCCCCTGTTGGACACCACCACTGTCTCATCTATAAGAACTTAACAGAGAGATACTTAGTCCCCAGAAGTGAGCTAAATCTTACACAACCGGGTACATTGTTTAGTAAACATAATATAAAAATGAAATACATGTTGTGTTGTTGTTCCATTTGTTAACATATGTTAACTACATTAACTCAACATGAACTAACAAAGAAAAATGATTCTAATTGCATTAACTAATGTTAACTAAAGGGACTTTATTGTAAAATGTGTGTGTGTGTGTGTGTGTGTGTGTGTGTGTGTGTGTGTGTGTGTGTGTGTGTGTGTGTGTGTGTGTGTCCTTGTTTATATTACATTGTGGGGATTGTGTCCCCATAAGGATAGTAAAACCTGAGATCACCTACATTGTGGGGACTTTCTCATTTTTTGAGAAAGTAAAAATGCAGAATGTTTCCTGTGATGGGTAGGTTTAGTTTCCACAAATATAGTGAACCAGACATGCGCGCGCGTGTGTGTGTGTGTGTGTGTGTGTGTGTGTGTGTGTGTGTGTGTGTGTGTGTGTGTGGTACGTTATAGGGACAAAATGTCTCTACAAAGATGGCAAAATCCCATATGTTTCTCCTTATCAGGAAATGTCTTGGTCCCCATGAGGAAAACAGCTTATAAATCATACTAAGCGATGTTTTTTGAAAATGCAAAAATGCAGAAAGTTTTCTTTGATGTTTAGGGCTAGAGGATAGAATATACAGTTTAAACAGTATAAAAAACATGATGTATATGGAATGTCCCCACATGAAAACCCAAAAGTGTGTGTATTGTGTACATAGATGATGCCTTCATTGCTGACATAAAAAAATAATTATTTTTTTTTTAAAACATGAAAACCGCTAGTAATGAAGACAAAACAAGTATTTTTCTTTGTTCTGTTTAGAACTAGAACTATATAGCTTTTTATTTACAATTGCACCATTACCCATTATGGCTGATTTACAGATTAAATAACATGCTTGCCTTACTCTAGAACTCTCTTTAAATGCACTTTTTTTTTTTTTGGTCTAAACTTTAGTAATTGCAGCAGAATGACCTTGAACAACACCAAACTTTTTCTGCCAGCCAGAACCAAGTTAAACAGCTTCAGCTCATTAATACCATCTGAATATGGACTCATTAAAGCCATGTTGTGTTAATGAAGAAGAGAAGAGGGTCATTTGTGCTACTACACTGGTGGTCAATGTGTTGCTCTCAGATCAGCTGTGACTGCATTAACTGCATTTGTTTGAGTAATGAGGACGAATAAACTGGCCTGAAAACAGCTTAAAAAGGACAACCTGTACCTGAAGCCCCAATTATCTTTGCTCTCCTGACAAGACTGCATGTTTCCTCAGATACTCCTTTGCATGTGTGATTGGGCTCTAATCAAGGAAGCCGAATTTTCCCTAAAGGATATGCCTTAAAAGTCAATTGACAGACATATGGGATAACGATCAAGGCAGCATTAAAATGGATCAACACACTCTCGCACTCTCCCCTGGTAGCTGAACCTTAGATGAATACACTTGTAATGAGACCAAGGTGTCAAATTAAGATACAGAGATGAATCAATGGCTCTTTGTACTGTATGTAGGCTATGCAGAATACAGTTCTGTAATGCCAAGTGTGAACTACATGACCGACAAAATCCCCAAGTGTTTGTGTAGCGGTGCACATAGTACGACTGAGGGCATACAAGGCACAAGCTTTACAAAAATTTCACCTGCAAACTCCTAAGAGAACAAGATATCCTGGAACTTCAATGTCTCACACAAAAAGCACATGAAAATATACAATTAAGACAAATGATGGTCACATGATCCTTCCAAAAGTATTTTCATAAGTATACATGTATACACAGTGTTGGGAAGTTCACTTTGGAAATGTAATAGGTTACAGATTACAAGTTACCCTATTTAAAATGTAATGAGTTGTGTAAATGTTCAAATAACTTTATTAAAGTAAAGTAACTGATTACATTTGATTACTTTTTAATTACTTTTCTAAATGTCTAACAAATGTTTTTCAACTGTTAATAATTTTCAAACATTTAAACTAGGTAGGGTTAACCTTACAGTAGTACTCAACACTGTCAGACTTTCACTTCAGAATTACGATTATAATCATTGAATTTTAAAGCACAGCCACCACTAAATTCTGGATGAAATGATTTTTAAATTTGCAGCATAGGAAGGCATTTTTATCACTCGCCATGGTTGCAACTGTCAGACAAGTTGTAGCCTAAAGATTTCAGCAGCAATGGGGATTGATGTAATTGGCAGACATAACGGATTACAGTTACATTTATTTAGAATTACGTAATGCAGTTACATGTAACTAGTTACCCCCCAGTACTGTACACATATATATATGTATACACCCCCCTCTCTCTCACACACTCCCTCACTCAATCTGGACAAAATTTGTTAGAGGTATTGTGCTGTTCCAATTTGGCCTTCAGCATAAGAAGAAAAACACTCTTCATCAAATGTCAAATTTATGTAGTTATTTATATATTATTATTAGAACAAACATTAACATAATTCCAGTTTTGGAGAATTGCCAGTTATCTACTGTATTCAAACTGAAAGCTGTTCAACTTGTGTTCCAATTGTGCTTGTTTGAAATCTCAGTGGTTACCTGAGGGTCCTGGCATCACCATCAGCACAGAGAGAGATTAGCAAGATTTGCTTCGATCCAGAGATTTTGGCACAAAGTGCAGCACAGCATGTAACAGGCTAGTCATGTAATGTTAGCAGTGGTCCTCTTCTCTTTTTTCTTGCCAAAATTGAGTAGTGACTTTTGCTAGAATCCAGTTTTGCCTCCTGACGATTTTTTTAAGGTAATCCACCACTTCCATAAACAAACCATTAGGCGTTAACCTGTTACTAGATGCTAAAATGCCTAAAGCCCCCACAACTAAGTATCAACAACCAAATCTGTGTATGCTATATTTTATTTGCTTATAATTAGCAATATGTTTCAATTATTATTATTATTATTATTTTTGAGCAAAATCTGTTTCCCATTGGTAATACCAGAAGGAACTCACATTTGAGCTTAAAAGTGGCACTCGACTAAGGTCTCATATATTTAATTCTAGATATCATGTGCTTACTTTGAATAGTATAATGAAAGCGAGCTGTGGGAGGCTTCGACACTCTTGAAGGGCATTTCTATTTATACTTGCACCACATAGCACAACAAAATAAATATGCCACACGGAGTGTAGAAAAACATGATTTGCTTTATCAGTATGATCATAAATAACCAGAATATTCAACGTCTACACAAAAAACAGCCATGCTGCAATCATGATATGGTACTGTGGACATTTCCATAAGGTGACCAGACGTCCCTGTTTTTAACTGTGGCTTCAAAATGAATGCTAATGTGTTAGATATGCTTGTAAAAAATATATTTTAAGGTTTTAATTAAAGGAAAAGAAACTCACTAAACAGAAGACAATTTAGAAGTTAAACACACTCTAAAAATGACAACCCAGTGCTGGGCAGAACACAGCTAGTTGGGTTACACATTTTAACCCAGCAGATTGGGTTGCACAATTTAACCCAAATTGTGCTCATATTAACTAAATGCTGGGCTAATTTCACCTCATTAATGGTTATTTCCATTTCCTTGCAACAAATGTTATTTATATATTTTATTTAGGCTACATAATTGAATATATCTTGGTAATTTAGGAAATTAATGGACATTAAACAGTCTAAAGCACATAATTTTATTTAATGGCAAGTTAACAACATCGTAACACGTTTAAAAGTGACATGAACAAAAGAAGCAAACTCATGTGCGCCTGGTATCTGTGAGAAGAAAAAAACTGGTATCAGTACGGTTTAAACTGTCTACTATTCGCGTATGCTGTGTTTAAAAAAGCAGCTTTGTGTCTCCTCTGTCCTCTGTCTCACCTTCCATTCAACACGTGGCACAAGTGTCACTCCCATAATAATCACATGTTCACACTGTAAGCAACACGATCTCATGACAATGCGTATCAATAGTACGAGTGTGCAATCTCGTAGAATGCATACGCCAAAAAATTGTTTTTGCGTGCATATGCTACGCAATTTTTCGCGTGCATATGATACGCACTTTATGGCGTGTATATGACACGCTTTTGGGTAGGGTGAGGGTGGGGGTGTGGGGAGTTCGTACATATAATACGCCATAAAGTGCGTATCATATGCACGCGAAAAAAACGGCGTACCATATGCACGCCAAAACTCATTTTGGCGTATACATTCTACGAGATAGCACACTCGTACGTATGGCAGTGGTAGCTGATTTTAACTGTGGTTGTGTCGAAACGTGTCGCAGCTGTTGTCATGACACTCGTTTAGCTTGAGATACTTTAATATGACCATGTTGCGTCTCTCACTCAAGCGAACCCAGCAGACGGGAAATTATGTTAGCGAAGCAAACAACGGGGAAACTGAATTGTTAAAAAGGGTTGAAAGTACAAATGTTTATTTTTTTGTCTGTACAGTAATTATTTCATACACACCTTAAAGTTATTCAGGAAGATCACCTCAGGAAGTTTTCTCTCAGGACAGAAGACAAATCCGTGTTGACCGTTATACAAATCCAGTTTGGCAAACTAGCTTGGCAAAATCAGGCTGGGTAAATTATGAGGGGGTGCATAATTTATATTGTCAGTGAAATTTAACCAAGCAGTGGGTTACACATTCCAACAAAATGACCCAACAGACAAAACCCAGCAAATGTAAGTGGTGTTAGCTATACACATACAGGAGAATATAATGGACAGATATTGAAAAAAGAGGGCTATAAATATTACTTACCAATTACTTTATATACTTTAATACTGATTTCATTAAGTACATTATGTACAGATTTGCTGTATAATTCTCAGTCTCACAAAGTTGTAGATGCTAAATAGCACTGTCAGATAGCAAAATAATTAGAGGGATGCTTTAAATTCTGAATAGATCTCAATGGATAAAATGTGATTAAGAGTAGTATGACAGGCTGCAACAAGAAAGGCTGATCCAACGCTATCTCACGACCAATTCGTACATATTTTACGAGGTGGCTATTTCGTACAAATTTGTATGCGACCTCACTGCAATTCTTACGCTTCGTCCTAAACCCCAGTGATGGGTAGGTTTAGGGCGGGGTTGAGGTAGGTCATTCGATGAATTCATACGAATTTGCCAACTCACAAATATGTACGATTTAGTAAAAATCGTATGAATTCATGAGTGAGGTCGTACATAAATTGCATTTACGAATTAGCCACCTCGTAAAATGTGTACAAATTGCCGTGAGATCGGGTTGGCTGATCATATATATATGGTCAAAATCAATAAGCTGCAAAAGAGAGGCTTAAGAGCAAGAGGCATTTTTATATAAAAACCAATTACACAGAAGACAGTGATGAGTTATCTGTCATCTGCAATTGTTGTGCAGTCTCTCTGTTTGCTCCCAGACTGTTTCAGCCACTCATATATCAAAGACCTCTAAGACCCTTCAAAAATGAAGTCATTCCAAATGTTCTAGATCAGTAACTGTCATCAGATAATCTGATGATCTTTTAACTCTAGATATAAATATATAAAACGAAATGTGGAAATTATTTTGGGAGTAAACATGAAAAACAAGTTGCATTCGGCTGTTGGGACCTTCTTATTTCAGCGAAACAGACCTGCATGTGCATATGCATTCCATTTTCACAGTATCATCAAAGCGCCCCTAAAAGCATGCACAAAAACATTGCTTAAATTATACAATGAATAAGTAAAAGTGTGTTAAATGTCATTTGCTTCTCTCTGATCTGTAAAAACAGCAATGGTCAGCGGAGGTGGAAAATTCTGGGAGTGCCTAAAACTATATTCATCCAGTTACCAGCCCAGCCTGAACGAAGAAGAAAGCACAAACAGAAATATTTTTCTCTTGGTTTCTGCTCCCACTCTCTTTATCTCTCTCACACCGCCTCTGTACATTTCTCCTCTGATTAGGGGACAGGGTGACAGAACAAAATGTTTAAAAGTAGACCAAGACTGTTCAACCAAATGTCTTTGTGTCAGGACAGACCATGAAAAGCAGGATGTGTGTGTGTGTGTGTGTGTGTGTGTGTGTCGCGCATGTGTGTGTGTGTGTGTGTGTGTGTGTGGACTGGTAATCCCTACGGTATGGGGACAAAATGTCCCCACAAAGATGACAATATCCAACCCGATCTCACGGCAATTCGTACATATTTTACGAGGTGGCTAATTCGTACGAATTTGTACAACCTCACTCGTACAAATTCATACGATTTATACTAAATCGTACATATTTGACGAGTTGGCAAATTCGTATGAATTCATACGAATGACCTACCTCAACCCCGCCCCTAAACCTACCCATCACTGGGGTTTAGGCAAAACGCATAAATTCAGACGAGTGAGGTCGCATAAATTTGTAATGAAATAGCCACCTCGTAAAATATGTACGAATTGGTCGTGAGATAGCGTTGCAATATCCAAAATCCTTGTCCTTGTGGGGACATTTTTTGGTCCCCATGAGGAAAACATCTTATAAATCACACTATGTGATGTTTTTTGAAGAAGTAAAAATGCAGCATGTCTCCTGTGATGGGTAGGTTTAGGGGCAGTGTAGGGGGATAGAAAATATGGTTTGTACAGTATAAAATGCATTACGCCTATGGAATGTCCCCATAAAACATGGAAACACAACATGTGTGTGTGTGTGTGTGTGTGTGTGTGTGTGTGTGTGTGTGTGTGTGTGTGTGTGTGTGTGTGTGTCAGTATCTAAAATCCCTTTAAATCATACAGAATTTTTTTTTTTTTAATGCAAAAATGCTGAAAGTTTTCTGTGATGGGTAGGGTTAGGGTTAGTGTATGGGAATAAAAACAGTATAAAAACCACTATGTCTATGGAGAGTCCCCACAAAGATAGCGAACCAGACGTGTGTGTGTGTGGTGGACAGACAGTGAGAAGTGTCTGAGTGGGAGCACACTCATGTATTTTAAAAGAAAGCGATTAGGTGTGAGGCTTGGATCCACACGGACAGATGAGTGGCGAGAAGCTGATAAGAATGAATGTAAATATACACTAAAAGTGACAGATTAACCTTGGGCAAGGACAAGTGGAGCATGCGCACACACCTTATCTACACATGCATGGCAAATTACCAAAGAGCTGGAACTTGATATGCTAAGGTCTATTTCCTCCATGCTATTTCACAGAAACTAGTATAAATGCACAGTCTAATAAAAAAGGTTTCTGAACATGAAACACCCACAAACACACATTAAACTGACAAAATCCAGCCTACAGGATGTAACACACTTTATTTGCATAAATAGGTTGCGACTGTGGCATTAGGCAAATCATCCGTCTGAGAAACGCTAGTGTACTTCGGGCTGCTAAAACACAATCCGAAAAATATCCTTGCTAGATTTGGACAATGTCTGAGGTCCTTTGTTTGCCATTGGAACCGAATACAAGCTAAACAGTCTATCTCTCTGTCTCCATGCTATGCTTTCTGATGGAAATGATGTGGAGCAGCATCTATTCACTTGTAAAAATAGCAGCTCAGCTGAGGACAGTGAATGCCATTTCTCTCAACAGATGGAGAGCTGAAGCTATGGAAACTGGCAAGGATTTCCACTGCTTTTGCGGTTTGTCATAGGTGAATTGAATGCAGTAAAGCATATTTGTTGGTGATTTTGTTTATGCCCCATCTCTTCCTCTGATGAATGATATTGCTTATAAGCAAGACAGGCTGATCTTTGAATAGGATCGCCTGATTAATCGGTCACTTCACTAATTGAACCGAAATCTAATTTGTTCACGTGAGGACATTTACCTGAGGCCCTTTGTGAATAACATTGCAAAAGTCTGCCGCATAACAACAGAATGAGCGCTAATTAAGTGTGTTCATCCAGTTTGACCCCTGGGGATTAACTGAACTGAAACAATCAAGAATGGCATTTCAAGACCCTCAAACGGGTAAGAAATTAATTTGTATATGAATTAAGCCATGCATCAACTCAATTCAATCTGCTTATACAGTAATGATTAGCTCTGTGTTTCCTCTATTCTACATTAAAAGTCTCTCTCTGAGATTTATCGCAATGATTCTGAAAGAAACGAAGAATAATGACCGGAAAGAAAGGAAAAGAAAACACATTCTTGGCAAGTTGCTTTTTGAGGCACCCAGGAATGAAATTACTTTATGGTATGTGTTTATACGCATTTCTTATCAAACTCCTATTGTGTTCTCCACTAATACAATCATTTTTAAGCCAATTGAAGTACATGCTCAACCTGTTTACTAGCTAGCTGGTGTAATTAGCCTGAGTCACAGCAGCAGTTTATAAATATCCAGCTCTCAATTCAGCAGATACAAACTAAAACTGCCTATATATGAAAAGTGCAAACCAAATAGCACTGTAAGTAACTGGCTGTGTTAAAATGCTTAATATTCAAAATAGTTAGCATCCCAGTTTATGTAAGCATCAGAATAAACTGTTTATGTGCCTTTCTTCTATGAGAACCAGGAGTTTTGTTGTATTCACTGCATCCAGGAACACACAGCATATTCTGAGAATGCATGTTAGCAAACAGAATTATTAAATATACAAATAGACAATAATAAAATAAAATCAAATTACATACAAATACAAATCAAGCGTAGGGTCAGTTCTGGCATGTCATGTTAGTCAAGCTCTCACATCAGCTGACCTATAGGAATATGACGTCTATCACAGCATACATATATAAGCTCCTTCAGTACTATCAGCAGCTGTCACGTTTCTTCAGAGCTTATTCACCCTCCTCCATCCCCAGCTCCTCCTCTCGTCCGGTCAGGATTTGGTATTCTGATTCCTCTTGAATCAGACTAAATTCCTGAATTATTTTGTACATTAAATATTGAGATCTGAAATATATTATGTTGGTTCTGTTCTGTTTCCCCTAAGGGGGGTTATTGCTGCTCTCCCTGCTCTAATCCATGCTAGGCTGCACGGATGTGCTGGGAGTTCTTGCCCAGAACAGAACCATGCCAATCCAAACTGTATGCTAATTGTCAATCATCTTTGACAACAGTGTTCCTGACAGAAATACAATTTTTGCTCTATACTATGGTCTACTTATAATGTTAGTCATGGTTTTAATTTAGTTTGTCCATGTCCATTCTCCACCCTTTCTGACTCTGATAAACAGTGTTATAATGCATTTACTCATGAGTTGTGGGTTTGTCATCGGGTCCAATAAAGCTCAAAGATTCTTTTAAAAACAAACATCAGCCACTCTTTTCTAACTTTGGGATTCTTCTGAGAATATGCAGAGTGCAGGTGATACACACAGCCAGGAACAACATAATTTTGATGTACAGTATATAGCATGCATTTTACTCTTATTTAAACATGTTCTTATTGCTAACTTGTAAAAGGTAAAAAATAAAAATGTTAGCTTTAGCTCCATTCAATATAACCCTGATTTGACCACTACGGAAGTCTGTTTTACACAGCAAATAAAGCAGACGTCCTGTATTCGCTCGACGCAGAATGCCAATCCCTACTGAACTTCTCAAGAGGCTCTAAAGTTGTGATTGTGAAATCAATGTAGGATGACCCATGCACTCTATTTCTGACTCTTCTTCTCACTTTCATTCCCTCTCTCTCACTCGCTCTCTTTCTGCATGCTCTTTATGACTCACACAGCTTGGATTTATCCCCTCCACACCACAGCTGTAGCTGTAAACCCCTCCACTTGTCACTCAATCACAGGGCTATTACCTCCAATAAATCTGCACTGGACTGACAGCCAACATAAGCAGTGGAGAGCTGCCCTTTATTCAGTAGTCTGATCCTGCTAGGCAGCCCAGAGAAGCTCATGTCAACTTTACACTCACTGAGGTCAAACTTTACACCAGAGATTTATCAACTGACAAAGTTTACACTTGCTTGTGTGATATAGTAAGGTTTGCAATCATTTAAAGCATCACATGAGCAGAGCAAGCAAGGAAGTGAAGTCAAGCAGCTTAACACCTTCTGAAAGAAACAGAAATGTGATTTTAAGTGTTAGAGCCAAATTTAACTAAAAAATCTTAAGAACACAGATGAAAAAAGAAAGAGAAACACCTGAAGTTGGGCTCAATTTTACACCAGGAAAAAAAATGCTTTAGCAGAATTAAAATGGGGGAGATATAAAGAGCTATAATAAAAATGCTGCTCTGACATAATTATGCCATATTTACACTGCTTGAATGAATCGGGTGAAAATAGTTCATTTAAATTAATTTATACAATAGAAATACACAACACAATGAATAAGTTATGAAAATTATAAAACACTAGCACTCTCTCCTATGCAAGTTTACACCCTTAGAGGCAATCAGGGGAAGTGAGTGTGAAAAATCTCTCAAAAAAGTCCACTCCTATTTGGTTCAGAGTGAAATGTAGTGCAGCATCTTCCAGTGTTCACAAAGCAGAGAAGCAGCCTGTATCACGCTACTCATACAGCACTGTGTCCATCTGTGGTAGATAGATACTGTAGCTACCTACCTTCCTACCAACCTGTTTGTCTGTCTATTGGAATGACTAGCTCCTTGAACTTGTGCTTTATATTTTGCTTTTACATGTAGAAGCAATTTATCTCTCAACTCTATCAGTGCAGACTGAAAACGACGGCAGCCTTAAACTTCCTGCTCACATCACTCATTTTAAAACTGTAATTAACACAAACATCAGAATGACTTTCCTCTCTCTCATTAAAACAGAATAAGGATACATGATGTGAATGGTAATTTCACATGACAGAAAAACACAGTTTTCAACATTTCAGTAAAGGCTAATCCTTACACCTTGAGCAATTGCTCATCATATTTCTTTTATGCCGTTTAATGCGGTGACAT
Source organism: Gobiocypris rarus (assembly GCA_023029165.1). NCBI lineage: Eukaryota > Metazoa > Chordata > Actinopteri > Cypriniformes > Gobionidae > Gobiocypris > Gobiocypris rarus. Next base: position 21,564,587 of record CM040912.1, read on the forward strand.
GCATGGGTAAAATGTGAGATTTGTGAGAATCTGGTTTAATTCCACATGAGACCAGAAGTTAGCCTGTGGTTAAGGTAATGACTTTGGAATGATGAAAGTCAATGTCCTGCTGGTTTTCAGGAAAAGCTCAATTCAGTCTCTTTTAGCAGCTTCGGGCATAAAGACAAGAGAGCAAAGTTTCAGAGTAGTCTTGCCCCCAAAGGTCCTATTAATGTGAGCAAACTATGACAAAACTGTTTGAGACTCCCTACATTTTTGTGATAATGAAGTTACCTATTTTAATTATTCATTTAATATTTTTGGGGGTATCAAAAATGGTGTACAACATATTATTGGACAGAAAAAATCTCAAGTGTGCTGCAGTCTTTGCTAATAATGCTATGTACCTGAAAGCACCACTGCCGGAGTGGAGGATTGATCGGGGAACATTCTCAGATCTTTGGCTGAGGCTCTGGCAAGGTTTTCTCAAAGTTATGGACAAACATTATTCCATTATAAAAAGTTACATCATAGAGCGGTTGTACTCATGTGGCATATCAGGGCGTATCACAATCCTATTTTGACCTTAAAATCCTGACTGCTATAGTTTTTCCACCAAAAATTAGTTTGAGTGTGCCTTAGCATTTAAACGGTCATGTTGATTTGATGGCCATGCTTTGTCGTCATTTGCACAATGTGTGTGTTTAGTAGCTTTCTTTGTACAATGTAAATGTAGTTGCCCTGCAGGCGTGAAACCCCTTGCTGTTAAACCATCCTGTATAAAAGCCTGTTTGTAAAGGTTAGGCGAAAAAAAGAAGATATGTATTGAAATTCAACACCACTTCACTGCAAACTCAGGAGAGGCCGTCAGAAGATTAATGAGCTATTGGGCTAGAGTTGTGCCGTTTCTCATGCGAAAGGCCCACATTAGTGAAATAATTAATTTTACAACACTAGGGTGCTGTGTCCCTGCCGAGGCATGGCATGTGGCTATGATAAGCATTCACTAATTAACCACCTAAAAGAAAATGGAGGTGCAAGCCACCTTTTGACATTCAAACATTTTGGAGCAAAACAAGCTTTCAGCAAGTAGGTTTCTGGGCAGCAAGTGATGCTGGGCTACTTCTGCATTCACTTTTAAAATAGAGGCCGCTCAGTGGGTTTTAGATTATGCAAGAGGGCAACTGACCCCTCACCTGGTGGTAACATGTCTCTTTGTAAGAATGGATAAACATCAGCACCACAACACTTCAGCCCACTACCAATATGTCTGAATCCACATGCTGAACTTTTTTCTTCTAGATATCTCATCTGTGCATTTCCGTGCAACAGAAATTAGCAAACATTAGAGTAAAGTGGGGGATATGATAATACCAATATGCATAAAACATGTGCTTGGAAAGAGTGTGTGTCTATGAGAGTGACTCACAGGTAAAAACACTGTCATTGAGGATGCGTGAATTTAGATTTTTCTGAACTCCATGACGGTTTTAAGCTCGATGCATTATTAATGGCGCCAGCTCAGGAGCAATTTTAAACACTGCATATTTGAAAAGATGAAATATAAGAAATATTTTTTTGGGTGTACTTGAGACTTTTTTTTTTAAGGTTCAGTGTGTACCTGAACGTATGTGCTGCTTATGCATAAAAGTGTGGGGGTGTTTGCTTGTGTGCATATGCAAGCGTCTACTAAGAAGAAGCTACGAAAACTAGGATTCAGACCATGGCAACTGATCTATCTCAGAAACAACAGTACATGATACAAGCCAGCCATGATAAACAAACTGAAAAGACTCTGTGTGGACACCAGCACTCCTCAGGAAAACCCATCTCACAGTCTCCGGCAGACTAAAAGACTATACTTTCTTCTGACAAGGAAAAAGGAAGGACTACACAATGGAAAATAGCATGAGCTTCACTGTCAGGAACTTGCTGTTATAGATGGTTGAGGCAACTGTCAACGCAACTGTTGGCTATTGGCCTACATACCTTAGATGGGGCAGTCACTGTAGTCAAGTTGCATGCATCAACCTTACGCTCCTCACCGGAGATAAAGTACGTAAGGTTCGCTCACAACTAAGAATAGCCTAAAGCCGCCAGTCAAGCAGCTACAGAAGGAGAGCTACATTGGACACCAGTCTTGCATCATCCCTTTGGCAATTCTTTGACAGAAGAGAAAGAAATAAACTTCTTGGGATTTGACTTTGATGTACTGTATTTAAAACTTCAGTGCCAGAGTGGATGCATGGCTGAATTAACTCCAGGTAACTTATGGTTTCTTTAAGAACACAAACTCTGAGACGAAGTGTCAAGCTGATTTAAACAATGACATCGACTGAACCTGGTTACTGTCAGTGCAACTTTCTCGTGGTTTGGTGATCACAGTGGCATCAAAAAAGTCTTTGGTAGCTTTTACCTGAAGTCTGGTCTGTTTAAAAGCCCTAGGCTGCATCAGGATTTCCTCGGGCTTGACCAGGCGCTGTAAGAGTTCGCTTCTTGTCTACCTGCCTGAAGTCATGTGTCACAAGATGAGCTTATTAAATAATCACAAGCTACAAGAAAAGGGAAGCAGGAGTGACTGACAAATAAAGAGGGAATGGCTGCAAAACAAATGCTGACCTCACTAACAGCCGGTTGCATCTAACCCCCCAAGTAATACCTTAAAGGGGTAGTCCACCCAAAAAAGAAAATTCTTACATCAATTACCCACCTTTATGTTGTTCCAAACTAAAGTTTTGGTTACACTTTATTTTGATGGTCCCCCAACAGACATTCTACTGACTATAAGTAACTTTGCAAGTACACGGAAACTCATTCTTCTAACACGAACCCTAACCGTCTACTACAGTCTAATACTCCTATGAGAATTAATTAACATCTAGTTGCAAAGTTACTTATAGTTAGTAGAATGTGGACCATCGAAATAAAGTGTAATAAAAAATTTTATCTTCACAAATGAATATATTTTTGAAAGCTAAGGGTTTTCAGACCCTATTTATATTAAGTGGCCTTAACTACTACCCATTAGCATTTAAATTAATCATTTGATACAATACACTTATTGTGTACATACATGTTTTTACATTGTACTTTACGTTGATTAAAAAAATGACCTGCATGTAATTACATCTGTAAGTAATTTCGGTAGTATAATGTATAATTACACTGTTGACCCTTCCCTTACACCTAACCGTACCCTTAAACTTACCCATACCACCACACCTGACCCTAACTTTACCCGTATCCCACCTCATTGCAAAAGAGTTTTGCAATACAAAATGAACACAATAAGTGTTATATATATATATATATTTTTTTTTTTTTTTTTATGTAAGTACATTGTATTTAAGGCCACTAAATATAATATCTCTCTAGATAAATATAATATCGCCTAAATAAAATACCTAATAGGACCGGGTTTTCTTATCTAGAGAGTTTGTTGCATATCAACAATAATCAATAAAAGTAGCTATTTCCACTTGTTTCTGGAAATTCAACAAACTCACACTTGGACATGAAATGGAAGTTGACACCGACTTCACTTCCGTATTGTGATATATTTCCATTGATTGAATTGTGAAAAGTGAGAGTTGCATACCAGAATAGAGGCAGGTATAAATGTGAGCAGGGCTTGCTTCCAGAAACCTGATTTGTTGAATGTAGGTTTCCGATTGAAAGGTTTTTCATTTGTAAGGGTAGGTTTTGAATGGGTTTCAGGCATAAGGGTAGGTTTTGAGTGGTTTTAGTGCAGTCTGTCATAAAAAGAGAAATATAAGAAAAATGAAAAAGAATTAGGTGTGAGGGTTAAGTCTTCTCAATGCTTCTTCCTGTTTCAAAGTTAATGAGAAAGCGTGTCTATTCTAGAAAGCGTGTGAAATCTAATCTAATCAGCTAATTTCATTGGTTAAGGTTACAGTGACGGGTAGGTTTAGGGATCAGTGTTTGATGTGGGCAATTAGCACTGTGTTTGACTTGACCAATACAATCTTACGAATCGGCTGCAGGGCGACATGGGCGTAGTATTTGGACACAATGTCAGGGCGACATGGACACAATATTTGGACATGGGCGTGGCTTCTGACATCACACTTGGATGTGGGCCAGGTTAGATGTCCACTGCAGGCTGCAGCAAGACGATTCTCCCACTGGCAGCTCCAAATTGATTCCACATTTATGTTTCCACAATGGCTGTTTTTGAACCAGTTTTTAGCCACGTTTAGACTAAATAGTCCTGCATTTCACAGTGGTTAAAGCAATGCTGTGCCTATAGTCCGGCCCCTCACATAAATTTTGTTTGTTGCTTCTATATTGGAATGGGAATTACATACTTCACCTTTAAGAGGCATATTCTTATGAACATCTTTACAGTAATTACAGAAAATATCACCATAAGAGACTGAGATCTGAATAAAATACTGAGAGATAAAGAAAAAGAGAAAGACCTTTAAATCACGAGAAACTGTAAGTAAAAAATAGTCATTTTGAATGATAGAGTAGGCATGGTAAATGTGATGGATTTCTGATATCCTGATGTGAGATGTAAAGATATTATATTATCAAGGTTATGTTATTAGGTGCTTTCAAGTTTGTGTGCTTTCAAGATATCATGATTGTATCAATTTCTGCTGCCTCCATCAGAAACCATTTACAGATGCGAGTAATAGCTTTTCTTTGTACAACACAGAGGTTTGGAGTTGTGTGCTGGGTCAAACAGGGACTACTCCTTCTGGCTGCTTGATAAATACCACACTAGAGATACACATACACACATACACATACATAGTCACTCTGCTGCCAAGACCTTGAGTACCTGCTTAGGCAACAGATGGATATTGTCTGTGGACAGATTAATGTGCGCTCTGGGCCCCCTCCTCTAATCCCTGGATGAAGGAAGTGCAGAGAGGGACTTATTCATCCATTCATTCTTCCATTCATATACCACAGGTGTTCCACGTGTTTCACACACTCTCAGTATGCAGAGGCCTTAGGACTGTACATTAGCTCCAGTTGAATTAACTTGGTCTGTTTCCACCGAAATTATAAGGAACAATTTGTTCCAGGAACTTTTTTTTTTCCCCAGACCTGTTCCTGTCTGTGTCTAAAGCCCATCATGGTCTAAAGTACCGTGAAGATTAGGAAAATTAGTCCAGTGCCGGACTACTTTAATTTAAAATTTTAAAATTCCTAAACTTTGAAGTACTACCTTACAACCAGGGACTTTCTGAGGGGGACATTTTTACCCAGAACTTCATTTAAACCCTGGTCCCTGCAGTCAAAACAAACTGAGTACCACCCCAAAGTTCCTAGTTTTTGTGGAAAGCTGTTTTTCACAGACAAACAAACAAACAATAAAAAAAATAGTTACTTATAGTCTGTAGAATGTCTATTGGGTAACCATTCTTCCACCGGAATGAGCTGGTTCGGGATAGCTATTGTTCTTGATTGTTTATATAAATATTTTAATGAGAAGATTGCTGATACTAGATGTTCTATTCAGCTACCCGATTATGATCCATTGATAGTTTTTGACGGATCTTCAGACCATTTTAGAGAACTACGGTCTGGTTTTTCAGTCTGGTTTTAAAGCACAACATAATACAGAATCGGCACTTTTAACTCTTTCCCGCCAGCGTTTTTAAAAAAAAGTTGCCAGCCATCGCCAGGGTTTTTGACCATTTTCACCAAAATGTAATAGCACATAGAATATTTTGTTTTATTAGTATCTGAGCATGGAATATGTCAAAAGAAAGAGCAGCCCCTATTCTTTAAAAAAAAAAAAATTCTACCTTCATGCATTCTTTTTTTATCAACACTTAAACAAAAAGCTGAGAAAATCCCGTTTTTTGTGAAAGACTACACCCAGACGCATCTGTTCACATGCGATTGCTTGCTTTTCTCCGTCTTACTAGCATATGTTTTGATCTGGAGATTCAGTACTCATTCAGAAGATGTGCAATAGCGCCCCCTAACGTCTAACAGTGAATACACGGAAACACGGAAAATTCTGTGTTTGCCGGGAAAGAGTTAAAAGCTTATAATTATATTTTATTAAGTGTTGATTCTAGAGCCTACAATCTTAGTATAATTAGAATTTGGTGTGGCGTTTGATACCGTAGATCATTGTATCTTAGTTTCTCGTCTGGAGCACGCTGGATTTTGAGGAGTGGCCCTTCAGTCCAATAGAAGATTTGTCATTGACTTCAGCTGCATTTAAATGTGGGGTTCCCTTAAGGGTCCATTCTTGCCTCGTTTTCCATATATATGCTCCCTTTGGGTTATATTTTTAGTAAACATGTGATACATAGATTTCTCTGCCACTGCAACAGAATAACAAAAGTGCCTTAACTCTCTTTTAGCCTGTCTAAAGTATATAAAAAAACTAGATGTCATTTTATTTTATTTATTGTTTCGTACTTAACAATAATAAAACAGAGATCATTTAATTTGGGCCAACTGATAATTTTGTATCCCCTAACTATTCTTGGTCCACTAGTCTTAAAGCGATGTGAAGAATGGGTGTTATTTTACAAAGCTTATAGATTCCATGAGCAAATAAAAGCTGTTCTCAAATCCAGCTTTTTCTGTTTGAGACTTTTTTTTCCAGTTCCCTCTTCACGGCCACAGAGGCCATTCTTATCTTCCTCATCACAGCCACAATGGCTGCTTTTATGACTGTTATGTATGTTGTCTCTGTTTCGCCAGGTGAACTGTGATCTCCACTCCAGACACCCGTCTCTCAGCCAGCTATCAAGACGTTCTCAAGCCAGCCGAACTACCAGTGGTTAGTTTCTATCTGCCCACCCTGGTGGGTCTCTGTACTGCTGGTACCTCCCTGGCACTCTGTTTTGCCGGTGCCATGATCTCCAATCCACCTGCAAAACAGTATCTGTAAGTATTATTCATCCATGAACTCATATCTGTCTGCATACTCACCTGCACTGTTATTTGCTCATGTCTGTGAATCAGCATCTCTTCATTATTCCTTGTCTTGAATCTGCTATTCTGTAACAGTTAACAGGTACATGTAAGCATGAACATATTACACTGATTCTATCTTCACTTCATTGGCTGCCGATTCATTTCCGAATAAAATTCAAGCTTTTATTGTTTGTGTTTAAATCATTAAATGTTATGGCGCCACCATGCCTTTCTGTCTTAATAAAACGGCATAGATCCGCTAGGTCACTTAGGTCCTTTGATCAACTGCTCAATTTCTCCAAGGTCTACATTAAAACTGATTGGGCCTTTTCAGTTTCTGCACCAAAATTTTGAGACATGTTAACATTGCATATCAGAATGGCTCCAACTGTATCCATTTTTAAAATGTGATTGAAACTCTTTTATTATCCTGGGCTTTTAACTTGATTGGGTGCTGAGACATGTTTTATTTTAAATATGTGCTTACTGAATTGTTGTAGTTTGTGTATTATTTGGGGGTTTGTTCTTTGATATCTTTGTACAGCACATTGGGCAACAGTTGTTGTATCAATTGTGTTTTATAAATAAAGGAAAAAATCCCCAATCCCACTCGACACTCTCTCCCACTTCGCTTCCTGTCCAAAAATGGCAAAGGCTGTCGCAATTACCTTTTACAGGTACACAGTGTTTTCCTTAGCACACACTACTAACAGGTTTGTCAACATATTTGTTAGTGTATTGCATCTATTACATGTTTGCCATTAATTACAGTGTGTCCTGTAACAAAGAGTAAGTAAAACCTACAGGAGCGGGTCAGGCAGTCCATTGTTCAATTGGAATCAGATTTAATGTATGTGCCTTGGGTTGCCTATTAGAATAAGCTCAGTATCCCCCATTGTCCTCTGGTCCCTTTATGCTGAGAAGTTTGATTTTATTCTTCCACTAAGCTTTTTCGTGGCTTACATGCCCCACTGCACTGGTATTTACTCATTGCTTCTTTGTCTGGAGAATTTCTCTATTAGAATCCACATATATAAGAAAGAGAAAAAAAATCAATATGCAGCAGTTCTTGTGGGTCAGAGGCCTGGGCTTACAGTGCCACTTTATCACACAACCACCTTGCCTGGCCACTTAAAGCAGACCACCACCTCTCTGAGGACAGTGAGAGAGCCCCTATGGTGGACCAAATCATCAAAGCCAACACCTCTCCTACCGTCCCAAAGGAGCTCTCAGAACAATGTGTTTTATCTTGCCTGTCCTAATAAATCTGATAAACACACACACACACACACACACACACACACACACACACACACACACACACACACACACACACACACACACACACACACACACACACACACACACACACACACTAAAGACCTGTGTCACATGTGACACTATAGCAAAGTAAAGACACACTGTTAACTAATAGCAGCCTAAAATGACACCTCAGCATCTCTCCTGGGAAAAGAGTGGCATTCGATTACAAAAACAACATAATACTTCTGTAGACGATCTTTCTATCATTCCATCTCTCTTTCCCTGTCTTTCCTCAATCCATCTCTCCCACTATCTTCTTCTCTGTTTTCCCCTTCCTGCTTAAAACTCTTCTCCCCTGTTGAGTAGAGTAGAATGAAAAATAATGTTTTCTGTGCTCTGACACCTCATCTGTTTGTCAAGCTTTAATTTCCCATGATGCTGTGTCATCCGTGGGCCGCTGGCATGCTGCCGTTGTTCTTACAAAGTCAACAGTCAACTTTCAATTTTTTTAAATCACCGCTCACTTTTTCAATGGAAGCTAAGCTACGTTTCCCCTGTGCATGGGCTAATGCATGAACTTTATGTGGGGTAAGTACAGAAGATGACCCTGCAGACGCTTGACTCTATCATATCTTTATCTTCCTTCCCTCTATTTGACCTTCTTATAAAAATGTATTTATTGCTCGGAGGTCTGTCAAAACACAGCCTTAACTTTTTGATATGTCACGATCAAGACTGAGGGCTATTTCTTCTCACCTAGTGAACAGATAACAGGCAGAGTTTTGGTTGTGAGGTGAGGAGTTAAGGCTGGAATACACTACATGACTTTTGCTCATATTTTTTGCCCTGATTTGCAGTCTGGAGGAGTTGATGAAAGTCAGAGCCAGTCTGCAGATTTTGGACAGTCGGATCTGACAGATTTCACATAAAATACTATAGTGCATTACATAATCCATCAGATGAAGGTATCTGAGTAGACAGGAACTGACACGATCATAAGATTCAAATGTGCCTTGTTGCATTCCTTCCTTTGTATGCAGCCGGACGCAGCCTATGAATCCTTCCTTTTTCTGTGTATTTAGTCTGTATTACTTCACAGAATTAAATGATAATATTATGTCAGAATTGTTTGATTTTACTTGCTTTTAGCTTGTTTTAAACCAGGTATACAATGGTTGTTTCTGAGTATGTGTTATGTTTGACACATTTCAGGGTTTTATGTTGCAATATCCTTCCTTGTCAAACCTTGACTAAACCTAAACCTAAACCTTGAGGAGTACGTAGAGAAGTTGATGAGCGTCTGCTATCTCGCCACATGCAGTGACCTGACTGAGTTTATGGAGGGATTTTGGTGCGGACTGGATGATGAGATCCGGCTGGTGATGCCCGGGAAAGTAAATCGGCTTTGCCATGTGGGTCGACAGGTCTTCTTTTGCTCTGGGAGAAGTAAAATGTTTTTTTACTTTTAGGATCCAATAGCCATATCCGGTCCTACTCATCATCCATCACCACCCCAGAGACAGACCCAGTGCCCACACCTACTGTGGAGGCAAAGCCAAATCCCACCTCAGACTGAGAGACCCAGCCATTACCCGCCACAGACATCGAACCTGACTAAGCTAAAGCCCACAGTGGAGCCAGAGCCAGCAGCCAAGTCTGTCCCAGAGGCTGATCCTGAGGTCCTGGCTGACTAGGTGTGTGAGCCTGTAGCTAAATCTGTGCTGGTGGGAATATTGGTGGTGATAAATGAGGAGGAAAGCCTGATAGACTGGGAGTCAGATGTAGTGCTGTGCCACTGATAAATGGATAAATGTATGTCACCTCTGTCTTCATCGTCACTGCTGGTCTTGTCCAGCCCTAGTTTGTTATCATCACCAGTCCAGTCCATCACAGAGAGTTTATCATCACCACCATCCCTGTCCATCACAGAGCCTTCATCCACACCCGGTCTTCATTTTCTGGGCGCTCCACCGAAACCAGCCATTCCTTTCGGCTCTGCATTTGCTGGCTACCCTGGTTATCATTCCTCCATCACCACAGACTTCTGGGATGTCTGCTATGCTCCATCCGTCAACCCCTATGGCTCCACTGGATTCCTCACTTTCATTGGCGCCACTTTGGTTTTCAGCCCCTTGGTTCCACCTTGGACACTCTTCGCCTGGACTCCGCCTTGGTCTCCCTGTCCGTCAGTATCACCAGGTCACCCTTCAGATGTCACCCAGGCCTCACCATCTCCATGCGTCATCTCAGTCAGTCTGACTCAAAGTACTACCATGGTTCCTCCTTCCATTACCGCTGTGGGTTGCCTCCATCATGGCCATCTTCTGGGTCGCTCTAGGATCTCGTAAGCCGTCCATTCCCTGGATCCTGCCACCATCCACTTTTCCATGGGTCATTTCCACCATCATCACCTCCATGGCTCCTCCCACCGTCATATCACATGTCAGCTTTTGCCGCCAACTACTCCGCCCTGAATCCTCTTATCTGCCACCCTCTGGGTTTCCAGCCATTCTGATTTTCATGAACTTTTAGTTTGTATTATTCAGTCACCGGTTTCAAATGTTTCCTTTGTTCCTAGTTTGCATTTTTATTATTATTATTATTATTGTTATTTTTTTATTGTTCATTATATATTGAAAATGGATTATGGTTATGTTAAAGCATAGTTTTTTGCCAGCAAATATGATATTATCCATACAATTTCTGATATTCTACCTAAATCTGGATTGCAGTCTCAAATATTATTAAATAATTATTCCTCATTCCATTTTCACAGCCATATTCCATTTAATAATACATTAATAATTAGTGAATTACGAGAGAGCCATCAAGTTTGGGTTAGGGTTAGGGTTAGTATATTTGCATTTATCTGAAGTGGTCATGAATTTTACATTGATATTTTTTTCATAATAGGACCCTATCCCAAATTAAACGTGTAATACATAGCATGTATTTCTGCATGTATAGCAGAACTTACATATCGTAGAATATGATGAAATTACATTTTGCTCATAAAGTATTTGTGCTAATCTTCGGATAAATGTAAACATACAGTGTTTAAAATATTTGCCATGGTATCATTTCTCTCTGTGTCTGTCTTCACAAAACAGTAATAATGAATGTATCTATACATCTGCTGATAAAATTCTCACATATTCCTTTACTTTGACATTAATATTTCATTTTCTTTCTCTTTCACTTTTTTAATAGCATTTATTTTACTGTGTCAAGCAAGGGGATGGTTGTTCTCTTAGGGGGCGACCCATCCCTGTCCAGCCCTAACTCAAAGGGGCCATTAATGCAATACATTGCCCTCCACACTCACCTGCCCATAGGGGCTGATCGAGGTACTTTAGCCTCAGGGTTCACAGACAGCCCATATACATCTGGAAAACACCACCAAGCTTTATATGTCTAAAAGGGGGACCTTTCATTGACGTGAGACTAGTTTTGAATGTTGAGGGTCCTGTGACCATCAGAAATAGTGAGTATATAGATGACGGAGATACATGACAATAATTGAAAATGTGAAGTTGCCATAAACAATGATATCCTGATTTCCCCCTACTCTTGAGTGTCAAATGTATAATTTCTGTTTCATATTCTGTCTGCCATCTTTGTAGTTTTTAATGTTGATTATTTCCCTGATGTCTTGTTACCCTTGTGTGTAAATAGGCCTTGTGTTTCCTTTGCTCCGTAAAATGTGTTGTTTTCATGTGTTCTGTTCGGGTACTTTGCCTAAAAGTTTCAGACGTGTAGCTAAAAAAATGGTAGTTTTAGGTGCTGAAGAAAAAAGTGTTACAACCATACCCAGGGGGGACTTTTAATTATGCATAATTTACTGTTATTACTATAGTAAGTACATGTAGTAGCCATGTCACCTTAAAATAAAATGCAGCACTGTTTGAGAACTGTAAGCAATGCACAGTTACACTTTTTTAATCAGTGAAGCCATCTAATCAAGTCAAATCATGTTTATTTTTATAGTGCTTTATAGAAGATATATTGCTTCAAAGCAGCTTCACATTACTAAACAGGGAAATTGTAAATGTTGTAAAATTAATTATGAATAAAATGTAATTTCAGTTAATAGTGTCATCATATAGCTCATTTTAGTTCAATGTTCTTTCAATTCAGTTCAATAACTGTGTCAATGTTGCAAAGTTAATCAATTATAAAAATTATACAAGTTCAAATCTGCTATAAGCAGCTCTGTATAAGGCAATAGTGTCATTATTCAGCTCAAGTCAGTTCAATGTTGATTCAATAACAGTGTCAATATTCAAAAATTCGAGTCATCCTCCATCTCAATTCAGTTCAAATATTGTTCTCATCCAATAGTATCAGAGCAGGTAAACTGATAATATTGCTGAATATCAATTGTCTTTTACACTGGAAGTGAAGACAGTCATTGTGTTCTGTTTTCTAAAATCACACCACAGATCATACATAAATATTATACATTATAATGCCATACATTATAAATGGCATACACTACCAGCTGTCTCGTATTCGGTCATACCACTCAACCCAAATCTATAAAGGCACGAGATAAATGTATGAAAAAGTCTTTGAAAAAAATTCTAAACGTTGTGCTGTTTGAAATGCTGATCTGAACCCAAATGTGTTGATATAGTAATTACTTCAGAGGGTCACACTAAGAGGGCAAATAAGAGATGAGACAGAGAGGAGAGAGGCAGAAATCTTCCATCAGAAAGCTTCAGGACTGGTTCAGTAATGATACCCTCAGAGGGTGCATATGATTCTAATGAGTAAAATGTAAATGATGCTTCTAAATTAGCAGGGAAATATCAGAAAAGGCTTACAGGAAAGCCACAGTGGCAGGCGTTTTTTTTCTTTTTCGCTTTCCTCATCTCCCATTCATTCTGCCTCTCTCTCTCTCTCTCTCTCTCTCTCTCTCTCTCTCTCTCTCTCTCTCTCTCTCTCTCTCTCTCTCTCTCTCTCTCTCTCCCCTCCCTCCCTCCTGAAGATGAATTGATGCTGCTATCTTAGGGAATTATTTTATCAAAGCCACTTTCATCCCTCTCTCCTAACAAAACTGCTGAGTATCATATTAAATTATTAGTGTTTCAGACACATTGTTTTGAAAGTATAAGGGTACAGTGACCCTGGGGGGCACAACACAACAACATTAGAGAAACAAACAAATGTTGACAACATAGCAGCATTAACCTGATATACACAATTAATGGGGCGGAAATTAATGCAAAATTTCAGTAAATTGAGTGATAACAAAGTAGCACTAGAACTTAATCAAAAACAGAAAACGAGTTAATAGAAAACATTTGCATTTTAAGTTAAAAAAAAAAAAAAAAAAACGCCCTTCAGACCACTAGGGGTAGGGAAACAAAATGGCTAGTTTTCCAAGATAGAAAGAGAGAAACCTGGAAGGTTTGGAAGCAAAAGTTATTTTGAATAAGTAATTACTTCATGGCCACCTAAAAAAAATAAATAAATAATAATAATAATTTGTGTAGTATGAAGGTAATCCAGTCATACTACATTCACCATGCTTTCATTATCATGTGACCAACCAGCGTCAGTTATGTCATTCCATAGCCATTCACAAATGCACCATCATATGCAAAAGAATCTTGTCGGAAGTAGTAGGTTATCCAGGTACTTTTTGTCTACTCCTTTTGGAGTGCTGTGCAAACTTCTATTGTCACATACTGTTTTTTTGTCTACTTTATAGTTGGGACGTATGCAATTTCAGATGCAGCCATGGATGTTATAGTCAAGAAGGAGCATTTTATCCAAATGCAGTAAGAGTTGTATTAAAAAAAAAAAAAAATCCAGGCAAAGAACAAGAAATCCAAACAGAGGAGAAAGAGGGAACTAAACAGAGGCACAGGATACATCCATGTATGGACCACACTAAACAGACAAAGCACACAATAAACAATGCACCAAGCTAACAAGGGACAGGTGTAGATGATTATTTGCTATGAGAACACACTTGAAACAGGCAATGATAGAGCTATAAGGTGTGTTCGACATCGGCTGCGGCTGAATGCATCTGATCGGTGAGAGTAGCTGCGTGCAGGCGGGGAGGAGCTGCAAACGGAGACGTGATGTCTGACGGTTTCTGCTTTCCATAGTGACACTCTCGCTGTGTTTACATACTTTATCACAGATGAAGTGAAATAAATGCAATATTTGTCAAATACACTAATGTGTCAGAAGACATTTTCAACACTTTATGTACTGCTTAAACCAGCGTCTTTTTGTACAAGAATAAAGTTAAACATAAGCCTACACTATCAATGAAGTGGGGTCTAGGTTTATTTATCATAGTTTGTGCAGCCTGGTGCAGCCGCTCTAAAGAAGCTGCACCGGCTGCTCTCGAATCGCTCTTGCGGTACTTTGTTGGCATACGTCACATTAACGTGCCGTCTCCGCTGCCTCAAGTCGAGCAAAATTTCTAGCCGGCATACACTGCTTCAAGTCAGCTGCCGATATGTCTGCGATGCGTATCAAGTCGAATAAGCCTATAGAACTATAGAGGGTATGCACGTGATGTCACTGTCAGCCGGAGTGACTGTGGTTCCCTTTTGAGAGGTCTCTCGTATTGCGTATGATTTATGCGTATGGAAAAAACTCCTTTTCTCGAGAATATGAAGCAAAAACTTTATTCCATAAAGTGTCTATGTAAAACGCAGTGCCGGTACACAGCCGATAGACCAGCGCGAGCTGCGCGCTGATTGGCTGTGCAGCGGGAACTGCATGAACCTATGGCGAGGCGGCAGAGAGAGAGCGAACCAATAGGGGTCGCTAGAATTCCCGTCGAACAAGGTCTCTAGAATTAGCATATCTAAGGCTATAAAGACCGTGTTTTGCAATAGGAAATCAGATTTAATCTCCTTCAGCGATACCTTTGTTGACCTCCGGAAGTGAAGCCCTGCCATCGAACAGCACTCAGCAGAACTTCTCTGCAGCCCTGAGGACGTCGGATTCCAGCTCGGTCTCCGCCTTCAGCCGCCTGCCGTTCCAGCTGCGCCATCCAGCGAAATATCCTTTATTCTCTGTCTGTGTATTTTGTGTGTGTTGCCGCTGCAACCTACTTCTAAAAGAGCGCGAGCGTTGGGCGGCTGCCCCGAGTGCGACAAGATTGCTCTGCAGACCCTTCGGGCTGGCCTCGCCAGCTTCAATGTCCCCGCCCCGACCGCGCTCCTCGGACCTCGCAAAAAGAAGCGTCGCGACCAGAGCCCACCTGAGCGTCCGAGCGACCACACGCCGAGTACTTCTCCACGTGCCTCACTCTCGCCGGTGAAGTTCACCCAGGAGGAACAGTGCCCCTCACCTGCAGTGGCCTGCTCCGTCTCTTTTGGTGGACCAGTAGGTGAGGAAGAAGAGGAGGAGGACAGCCTTTCACTGGCTGCATCTGGCAGCGAGTGGTCAGACTCTGTCTCGGAGCCCGCTTCGACGCAGACTGTCACTACCGCCAAAGCCAGCTTTGACTCGGAGATGGTCCGGGTGCTCACTAAGGCCGTGGAGGACCTCGGGCTCGAGTGGTCCCACCCAACTGAAGCACCTCGGAGTAGGCTGGACGAGTGGTACCTCCAAGGTCGTCGCCTTTCCTCTCCTCAAAAGCCCGCCCCCTTCTTCCCGGAGGTTCACGACGAGATGACTAAGGCTTGGAAACCCCCCTACTCGTCGCGTGCTAAGTCCGCCTTTTCCTCAGCACTCTCCTCTGTTGACGGAGCTAAGGAAAAAGGATACGAGGGTTTTCCTCCAATCGAGGAAGCGGTCGCTGCGCACCTTTGTCCGCCCTCCTCCAGAGGATGGCAGGCCAGGGCTCAACACCCCTCCAAACCATGTCGCTCCACCTCAACTTTCGCCAGTCGAGCATACGCCTCCGCTGGCCAAGCTGCTTCAGCTCTCCACACCATGCCTGTCCTTCAAGTGTATCAGGCCAAACTTCTCCGCTCTCTGGACGAGTCTGTTCCTGATTCTGAGATCTTGAGGGACCTGCGCAGCACCACTGATTTAGCCCTGCATGCAGGAAGGCGACCACCTGGTATCAAACAGGTGTTATGATGGGTACAGTCACGAAACGGAAAATGGTCTCGACAGACGCTTCCAACCTAGGTTGGGGCGCCTACACGAGCCAGTCTCTGGCCAGTGGGCGATTACAGAGAAAAGGCTACACATAAACTGTCTAGAGATGAAAGCGGTCATCCTATCGCTGAAAGCTTTCCTTCCGTACATAAAAGGTCACCATGTCTTGGTCCAAATGGACAACATGTCAGTGGTATCCTATATAAATCGCCAGGGCGGGTTGAAATCACGCTCCCTACATTCCATGGCGAATCACCTCCTTCTATGGGCAGAGCACTTCCTGAGCTCCCTGAGGGCGGCTCACGTGCCAGGTATATGTTATCCAGAGGCGGTATTCCCCCCGGGAAGTGGTCTCTTCACCCGCAAACGATTCAGTTGATATGAAGCACCTTCGGTGAAGCGAAAGTAGACATTTTCGCCTCAGAAGACAATGCTCACTGCCCAATATTTTTCTCCAAACACAGAGATGCGCTGGCCCATGTCTGGCCCAGTCTCCCTCTGTATACTTTTCCTCTGATCGCGATGTTGCCACAGGCCATCAAAAAGATCAGGGAAACCAATTCCACAGTGCTCTTAATAGCCCCGTTGTGGAAGAATCAAATATGGGTCTCCGAACTGACTCTCATGTCAGACACAGCCCCATGGCCGATTCTGCTGAGGAAAGACCTCCTCACGCAAGGGAAAGGGAAAATTTGACATCCCCACCCCGAACTATGGGCTCTCCATGTTTGGCCCATCAACCAATACCCACAAACCTTTCTGAAAGAGTTCTGAATACTATTTCTGAAGCTAGAGCACCCTCACCCAGGCGGCTCTATGCACTGAAATGGTCGGTATTCTCTAACTTGTGTACAGCACAAAACCTTGACGCACGCTCGTGCAAGGTGACAGAAGTGCTCGCCTTACTTCAAGAGCTAATGGACACGGGTCGTTCCCCCTCCACGCTCAAAGTGTACGTTGCCGCCATAGCAGCTTATCACGCTCAGGTTGCGGGACAATCAGTTGGGAAAAGCGAACTTATAGTATGCTTTCTTAAAGGGGCCAGAAGGCTGAACCCACCTCGCCCCCCCTCAGTCCCTATATGGGACCTTGCCACAGTGTTGGAAGCTATGAAGGGCTCTGCCTTTGAACCGCTTCAGTCTGTGAGCCTAAAGCACCTCTCACTTTTCTGCTGGCACTTGCCTCAGTCAAGCGAGTGGGCGATTTACACGCACTCTCCACGAGTGATTCCTGTCTCGAGTTTGGGCCTAACGACTCCAGGGTCGTCCTCAAACCTAGACATGGTTATGTTCCTAATGTGTTTTCTACTCCCTTTAGGGCACAGGTCATTTCTCTTTTGGCCCTGTCCACGTCGCAAGACGAAAAGGACGCGAATTTGCTCTGCCCAGTCAGAGCGCTTTAAAAGTCTAAAGACATAACTTGCCCCTTGGGCATTAAAGCCCATTCTACTAGAGGCATGGCCTCGTCATGGGCATGGTCACGTGGCATACCGCTAGAAGATATCTGTGCAGCAGCAGGCTGGGCCTCTCTGTCCACTTTTATCAGATTTTAAAAAATGGAAGTCCCCGCTTTACAAGCTGGGATTATCTCCATTTAATAGGTATAGACCCAATGTGTCTGGTCTCCCTGTTATTCATACATGATAAGTTCTCTCAAGCATGAGCTTTCATAATATGTATTACACTATATATCTATAAGGCCCGACTATGTCCGGTCATAATTCTATATCATATGGCCCGGTTCTATTCGGCCTATATACTCTTATTTCCTCTCAAGAGACCCACTTTGTTGGTCTCCTGTGACTCACTGTTACCCATCTTACGTGCCTCAGGCCTCTGGGTCAGTTAAGCACACGTGGCGTTTCAAATTGTTTTTTCCCATTCGCAATACGAGAGACCTCTCGAAAGGGAACGTACTCGGTTACTCACGTAACCTCGGTTCCCTGAGAGAGAGAAAAAACGAGTATTGCGTGACGCGCCGTGCTTGTGCTTCTCAGGGTATCGCTTCAGTCGATTTTTAACCTGATTTCCTATGGCAAAACACGGTCTTTATAGCCTTAGATATGCTAATTCTAGAGAACTTGTTTGGCGGGAATTCTAGCGACCCCTATTGGTTCGCTCTCTCTCTGCCGCCTCGCCATATGTTCATGCAGTTCCTGCTGCACAGCCAATCAGCGCGCAGCTCGCGCTGTTCTATCGGCTGTGTAGCGGCACTGCGTTTTACATAGACACTTTATGGAATAAAGTTTTTGCTTCATATTCTCGAGAAAAGGAGTTTTTACGTTATGCCCACTGAGTGGCAAAAAGACTGAGAGGCAGCATTGGTTTTCACATTCCAGTGTGAATGCAGCCCAAAATACATCTAAGATAGGAAAGAGCTTTGAGATTGACAAAAAATCAAAAGCTACAGAAAAGAGAAGCAAATGGATCACTGCAATGTACAGAAACCATGCGACTCCAGGCAGTGAAATGTGGATTTGCATTTATCATTTTGTGTCAGTTATGTTGAATTATGGATTAAAAACATATCCTATATATTGTATTGACAACTCATCAATTAAATATTTACTGTCGTATATTCTACCTAATTTGATGTTTTTAAATAAACACTGACAAGAAATGAAAGCTAACGTAACAATGTTATGTCACTCATTACATCAGTACCATGTCAACAAACAAGGGTAACTACAGAAACCATACACTGAACATGTCACTAACCTTACCCCTTATCCCACCTCAATAGCAGCACAAGTGTCCAGCAATACAACATGAACACAGAAAGTTAACTGTACCTAACTTTTCTTAGTTTTAATTAGAATGTAATGTTAGACATTTTGTCACTGACAGTTTTTTTCTTTTTCAAAATATTTAAAATATAACAATTAACATCAATATACATCTTTTCATCATCCAGTTCTTTTTTTTTCAGGTTTCCGTTTTCAGACTTTTCATGTAGACACTTCTCATTGTACCCCAAACCCAACATATGGTAGCCAGATAAGGCTTTAAGACAGCATTTTAGCAAGAAAATTTAATCTTCATCCTTTGAAAACATTTAATAAAACTAACATTGCTATAATCCGCTGCAATTTCACACACGGTTACAACTAACATAGACAAAAGAAGGGGAGATAATACCACAACATGGAGATGCAAAAGGTGCAAAAAAGAGGTTGACTGAGGAAAGCAGGAGTGTTAAGAGCAAGAGAGTGGGAAGATATAACCCATTTTTTTTCTGTGCAAATACGGGGCTTGTTATCTTGCTAAGGCAAAAAAATGCAGCTTTCAGCATTTTCATATTACAGTGAGCAGATATTGCTTACAAGCTATAAATTACTTTTTAATACTCTCCAGATTACAGACACTAATACAAATGTAAAATCAACGACCCTAACTTTCTCTCTGTCTCTCTTTCTGTCATTTGCATGAATCCGGTGGGACTCTTCATACATATATGGTGGACTCGAATATCCTATAGGCCATTAAGTGCTCAATCATTTGCATAAGTACTTTCAAGGACTATTTAAATTAACATTAAAGGCACTGTGGATGCAAAATGTAATCTGACCAGTTTGAAGGCTGCAGAAAAACACTGATGCAGATATGTGCAGTAAAGATAAACAGACAGGTGGTCAAAATGGAGACGGGAAGAGAAAGAGAGCGAACTAAACAGGGAGAGACTGATATGCCCTTCCAAGTTTGCTACGGCTGCTTGTAAGAAACGCTGAGGATGCAATGTGCTGACCCACATACATACAGTAGTACCTGCTCCCTACAGACTCCGCCGGCTGCTCTCTTTCTCTCTCTTTCTCTGGCTCTCTCTCCCAACAAATTCCCCATTGTTACCACTGTTCTTCAGTGCTTGCATTTTGTATTGTCTTGTCACTCCGTTCTTTGCAGTCTCACCCTTTTCCTTGCAATCTTCAATGGTTCTGTGCATTCTTCACCTTTAATGGTGAGCATAAAAAATCTGATTCTAAGGCCCATTGAGATGAATCAAATCAATGGAGTCATCACTACTCTCTCTCTCTCTCTCTCTCTCTCTCTCTCTCTCTCTCTCTCTCTCTCTCTCTCAGCCAATACAGTTTGTTTGCCTCCTTTCTTTAATTGTACTGTTCTGTTCCTCCTTAAAGGTGAAGTCTGTAATGTTTTCATAATTTCTATGACAAACTATGTTACTTAAAAAATATATATATATTTTTTAATTTTGTAGTTTTACATTTCCCTTTTAAAATGTATAGTTTAAAATTTAATATTTAATTATTTAAAAATATATATTACGTATTGTTATTTCATTACATCCAAACAGTATACATTTAATGTTCATAAAAAGAAAAATACTTTTTACTTTTTAAATAAGATATTTTTAAAATAATTTAAAAATGTTATAACAGCTGCATATTATGTTATAATAGGAAATACATCAATATAGAAATATGTATATGATGCAAAACAAACGTTCTTTTAATTTGAACAAAAACTCATACATTTTAGACAGTTTGATCATTTTACCAAGCTGACAAGTAAAATAAAAAACAAGTAAAATTTGAAACGTTTGGTGACACTAGTTGCACAGAAATTACACGCTTCACCTTTAATTTCTGAGTCTTCTTTTCTTTTTTTCATTCTGTCTCCTTCTGTCTTTCTGAATGCAACAACAGGGATATTTTGCTGACAGGGCTCACGGCAGATGTTAAGCACTGATGGCAACATGGGGTGTGATTGAAAGGTGATCAGCACATGCATGAGAGCTTTTTTTCTTCAGCAAGAGATCTAATATAGCCTGTGATTGGTAGCGGTGTAGCAATCTTTATCACTTTACTGAAATGACACGACAGATATCTGAACTGTGTTAAAGGCCCTAATGAACCCAGTCTTCTGCATTCAACTGCAATATCACAGCCTGTCATGTTTCACCGACCAATCTGATGACCAGCATTTCGCAATAACAAGTGAAAAGAACATCAAAGAGGCATCATACCCAGATGGAGCCTGTATGAAGAGCCTCCCCAGAGACTTCAGACCAAACATTACTGTCATTTAACAACACATCAGTGCAGTTGTAAGAGGAGCAGTTCTGCCTTTTGACATGTATATCTGTTTAAAAGAGTGCGTAAAGCGATATATGTAGGCATGTTACTGTGGGTATAACAGAGAGAGAGCGATGAGGGTTATGCACTTAGACACTAACACACAATCATACATGGACACATGAGTGAGCACACAGATGACACACATGCAAACACACATATCACACTAACAGTATCAGCCAGGCATCTATGAAGACAACCTAATTTGAGGCTCCAATAAAAAAAGAAAAGACAATTAGCCAACACTTTATAATAACTTTTAATAATATAATAAACACACTTTTTATAATGCTTAACTGATTAATAGTAGGAATGTCAGTTTAACGCATTAATTTAGTACAAAATAAATGCTGGTCTCCAATTTAAAATGTTCTAGTGACTGGTCACATCTAAACTTTTTTGTTCAATTTCTGTGAATTAAATTGTATCAATTCATAGAAATTAAATTTGGCCAACTAAAAAATGTAGATGTGACCAGTCACTAGAACATTTTAAATTGGAGAGGCCTGACATTTTTTTACAGTGTAAGTAAAACTGATGAAAAACACTGATGAAACACAAATGAAATGGATCGGACTGAGTACTACAACACACTTGTAGACAATCAGTGTAGGGGTGGGTCCACTCATGATGGGGGAGGAGATAGTGACCAAGAGGGAGATTTGAAGAAAGACTGTAGGAAGAGAGATTGCTGAGAGACATTACAAAATAGAAAAGGTCAGAGGAATATCACTGGAAAAAGAAGGGTTATGATCAGTCAAGAGAATGAGCTAATATTAGAAACGGAGTATCTATTCACACTAAGTGCAAATAGTGCCTTTTTGGCAAGTGCTATTCGCCTACCGATGCCTGGTTGGGCCAAACAAGATGTAAAAAAGTGCTCAAATTTCAACATCCTCAGTGGTGCAGTCAGTAAAGCGTATGGCTTAAGCATTGTGACTTTGACGCAATTGACTAGGTTTGAATCCGCCTTGTGCAGTTTGTTCTTATCTTTTTTTCATCACAAAACACACCAGAAATGCATTTACATTCAATAAAAATTAAGAAAATGTTCTAAATGTGGAAATAAAGTGCCTAATGAAATGTTTAATAATAATGAAAGCCTTTATTGGGTAGGGTTAGGGGTAGGTGTAGGGAGGGCTTTTATTGTCCCATTCAGGCAGAATCCATTTAATAATTTTAATGAATATAATCATTTTCACTCAATGTTATTATTGTGTCCTTTAAATGTACAAGAACACTGAGGTGTAAATAGTATGTATCTGTCAAAAAGTATAAATTACATGTAATTACTATTTACACATATTGCAAAGAACTACTACTTTTATATGGTGTTGAATATAAGAACTTATATTGAATATATCAATTTAGTATGCTATTTAACTTAGTAAATAGCATCTATAGCTTTTAGTGTAAATTTTGTGTAAATATCATTTACCGCTAAGAGTGAAACTTCACTGAGTGTAAATATAATCTATTTGCTATTTACACTAGATGTAAATAGCATCTATCGCTATTTGCACTTGGTGTGAATAGCATACTTTTACCTTATAGTGCCTTATAGTGCTAAAGAGACCTAAGGCGGAAGGCCTGAAAACTTTCTGCTCCTGAAAACTTTCTGCTCCATACATGAGTAACAAGGTTTGCTATGTTTCAGAGAACCAAGATATGCTGTTGTTGTAATGTTCAACATGTTCTCACTCCCAACTCATCACATATTGACGCTTGGTCAGGATCCTTCTGCGTACCCATTTAACAAAATTTTTCAACGTGCAGGGTACTCCATTGATTTTAATGAGAAACCTTTGACGTCATACACAGATGCATTGGGCATGGGGATGATATTGTCATGATTAAATTATATATTGAGCTTTGATTTTGCCATCATGACATGTGGAATGTGATTCTCAATTTAATCAGCCAGCATAATCTTATACATTTATTTTATTTTTTATTTACTCTATTTAGACATGTTTGAACATGTAACCCAACCCTACCCCAAAACCTACCCATTTAGCCCCGTTTCCACTGAAATTACCCAGAACAATGCTGTTTGCGTTTCCATCGCGGTCTAAAGTAGCGTGAAGATTAATCCGGTGACGTAGGACTGCGTGCAATTTACCAGTTCCCACTGGATTTCGTCCTACGCAAACACACTTAATAAAGCCTGAACCTCGTTGTCAGTCCATTGGTTGTTGTTGTTTTTTTAACTCCATTGTTGATTTGAATAGCAAACGACTCTTACTTTAGGCACCGCAACAGATTTTTAGGTTGA
Organism: Gobiocypris rarus; assembly: GCA_023029165.1. Classification (NCBI taxonomy): domain Eukaryota; kingdom Metazoa; phylum Chordata; class Actinopteri; order Cypriniformes; family Gobionidae; genus Gobiocypris; species Gobiocypris rarus. The sequence goes on from CM040912.1 coordinate 21,588,193, forward strand.
AATAAAATGCTGCGTGAGCTCAACCAATCAGCATGTTTAGTGCCAAAGTCCCACTCCTGAGAGTTCCTGAACTTTAAAAAAGTACTACTTCTCGAGCAGGGCCGTTTTGAGGGGGAAATTTTTACCAGGAACTTTATTTAGACCTTGGTTCATGCAGTCAAAACACATCAAGTACCACCTCAAAGTCCCTAGTTCCTGGGGAAAGTTCCCACTGTGGAAACGTGGCTTTTGTGTATTATATTATATAAAACACAGGATATAACAGGCAGATATGACACAGGCAGATATGCATGCACAATTTATTCAAAAATTACAAATATGCAAAGTGTTCGAAGCCAAATGATTGATTTGTGGGAAGAAAATCCCCAAAAGCGATCAGCGTTTCCATCCGCCGAAGATCATGCACATATTCAAAAATTGCTGCCTGAAGAAACACTACATCAGCTTCGAAAGAGAAATTACATTGGTTCTTGTATGTCTCGTGACCAATTGTGTCATTATGTCATGCAGCTTTGATTTTAAAATGTCATTGGCTCTCGAGTGTCTCGTGCGTCATGCTAAAGAGTCGGTGTATCTTTTGAATGAGATGACTGAGTGCATGCATGCGTTAACAGAGTGGCGGGATCATTTCAGCGATTAAAACATTAAGATCAACTTTGTTCTTTACATAAAGATATCATATGACTTCAGAAGACTTGGAATGCAACATGAGTTATATCATAACAACTCTCTGAGTGTTTGGTAATGGCTATGACAATGTTGAGATGTTTGGTCTTGGTGGAACAGATCTGCTATGCTGCTGCTGCTTTCACTGCTGCCACTGCTGTAGATTATTTCTACTGCTGCTGCAGAGCAAGTACAGGACATTCAACTGCCAATATATACACGACACGTGTATGCAAGTAAGACATGCTGCTGCTTACAATAGAGCGCACATGAATTACCCATAGCAGATATATACAGGTGGAGCTGGGGAAGGTGAAGGGTTTCTGAAAGCACGCTGCACTGCTAAGCAAATGCTACCCGAGTATTGGAAGGTTGAGCATGCAAGCTCAAGGAACCAATCAGCTGTGCCCTAAAGATAATGATGTGATTACGAGTAAGTAGCTAAAGGACCTATTAGCCTGCGCCATCTAGATTTCCATGACAGAACTTTGTATTTAATACTTTTATACAGTTTTTGCAATAAATACCTGTGACTGCACTTTTATTTGACTGTTAACGTTACGTGTTTTATATTGTTGAGAGTGGGTAGGTTTAGAGTTGGAGTGGGGTTAGTTGCTCCAACATATAAAAATATCCTATAAATATTTTTTTACAAATGCAAAGGATTAAATGTGTCTTGATCTGACGCATTGGGCAAACAACTGATATCAAAGGAGTACCCTGCAGGCCGAAAAATGAAGCTAAAAGGTGACACAGAGGGATTGTGACCAAGCGTCAAAATGTGATGAGTTGGGAGTCAGAAAATGTTGTAATGTTAGCGGACAGTTGAGTGTCATTGTTTGTCTGGATCTGCTGTGCTGTGCTGTGCTGTTGGCGACTAACAATGAACTCTTGCTTTTATACTATTGTGTATGTTAATGTTTTTGTTCATCCTTGTCATTTGTTCGTCATCTTGGCTTTATTTTTTGTGATGCATTATTTTGCTTAATTTCAGCTATGATAAAGATTAATCTAATTTTGCATTTTGGGGGCGGAGCAATAAAGGGAGGTTATGTTTGTTTGTTATATAAATAAAAAATGCGATTCACAAAAAACCTCCCTTACTAATACATATGAAGTGTCTGAATCTAAGATATTATTAAACAATTCATTATTATCTAATTTTGCTATATGGTTAAACAGCTCAATGAACCACATTAGATAATAACAAAAACTATTTTAAAGAAGGTTTAAAAGTTTAAAACAATCTGGACTAATTTTGCTGACCTAGTGCTTCTCAGATTTCAAACTTGTCTGTTCACACTGTATTATTTGGGCCTGTATTATTTTTTGCAGATATTTCTTCACCATATAATTATGTAGATACACTTATTTCCTGCATGACGGATCACTCACTATAATCATGTCTTACTGAAAGAAAAGAGAGAACAAGAATCCGGTGAATTTGAATCTTCTCATTATCCCTCCTCTCAGTGTGTGTGCATGTGTGTGTGTCCTCTATTATTCTTCTGAGTGAATTTCACTCCTTGATTACGGTCAGCTCATAATGAGAGATCAAGGGTAAAAGGTCCCAAGAAATCACCTATTCTCAGTGTTTGTGCATGTGTGTGGGAGGGAAACAGGTCTGGGTTCTCAACACTAATGATTGGTCGTGTCTTGGAGCAAAAAGAATAAGTGTCTTCCTGGTGGTGTCCTCCTATCAAATCACAATGATTTAAGCTCATACACAAACCTCAGTCTGTACAGCTCATTAAGCACTGTCCACATTATGGCAACTTATTCAGCATTCTGGATCAGCAAAAAAAAAAAAAAACATATTCGCCTGTCAGTGTGCTGCATTTCTGCCCTCTATTCCCTCATTTTAAGACCATCACATCAAGAAGTCAAAATTGGACTGTGCCTAATTTATACACATTTTTTTAATGATTTATTTTTGCTTGCCTGCGTTTTGGGTCCTCTTTTTTGAATTGGGGGAGAATAATCAATGCTAGTCTGTTGAGTATACAGCCCCTGTTCTGACACTGATGAATGAACACCTCAAAACTAAATGAAAATAATAAAAACTATGGAGAAAGGGGGAGAAAACAGAGGCAGAGGAGAATAGTGGATTGTTGGTAGATTGTGAGAAGAAATAATTTGAAAGAAAATAGAAAGAAAGGGAATGAAAGTCACTACTGGGCAAGACACTATTATAAACTATTGGGAGAAGTTAATGGGTCCAGTCTCTCATTTTGACTCTTTCGATTGGCCTTTCCAATGAGAAAGTCCCAAAAAGTAACAAAGAAAAGAAAAAACAGAAAAAAATCAACAAGAGAACTACTGTATGGAGTTGTGACTTTTCTTAGATGGGAAATAAAAGAAAGAAAGTGGAGCATAGTGTTGTATTCAAGACCACCTAAACACAAAACCAGGACTTTGAGGGGTTGAGACAAAGATCAAGGCAGGGCAAGACCAATAAAGATCCACATGAACACCTGAGAAGTTGCACATTTTGAATCAATAAATATAATTAGAATAAGAAATCATAAGAAATAAGAAACAACAAAATTAATTTTTGCGCTACAGAGGTGGTACAGAAGATGCATCTGAATTGCTAAATAACAAATGCATAAATAGAGAATAATGTTTAAAAAAAGTTGAATATTTGTATAAAAGCTCATGCTCAGACTTGTTAAAACAGCTCTTTTGCTCTTGTGATATTGCTTAATTATATTATGTTATATAATATAAAAATCCAGATTTCTTACAAGTGTTTTTTTTTGTTTTTTTTTTTGCAACAATGTCTTGAATTTTGTGAACATTTTTATTAATTTTGGTGACATTTTTTGACACAATCGCTCAATTTTAAAATGGAGAAAGAAATAAGTTGTTGATTGCATCTGAAGCAGTAAGTTTTATATCCAATCACATTAATGGTGTTAATAAATACATCTGACGATGCCCCAGCAATTTAGTAACATCCCAGCAGTTGTGGTCTTGACCGGTCTTGAAACAAAATCCAGAATCTTTGGTACATACTCTGCAAGAACAAAGACATTTTTTTCATTTTCTTGAGGTGGCAAGAACAAGAACAAAGTTTGTTACGGCCAGTACATTCCATACATCACGAGAAAAGCAGGTTCCCGAACATCTCTGTTTCTCCACATTAACCTCGTCCACTTTAAATCTCTGACCAATCACACAATAGTTCGGACACCCACAAGAAAAAAGTTCTGCTCAGATGATGTATCGAAAACAAACTGCGAGAACTCCCAAACCAGGGCATCTCGCAGCCCTGGGAGCGAGAACTTTTTTCTCTGTTCTTATGTAACGGTCTTTAGTCTGAGACCGTGGCATAACCGAGTACAAATGTGGTCGAGACAGAGACAAGACCAAGACCAAGACCAAGAGCTTCAAAACATGGTCTTAAGACCAAAACCAGTCTCAAGTACTACACACATTATATCAAAAATAATAATAAAAATAAATAAATAAATGTCTGTAAAAGAAAGAAAGAAAGAAAGAGTTTATTTTCCAAGAAAAGTTTATGTCAAAGAAATCATATAAACTTTTCATATAACTCTTACAACACAAAACACTTGATTGTCTGAGGATATGAATAGCAATGAGACTTTAGCACACTGTTCAGACAACATATTGAAGTGCTTCCTTCCTTTCCCTTTGCCTCTGGCTCTCTTAATCAAAAACTGCTGCCGCTCGTCTTCCACTTGACTGCTCTCACCTGTCTGAATGCTTTTAAAAACACAAAAGCCCCCCCACATATTCCCCTCATGTATCTTTACGCTTGCCACAAAAAAGGTCTACATATTTAATTGCATTCTGTGCAGGCACATGAATTAATAATTAGCCACCCTGCACCGGATACGTCAGATGTGTTTCGAACCTCAATGTGAAATGAGAAGCAACCAATTGGAAGACCATTAATTCTCGGCTTTGAACGCGTGTGTGATGGTGGGTGGCAGACCCTCAAGAACAACGCTGAACCTGTCTTACTAAAGGCGCATTTAAAACCAAGACACTTACTGTGTGCTGAGAGTTAAGGCTGTGATTTGATCTCAAAAATAATTTTCCATATTATCTGATATATATTTATTAAAATGTGAATGTGATGTGAATATTTATTCAATTTATTCCATTAATGGGGAAGGAAATGCATTAGAAAATGAATGTAAACTTAACCCATTTGTTAACTCCACAGAGCTAATTACTGAATTAAGACCCCATGAAATCTGTTTTAATATTTCTTCAAATTATAACATATTTTTTCTATTTATTTATTTTCCCCCTCTGGATTTAGTGTTTTATGATTTAATACAAATTAATACAAAAATGGTGTTTAATGGAATGAATGAATAAACCTTAAAAAATGTATCAATCTTTTAAGATATAGTAGTAGTTTTATTTTATTTTTTCAATTAAGAACTTGTATACTGTATAAATAAAAAATGTAAAAACACCCCTGTTTCTTATCAACACTCCAATCACCACCAATAACATGACAACAGTGTTTTGGGGGCCTGAAACTGCTAACTTTTAAAGTTTTTGAATCACATCTCTGAAATCGGGACGTCATGCACATGCTTATTAAGTGTATAAAGTATAAATGTGCGTATACATTTTTTACTCACACCTGACACAGATTGTAATTTGGTGCACGCTTGTAAAAACAAACATCTGCACAAGATCCTTTTTTTTTGCATTCGATCTGAGCCACTTCCAATTGTGGTTTTAAATCAGATACGTATACAATATCTGGACATCCAGCCTATGTCTAAACACATATATCTGATTCCCCTTTGAATCCCTAGTCACCACAAGGCGTGGGTCAGGGATGGACAGTATTTCAGATACATGTATTTATAAAATACGTATTTGAAATACAAAACACTTTTTGTATTTTAAAGCCTTTGGAAAAAATCGAATGTAATTTGTATTTAAATACATTTAAGATGAGTATTTTTGTATTTTCAAAATACACAAAATACTTTGAGCCAGTCAACCTCTTTATCAGGGTGCACTGTTTTCATCATAGACTGTAAAGAAATATGGACGTATTGTCTGTGGCGTCACCCATAGGACTCTGAAGAGCAGTTCTGAAGCGTAAAGTTGGGTCGAGCTGGCCATTGCCATCTTAGCAGCGCATCATCGCGTGTCACTCCCGGATAACAGAAAATGGGCAAAGAGGCGGGACATGGGCGGAGCTGAGGTGAGGCGATGACTAACAGACAGCAGATAAATGGCTACCCACCTGCCACTCAAAGTGGTCACGCCCTTAATTATGCAGAACTTCAAGGCTTTATATAATGTAAACGAATGAGTTATAAACTCCATGAAGGGCCAAAGGGCCAAATTAGCCATTTAGACTAAAACTAGAATTTGTAAGAGGCTGTAAACATGTTTTATTCTTCTGTAAAGTTGGGAATTTTAACATGGGGCTCAATTCGATTCTGCTCACTTCTGGAGCCTGTCCCTAGTGGCCAGTCGATGAACTGCATTTTAAGTCACTTCCGTATTGGCTTCAAAAGAGACCGCGGGAGGTTGCCACTTGGTTTTCATGCACCAACTAGTTCAGACCAGACAAGCCCCTCCCCCCAACCCCAACAATCATGCACGTGAGCCGCAGCTGTACAACCCAGCCTTGGATCGGCAACTTTTCTGGAATAAGGAACAATTCTACTTGTTGATTAAAGTAGTTTGTCAAATGTGTTTGAAGCATTAAAGTCACTGCATGTTAGGGATGGGTGATATCATATGACAATACGTACTGTAGATTCGTAGCGATTATATAAATTGTGAATCGATGGAACTTTTCGATCATTTACATAGATAGGCCTATCGGGGTAAGCACATATATCTATGCAGCTTTTAGTGGGCAGGGATAATTGGAATGTTGTAGTGAAAAAAGAAGCAAGGACGTATGAGTTATTGGGGTGTGATGTGATTTGTGTTATTTTAACTGCCGCAAAAGGAAATTCAGACTTGCACGTTGGCAGGCAGTTTTTTCATGCGCATGCTCAGAGTCGGAGTGGAACGCTGACAAATAGGCCTACAAAATATGATTGACTTTGTGTCATTGAGTTCTTGTGAGTTCAACGTAATGATGCTGATAAAACATAAAAGTAAAAAAAAAATTTGTTCATGTCCTACAGGGCAGGGGAAGGGAAGAGGTATATAAAATGAAAAACGTTTCTAAGCAGTTGCACACATCTAAATGCTTTTTGGCATTAAGAATAGGCCCAGATAGATTTCAGCCTAATAGGGATACCTGCAATGAAATGCCAATTTAACAGGTATTTTGTGTACTTTCAAAACAGTATTTTGTATTTGTATTGTAAATACATGTCCATGTATTTATGCCCATCTCTGGCGAGGTTGACACGTTTACCCACAAAGACAGCTTTTGATGTTGTATTATGAGGTCGATGCGCCTGTATGAGCTTGCTCGCAGCTTTTTTATTGAGGTAAAAACTTTATAAATTTATCGCATGCACACAGAAACATTCAGGAGCTAGTTTTCAACCTCTCCCCTATTTGTTTTATAAATAAAACAACTTCACTACTGACAGCTATATTATATTTCTCAGCAATGAAGTGATAACTGAGCTGTAAAACATATTGTCCATGCTGGCAAATAATCATGGCAACTCGACATCATGAATTATAAATAATTTTAATAGCATGGCTATTCAATACCAGAGGGTCTACCGTGTGCATAGTAAAGACAATCACTTTGGTCGGGAATTAAAGTAAACACAGATATCAGATACCAGTCATGTCTTAAGTGAATGTAAACAGGCGAGCCAAAAACACCTTGAGTATGAGTGTGTAGTAGACAAAACGTCTCGGTTACGTATGTAACCCTCGTTCCCTGAAGGAAGGGAACGGAGACGTTAAGTCAGTACTGACGAAATGGGGGTTTCCATTTCGTCAGTACTGACGTAACTCGGAGTGTACTGACTGAAAGGGAACTGCATCGGTTATTCACGCAGAACACGGTGATTTTTTCAACACACCTGTAATGTTTTGTTAGATGTATAGGCAAAATATTAGGGATGTAACGATTCAGTCGGAGTCTGTTGAAAATCGAAACAAATATGTGAAACCATATACTATGATGTGACCTAATTTTACAGACATGATAGCAAGTTGTAGCTCGCGCAAAGAAGAATTTTTTTCTTCAGTTCATTCATATGGAAGTGTGTGCACGTGCCGTCAAACAGAATCATGGCGACAGCAAGCGTGTAGTTTATGTGGACTCATTCAAATCGGAGGTGTCAAATCAGTGACTTGTTGTTGGGTGTGGCATTTTGACTTTTCGACAACTAATAATCACCAAAGTAAGAGGCTCTGGTCACCTCCATCAGCATGTAAACGATAATAGGCCAAACCACACTGACCGGCGGATTTGCAACCCCACTAGCGGCATCAAGGGCGGTTGCCATGTAGATCACAAGATGCATCAGTGTTTTCACAGCGAAAGATAGGCTGTTTTCTTCCATCTTCCTCATCAATAGAAAGTCCAGCGTGAGGATGTTTCCCACAGACTGAAGGAGAAATCTGTGCTGTTGCAGAACCAGGTGATGTATTTATTTTCTCTAAATGTGTACATGGACTTTTTTTTTAATAATTTGTTGATTATTATGGCATATTTATCTAAATGTGTTCTGTTTTTATAACTCTTGCAAGTGAAATGATACAAATTATAATTAAAATCTTGCCTTTATAACAGTGTTAAACTGCGGTCACTGTTGTACTTAAACTTGACCTAATCTTTTTATTTCTGCCATTGCTCAGTGCAGGATGAGGGTGAAGAAACTAAAACAACTTCCTCCCAAGAAAACACCATTGGAAGATCTCCTTACAGGGACTTTTTGAGGATTTGTTTTAAAATTTCAATTGAGTTATTATTTGACATCATATTATATATATAAGAATTCTGTCTTAAATCTTAAATCTCTTAACACTTAAATATCTTAAATCTCATTTTGTAAACAAAAAAAAATTGTGAGAAAATCGTATCATGAAATTAGTATTGTGAATCGTTACATCCCTACAAAATATTGAGGTTTTATCGATATTGTGAACTTTTTTTCAATAATCTAGATCACTCAGAGTTGTAGAATACTGTGCTCCAGTATTAACAAACATATTTTTTTGTGCTAATGAGTAAATAATTAAAAATATATATATATTAAAACAATATAATACAATACAACATGGTCACATCTAATTAAAAAGGCATGTGTAAATTGCATGTAACTGATGATTTAACGCCCATGCCTTAATCTTTCTGATATGAATGCAAGGTCAAAGGTCAAAAATGGCCATTTTGCTTTAGACTGCCTCGATCGGACAAACACCTTCCTCTCTTTTCTCCGTCTTTCTGCATGTTTTGGAGACCTTGTGGTACTTCATCAAAACCTTATTATCTCTCGCCTCCCGTTCTAATTGGCTAGCATGCATAGGGGCAGTACCCCTCTCTCGCAGAGCTGCCCTCACTCACTCTTTCATTCCTTCTCTTTTGTTCCCTCTCCTTGTTCACACCTTGAGCTAATCAGACTGAGCTGTTGAGGAGCAGGGGAGACAAATGAAAGCATGCCGAGGCCTGTTCGTTAGTCCTTCCAATTCTTCTCTGTCTGTTTGTTTCTCTCTTTTCTGGCTCTCACACATGCACATAGAGAAAGTCATATTTCATGCATTTGGCAAGGCACTTTTATCCAGAGGAACTTGGGTGAATTCAAGTTATACATTTAATCAGTTTGTGTGTCCTCTCGAAATTGAATCCGTGACCTTGACTTTGCTAGTGTCTAGCTCCACCATTTGAGCTAAATGAACACTTTGTATGAATCTATGCTTAAAGTTATATATATATAAATCATAATAAAATATAGAATAACAGGACCCACTTTATAATACACTACACTTAAAACTACACTTAACTACTATGTACTAACATTTAAATTAATAATTTGATACAATGCACTTATTAATGGAATACCAATCATTGGAGTGTTCATACGAGCAGTCGGTCATCAGGCAACGATTCAGGTTGCCTATGTGCAAATACAATCATTTTTAGAAATCCTTTGTACCAACGTCGATTAGACATTGCTCCAATGTTGTTTTTATACAAACAATCTTTGTATGTGTATAGTTTGTGTGTATTATGTATTATGTCTTGTGATCAATGTTTGTGTGGGCACCAGAGTCTAAGACAAATTTCCCCATTGGGAACAATTGAATTGAATTAAACTGAATTGAATTGAACTGAACTGAATTCAATTGGTGTACATGTTTTACATTGTACTTAAATTAAAAAAATGACCTGCATGTAATAACATTATATTAATAATTACACTGTTGACCCTTCCCTTACACCTAACCCTACCCTTAAACTAAACCATACCACCACACCTGTTCCTATTTTTACCTGAATCCCACCTCAATATCATCAAGTGTTTTGCAATACAATATGAAAACAATATTTTTGTTTTACTCCTACTTATTTTTTGATGTAAGTACATAGTAGTTAAGGCCGGGCCCCTAAAATGGGACAGAAAAATTGTTACATGTGTGTTCAGTACGCATGTACAAACAAGACGTCGGAGTAACAATCAAACTCTTAAATAATAATCTAAAACACTCTGAATTAACATACAGGCAATAACTCAGAGAAAGAAGCAAACAGCACAAAGTTCAAAAAACAAGTTCAAGAACTGATCGAGATTAAATGAAACCAGGGCTTGACATTAATACCTGCCGGTCACTCTACTAGCCACCTTAGCGGGCTGAAATTATTATTTTTTTTTTTCTCAAAAGTTCCCCCCTAAATGTCCCCCCTGTTTTCTATCTCTCTCTGTAACCTCTCTTTTCAGGTTTGATGAATGGACTTATTCTTCGTCGAACCCGAAGACATCTCTAATTTGACAGTTTACAATCTGATCTCACTCAGTTCTGAAGGGCAACTGTCGTGCAGAGTTTAGCTCCAACCCTAATCAAACACACCTGGACCAGCTAATCAATGTCTTCAGGATTACTAGGCCCTGTCCCAAATGTCACCCTAAATCCTCACGGTCTTACAGAATCAGTGACATGATGCGGCACTCATTCAAACATCAGAGTAAGAGAAACTTCATAGTTATTTACTAAATAATGACCCAGCAGCTGATTGTGACATATTTATTAGCCTTAGAAAAAGTTTTTATTTATTTATTTTTTCACTCATGTCACTTTGAATTATAGAAGTGGCAAATATATATATACTGAAAGCGAATCCTGGCATAATCTAAACTGTGGCCGCCACATAAAGCCGCCTCAGTACTAACAGTATAATCATACTTAAAGTGACAGCAGTCTAATATATCTGCTGCCAAATTATGAGATTATATTACAAATATTTATATGCCAGTTTTTCCACATGATATCGATGTCAAAACTGTGGCCATTGAAAAGCACTAGCCACAGTGGCTGATGAGGAAAAAAAAACAAACAAACCCGGGTTAATCCAGGAAACGGGTAAAGGGGTCAAAAAATAAGCATTGAAGTGCTCAGAAATGCAGTGAAGACACAAAGGCCCTGTCCCAAATGGCACACTTCATGTGCACATTCGGTCTTGTGGACTTACAATGGCTGCTGCGTGTGCGTGTCCGTTAAGTCCCTCGATGCACACTTCAGCAGAGCCCGCAAGTTCCCGAGCTACACAGAGGACTTTTACCCGGCAGTCAAAGCGGCATTACTTTGTGAAAGTGCGGTCTCAGAGGAAGACCGTGAGGGTTTAGGGTGACATTTGGGACAGGGCCATACAAGACTAAGCAATGAGTGACAGAATTCACCAGGCTTTAATAGGGTGAACTAAACAAGGTTAATGAAACAAAGGTGGATGTAATCAGGAATGATGAGTCTGGGCAGTGAGTTATGGGAAATGTAGTCTATGAGGGAATGACAATTGTCTGGGGTGGAGTGCCCTCTATAACAACCAGGACACTCCAGGCTGGTGATTGTGACATCAAGAAACATTTAATATTATTATCATAATCTACAAGTTGTGCTGTTTAATACTTTTGTGGAAATTGTCTTTACTGACAATTTTGTGTATCTTTGTTGGATAAAAGTATTTTTAACCGAATACAAACTTTTAATCCAAACTGTGTAGGGTCTCTTCAAAATTTGTACAGATTTTTGTCAGAGGAGGACAACACTTTTATTGTAAAAGGAAAGTCATATTCTGCTTTGAATACACTAAAATAAATAATAATATAATACAAATAAATACAAATTAATAAATAAATAAAAACATTTTGGTGAGGTTGTAAGGGGTGTGAATTGGGTCCCAAAAGGCTAAATGCATAGTCTAGTCGTGTTTTCTATTCCACTCCTGTGCATAAACAAGAAATATTCTGCAGTTTATCAACAGTATCTGCCAGACTGTGAACAGGCTTTGTTACAAATAATGAAAGAAAGGAAAGAAAGTCCCACTGAATATTGACTGGCTGACACAGATGTGATATATGGATGCATTTTGGTGAAGACCAGACAAACAGTAATAAAAAACAATAATAGCCAAGCTATCTTGACCCCTCATGAATCAAAATCCATGCCAGCACAATCTTGTTATGCCAGCTAGGAAACTGTGTGAAATGAAATCAGTGGTGAATGTCCTACTACTGTCACTCTGCAATCAGGAATGCCTGACAGACCTAGTGATGGACCACAAGTACAAAAATGAAGTTCTGGTTATAATTACAAAGCGAAACACTTTGAGACTCCGATTCTGTGAAGTCGGTCTCTGAGGAGAAAATGTTCCATACTATCAACAGAGAGCAGAAATGCGAAGTGTTTCTTTGTTTTAACCAAAAACGAGAATGGGGGCTGTTGGTAATTAAAAATGTGGCAAACATTTTTGGTTGCCAAGTTTACAAACAGATAGTACAAATGGATATAACCATTAACTTTGTCTTAGAACTTAGGGTGAGTTTAGATGAAAATACCTTCAAAATCTGTCATCATGAAGAAAAGATTCAGTATAGTAAAATTCCAGCAAATGGAGATTTCATAGCAGAGTAACGGATAAGCTGTAAGGGAATTGATGAGCTCAGGTTTTGAACAGAAGTGCTGTCTTGCAGACATTGCTATTTGGGTCATGAGGATGAGGACATGGGCTGTCTTTCCTGAAACAAATCTCAGCAGTACAAGCAGACAAACAGAGACACGTGCCACAAAAAGCACACACATGCTGAGCGATGTATCTGTGGCCCAAACGAACAGTGTCATTGAAATCCTGTACTCTTCGACAACAAGGATCTCATATTGTGCTGCTCACAGCATACAGGCGGGCAGACTTCCTCTAATTGATCCCCATTGTGGAATCCTGATCTTAACAACAATCTAAAATACTCGCACTCTGTGTGTGTGTGTGTGTGTGTGTGTGTGTGTGTGTGTGTGTGTGTGTGTGTGTGTGTGTGTGTGTGTGTGTGTGTGTGTGTGTGCTAAAGAGAGAGAGGAAATGCACGCAAATATTCCCAGCATAAAAGAGTCTGCCCCGAAGGACATTGCATTAGCATTCACAGATCTAAGCCTGATTACAGCACACCGCTCTTTGCTAAGATCTGTATAAAAGAAAGTTTGAGAGAGAGAGAGGGAGAGTGAAGGTCTTAGGGGTACTATACAGACTTGTCAATAGTTGCTATTGACCCATCCCACTTTTCCTTATTAAAGCTCCAGCTCCTTGGCCTACTATTGGCACAAGACACTTTGATATGCTATCGCGCTAGTTTATTCTGTCGTACTGCTGATGGAGGGTATTTCCACATTGATTACACCTTTGGGATTATGCGAATACTAATGCCTGAGAGACTTTTGCACACTTCTCTCAACATATTTTTTTATCATTAACACTTTATAATAATGAGTCAATGTAATGCATTTGTAATATATTACTTGAAAGCTAATTCATGATCATAAAGCACAATTGGTAACACTTTACAATAAGGCTGTATTAGTTAACATTAGTTATTGCATTAATTAACATGAACTAACCATGAACAACACCTCTGTTAAGCCTTAGTAAATATTTTTTAACGTTAGTTAATAATAATACATATGTTCATGGTTTGTTCATGTTAGTTCACAGTGCATTAACTAATGTTAACAACATTTTAATAATGCAGTAAATGTTGAAATTAACATTAACACAGATAAATAAATGCTTTATAAGTGCAGTTCATTATTAGTTCATGTTAACTAATATAGTTAACTAATGTTAACTAATTAACCTTATTGTAAAGTGTTACCGCACAGTGAATACATTAAAAGAGTTTATCATATTTATAAAAGCAATTTCAGAAGAATTATTTTTGATTAATACATTAGAGAATTAGGAAGAGAATTAAGCTCTACAACTATGGCCACATTTGACACTGTATGTTTAGACTATAAAATGAACACACATTTCACATTCACACTTGTTTAGAACAATGTCCAACAGTGGACATACATGCATCATTGGGTAATGTCTGTTTTTTAAACCAATACGTTCTTACTCATCACATTTTGACGCAGGCCTTGGTCAGGATCCCACGCCATCGCTTTTTAATGCAAAGGGTACCCCTTTAGCGAGCCCGATCTCACGAAAATGCGTATCAATAGTACGAGTGTGCAATCTCGTAGAATGTATACGCCAAAATGAGTTTTGGCGTGCATATGGTACGCCGTTTTTGGCGTGCATATGATACGCACTTTATGGCGTATTATATGTACCAACCCCCACACCCCACCCTCACCCTACCCAAAAGCGTGTCATATACGCATATACGCCATAAAGTGCGTAGCATATGCACGGCAAAACTAATTTTGGCGTATACATTCTACAAGATTGCACACTCGTACTATTTATACGCATTGTCATGAGATCGTGTTGCCTTTAGCATAATTTTTCAACGTGCAGGGTACTCCTTTGATTTCAATAGTTTTAAAAGACATGATTTTATGAATATTTATAGGCTACTAACCTTAACCCTAACCCTTAGATTTTTGAGCAACTAACCCCACTCCTACCCAAAACCTACCCACTTCTAAACAACACAAAACACGTAACAGGCAAATAAAAGTACAGTCACAGATATTTATTGCAATAACAGTATACAAGTATTAGCTCATGTTGCATTCCATGTAGGGTTGGTTACCGAAACCTATATAACCAGTATGTAGTTGCAAATTAATGAGAGTTGGTTGACATGCAGTTGCAAGGGTACTTATAGTTAGCAGAATTTCTAAAGTGAACTATTGAAATAAAGTGTAACCAGTTTATATAGTGTATAGCTAATACATTTGCGTTACACAAGTTTTTACCTCATCATGGTTACCCTATAATTCATAGTAATGCTAATGTGAACCCAGGTCAGTTAAGTTGAAATCTACCACTTCAATATACTACACTCAGAGAGACTTAAAATCTAATTCATGAATGTGTGTGGTTAACTAAGTTCATTTCAAAATCTGATCGGAAGTCAGTCAATTGGTCAATTTATCTTAAGCTTGCCTGCTTCACCTTTCAGAAGATTTTGATCCTTCTGTGGCAGCCTGAAATGAAATTAATTATATCTTTTGTGAAAATAGATTACAGCCATAAGACCGGAGAGCCCATCAGTGTCACCTTTAGATAAGCTTTCAAAGAGTTTGATTTTAAAAACTTGATGAAATAAGCATTAATGAGGATTCACCAGGCATACAGTCATGAGATTGAACACCACCTAACCATTCAATGAGACTTGAGGGGGGCTATGTAATGTTTTCTTACATATGTAGTAATATCTTCACAGAGCATATCATAAATGCATACCAAATCAGACATTATCAATCCATGCAGTGGTTCTGCACCATTCAAGACTTTAAGGTATTATAACGCATTATGTATTGCATAAAAAAATAAAAAAATAAACCTTTGCAAAGATTTTACAATTTTACCCATGAATACGCTTTCACGTTTCCTCCTAAAACGTTGGCACCACAAGATAATACGTTAACATGTTTGCTTTGACCTCCACTTGTTTGCATGACCTACATTAACTTACTGCTGAAACACTAAAATTTAATTTCTGTAGGGGCTCTCACATTCCCCAAGTAGTGCTGATAATAACAGTCTGGCTTTGCATTTGTGCCAGGGTTAAACAATAAAGCTCATCCTATCAGTGGAGAATGAGTGCAGAGTTGCCAAGGTTTTAATCAGCCAGCTCCTATCTCAACTAATAACGATTTATATTTTCATTTATTTATTTAATTAAAATTTACTTATTTATTTCTTAGGCGGTAACTATTTCAAAGCATGAATTAAGAACAATGTTCATTGCTTTAACTTAACTATTACATTCATTTACAATAAAGTTAAATTCATTAACATTATTTGATGCATTAGGAAGGCATCATAAACTAATAGTGAATGACAATTTTTTTAATGTGAATGTTAATTCATGTTTACTCAAATACATTCGTGCTAATTTATATAACTTGAAACTTAATGTTTATGAATCAACCTTCATGTTGCATTAATATTAATGTGTCATGGTAAGTTGACAGTCAACACACACACACACACACTCGTGTTTGTTTTTGTGAAATGTGGGGACATTCCATTGGCGTAATGCATTTTATATTGTACAAACCGTATTTTCTATCCCCCTACACTGCCCCTGCCCCTAAACCTACCCATCACAGGAGACTGTGCAGTTTACTTTCTGTGAAAAAAACCTCATCCTGTGTGATTTATAAGCATTTTGAAAAGTGAGGACATGGGGAACGTCCTCATATTTCACCCATGTCATTATACCCATGTCATTATACACATTTGTGTCCTGATATTTCACAAAAACATGCCCACACACACACACACACACACACACACACACACACACTTGTACATATACGGATGTATGTATACAACAAAGGCTTAAGAGATCACTTTCCCACAGCTAACACCTCAAGAGGATAATTATGTTGTCCCTCGCGATTTTATATCTATGTCTGTTGTCAGTTGCTATCCATCATATAATACTAAAGACCACCACACACATAAACTCCCTCTGTACTTGCAGGTGAGTGGATTGATAAGGGCCACTAAACCAAGTTTGAGTGAGACCCCAGGGATAAATGCATTGTGAGTATAGTGAGTGGCATTCTGCAGGTATGTGGTGAGACTTTTTAGAACAGCGCGGCAAGAGGAAGAGGAAATGACTGAAATCATGCTTACCGTCTCAAAAGAAAGGACATTATGGAAGATGTGGTTTACTTTAACATAGATGTCATAGATTGTTAGTTGTGTGAGCCATGGGTTTCCAGCCATGACTATATTGCAAAGACAGATTAAGGACTCCAAGTCTATTTTGGATCATCAAAGTCAGAGCAGTGATCTACCTTTGTCTAATTCTTCAAATACATTTTTTTCAGTATCCTGACGGAAAAAAGCTTGAGCCAAAACCAATTTCACTGCATCTATACCTTCTCTCTCAGATGCAACATTCAACTTATGGAGGGTGAGTGGTACCTTAAGAGGATTTATATATTAACAAATATTTTGCTTCTTTTTCTCAAGAGAAGTTTTCTCTTCCCACAACACTCTTTTTTTCCCGATATTTACAAATTCAAAATCATGTGTATCATGCAGTGCCTAATGTTGAGTCCCTGCCAGAGGAAAGGATTTATAGTCTTTTGTTGGTCTCACCTGATTCCAAACATTTGATTTCAGATTTTGTGTTTTCTGAAGAAATTAGTTGCCCTACGCATTCTTTAAAAACTGCTTGGGAGGAAGAATTAGGTATACAGATAGTAGCTGAAGCGTGGGAGGAGAGCCTTAGCAGGTTTCATTCGTGTTCTATTAAGGCATCAGTTAATTCATTTTAAAGTGATGCATAGATTGCACTATTCAAAATCTAAATTGCATAGAATATTGCCCACCATTTCTTGTGACCGGTGTAAGTCTGCAAAGGGCTCTCTTGCCCATCTCTTTTGGACATGCCCTAAACTTTATGATTTTTGGTGTGACATATTTAAGAGGATTTCTGACATTTTGTGTTTAAGCTCCAGAGATTGAATGATTTGGATATTTTGTCTCTCTTTCAGACTATAATGTCTCTGTACAAAGCACCATTATTTATACAATGATTATTGCTAAGAGCATCATTCTAAGACTAGAAATCCGTTGATGTTCCTCGGTTCAAGACCTGGTTGACCTTTATTACTGCAATATTACACATGGAGAGAGTCCGGTACGGAATTATGGATAACATAAGGCCAATTTGGCATATTCAATCCATCCTGCAAGTCTTTGGACTGTGTGGGGCAAACCAGAGCACCGAAACAAACAGTGACACGGGTAGAAAACGCAAACTCCACACAGAAAGGCCTCTTGGCTTAGCCGGAGCTCGAAACGGGGACCTTCTTGCTGTGAGAAAACAATGCTAAATGTAATATAAATATATAATACATCCATATAAAAATACTATTGTTCATTTTTAATTAATGTTCATGCATAATACATTTGAATTTGAATGTATAAATTTTAAAATGTATTAGTATGTAGACATTAACATTGAACTAAATTAATAAATGCTGTAAATGTAATGTTCATTGTTAGTTCATAAACTACATAATGCAAACAAAGTGTCATAACTTTTATGATCCAGTGCTCTGAAAATAAGTATGTGGTGTCATTATGATGTGAGATTGTACAGATGGAAATTTCTGCACAAGAAAATAGCTGTATTCTATAGAAGCAAATAAGAGACTTAATTCTTTGAAATTTAACAGCCACTGAACACTTAGTTTTGAAATATTTTATTTTGAAAAACATTTATCTGAATTTATTTGCTCTGAATTCACCCCTTTGAAATTATTTTACTCTGGAAACCATTCGAATTTACCTCTCAAAACCTGAAATCAATGTTCAAAAATTCAGATACAAAAAAAAAATTAAACTTACAGAATTTCAGATAAAATAGATTCAGGTGGATCAAATTTGATTGCGCAAAATCAGATCCCAAATTTCAAAATAATATTTTTCAAATAAAACATCAGTCTAATTCGACTGCTCAAATTCAGATCGAAAAATTCAAGTCAAATATTCACATGGTTACATCCGGGCTACCCAGGATAGGAAAACGAGTCGAGCGCCTATCAGAGCACGACGACCTGTCTGTCTCAATCAACTCTGATTAATACGCTGACTACTGAACTAGGAAGCTGATTGAGACGCTTCCTATGATCACAACAGACAGGTCGTCGTACTCTGAAGTATGTTTAAGTTAAAGTTTAACATGAAGTTTACATTCTGCTGCGTGTCAGCTGCATGGCGTTTTCTATGCCTTTGCACACTAGAAGTGTGTCTGACGCGGCGCTGCTGCTGCTAGTTGATATACAGGGAAGGCCAATACTTTTATGTATACTTCATGTTAAACCTAAATATATAGCCTACTGATACAGTAAAGACAACGTCGGCATTATTGACCATACATATCTATGGTATTGACGGCAAATATTGACGGCAATCATGTATTGAAAATTGATAATTATTATTATTTATTTAAATTACAGTTATATCTGCATTCATGTCAAAACCAAGAGACTTTCAAACATCAAAATATAATTTATTAATTATGTATTTGTGTCAAAATGACACACAAACATCTTTTTCTATTCTATTTTGCCTGGAAACGCTTCCAACACTTGCGTGTCGCGTGAAAAATAGGCGTCGATTCTATTTCTAGCATGCACGCGTTTTCTGCGTGGCTCGAGACGCGCCTGAGACGCGCGTGTCAAGGAGGCGGTGTGCATACTCCTGTTAACATGGAAGCCCAAATAAAAACGACACGCCACGCAGCGGAGACGCGCATGCCACGCTTGCAGTGTGTTTCCGGCCTTACCTACATAGAGAGACGATTCACACCAAACCATAGCTATGTGTTCCAAACATAATTAGCAACAACACACTTCTGTTCTGTCGAGCCCTGAGTCCGATTGTACATTAACAGCAAACTTAGCGGGGCGCCTCATTTTCCCTGGAAGTCGTCCTTTTTAGTCTATGTGTGCGTCTCAATCAGCTCCCTAGTTCAGTAGTCAGGGTATTGATCAGGACATAAGTCATTGGGCTGACTCCCTGATCAGTGCCCTGACTACTGAACTAGTAGGGAGTTGATTGAGATGCACCCTATGATCACAACAGACTGGTCGTCGTGCTCTGATAGGCGTTCGACTCGTTTTCCGATCCTGGGTAGCCCGGATGTAACCATGTGAATATTTGACTTGAATTTTTCGATCTGAATTTGAGCAGTCGAATTAGACTGATGTTTTATTTGAAAAATATTAATTTGAAATTTGAGATCTGAATTTGAGCAATCCAATTTGATCCACCTGAATCTATTTTATCTGAAAGTCTGTAAGTTGATTTTTTTTTTTTTTTTGTATCTGAATTTTTGAGCATTGAAAAATATTAATCGAAATTCAGGTTTTGAGAGGTAAATTCGAATGGTTTCCAGAGTAAAATAATTTCAAAGGGGTGAATTCAGAGCAAATAAATTCAGATAAATGTTTTTCAAAATAAAATATTTCAAAACTAAGTGGTCAGTGGCTGTTAAATTTCAAAGAATTAAGTCTCTTATTTGCTTCCATAGTATTCCTTTTCCTTCTTCTATTATTATCTTAAAAATCATGTGACTTTGTCCTGTAAAGGTCAATGAAGCCATCATTAAAAGAAAAATGGGTTGTATTCAAGGCAGACAGATGCACACGTGTACCTTTTTTGTCTGCTTTGTAGGTGAAACACCTAGAAAATGTATCGGTTACAACTGCAAACCTGGTTCCCTGAGAACTGAACAAGATGCTCCAGCTGATAATGACGCTATGGGGACATGTCTGCGTGATTGTGTCTGAAGCACATGTAATCACTCATTGGTGGAACGTCATCTCATGATACATGACGTTGTAACCAAAAAGCAATAAAGGATCAAAAATAATCTGCTTCTGACTGGCTGAAGTAAGTCACTCACAGACAAGTATGGCAAAATGTTCTCTTTTGAGGGAACTCTATGCTGCATTCGATGATGACGCCATGGGAACTCACTACACCATACTGACAAGTGCCTGTCCTAGTGTTAATCATGGCAAGCACAAGCTTAGAACATCAGCATTTGAGAACCTGGTGTGGAGTCCTGGCTATAAAATCATATAAATGTGTACAGAAAGGCTCAGTCTGCCACATCACACACTTCTTTAAGGGAAACCCTCATAACAATGCCTTAGAGGCTGTCATATTTTTAATTGATTGGGCTCTAATGGCCAGAGGCAACAGAAGTCCATACACCTCATAAGGCAAATAAATTGCCTCAACAATCTACTTGCTGATCCTTTGTTTAGATGCAGGGTAACTCCGCCTGAGCGAACCGAAGCATACCAGCAACTGGTCAGATTTACGCAACTCTGTGAGCTTAAGTCTCTCTTGACGCGACATCTGGAAAGGTGGAGGACAAAAGACTATAGAGCATGCCACATTAGCCAGCACCCTGCCTTAGGCTGACCACCATATTTGTTATCTTAAATATATTCTCAAAATATTTTTTTTGTTCGCTGACAGCTTCTTCACCCGATACACCATCAAGTGACAGTGAAACTATATTTGTTTTCATACAGTACTTGCTCTGCAGTAAATCTTTGAGCCATTTAAAGTTTTGCTGATGATCCTTCCTAACCTAATTTTGTTCTCTGCCTGCGATAACTATGAGTGAATAATTGCATATCATGCCTTCGCCAGCCAGCGACAGAGCCTCAGTGTCGCACTTTGTCTAGAGTGGGCTATATCAGTTCCACTGCGGAAAATGCGTACAGCAGAGTTTTGGGCCATACATGTGACAGCTGCTGTCTGTTATTGAAAACAAACAACGGGCAGTGCGTGTTCTCCGCGGATGCTAAAAGATCTACCTCGGCCCTGTCGAACCAAACCCAAATCTGCGCTACTATTCGAGGGTGCAAGTGCCACTCTCTGACCGGTGGCTTCTGGATAGCAGTTCTGGTCCAACATTCTGACGGCCAGGGACATGCACTGTCCGTAGCGAAGCTAAATGGTCGCTGACCCATTTCAGGAGCGTCTGTGTCCGTTGCAACAGAAGAAGAGAGAAAGTGAGTATCTGTTTATGTACAAAAATATTGTTGTGAGCGAAGTGTTTTAGTGCCAGAAGAACCACATGAAACTCCAAATAATTTATATGATGCTCTCTCAACGCTGCTGACCATTCTCCCCTTACAAAGCTCCCCTGGCACAGAGGTCCCCATCCATGCAGTGACGCATCTGTCATCACCACTATACGTGACGTAGCTCTCCCTACGGGTATCCGGGGATCCCCAGGGGATCAGAACATTCAACATAACAGTATAACTGAAAGCTATATCAATTTCAACATTTATTAGGGTCTTAAAAATTACTTTTAATTTAAGTGAACTTAAAACAATCCTCACATAAACCCATTATAATAAATGTCATATTTACCTGTGGCCTGTTAACAGGAAGGAAATATACAGAAATTGAATAAAGTTATCAAACAGCCTGCACTGCATAAATGCTAAATGAAATATAGATTAATTCTCATTAAAGCTACCGTTTTTTAGTGGCTGCTGTGCTGTTCCTTTAAGATCTGCTGCTGTCGAACGCGGATCTGACGCGCTGTCACGCCTATTTAATTTTCTCTCAAGTTCAGTTAAGACATTATTTAACTAATTTATGACTGCTCGTATGAGGATACTCCACAAAACAGACACTTTGGGGTAATTTTCTGTGTGTTATTGTTTATTGAAGAGCGAAAGAGAACTTGATTCTGGTGTGGTGTGTGTGTCTCATGGACAGGAGTCTCACATTCACAGGCGGTGCAGATAATTTTAAGCAAAAGTTACCCTCCAAAATTGATTTTTACAATTTGTACATTAACGGGTGTTAATTTCAAACAATGAAGCTGCTCTATATGCTGAAAACTCTCAGAGTCACGCATGTGCGCTTCATGAAACACAATGCTGATATATTTAGAAATTAAATTGCAGCCTTTTCTATTTGAAAATCGCATGGACCAAGTAATATAGCGATTTATATTCAATGTTGGTTTATTTTGCAACACCACATACTCTGTTGTGTGTGTGTGTGTCATTCACTGAAACATAAATTCAACTGTAGCCAAGTGACTGCGCGACCCACCTCTTCCCATTCTGTGACCCACAGTTTGAAAACCCCTGTTCTAGCAGCACGGTGAAGAGCTGAAGAACAAGGGAATGACGCATTCGACTGCATTTTTATGCTTTGGGCTGGTGGCATCCCACGTCATCATGTGTCATTGGCCTTTTCAGACGTGAATAACGGTGTCTTCAGCTGATGGTGCAAGAGCGCGATATCCCATAGTCATGTGTTGTACTGAGTGAACTGACTGAATGGGAACATATTTACACTGTTGCACACCTGAGGGCATTAGCGACCCAACACAATTAAAAAAATAATAATTATGGGAAAACAGGCATTCTTTTATAATTGATTAATTGAGGAATACTAAGAAGATTGATGTCTAACTTTAAAAAGGAATGAGGAGGAGGGTAATGAATGAAGTCCCAGGTCACTTAAGACCCGAGGTATGCATTTAAGGGTTAAAGCTTTCTGGTTACAACATCATGCTTCATGGGATACTGTTCCACCAATGAGTGGTTACATGTGGATCAGGCATCATCCTTGATCATATTTGAAGTACTTGAAGTTTGAACAAAACATAATAATGTTAATAAAGTAAATGAAAAGATGGAACATAATACCCTCTAAAAGTTTAAATATTTGTATTAAGTACAGCTGTATAATACATCACTTCACGAGCAAGAGCTTTAATAAAATGAAACTTTTCCCACTTGAGACCTTACTGAACGTGGGAGAAATATTTTGCAACATTAAGTTTTACTGTAACAATCTGAATCTTGAGTATTTGTGGTTTGGGATGTGTCCATTTTATCCCCTATGGACCGTTTCAATCTGATATTAATGCTAGATTCAAGCTGTCTAACCGTCTCCAGTCATTTGGTAAGCTGCTGCTGCCCCAGGTGTTAATTTAGCCCTCTAAATGACAACGTGTCTCTGCCAGCAGTCAAAATGAATGGGACAATGGCCATTATTCCAAATTATCAGAATCTGGCTATCACTAAGACACTGTTGAAAGAAAGGCTGAGGGGGTATATTTTCCATGAACATGATCTTCTAGCTCAAGAGAGTTTCTCTGAACTTAATAGTGAGTCAGGACATGCACAGCGTCATCATGATATATTGCTGTCTATCTGGCACAAGAGGACTGATGGTGAAGTTTGTAAGAGTTTTTATGCTAAAATACATTCTCAACCCAGTTTATTGTTCATTGACTACTATTAGGATGACATTTATGGGTTTATCTCTCCCAAAAGCGTAAACATTGAGCCTCCTAGGCACCATCAACACATTGAGAGCGGTCCGCTCAGATCAGTCAGTCTCTTTCCAGCTCAACCTATCCAGCTTATTTTTAATTTAAGACCACGCTCAGCCATTTGTCAATTGAATGTGTATGGCTTCCAGTATCATCCACTTCCTGTTATCTTTAGCTGTACAAAACAAATCGTTATGCTGCTTGATATTGTACACTGGTATTTCTTACCATATTATTTGAATGTATTGTCTTAATTATGAACACACTCAATTGTAGCACAAATAGTTGTTTTTCTCGTTATTTCCCTATAGTGGCTAATGAGTTGGAAGTCTCGCACATTCACAGAAAACAGCTTACTTACACAAAAAATAAGGTGAATAGCGAGATATTGGGGCATATAGTACACAGTCTGAGCTAGAAACTGTGTCCCTATTCAGAGGCTGCATCCTTCGAAGACTGCATTCAAAGGCCGAATATGTCACGCACAGTGGTGTGACAAAGGCTGTCTTGGTTTATAGGCTCCTTCGAATGTAACCTACAAATTCATAATTTGTTTTTCCTGAGCCGTGAAGACTAGAACAAGAGGATCCTTTGCCACCTAGCTTAACCCAAGATTAATTTGAGGTAACCAAGATTCATTGGACATTTTTAAGAGAAAATGCCTATTATACTTTTTTACATGAATATCTGACGATACAAAAAAAAAAAATGTAAACACTTCAACGCTGTTCAAATTGACATATCTCACCAAGATGTGTTTTATTATATTCAATTTTGTCACAGTTGCTAGGCAACAAGAACAATCCTCTGTAGGCTAGACCGTACCATTTAACACTGCTCGGTTCAAACTTCATGGACTCTGAAGGTGTGTACTTTGCCGATCTGAATTGAGATGCGGGATAGCATCATCATGCATCCATTCAGAAAGACAAATTTACCAGTTTAAAATGTTTGTGTCTAAGATAGCATCATGTCAAAAAAAAAAAAAAGATGTGGATAGTGTAGATATGTTGGATGGGTTTATAATAAACAAGACTCTCAGTCAATACTATTGGCCTACTTAACTGCTTCTTATGGCACAGCTTAAAGTGTTCTTAATACTGTATGTTGAACCTTTTATTGCACTGAAAAAAAAATTCTTAAATCAAGATTCATTAACTAGATAGGTAAAAATGACATGAGATTTTTTTGCTTGTTTTCTGGAGAAAAAAACAACAAATCTAAATGAAGTGAGTTTTTGCCTAAAATTATCTGCCAATGGGGTAAGAAAAATAATCTTATTTCTGTTTGGGATAGAAACAAGAAACAAGATTTCAATCAGAAATAAGATAATTTTTCTCACTGTCAACATATTTCTCTGTGGGATTTTTTAAACATTTGGAAACCTTGCTGTACATCTGAAGAGCGAACAGTCTGATATGTTATTAGTTCGCCATCATCCTCCTAGACTTAACAAAGGCTTATGATCTTGGAGAACTACTTTCTAGGATTTTAATTGACTTTGAATATGTTTTTATCACTGCTGATTTTAATCTCCATATGGATGTAATTTCTGATCCATCGACTGTTAGCTTTACAGAGTTGCTAAACTCATTTGGACTTATGCAGCATGTAACTGGCCCCACACACAAACATGTCTGATCACAATTGTGTCTTTTTTGAAATTTCAGAATGTACCAAAACTGTGAGTGATAAGAGAACTGTCAATAAACGTTTTCTTGCTGCTGATTCTTCCGGCACCGTCAAGGAGCTTTTGTCATCACTTCCTCCTCTCACTTCCCCCTCTGTAGACACTTATGTTTACAATTTTAATCTCAGGCTCTCTTAATGTATTAACTTTGTTTCTCCTTTAAAAAACAAAGACTGTCTCTGGGACAATTACCCAATGGAGAAAGTAGTAAAATTAAGAAGAGACTCCAGGAGAGCAGAAAGGCAATGGAAATGCACAAAGCTTACAGTTCAACATCATATCTATAAGCCTCATCTCAAAATGTTAAATAATGCAATGAGGTCAGCAAGAAAGTTTATTTTTCAAGTGTAATTAGTTTCCTTATTCTCCATTATCGATAGGCTTAACCCTCAGCTCAAATATCTTTAGAAGTGCAAAGTGCAATGAGTTTGCAGATTTTTTTTTAAATAAAATAATTACTTCCATGAGACAAAACATTGCCAGGACTTGCCCTCCTTGTAAGGATTTCAACTTCCCGGCTAGTTCTTTGCAATATAATTGATCCCTCTTCTCAGCTGTCAGCCCAAGTACACTTACACAGGTCATATTACATATGCATTCCTCTAGCTGCTTTCTAGACCCATTACCCACTACGTTTGTTCACGTTCACACTTGTCATTTTTGGTTTGATTAAAACGAACCCTGGTGCGATTGCTTGATTAGGGCGGTTCATTTGAACATATGTGAACGCTGCCATCCGAACCCTGTTGCGAAACAAAAAGCGGACCACCGCTAAAAAGATGGGTCTCGGTCCACTTCCAAACAAACTCTGGTGCGGTTCGATTGATATATGAATGCACCACGGACCAAAGACATGTAAAACAGGACATAATGTCACACGATGCGATGCTACAAGTCAGCTGATTTGACGATGCAGAAAGAACAGTGTACCTGGTTCTTCTCATCAAACGACCTGTGTTGCCCATTAGTCGGTACAGACGACGATACTGCCGTCTCTTTGCAGCAGATCTTAGTTTCTGCATACAACGGAGGAAAACCTGGTGCTGTTTTGAATGTTTTGAACATTTTATGAGCTCTTCGTGAGTTCTCAGCGGGTAAAAATAACCCACATCATTGTTTTCCAGCACACATCATTGTTTTGAATGTTCAGTAAGCAAGCTCCGTCGCAAAAATAAAAGCTGACCAATCAGGTTGTGACCGTATCCCTATGCTTTTGGTTCGATAGCTTTAGGTTCATTGTTAAAAGTGCCAGTGTGAACGCTAAGTGGACCAGGACTATATGTTTTGTTTTTGTTTTTTGGTGCGGACCAAACGAACCGAACTACAAGTGTGAACACACCCTCAGTTTCTCAAAACATTCATGAACTGCTTATTACCAGACATCCATACCTTTTTAAACCATAATTGTTACACAGAAAAAAGTAATGCTGAAGCAAAAGTAATCTTGATTGTTCGTAACTACAGACCAATCTCTAACTTAACATTGCATGGTAAAATAATAATAATAATAATAATACAAATATCAATGCCAATACACTTAATGAGACATTTCAGCCTGACTTCCAGGTAAACCACAGCACAGAAACAGCCTTGATTAGGATTTTAAACGATCTGCAAGTTATTCAGGATTTAGGAAACTTGGCAATCCATGTTCTTTTAGATCTGAGGTGCTGCTTTCGACTGAATTCAGACCTGTGTTGATCTATCAGGTCCTGTCTTATGGTTCAGATCATACTTAAGCAACAGGGAATATCATGTTACACTGGGATTTTCTTGTGGTGATCCTCAAGGCTTTCGGTCAACGAATCGTGCCTAGAGTTCGGACCGGGTAATTCTCACGTCATCCTGAGACCCCGGCCCGGATATATGCCCAAAGTTCCCACTACTCCCTTTCGGGACCAGGTGGTGAACCTGCAAGTGCTGCCTTCAGAGGAGGCAGACCCACCCCTGGCTTTCTTATGTCCCGTCCGCGCCCTTCGGGCCTACATTGACCGGACGCAAAGCTTCAGGACCTCAGAACAGCTCTTCGTCTGTTACGGAGGCCAGAAGAAGGGAAAGGCTGTCTCCAAGCAGAGGTTAGCCCACTGGATAGTGGATGCTATCGTCTTGGCTTACCAGTCCCAAGACGTGCCTTGCCCGTTTGGGTTGCGAGTATACTCCACAAGGAGTGTTGCCTCCTCCTGGGCGCTGGCTCAAGGCGCCTCGCTGACAAATATATGTAGAGCTGTGGGCTGGGCGACACCTAACACGTTCGCTAGATTCTATAGCCTCCGTGTAGAGCCGGTATCTTCCCGTGTACTCGCCCCCAGTGGCCAGTAGCGCGAAGTGCCCGTTCTAGTGTCGGCTTGCAACGCCACTCCCGCCCTAGGGGCCGGATACGTGCGTCTATACTCTCCAGTTGTGTTCCCCAGAAAAGGCTAACCCTGTGAGCTCCTCCGCTACCCTCGGGCCCAGGCGTAGCGGCCGTCTGACGCCAGGCCTGCACCCGTATGCTTGTGGAACGTGTGTGTAGGCTGGGTATCCATATGTAGTGGTCCCCTAACGGCAACCCCATATGTGTATTATCCACGGTACCAGCTACCCTAATTGGCTAGCCCCGTGTCTTTCCCTCGACAGAGCTCCCTCTGTCGTTCCTGGAGGTGCTCTTCCCCCCCTGGAACCAGGTAGGAACCACCCCAGGGACTGCCATATGTTGCACTACCCTGCTAGGTTAGTCCTTATGTGTATTCGCCACCTCTCCTTCCATTGAAGGTCGTGGCTCCGCAGCGCGCCATCTCCCGAGACGGGCATGCCTTCCCAGCGTTATCCAATAGTCACGCTGAGTGGGTCTTGAGTGCTGAGTGGGTCCAGTTCCGACGTACGTCGAACGTGACCGACTGAAAGGGAACGTCTCGGTTACGTATGTAACCCTCGTTCCCTGAAGGAGACGTGACGTCCCAGTCGCCAGGTGCTGTGCTTCCGCTGAAGGACCTGGCACTAGTTTGGCTCCTCAGCAGAAAACGAGTATGCGGTGTTTAACTTCCGTATTTATACCCGCGTTGCGGGCGGAGCATGGACCGCATGCCAATGTCAATTGGCTCGTTTAGAAACACTTGAAGCAGATTGGTCTCTGAAAGCAGATCCCAATTCGTCGGTCAGTTCCGACGTACGTCTCTGTTCCCTCCTTCAGGGAACGAGGGTTATATACGTAACTTAGACGTTTTCCACTCTGTAAAAGTTGTACCTGTACCTGCTTCCAGGTACTTTTTTTCGTACCACCTCCGGCGAGGTTCTGAGCGAGCTGAGGCGATACTTAAATGTGACGTGAAAACACTGCAGACTGCTGATTGGTCAGAGAGAATCGTCACAGGTACTATCTGTAATGGAAAACAGAGCGAAAAGCGAGCTGAGCCGAGTCGAGTTGAGCTGGTACTGGTAATGGAAAAGCGCCAAAATAGTGTTTTTTGCTGGGTTACCAAAGAGCTCTATTTAGAGGGTTAGTTCATTCAAAAATTAAAATTAAAAAATAAAAGCTTTATGATGACATTGACTGCTGCTTGTTTTTGAAGTCCATAAAAGTAAATCGTGTCCGTGATATAACATCCACACGGCTCCAGGGGGTTAATAAAGACCTTCTGAAGTGAATTGAGCCATTTGTGTAAGAAAATATCCATATTTAAAACTTTATAAAGTAAATTATCTAGCTTCTGGCTGATCGCCTTCCGTATTCAACTTATGGAAAAAGTGCGGTGCCTCTCAAAGTTTAAAATGCTTACGTTACATCTGACGACATTGCACACCAGTTACACTTATCAGACATTCGTAAGCATTTAGAACCTCAAGAAGCGCTACACTTTTTCCTGGGATCTGAACATTAAGAATTGAATTCAAAATCCTCGTATTAGTTTTTAAATGTCTTAATGTAACTGCCCCAATATACCTTTCTAATTTGTTGAATAAATTTTCTGCAACAAGATTGCTCCAAACATCATATATTAATTTGTTGGTTGTGTCAAAAACACAGCAAAAAATTGGTGAGACAGTCTTTAGTCAGGGTTTGGGTGGAAGAGTTTGAAATAATTGGGGAGGGATATTTTGGATGCGTACTCAGCAGTGAATATAAGACACCAGGATCGAGGACGCAGGCTGGTGTTATTGTACACCTGGTGTGTTTGGATTCTCCACTTTAGTAAGGGTGGAAAGACAATATTAACCAGGGGGTTGCTGCTAGTGTAAAAATCACAAACCTTGGCTCTCTGACTCTTCCATTAAGATAGGGGAGTTACTGAACTCATTTATATTCACTTTGTTGTATTTAGTTTTATTAAATTAGTTCTATTATGTGTGATTTTATTTTTGGCTGTCTGGGTGGAGGAGTTTGAGAGAATTTGGGAGTTATATTTTGGATGCGCACTCAGACGTGAGCGTAACTATAGACACAGACTGGTGTAATTATTCACCTGTATGCCTATAGGTGTTCCACTCCAGTAGGGGTGGAAAGACAGTAATGTCTCGTTTCCACCAAGTGTTACAGTACAGTACAGTACAGTACGATTTGGGATGGTAAACTCTTATCCGGCTTGCGTTTCCACAGCCAACAGCACCCTTACTTGATAGGCATGGTGTAGTAATCAACGTTATTCTCGCCCAAAGAAGAAAGCAACAACCGAGGACATACAGCAAATCTTGTTCTTGCTTCTCGGCATGTGGCTGTGTGCAAGGGAAAACACATCTGCAAAAGCACACACAAGTGACAATTCCTTGTTAACCAATCAACATTTTGCAGTGAGTCTAGTTCCACCATTTAGGTAACAGACGACTGTGCTAGGTACCCCAACAGAAAGGTCCAAAAAAAGTGGTACACTGTTAAAAATTACCTGTAAATTTTACAGTAAAATACTGGCAGCAGGGTTGCCAGCCAATTACTGTAATTTTTACAGTAGCGGTTCTGTAATTTAATTTACAGATCTTTACTGTATTCTTTGATTTCAGCAAATACAGTAAAATTCTGTAAATTAAACTACAGAACCACTACTGTAAAAATTACAGTAATTGGCTGGCAACCCTGCTGCCAGTATTTTACTGTAAAATTTACAGGTAGTTTGTTTTTTAACAAAAGTAATTTTCTTTACAATTTACTAATTGAATGTGTGTATTTGCTATAGAGACTGCATGTAAAATGCAGTATATCCCATATATATATTCCTGATTGCTGAACATTAATGACTGGCAACTGAATTTTAAATTTTAACTATTTATTAACTGCATAAGCATTACACCTTTTTTACTGCATAAAGTGTTGTATAGTAAGACAGTTGGTTTGTAAACACTGTTTTAAAAAGGTGCTATATAAATAAATCTTTACTTACTTTGAACATAGATGTTGACAGAGGATGAATTGGTTTTGAGAACCATAAAATGTAGTGGCAATTCAGATGGTTGTGGCAATATGGCTGAGTGGTATGATGCTTTTGACATGAGAGGACCCAGGTTCAAAACTCACATGCATATGCAAGCAAACTGCTACCTCATATCAGTGAGTGTATTGAAATGGGGGTTTGATCAATGTTGCATGTTGCTCTAGAGAACAGTGGTGCACTAGGTGAATATACACTAAAGATGGACCTTTCTAAAGTATATACACTAAAGGTGGTCTATGCAAAAATCTATTGTTTATATGAAATATAATTTTTTTGTAAAATTATTAATGTATTTATTGTCACTTCTGATTTATATAATGCATCCTAGCTGAATGAAAATATGCTATAAACCCATGGTTCTCAACTGGTTTTGCCATGCATGGGACCAATTTTTCCCATCAAGCCGCAAAACACTTTTTCTATGCATATATTCGTAAAAACAAAGCAAATTTAATTCTGCACAGGATGAATAAACAGACCTATAAGTTAGGGTTATTAATTATCAGTCCCAAACTAGTTTTTGTTTGCCACCACAGTCATTTCACAAGTTTGCCTGCCCATTCAGTCTGAATGGTTAATGGTAAAACAAACTTGGCTTGCTGTCCTTAAAGGTTTTCTGTCAAAAGATTTCACACGTCTTCCAAAATAAAAGTTTTGCATCAGAAAAACCATTTAGAATTACGTGTTGTTGTTGTTGTTGCTTCTTTGACCGCACACTCCGCGACCCACCAAGTTGAGAAACACTGCTATATACTGTAGGCTACCTTATGTCACCACTATTAGGGTCTGACTATATGGGAGCATAAAGTTTTATGTCATGAATTTAGATAGATATTTTGAGCAAGTACACCTGCTAAAGAAGACGTAATGCTGTAGTAGATCAAACAAAAACTAGACTACATACAGTACTGTGCAAAAGTCTTAGGCTCGCTAGTATTTTTACACACAAAAAGTGGGTTTAAGACAGTTATTTATATATTTAAGCTCTAGTGTGTCAGTAGGAAATATCAGTTTACATTTATAAATTAATTGCTATTAATTGTAATAATCCAGTGAGATTTCTGTATGCATAAAAAGTTTGACAATAGTCTATTATGCTCCACATGGAGATCTGATCTCATCTTCATTGAGTCTGTCAGTGATTACATGAAGAAACATAAAAAACTGAGATGTGCTAAATCCAGAAGAACTGTGGCAACGTCTCCAAGACACTTGAAGAAACCTTCCTGCACAATTACATGAAAAAAGATGTGCAGGTGATAAAAGCCATTTTAAACACAAAGGGTGGTCACCCCAAATATCGATTTGATTTAGTTAATAGAAGTTTATTCATAAATAAAAGCTATTTATTTAATATTTTTGACAGCATTCTCACTTTAAAGCATTCTGACAAGTGCCTAAACTTTTCACAGTACTGTAATTTTGCAGGAAGGTTTCCTCAAATGTCTGGGAGACGTTGTCTTAGTTTTTCTGGATTTAGTCTGTCTCAGTTTTTCTGACTCGATGATGGTGAGATCAGATCATACCGGTTGCTATCAGACTTCTTGTGCAAAAAAATTACAAAATAATCTCACTGTATTATTACAATTAATTGCTAAATTAATGTTTGGAAATGTAAACTGATATTTCCTACTGACACACTACAGTAAAATATATAAATAACTGGCTTAAAAATATTTTTTGTGTGAAAATACCAACGTGCCTAAGACTTTTGCACAGTACTGTACATGGATTGGATTTACAATAAAATTGGCCAATTTAACTACTATATGTAGCATACTGATTCTATATCAAATCATTTTAAACATGGTTACATAAAGCTTGTTCTCTGTGCCATGAGTCAAGAGTACTGCTACAAGTTTTAATTTTCTATTGCTAACGAAGAAGGGAACATGACCTCCATAACTATTCTTCTTGCAATGACTTCGCTTGTGTAGGCTTACTCAATCAATGATATAGCCTAACTACTGTTGCTGTGATTAGCTCATATCTCTGCAAGCTCCACTACGTTTGTTCAACTTTACAAAGTCTTTGTACGAGTCGGAGTTGAGATATTCTAGCCAAGCCTTAGGCATCCTTCCCCAATAGACTTTAAAGAGTGTTAGCTGGTGACAAGACATTTATTAAAACTTTCACAGAGACTGCCAGAGAACTACACCTCAACATTCTGACAGATAAATTGTGGCAGCAAAATGACTCTTGAGGTCTTGTTCAGCACTTTCTTTACATTTTAAACACTCTCGCCTTCTTTCCTGTTTCAGACTCACTTTTTATCTCTCATATTCTATCATTATGTATAGTAGAGGAGGATTCTGGTAGACAAACTAGTATCAATCATATTCCCTTTTTAAACACAAATGTAAAATGAGTGGAATACACTTTCATTCCGGAAAGATATACTTGATAAAAAATAAAATAAAAATTAGAGGAAGTGCAAAGCTTTTGTGCCTTGTTTCGCTAATACGAATAGTACAGAAATCGGCGAGCATTGTATCATGGATCTGCCAGTAGCTATTCTTCATCATTCCAGTCTGCAGCCGATTTATGTACCACCTCCCAAGGGACAAACTGTTTACTCTAGCAAGACAAAATCAGTTCAACTGTTTGAGTCACTCCCACTTCAGCGAGCGACTGTTCACTTTCTGTCTCTTTGTTTTAAAGGTCTGGCACCATGAGAATTATTACTGCTCGAGCATGACTCGACACACTGTGAGACTCTGAGGGCATCAAATCTGGAAAACAAACAAAAGAACATTGCATTATATTGCATGCTGCCATATTCGAATACGCCAGGAGTTGAAAACTGATGGCTTGTGAGCATCACAACCCAAAACTGAATGCTGCTGAGGAACCTTCTGAGAAGGTTAAAAATTAGTTATGAATTCTTCAGTTGGAGAATTGAAGCTGCTTTATTAAGTCTCAATTTTCATTTACGGTATTTTTAATTAAATACGCACAATGACTGAATACGTACACCACAGCATCAACTGTTCATGCTAATGATATTTTCTCTAAATATATTTTGTTTTTAGTCAAGACAATCACCTTTATTTATATAGTGCTTCATACAATACATATTGTTTCAAAGCAGCTTTACAGTGATAAACAGGAAAACAATGGCCAATGATGCAAACAGGATTCAACGCTGCTGTAAAGCAGCTATAAAAAGACAATAGTGTCATTACTCAGCTAAAGTTCTACCCAGTTTGCTCTGATTTTATTTCACAGAACTCTACACACAACTCTGTGCTGTAGCACATTTTGTTAACTTGTCTCAAATCTAAAAGGTAATGTGGAAAACATGTCAACTTTGCAAACACATTCAACCAAAATGGTACATTACTTGCTGAATTGTGTAAAATGTAACTGGTAAGAGAAGGGAAAAGAGGAAGATGAAGACAAATATGTGCAATAAGACCTGTAAGGTCAGTTTTTTTTTTTTTTTTCAGGTCAGTTTATTATGCTCACCAAGGCATAATTTATTTGATCAAAAATACATATATTCCTGTGATGGCAAAGCTGAATTTTCAGTAGACTTTTCATTCTTCAGTGTCACATGATCGATCCTTCAGAAATCGTTCTAACTACTAGAAACAGACTCAGTTATCAGGAAGATGAAATGTGGCCACATCCAAATGGTAGGATAACAATCCTAAAAATCCTGAATATTGAATATTTCATTTCCAGTAACTATATATTTACCCAGCAAGCAATAGCAGTCATTTCACTGTCTCGGTTAACTATATGTCATAACTTGACCCTTAATCACAAACATACTGGAGACGTCAGGTCTGATTCAAATACCCCAGCGCGTTTCTTCATTCTGCTTCCCTTTTTACACACCCTTATGCTTCCACATATATTTACGCAAGTCACGCAGGATCTACTTTCTTTTAAATTCACCCCCGAGCATAGGAACATTAACTACTAAATAAACAGTGTTGGTCTACACTTAAAATAAACGAAATAACAATTCCTTTGGAATATCACATTTCCCAAATTACTACACTATAGACCCGATATAGTCCAGCTATGAGTAATCCACTTCTAGCCAAAACTTACCTTGAATTTGGTTACATGTTTTTGCCGAAATAACTTGCGAGATTTATGATATTCCATCACGTAAGCAAAGTCAACAGTGAATACAAGGTGTTTGGTTTCATTTCTTTGATGTTCATTATCTAGATGACTAGTTTATTCTTGGTTTAGACGTCTAATACATTTTGACTGACTGCCCAAATTTTGCCTTGTTTTAGCCTAGACGTCAGGGTTGTGTTTGGACGGCTATTAGATGTCTTTAAAACGCAAAAAAAAAAAAAATGCTTGCTGGGTATCTACACAAGGCTGTACTAATCCCAATCAAATAAAGCCATATAAAATTATAAAAATAAATAACAGAGTTAAGAAAGTCCTGCCATAAATCCCAGACTAGAAGAAGAGGAAGTAATTTATTTTACAGAAAGTTTAATTTTGTGGAAACAAATAATGTTTCATAAATGATACATCTGTGATATTGAGTGCATTTGTTTAATAAGAATTCTGCTGTACACAACAAGCATGACAGATGGCGTGAGGTTTCTCAATGTGTCTGTTGCTTCTCTTTGCCAATAACATCAAAGAGATATGTGCAAACATCACTTTTTGTGTGAAGAGGAATTCACTACAAATTGGAGGTTGGCAAAGAAGTGCAATTTGGAAAAGAGTCTAATTAACAACTTGTTATAGAAACTAGATGCATTATTAAAGTAAATACTCATAATGAATAAGAATTAATCATTGAATGACAGACATCAGGTTGGAATATGATGTGTAATATGTGATGCATAGCTTTTAATTTACATTTGGGGATCTGACATCACTTCAGAGTTTATCATAGCAGAGAATATTAAACTGACACACCCAGTTACCGCTAATGAGATCTCAACTAAGGTGACTCGTGAAAACAATCATTCAATTTTGCAATTAACACTTCCCTGATTACACGTGTGTGTGTGTGTGTGTGTGTGTGTGTGTGTGTGTGTGTGTGTGTGTGTGTGTGTGTGTGTGTGTGTGTGTGTGTGTGTGTGTGTGTGTGTGTGTGTGTGTGTGTGTGTGGGCATAACTTGTTTACTGTAATTTGATTAAAAAGTAGCATAGATTTATGGAAACTTAATAGAATGAGGCACACTAGGAGAGTATCATGGGTGACTTTAAAGTTCTCAATGCAATTAAAATATATACAATGACATGATATTCTAATTAGCCGAGATGGTTATTGAACCAAGTCACCAAAATTGAGTTATGTGACACACATCAGGCCAAGGCCATTAGAATTTGTGTGCAACAACCTTTTTTAATTTTGACTTTGTGTTCGAAAGTCCTTATCCTCGTTATTTTTTCTCACCATTATGTGGCGACACTTGATAACTGAAAATATTAGTCAATGAGAAGCATATACTTTAATTGTTGTTTTATTTGCTTAATATTTTCTATAGTTCTTTATTTATATTCATTACAAAAAAAGTCTTTGACTAAATGGCATAATGGTATATTCTACTGTACATTTGAATCCTGCTCTGTATGAAAACAACTGTCCCATCCTGATTTTTAGTTAAGTGATGTTTGAGATGCCCCCAGATTTCATTGACTAGTTTCCAATATGTTTTAGTTTCAGAATAGTAACATTTTCTTACCATGGATGACTAAATGCTTGATTGGGCTAAAAGTTAACCAAGCAAATCATATGCTTTCATACTCAGAGAAAACGTCCAGTGAGAGTCAATAGTAATGTTGATTTTTATGGAGTAAGATTATCAAGTAAATTAAACGGATAACTTTGAAGTTTTTGTTCTGATACAGTTCAAAATATATTGAAGCTTATTGAAGGACACGGATGTGTATCCATATTTTTAAGTGTAAACTAATGACATTACAGTCAAAAAAACAAAAAATCTAGTGGCAATTCAGATGGCTTTGGCAATATGGCTGAGTGGTTTGATTCTTGCTTATGACATGAGAGGACCCAGGTTCAAAACTCACATGCATAAATGCTACCTCATATCAGTGGGTGTATATTGAAATGGGGGCATGCTCAATGCTGCATGTTGCTCTACAGTGGTGCACTAGTTGAATATACACTGCTGAAAAAGTGTTGAGCCTATTCAGAAACCGATTTGATGCTCACAGTTTAATGCTTTTAATATTAAACCTAATATTTTGTGCAAACTGATTTTTTTGATTCTTTGATGAATAGAAAGTTAAAAGAGAGCAGCATTCATTTGAAATAGAAATATTTTGTAACAAAACAAGCCAATAATATCTTTACTGTCACTGTGTTTATATACATAACATTATGACCACTGCAGGTGAAGTGAATAACACTGGTTATCTCTTCATCACGGCACCTGTTAGTGGGTGGGATATATTAGGCAGCAAGTGACGTTTTGTCCAAGCCTAAGGAGTCAGCACATCTCCAAAATTACAGCTCTTGTGGGGTCTTCCCAGTCTGCAGTGGTCAGTATCTATCAAAAGTAGTACAAGGAAGGGACAGTGGTGAACCAGCAACAGGGTCATGGATGGCCAAGGCTTATTGATGCACGTTGGGAGTGAAGGATGGCCTGATCAGCGACTATTCCTCAAATCGCTCAGTATGTTTATGCTGATTCTGATAGAAAAGTGTTAGAATACACAGTGTATTGCATTTTCTTGCGTATAGGGCTGCATAGCCGTAGACCAGTCAGGGTGCCCATGCTGACCCTGGTCCACCCCCAAAAGCTCCAACAGTGTGCACGTGAGCATCAGAACTGGACCATGGAGCAATGGAACTGTAACGCACGATCCACTGAGAGGCAAGTTGTGAGAACCCAAGTGCAGATACTTTATTTACAAAATCAAAATCAAAATCCAAAACAGAAAACAAAAGACTTGGCTTGACAAAGAACAGACTGGGCTTTAAAACAAAGTTGACTAAACAAACACTCACCACCAGCGGGTTACAACATTCAATAACAGACCAAGACACATGGCAAACATGAGGGCTTAAATACACAGACTGAGGACAAGACACACCCGTGAACAATCAACCAATGAACCAATGACAACAGAACACAACAGAACACAAGACCAGGGAGCACATGGCAGGATCACATGACAAACCAGGAAGTGCATGACAACACATGACTGTGAACATGAACTAAAACATGAAACATGAACCTACACCTAACCACTCTGTGACAGATCCCCCCCTCTATGGGCGGCCCCAGATGCCCAAACATAATCAATATTCAACCCAAAGTCTTGGGGCGGACTTGGGGAGGGATGGTGGGCCAGGCCCGTGCCAAGGCACCGGACATGGGCCCTGGCGTGGCTGGGACGGGCCTGGGAGCGTGGGCGGACCTGGACCCTGAGGCTTGGGCGGACATGGATCCTGAGGCGTGGGCGGACCTGGACCCTGATGCGTGGACGGCCATGGCGGATCAGGAGCCGTGGGCGGCTATGGCGGATCTGGCAGTTCAAGGGGCCATGGCGGTAACGGTAGTTCAGGGGGCCATGGCGGTAACGGTAGTTCAGGGGCCATGGCGGTAACGGTAGTTCAGGGGGCCATGGCGGTAACGGTAGTTCAGGGGGCCATGGCGGTAACGGTAGTTCAGGGGGCCATGGCGGTAACGGTAGTTCAACGTAGCTCAACGTACCCCTTGCCCCCCCAAAAAAATGTTCTTGGGCAGGACGAAGGGGTCTTGGGCTGGAGACTGGACGTGGGCTGGAGCCGGAGCCTGGATGGCCTCGTGGGCTGGAGCCAGGGCCTGGACATGGGCTGGAGCCGGGGCCTGGGCGTGGGCTGGAGCCTGGATGGCCTCATGGGCTGGAGCCGGAGCCTGGATGTGGGCTGGAGCCGGAGCCTGGACGTGGGCTGGAGCCGGAGCAGCCTCGTGGGCTGGTGTGAGACTGTGGGGCTCCTCGTCCACCATTCCCACAGTAAGCGAGGACCCACTCAGCAACAGAGCAAGGTATATATAGGCCTGCAGGGTGCATGGGCCATTGCTCTCTGGCATCAGGTGACCCAAAACGTCATTGAGGCCATTAAGAAACATGCCCTTAAGGGCAACATCATTAAATTCTACCTGGCAGCAAAATTCCACAAATTCTGCCACGTAGTCCTCAATAGCCCGATTCCTCTGGCGAATGCGAAGGATGGCTGAGGGTCTGTTATTCTGTAACGTACGATCCACTGAGAGGCAAGTTGTGAGAACCCAAGTGCAGCTACTTTATTTACAAAATAAAAAAAAAATCCAAAACAGAAAACAAAAGACTTGGCTTGACAAAGAACAGACTGGGCTTTAAAACAAACTTGACTAAACAAACACTCACCACCAGCGGGTTACAACATTCAATAACAGACCAACACACATGGCAAACATGAGGGCTTAAATACACAGACTGAGGACAAGACACACCTGTGAACAACAATCAACCAATGAACCAATGACAACATGACACAACATGACACAACAGAACACAAAGACCAGGGAGCACATGGCAGGATCACATGACAAACCAGGAAGTGCATGACAACACATGACTGAGAACATGATGAACTAAAACATGAAACATGAACCTACACCTAACCACCCTGTGACAGGAACAGGGTGGCCTGGTCTGATGAATTATGTTTTCTTTTACATAACGTGTATTGCTGGATGCATGTGTGTTGCTTACCTGCGGAACACATGGCACCAGGATATACTATGGGAAGAAGGCAAGCCGGCAGAGGCAATGTGATTCTTTGGGCAATGTTCTGCTAGAAAACCTTGGGTCCTGCCATCCCTGTAGATGTTAATTTGACATGTGCCACCTACCTAAGCATTGTTGCAGACCATGTACACCCTTTCATGGAAACAGTATTCCCTGGTGGCTGTGGCCTCTTTCAGCAGGATAATGCGCCTGCCACAATGCAAAAATGGTTCAGGAATGGTTTGAGGAGCACAACAATGAGTTTGAGGTGATGACTGGGCCTCCAAATTCCCCAGATCTCAATCCAATTGGGCATCTGTGGGATGTGCTGGAAAAAAAAGTCAGTTCCATGGATTTACCACCTTGCAACTTACAGGACTTAAAGGATATGCTGTTAACATCTTGGTGCCAGATACCACAGCACACCTTTAGGGGTCTAGTGGAGTCCAGGCCTCAACGGGTCAGGGCTGTTTTGGCAGCAAAAGGAGGAGCAACACAATATTAGAATATAATGTTATGTCTGATCGGTATATATAAGCAAATACAGTAAGCAACGCTGGACAGAGTACTTTAGTATCTGTGTGTGTGTTTGGATAAGGGATGGTGACTTTATATGGCACAGAAGTGCTTGATTTCCCTGAGGAAATTAATTTGCTCAGCTGTAAGTAGACGGAGGGAGATGAATGCAGCCCACTGTCTCTGATGTAAATACTGAAGGTACACAAATACATCACACTTCTCATATAAGATATGCCTAAGTGTATGGGCAATCTTCTTTTTCAATGTGGAATCATAATGCAATAGACAGACTAACAGTGGTAGAGCTTCAAGAATGAATCTAAAAACCCAGAAATTAGTTTGTATTTTTCCACTTTTATCATCCCAAAATAAATAGTTTATTATTATTATTATTTGTATTATTTATTATTATTTATTTTTTTATCATAGGTTTTGGTTAGATTGTCTCACATTTTATTCTACATAGAATACCCAACTTGTGATTTTTTTTAAACTTAGTGCGTTTTTACACCTGTAGATCATTTGTTTTGTTTCAAAACAGGGACTTTATGTATTACAATGTTGCATTTTCTTCTTGGTTCGGTTCGCTTTCACAAGACAACCTTTCTAAGTGTACCAAAAAGTTTTTATGCAAGTCATATGCGAGTACAACTGCCCTCTTATTGGTCAGAGTTTCCTCTTGTCAACCATCCATTGGTCAGAGTTTCCATTGGATGATTGACAAGTTTGCCCTATGAGCTTATTGTGGGTTTATTTGTATATGTCAAGACACACGCAAACACTATACGAATGTAGCCGTCATTCCCGTTGTTGAATTATATACTAAATTATATATTGCAGCAAATAAAAATGCGCTCTCTCTGGATCTCCCAGCGCAGTCTAGAGGTTAACTGTCAAGACACACGCAAACACTATACACATGTTATAATACAGTTAGAGCTGGAATCAAGGCTTCATCGGGACATCATTCTCGCATGGGGAAGCGCATTTACACAACATATTAAGATGAATGTTTTCAAGCTTTTGGTTTACAACTATGATAACTAATGTGCTCACTCACAGAATCAGACACTACTGCTATTTATATAGCACACTTCCCGTTATGAATTATAACACCATTTGGTTCGTTGATCCGTTGGGTCAGATTGCTTTCACACATCAAGTGAACCGCCTCAGAGTTTGTTTGCCATTGGCCAAGACCATCTCATTCAGGCACTCTCGGAGCAATTGTTTTGGTGCGGATCCGAGCGTGATTGAAATGTTCACACATAACTAAACTAGGGGTGTCCAATCCTGATCCTGGAGGGCCACTGTCCGGCAAAGTTTAGCTCCAACCCCAATGAAACACACCTGAACCAGCTTAATAGTCTTATTAGTGATACTAGAAACTTCTCAGCAGGTGTGATGAGGCAAGCTGGAGCTAAACTCTGCAGGACAGTGGCCCTCCAGGACCGAGTTTGGACACCCCTGGCCTAAACAAACCGAACCAATGGAGAAAACACACCAGGTTCTGAAACAAATGGTCAGTTGTGAAAGCACCCTTAAACGTGTCTTGAAAAAGGTTGCCAACATGTGGCTGAAAGGGACTACAGAGGTTGTCGGGACCATTAAACATCATAATGCCAAACAGGAAAACTCATCTTGTTTTTAGTCTTTTTTTACAACTCTGTTGTGGTTTACTCACTCTCTGTTAACTTATAGCCTATAGTTTATATACAGTATAATGTACAATATACAGTGGGGCAAAAAAAGCATGTAGTCAGCCACCACTTGTGCAAGTTCTCCCACTTAAAAAGATGAGAGAAGCCTGTAATTTCCATCATATGTACACTTCAACAATGAGATACAGAATGAGAAAAAAAATCCAGAAAATCACATTTTCTCATTTTTAAATAATTTATTTGCAAATTATGGTGGAAAAAAAGTATTTGGTCAATAACAAAAGTTAATCTCAATACTTTGTTATATACCCTTTGTTGGCAATGACAGA
This sequence comes from Gobiocypris rarus, assembly GCA_023029165.1. Classification (NCBI taxonomy): domain Eukaryota; kingdom Metazoa; phylum Chordata; class Actinopteri; order Cypriniformes; family Gobionidae; genus Gobiocypris; species Gobiocypris rarus. The sequence continues at coordinate 21,630,619 of CM040912.1, forward strand.
GATCAAAAGTCTCCACAAGGTTTTTTACACACTGTTGCTGGTAGTTTGGCCAATTCCTCCATGCAAATCTCCTCTAGAGCAGTGATGTTTTGGGGCTGTCGCTGGGCAACACGGATTTTCAACTCCCTCCAAATATTTTATATGGGGTTGAGATCTGGAGATTGGCTAGGCCACTCCAGAACCTTGAAATGCTTCTTGCGAAGCCACTCCTTCGTTGCCCGGGCTGTGTGTTTGGGATCATTGTCATGCTGAAATATCCAGCCACGTTTCATCTTCAATGCCCTTGCTGATAGAAGGAGGTTTTACCCCAAATCTCACGATACATGGCCCCATTCATTCTTTCCTTTACACGGATCAGTCGTCCTGGTCCCTTTGCAGAAAAACAGCCCCAAAGCATGATGTTTCCACCCCCATGCTTCACAGTAGGTATGGTGTTCTTTGGATGCAACTCAGCATTCTTTCTTCTCCAAACACGACAAGTTTACTTTTTTACCAAAAAGTTCTATTTTGGTTTCATCTGACCATATAACATTCTCCCAATCCTCTTCTGGATCATCCAAATGCTCTCTAGCAAAGTTCAGATGGGCCCGGACATGTACTGGCTTAAGAAGGGTGACACATGTCTGGCACTACAGGATTTGAGTCCCTGGCGGCGTAGTGTGTTACGCCTCTGTTACTTTGGTCCCAGCTCTTTGCAGGTCATTCACTAGGTCCCCCCATGTGGTTCTGGGATTTTTTCTCACCGTTCTTGTGATCATTTTGACCCCACGGGGTGAGATCTTGCGTGGAGCCCCAGATCAAGGGAGATTATCAGTGGTCTTGTATGTCTTCCATTTTCTAATAATTGCTCCCACAGTTGGTTTCTTTACAAGCTGCTTACCTGTTGCAGATTCAGTCTTCCCAGCCTGATGCAGGTCTACAATTTTGTTTCTGGTGTCCTTTGACATCTCTTTGGTCTTGGCCATAGTGGAGTTTGGAGTCTGACTGCTTGAGGTTGTGGACAGGTGTCTTTTATACTGATAACGAGTTCAAACAGGTGCCATTAATACAGGTAACAAGTGGAGGACAGAGGAGCCTCTTAAAGAAGAAGTTACAGGTCTGTGAGAGCCAGAAATCTTGCTTTTTTGTAGGTGACATAATACTTATTTTCCACCATAATTTGCAAATAAAATCTTTAAAAATCATGTGTTTTTCTGGATTTTTTTCCTCATTCTGTCTCTCATAGTTGAAGTGTACATATGATGAAAATTGCAGACCTCTCTCATCTTTTTAAGTGCACAACTTGCACAATTAGTGGCTGACTAAATACTTTTTTTGCCCCACTGTATAAGTTACAGCAATAACACACAAGCATTTAGCTATTAATATTACATTACTGTCATGGACTTGGACTCTTATTTTGGTATCCTGTTGTGTTTTGTTTAGTTCCTTTTTCTCTGCGCTGCTCTGCTCAGATTTGGATATTGATTATTTCATTGTTTGTTTATGTGGTTACATATAATTATCATAATTTTGTTTGTCTTGTATTTAAACTCTGTTTTGTTCAGTCCCTTGTCTTAAAGTGCAGTGTTACTCCTGTTTTCACCATTAAGGTCTATTTAGAGAATTCCTATCCATGCGTGTTGCTTGTGCAGAAATGTTAGAATTACATTTAAAGGTAACCTATAATAATTTATGGGACCCTACAGGTCCATGTTAAAACTCTCAAACTTTGGACCTTCTTGAAATGTTAAAGGTATAATTCATTAAAAAAATAAACACAAAGATGTTTTGAAGAATGTATTAAAAAAAATTCACCATACAATGAGAGTCAGTTAAAGATGAAACTTTAGACTTCATTGACTTTCAATAAGTGGACAGAGAACAAGAAGAGAGAAAGTCTTATAGATTCGACATGAAGGTATGTAAATGTTGACAGAATTTACATTTTTGGCAGAACTACCCCTTAAGTACCATCTATTAGATATCCACAGACTTTTAGGATGCATTACATTCTATTGTTTTTTAGAGCCTTATCCTTTAGTCTGTTGTTGGAAGGCATCGCAAGGGGTTACCACCAACATTCCGTCTCCCTAAGGAAGTTCTGACCATTTGCATCTTCTTTCACCATTGAGAAACCTGGCCGAACTGTAAGTCGATAGCATCCACAACGGATCTCAATAGAAATGTTTTGTTCTGGCAAACACTCATCCTCAAGGGATCAAATCTCCCTGCCCTGCTCCAGAAGCTCAAAGCCCTGCTGAGAGGCTCTGGCATTTGCCACCACTATCCCTCTGTAACAAAATAAAAGGCCAAGATGCAAACACTTCCATTTTTACTGCTTTCAAATGCATAGAGCAAAGCTTTTGTGCTACAAGGAGGGCTTACACATGTCTCCTCAAAAGCTCCCTCAAGATGCCAAGCTTCACACGATTCCAATAAGAACCCTTACAGCTCAGTCCAGTACATTCCCTCTCTTCTGTTTGATGTCTAATATTCAGGCAGTCATTAAAGCTTTTATTCGTCTCTTAGCAAAATGCTTTAGGTAATGGCTAAATCGAATGAATCACTCAAAGGTTTAATAGGGATAAGAGATTGAAGATGTTTTTCAGCATGTGCACTCAAGCTGACGAATAATCCCAAACTGAGCTTTTCACTCTCAATTTCATTCTCTTAAGGAAATACTGTTGTTTGAGCTGGTGACCATTGGCTCATTTGTGACCTTTGTCCCTCACCCCCCTTTTTTGTCTTCACATTCAAGATTAGTTTGGCATCTCTCATCCGAAAGATCCATATCCCCACTGATCCAACCCACTGTGAGTTGAGGTAGACAATAGGGGGGTGCAGAATAAGGTAAACATGGTCTTATTTTCTCTTCACTGCACTCATGACAACCACAGCACGTAGCTGCCTGACTCTGAGAGTCCAATGAGACCACCAACCAGCAAGGCTACAACATTTGCATCATGTTCCTGAATCGAAAAAAGAGACAATTTTTGTCTCTGAAATTTTTCAGTGTGAAATTCTAATGTTGTTTTAAATGAAATACCATGCACTGGATTCGTTTAATATGACAAGTGTGTGTGTGTGTGTGTGTGTGTGTGTGTGTGTGTGTGTGTGTGTGTGTGTGTGTGTGTGTGTGTGTGTGTGTGTGTGTGTGTGTGTGTGTGTGTGTGTGTGTGTGTGTGAGTGTGTGTGTGTGTGTGTGTGTGTGTGTGTGTGTGTGTGTGTGTGTGTGTGTGTGTGTGTGTGTGTGTGTGTGTTTGTGTGTGTGTGTGTGTGTGCAGAGGTGTCAAAAGTACTCGCAATCATTACTCAAGTAGAAGTATACTCAAGTAACTATTTAAAAATACTTCTGTAGAAGTTCAACTCAAGCTTTTACTAAGTAAAAGGGTAAAATTGCTGGTTTTAAAACTACTTAAAGTATAAAAGTAAAAGTAATGTAAGGAGAAAAAATGCCATTAAGGACAAAGGCTTAGGCTGCAGGGGCCTACAGTGCATTTCCCCACAGGGGCCTATAGTGCACCACCCCACCTCCTCAGAAAGCATTTTTCAAAAGGCCATAATTACTATAATGTTATATTCAAATGTTAATGTTGAAAAATTTGGGATGCACTAGGCTACCTGTTTCAGCCGCATATATATCCATTGAAAATAAATGCATTTTAGTACAATTCAAATATACCATATACTGCTGAGCATTACCATGTGTTTCATGAAGCGGAAGATATGACTGGTTGCCTATAAGTATTGTAATGGTGCAAAAAGTTAAACTTCAGAGGCATGTTATCAATGACCTTTTTTGGAATAGAAATATAGGCTACATGTGTGATCAGTGTTGCCAGATTGGGTCGACGATTTAGAGCCCTATATTTCTGAAAACATTTCAGAAAAAACTGGACAAGTGTAAATGCATCTGGTTGTTTAAACCACATATGTAAATTTCACTCCTGGCAAATTGTTAAAAAACAAATGCGTGAGATCATGTTATAGGCTTGTTGTAGCCAGATCCGACGGCGCTACTGCAACACGCGTCGCCGCAAATAAGTAGCCTACACTCAACACTCAAACGGCCATAGTGAAACTAGAAATAAATCTAAGATGCTCAAAAACACATGGGGTGTGTCTCAATCAGCTCCCTAGTTAAGTAGTCAGGGGCACTGATCCGGACATAAGTCAATGGGCTGATCTCTGATCAGTGCTCTGACTACTGAACTAGGGAGCTGATTGAGATTTTTTTTTTAGCTTGTGTAACTCACTGTCGACCGCTAACTGCTTGGTTGTTACTTTAAAAAATGTTTAACTTTAATTTTAAAAAACAAAACAAAAATATCCAACCATTTTTCTAAATTAACTTAATAAAGAAACAAAACGAAATATAACTACTTTGACATTAAAAACAAAGCTGAACTATTTTAATGGCTGCAGCAGTGAATAAGGAGGATTCAAAAAACTAAACACGGTCTTAAGGTCTGACTCGGGCCGGGCCAGGGCCTAGAACTGAAGCCCGCAGGGCTCAAAGCTCAACAAAATCCGCCCACTCTAAAAAAAAAACAAAACATTGGCCCCACTTTATATTAGGTGGCCTTAACTACTATGTACTTACATAAAAAAATAAGTACAATGTACTTACTGTGTTCATATTGTGTTGCAAAACACCTTTGCTGATATTGAGGTGGGATACAGGTAGGGTTAGGGACAGGTGTGGTGGTATGGGTAAGTTTAAGGGTAGTGTTAGGTGTAAGGGAAGTGTCAACTGTGTAATTACAAATGTAACTACAGAAATTAATTACAGATGTAATTACATGCAGGTATTTTTTAAATGTAAGTACAATGTAAAAACATGTATGTACACAATAAGTGCAATGTATCAAATTATTAATTAAAATGTTAGTACATAGTAGTTAAGGACACCTAATATAAAGTGGGTCCAAAACTTTAACTGGGAAAATAATGTGATATAATTGAATTAAGTGCAAAAAGTGCCTAATATAAAAGATCGGAAAAAGCACCGAAATTAACAGGCATTTCACACATGTTATTAACACACCAATGCCAAAAATGTGTCATTCATTGATACTGTACAATAATCCGCCAAAAAACAACGCGCTTACGTTTGCTCTGACAAAACAGTACATTCGCACAGTCAAAGCTGATGAACTGTTAATTCAGACCTCTTTCAGCAGCTGTTGAGTTGCTAGTTGCAGATGTCCTGAGTGTGTATATGATGATGGACAGGAGTCATGTTATATTTAAGTCTTCCAGTCACAGGTGTAATCCTCGTTTGAGAGTTGGTTCACTCTCCCACTCTTTACTGTTGATACAGCTAACTGTGTATATGTATACCACTTTAGCATAGCGATCTCTTGAATATACAGTCAGCTACGTTATCGTGTTAAAAACCTGGCTGTCATGATATGAATGAGCGCGTCTGCCTGCTGATCGCTGATTGGCTGAAAGTGCGTGCTCGTCCGTGGGAACCCGCCCAATCTGGCAACATCATGTGTGATTTGGGCTTTCTGTCATGTGCAGGCGCGATGGATCGCATAGTAACCAATAGGGAGTTGGAATGGTATGTGTTTACACTTCTCATCCAACCACAGTCAAATTCACACTATCCGGATGGCGCGATTTAACTGCATAGTTAAAAAAATATATAATAAACAAGCTGAAAAGAAATAGGAGTAACGAGGCTATTTTTAAAAAGTAATGAGCAGAAAGTAAAGATAATTGTGTGAAAATGTAAGGAGTAGAAGTAAAAAGTAGGCTGAAAAATAATTACTCCAGTACAGTATACTGTTGAGAATAAAATATTTGTTTGTGCATTATTGCTAACAACGCTTGTAGAAATTAATCATTAACAATAGTAAATTTAAGATAATGTTAGCTTATGAAATGATTTTGCTTTAAGACTGTATGTACTTTCTGTTGGACATAAGAGTCACCAGAGCAACAGCCAGAGGTTGTGGTAGGTATGAGAAAGTGTTTTGCTATGCATTTTGCTATGCTCTCAGAGTGCCTTTGTGTGTGTTAACAAAGAAGCAGTCTTGGGTCCAGGAATTGGAGGGGTGATGTTGCAAACGAAGCACAGCTGACCAGAAAATCATCTGACTCCCAAAGAAAGACAACTTTTTTTGTGTATTTTTATGTATTTTTTGTGTATTTTTATTGGGTCAGGGAAAGGCGAGTTTGTCGCAGACTGCCTGGACAAACCTTGCATAAGCATTGTGTAAATCAGGGACAGTTGTGACCCAGAGCTCTGAATGCTTCTTCATCTGACTTACTTAATCATTAAAAGAGTTAAACTATATTTTGTTCCTGCTCTCCTCATTCAACGAACACGCGGACTCGACGAATTGATGCCGAGTCCAACAATACTCAAAATTTCTACTTAAGTAAAGTAACTAAGTATTTGTACTTCGTTACTTGACACCTCTGTGTGTGTGTGTGTGTGTGTGTGTGTGTGTGTGTGTGTGTGTGTGTGTGTGTGTGTGTGTGTGTGTGTGTGTGTGTGTGTGTTTGGGGGGGTTACCCTATAAACTTGTTGCCATTTTTAAAGACACATCCTACAGAAAAATAACTTTGAATTCCAATTAGACTTACACGCAAAAGGTCATGCCATAAAATACTGTTTTTCCATGGGATAAGAGCTTACATATTTGACCGAATAACAGCTTATCAACACAGTCAAGCATGCAAAGCAATTAATTAATTTGGCTATCAAGGTGAAAGTATCTCATTAATGATGTATTCATTTTCCATTAGGTGGTACTGTGCATCTGCATATTGTACTTCTTTTATGCTTTTCTTTTCTTTCCCTTTTCCCAGCATGTCTCTTATGATGTCATCTTTGCATGTAAAACTGGTGGTGAAAAGATCAAAGTTTCAGCAATTAATGAAGACTGAGTCACTCTTGGTCCCTGTGGGAATAGACATCTCACAGATGAAAGAAAATGGTATAGATCTAAACTCGGGCTAAGAGACGTAATTGTGCATTTATATGTGTTTATAACTGGCCCCCGTTGCTAGCCTGTCGCTAGTCATCAATCAACCTGACTCTTCTGCGCAGCTGAGTAACACAGCTCCACTTGCTACTGTATAATATCTAAATTCTCCATTTCCCATTGGGAATAAAGCAGGTGTGCCTGCCTTTACCGGTGAAGAAGAACATGGCATTCTCTGAGTTATTGCCAAAAGTGATGAATGTGTGTTAGCCTGTAAGCCTCTCTAAATGGAAAGACACAATGACATAGGTGGACATTCCCTGTCCTCTCTTGATATCCGTCAACTCTTTATCTTTAAACTGTGCCAGAAATAGGAAAGCCTTTAAAAGCAAAACTTTAAAGGGGTGATGAATTGAGAAATCAACTCGTGCTACCGAGCAAAAACATGCAGAAGAGAATAAGATATTGCGCTGTGCCTTGTTGTGCAAGAACACAGTCCCTGCATAAGCTTCCTTCGGATTCTGATATTAGGAATGAGTGGTTGAATGAACTTTATTTTTAATGAAGTTCCAGGTCATGTGCGTAATGCATTGCACGTTTGTTCGCTTCATTTCACCGCAGAATCATTTGTAAACAAGACAAGTCGAGACTGGATTTACAGACATATTTAGATATAAACACAATGCTGTGCCTTTATTGTATCCAAAAGGAATGGTGCAACACACTTAAGTGAGTAAAATGTTTTTTATATGTTATAGCATTGCATTGTTAAAGATTGTTTTCAGTTCCAGTATAATATAACACTAGAAAAACAAAAAAACAAAAATCTGATACATTAAAAAATAAACCTAATTAAGGATAACTTACCAAGCTGTCACAGGCTGTAATATCCTTTCTATTTGAGGTGTTCTTGGTTCATTGTCCTGCAATTCAGGATCAGACTCTGGGTCGAACATGTATGAGCGAATCATTACTGTACCATTTTTCCACATTGGCCGTTTTCAAAACAATTCCCCACGTGTACTGAAGGGGAGTCAAAACTCATTACAATATGCAAAACTGTTATCCCATCATAGCAGTGGGCGTTTACTTCCAAGTCTTCAATGCGGAATGCCCATAAGAACCGATCGTCCAGGGGAGAGACTCAAAACCAAGGTAGAAAATAGCCTATTATTAGCCTAATAAATCGTTATGATGTGTCTGAATGTGAAAACCACATGAATGTAATAAGTTGACCTCAGACAACAGTATAAAATAATTTTTAAAAAGCCAGTTCATGACCTCTTTAAAATTAAGCTGTTACAAATAATATCAGTCATTTGGGACTTTATAATGATAAAAAAAAAGTTTTCAATTGCCAATGTCACTCTAGACCGTTGCTTTTCAAACCGTTGCTGTCCTGGCGATGTCCCAACACTGTACATAATAGATGTCTACCTCATCTAACACGCCAGACAAAAATATATGTATTTAATGTTATCCACATTATATTTAATCTTTAACATCAAATGCGAACTTTTGTAAAGATACGTTTGGTCAATAACTTTAAATGCATCATTATGCAAATTGAAAACACATGAGGAGGGTTCTCTGCATGAAAGACCAACGACTGACAGACCAACGTGCTACTACATCTTTCATTGAAACTGTTAGAAATTAAATTATATTGAATGTGGAGGATTTTAACTGTGACAAGATGATTGACAGGGCAGTTTAAATGGTGACAGGATGCACATAACTAAGCTACAGAGCTGTCCGTTAAAAGACACAGCTTTGACGAGGTAGTATGTCCAAAAGTGTGCCTTCTCTTCTGCTATACACTCAAAAGAATTGTTCTTTACAAACACATTATACTTTTAGGGCATTGTATAAGTTGGAAAATTGGGACACATCATTACACTGATCAGCCACAACATTAAAACCACTGACAAGTTAAGTGAATAACTTTGTTATAATGACATTTGGAAAGTTCTTTAAAAGATGATTCTGTATATAAACTGGGTCATTAATGTACAGGTCCTTCTAAAAAAATTAGCATATTGTGATAAAAGTTCATTATTTTCCATAATGTAAAGATAAAAATTAAACTTTCATATATTTTAGATTAATTGCACACCAACTGAAATATTTCAGGTCTTTTATTGTTTTAATACTGATGATTTTGGCATACAGCTCATTTGCAATGGTCTCTAACCTCCTCATAGCAATGGTGTTTCCTGATGGCCTCTTTCAGTAGCAAACATTTTCAGGAATCATTAGAGAAATATGACAAAGAGTTCAAAGTGTTACCTTGGCCTCCAAATTCCCTAAATCTTAATCTGATAAAGCAACTATGCGATGTGCTGGACCAACAAATCTAATCCATGGCAGCTCCTCCTCGCAATTGGCAGAACTTAATCCTTAAATGCATGAATGCTTCGCCAATCATTACATAAACAGGTCTTTAATAGCCTGTATCTATATCTAACACGGATGGATCTCTACCTGTCGCAATAAAATAAAACTCTCCTGATATTAGAGTAACAATTAAAGAAGAATAAAATAAAGAATATTTTGTTACATTTTGGAGCTTGGAAGGGTTCAGTTTGAGCAGATGTTTTATACCTCCATTACTGTCCCCATCAGAGCTTATTTCCCAGTACATTCGGCATCTGGCTCATATTTGTGATCTCAAACATAATGTATACTCAAAACTATCATTTTCAACTATTTAAATATTTTGATTGCTGACATCTTCTTCACCAGATCCACCATAAAGTAACAGTGACACTAATATTTGATTGCATTCAGCACTTGCTATGCAGTAAACCGCTGAGCCATTTCGAGGTGAGCTGATGATACTTTCTATTCTTTTGTTTTCTGCCTGCGGTAACTTTGAGTGAAACCACATCATCATTGTGTATCAGACGTTGTCACCTTGTGGAATAATGGTAAATTGCACTTATTCAGTCATCAAAGATTCAATTATTGTTGTGCAGAGAAAAAAATATATACTTTTACATATACTGTTTTCTTTTTTGTTTTACTTTTAAAAATACTGACCTTGGGTCATATATATAGGACTGGGCACGAACGTCAATACTTATTAACGAAAAACTTCGATACTATGAATATGGACAAATGATTTATCTTTCGGAGCCAAATTTCGGTTCCAAAAGCCAAGCGGCACTTTCTGTGTGAGCCTGTAGCATACTTGCATGCAGTGTTTCCCCTACAATGTATTCACAGCGGCGCAACAAAATCTTCACATGATCAGTAATATCACGTTCCCTTTCGAGAGGTTCCTCGTATTGCGTATGGGAAAAACTTTTCTCGAGAATATGAAGCAAAACTTTATTAATAAAGTGTAGCAATTGTGGCCGCAACAGACACAACTGAATCTTACAGATGATTCATTCAAACATGAGTCCACACAAAATTAACTCAACATTCCAGCGGACAAAGATTAACTACCCCTGTGGGAGCCAGCCTAGGAAGGAAGGGACAAAGCCTCTTTTCTGGAGGCCCCCATCTCTGCCATGGGTCTCTTTGGTATATCGGTGGTCAGATTCGCGGAACGCTTTACCGAAGCACAAAAAGCCTCTCAGGCCATGAGACACTTTTTACCAAAGCGCTCCCGCTCTTTAGGCCATCAAGATAGGGCTCTGCCCTCTCAGCTCCGTCATCTTCTCGGCCTCGCTCAACTTCCAGAACGCGCCAATGTCAACGAACCGCAGCAGACAGGCCGAACGCCGGGGACCTCGACCCAAGCTTGTGTTGAACCCCGAGCTTCTGAAGCCGTCCTAGCTACACAGAAAAAGAGAAGATGGCCAGGTCCCGCCTCGGCCGGACCCCCATCTCTCCCTGCCGGTCTCCCAGTTCCCTGCACCCAGGTGACTGCCGACTTCACCTTCGCAGCCAACGAGCCCGTTGTCAAACGCGCTCGCCTGCACACAAACGCCGTTATCACGGCGACCCAAATAAATCTCAAAAAGAGCTTTTTCTCTGTAGTAAATGTGCCCACTTCTCAGTATGCACTCCTACACTCATATACCCCTCTCACCTATAGATGTTCCGGCGCCCACTGCACAGTGCATGCCGCCACACACAAGCACTACCCCCCCTGTGTCACAAACACAATATGGCCGCTTTGCCGAGTTCCCTCTAGTAGGCAACCCTTATCCGCGCCAGCTCCAACCACTATCGTTTCGGGCTCAGGCCTGGCAGGCCATCCTCAGCATATCAGGTTGGGTTGTGAACGCAATAAAACGGGGTTACTCGCTACAGTTCGCTCGCAGGTCCCCGCGCTTTCGCGCTGTGGTCGAGACCTCGGTGAAAAGCAGCGTCAGTCACGTGCTTCGCACCGAGATTTCGAAACTGTTAGAGAAGGGAGCGGTGGAACCCGTTTGCCCATCTCAAAGCGAATCAGGCTTTTACAGCCGATACTTCCTAGTTCTGAAGAGGGATGGAGAGCTCAGGCCCATCCTAGGTCTAAGACATTTGAACAAAGCTCTGATGTCTCGCTCTTTCAAAATGCTGACGGTGAAACAGATCCTCGTGCACATTCGCCCTGAGGACAATAGATCTGAAACACGCATACTTTCACGTTCAGATAGCCCCCCACCACAGGCCATTCTTGAGATTCGCCTTTGAGGGGCGGGCTTATCAGTACACAGTCCTGCCATTCGGGTTGTCCCTGGCACCCCGCACATTTACGAAGTGCATGGACGCGGCATTAGCCCCGCTCAGGCTGAAAGGGATGCGTGTACTCATCTACCTCGACGACTGGCTTGTGATAGTCCAGTCCTGAGCACAACTTTTAACACACAGATCCTGGCTCCTCAACCACTTAGACTGTTTGGGTCTCAGGATCAATATCGCCAAAAGCTCGCTGTCACCCACCCAAAAAATATATTTTCTGGGCACAGTTATAGACTCGAAACTCATGAGAGCGCGGCTTGCGTCACAGCGCGTGCTGTCAGTTCAGAACACGGCGGCTTCATTCAAAGCCGGGACTCGCGTTCCCCTGAAACGTTTTTAGAGGATGCTCAGGCTTATGGCCTCGGCATCGTCAGTACTCAGGCTGGGGCTGTTACACATGCGCCCCCTCCAGCGTTGGCTATATGCCCGAGTTCCGCCTCATGCATGGAATTGGGGCCGACTTCCCATCGAAGTGAACCACGGCTGTATCAGAGCTCTGGCTCCTTGGAGGGAGACGGCGTGGTATCCGAGGGGTGTGCCAATGGGCGCGGTCACAAAGTTGAAAGTAGTCTCGACAGATGCCTCCACTTGATGGTGGGGCGCCCTACACGAGGGCAAGCCGATCTCTGGCCTGTGGACAGAACCAGAGAAGTGGCTGCACATAAACTGTCTAGAGATGAAAGCGGTCGCCCTATCGCTGAGAGCTTTCCTTCCACACATAAAGAACCACCACGTCTTGGTCCGTCCAGACAACATGTCAGTGGTAGAGTATATAAATCGTCAGGGCGGCCTGAGATCAGACTCGCTTCACCGCATGGCCCAGGGGAATGGTCTTTTCACCCACAGACGATTTAATTAATTTGGAACACCTTCGGCAGAGCAGAAGTAGATCTCTTCGCCTCAGAAGACAATACTCACTGCTCGATATTTTTCTCCAAACGCAGGGATGCCCTGGCCCATATTTGGCCCAGAATCCCTGTATATGCTTTCCCCCCGATCGCGATGCTGCCACAGGCCATCAAAAAGATCAGGGAGACAGCATCCACAGTGCTTTTAATAGCCCCGTTCTGGAGGAACTGCACATGGTTCTGATTCAACTGTCAGACACAGCCCCATGGCCCATTCTGATGAGGAAAGACCTCCTCACGCAGGCGAAGGGGAAGATCTGGCATCCCAGTCCCGAGCAATGGGCCCTCCACTTATGGCCCATCAACGGGTATCCGAAAACCTCTCTGACAGAGTTATGAACACTATTTCGGAAGCTAGAGACCCCGCAACCAGGCGGCTCTATTCTCTGAAGTGGTCGATGTTTTCAAATTGGTGTGCTGCGCGACACATCGACGCACACTCATGCGAAGTGGCAGAAGTGCTTGCTTTTTTCCAAGAGCTATTGGACGCGGGTCGTTCCCTCTCCACGCTCAAAGTTTACGTCGCTGCCATAGCAGCTAACCACGCTCAGATCGCGGGACATTCACTAGGGAAAAAGAAGCTCATAATACTTTTCCTTTAAGGGTCCAGGAGATTAAACCCACCTCGCCCTCCCTCGGTCCCTATTTGGGACCTCGCCGTGGTTTTAGAAGCCATGAAGGGTCCCCCCTTCGAGCCTCTTCAGACCACGAGCTTAAAGCTCTTATCACTCAAAACCACGTTTCTGCTGGCTTTGGCCTCGGTTAAGTCAGTCCTGTCTCGAGTTCGGGCCCAACAACTCCAAGGTTGTGCTCAAACTGAGACATGGTTATATACCCAAAGTGCTATCAACCCCTTTCAGAGCACAGGTTATTACATTGCTTCCATTACCCGCGTCTCAGGGAGAACAGGACGCGAACCTACACTGCCCTGTCAGAGCATTGGCATTGTATCTAGAGCGCTCCGCCCCCTTCAGGCAGTCGGACCAGCTCTTCGTTTGCTTCTAATAAATCTGCTGACTACTGAGCCATTAATGTCAATCAAACAACAAAAGGCAAAGAGAAAATTACTCGCAGCTCTTTTATGAATTATTTTAGTTTTATTCAATTAATACAGTGAAAACTATGCAGTGTTATTTTACATTTCATTACTTTATTAGACTATTATATATATTTTTTTATTCTTAAAAAGTTAAAAAGAAAATGCAATAAAAGTGTCTGCTGGCGCACCCCTATCCAAAAAGCACAACCAGTTTTATTAATAATGTTACCCTGAGTGAGAACTGTTACTAGAATTTGTTTTAATTACATTTGTTTAATGTATTTTTGTTGATGTTGAAATGGATTTTAAAGCATATGGTATCGAAAAAAGTATCGTTAGGAACCGGTATCGAAACTGAGGTATCGAAATATATATATATATATATATATATATATATATATATATATATATATATATATATATATATATATATATATATATATATATATATATATATATAGGGCTGGGTATTGTTCAAAATCTTTCGATTTGATGCCAATTGAGATTCTTTTCAATGGGAATAATGAAAAAGAGAAACAGCAAGAGAAATAAACAAAAAAAAGGGACAAAACGTGCTTCTTTCTGTCACATTAGTATTTGAAAATATATATATTCATTAAAAAAATATTTTAAACAATATTTATTATATATATTCATTAAAAAAATATTTTCAAATACTAATGTTGTGACAGAAAGAAGCACGTTTTGTCCCTTTTTTTTGTTTATTTCTCTTGCTGTTTCTCTTTTTCATTATTCCCACTGAAAAGAATCTCATGTCTTGTATTGTTATTATCATAAATTATGTTATTGTTTATAGCCTATACTGTAAACTGTTTGAAAAATGAAATAAAATAAAAACTAAAAAGCATCCGACATCCGCATGACCAGAGTTTCTGGGCACGCTCACGTCTCGCTTCAAGTTACGTCAAGCGTTAACTCAACCCTCTCATGCACGCACGCACACTTTTCACATTATTGCTGTATGTGCTGTATGTTCCTTAAACTTTAAGGTACCTGTTGGACTCGGGATCAATTCCTCGAGTCCGCGTGTTCGTTGAATGAGGAGAGCAGGAACAAAATATAGTTTAACTCTTTTAATGATTAAGTAAGTCAGATGAAGAATTATTCAGAGCTCTGGGTCACAACTGTCCCTGATTTACACAATGCTTATGCAAGGTTTGTCCAGGCAGTCTGCAACAAACTTTCCCTGACCCAATATTTATACACAAAAAATACAAAGTTGTCTTTCTTTGGGAGTCAGATGATTTTCTGGTCAGCTGTGCTTCGTTTGCAACATCACCCCTCCAATTTCCTGGACAAAAGACTACTTCTTTGTTAACACACACAAAGGCACTCTGAGAGCATAGCAAAATGCATAGCAAAACACTTTCTCATATGGATCTGTTATACCTACCACAACCTCTGGCTGTTGCTCTGGTGACTCTTATGTCCAACAGAAAGTACATTCAGTCTTAAAGCAAAATCATTTCATAAGCTAACATTATCTTAAATTTACTATTGTTAATAATTAATTTCTACAAGCGTTGTTAGCAATAATGCACAAACAAATATTTTATTCTCAACATACCCAAATTAGTTTTCATTAGCGGAGATTATTTATTTTTCTTTGTTCATCTGAAGAAAGAAAGTCGTATACATGCTGGATGGCATGAGGGAAAAAGAGTAAATGGTGTGGACATTTCTGGGTGTACTGTATTTTCTTTTAATACATAATACAAAATAGCTAGAGTCATAGGATTACTTCTTAAGATTCATCTGTGGCAAGAACAAAAAAGAAGAGGGACAAGTGGGTGAAACCAAACAAGAGAAATGAATAAGAAGTGTTGTAAATCTGTTTTAAAAGTTGTTGTTTTTTTCAAATAAAGGTTTCAGAGTGATATCAGATTGTGTACGTGTTTTACGAGGGTAACAAACACCACTTTAATTTACAGCCCACAGATTTATATTAACCCTGTAACTACATGGATACTTATCCCTTAATTAAAAATACTTACAGTATATATTTTTTTTATTGGTAGTTTCCTTTATTCCCCAAATATTACATATTGTTCCCTTATACCTACACACATATACATTATGGTTACACTATAATTACCAAAAGTTACACTGTAAATTTGTTTTACTCATGCAATACTTTCTGGGTTGTAATCTAAAGGGTTACTGTATTAACATTCAAATTGAATTTATGCTGTAAATTATTTGCTGTAATAATAAAAAAACAAAAATAAGCATTAATTTTGGCATTAAGAACAATGTAACTGAAAATAAAAAAATTCGGTTCTGATAATGTGACCAATTCAGAATCCATGAGTTAAATTAAGGTAATTCCAGCATAATATCGGCCAAATATTATGGTTCTTCACCTCACGTTAGAATTACCGTAATTATGAGTTGGTCTTAAAATGTAAGCTCCCATGTAGTGAGGTGCACCTGTTTAACTAAATGGTTGTGAAGATACTTTATAAGCTGGGACACAGTGTTGAAACCCCAATAAAAAGCTGAACCTTTTCTTGTGATGTATCATATCAATATGTCATGTCTACAAAGCTTTCATGATCATAAATCAATAGTCTACCTTGAGACCTCTGTGTATTGGAAGTCTGTACAAAACCTCGATAAAAGTGGATTTTATTACATATGTGCAATGCAGAGCACTACTCTTAGATCCAAATCCATCTGGGTCTAGAAGGAGGCATGTGAATTTGAAAAGGAGTACAGCATGATGCATTAAAGGAACATGTACTCCATGTATTGTATGTGTTTGATTCTGAAGAAATCTTCTCTGATGCCACCAAAGCAACCTCTTTAAAGGTGTTGAGCCTTTATGCAACTACTTTGAAAATAGAATCAGTCCCACCTTTAATATTGGGGTGGGGAGGGAGGGGGTGGCTGGTTACAGCCTCACATTGCATTACATGCCAGCGTTTATGACTCTTTATGATTGGCTGCATTTCTATGGGGCTTTAATATGGAAGCCAAAGAAATAAGTCTCATGTTGTGAGATCATTACATGCCTTACTGGTTTTGAATAGAGAAAATCTCTGAGAGGCAGCATCACACCATGAGAGCGCTTAGCAATGTATGATTACAGTGAATCAGTTGTTCAAACAACTATTAATGCATTTTATGTTTTACAGATATTAGAACTGGTTAACATTACCAAAAGAGAGAGAGAGAGAGAGAGAGAGAGAGAGAGAGAGAGAGAGAGAGAGAGAGAGAGAGAGAGAGAGAGAGAGAGATTAATATGGTTTTGGAAAGTAAATGCTAATGCATGGATGCTTAGTTTCAGTTTTTCATTAATTGCATTCAAAAATGGATTGAGCCATACAGTTTTATTTCTCTCTGTTCAGGAATGTAAATCATCTGCTGAGACCATAACTGTGGTAGAAAGAAGATGCAGAAGATATTTCAGGTAACAATGTTCATGAACAGAATTTCTCTTTTTTCTTTAGGTATCACTTATTATATTAAAAGAAGTATGTTTTATTTGTTAACATTTAATGGTGTGTTACTCTGTGAACTGAAAAATTAAGTAATTTCTGTATTAAAGGAATTTAACAACATTAAACATAGCCCTATACTTTTGCATACATTTTATATAAATATAAATATTATTTAGCTTTTCCTTTATGTCAGTTTTTCAGTAATTGTATGCAAAAATGCATTGAGCCAGACGGTTTTGTTATTTGCTGTTGGGGAATGTAAAGTATCTGTTGAGACCTTTGATGTGGGAGAGAGAAGATGCATTAAGACCAGGCGGCAACCTCCCACGGTCTCTCTTGAAACCAACTCGGAAGTGACTTAAACTGCAATTTATTGACTGGCTGCTAGAGACTGGCTCCAAAAGGGAGTCAAATCAGTATCTCCCCCATGTTAAAATGCCCAACTTTACAGCTGAAAAACATGTTTACAAGTGGTTTTGGTCTATACAGCTATACAGGGTGAATGTTTTTATAACTCATCCGTTTAAATCATAACCCTTAAAGTTCTGCATAATAAAAGGCGTGGTCAGGTGGATTGCTGTTTTTCTGTTAGCCATTACGTCACCTCAGCTTCACCCACATCCCGCCTCTTCCCCATTTTTCGGTTAACCTGTAGGTTTCTGAAGAGCATTTTTGAGGCCCAAAGTGGGTGGGGCTGGCCGTCGCCATCTTATCAGCGCGATACACTGACAAGATGGCGACTGCCAGCTCTGCCCACTTTGGGCCTCAAAAATCCTCTTCAGAAACCTACAGGTGATATCACAGACACCACCTCTATAGTTTTATAGTCTATGATTAAGATGAAGATAAATAAATAAATAAATAAACATAATGAAAGGGGAAAAAGTGAGAAGGGAGGAGTTTATTCTGCAGGCCATAGTCTGCAATAGGCTTTTAATACAGTTGCTCAAATGCTGAGTTATATAACGTGAGTCATCTACTGTACTGGATGAAACAAAGTTGTTTATAACAGTGCATTCCCAGCTGGCTTTTGGAGCATCTATGGCACCTGCTTTAGATGGCTTCTTATAGTCTTGTGCACCTGCCTCCTCAGCTATGAAGAGACACCAGAGGGCAGGAGGATAAAGACATTGGTTGTAAGGGTAAGAGAAAGTATGACCTCACCTTTATGGCTGTCCCTTCTCACAAACACAAACACACACATATTCACTTACACCTGTGCTTTAAAACAAGTCTGGGATTCTCCTGTGGCTAAAAGCCACCAGATCTGGTCCTCAGAAACTGACAGGGTATGACTTCTTTATGCCGTATAATTGCTGTGCTTAAAGGCTATTTTACATTCTAGTTATTAAATTCTACAGCCTCATGTCCAAATCAATTTGCAATTTATAGTCTTGCAGTATTTTAAAAGGCAGACTTTGAACTCTGATCCCACATCTATCAT
This sequence comes from Gobiocypris rarus, assembly GCA_023029165.1. Classification (NCBI taxonomy): domain Eukaryota; kingdom Metazoa; phylum Chordata; class Actinopteri; order Cypriniformes; family Gobionidae; genus Gobiocypris; species Gobiocypris rarus. The sequence continues at coordinate 21,649,077 of CM040912.1, forward strand.
TTAAAGAAGACAATGATTGTGCTAGTTTATTGAAATACAGAGTTATTTTACCTTGAGTAGGTGCTATAGGTCTGTGCAGCCCATCTGGCATCTCTCCCCCAAAGCAACTGTTAAATCAAATGAGAAATGTCAGTCTTAAACATTGCATTGACTTCAATTCAATCTAAAAGGTGTTTAAATGCCACTAGATATTTAAAATACCAGGATTTTGTCAATTGTTTTCCTGACCTTTAAAAGTGCACTTACATTTCAGAATAAAAGTGGACAGGGAGATCAACTGTATCCATACAAATTCCAGAACTTGTCAGATGTCAGAACTCAACTCGCGTAACAATCTTCAGAGCACCTACAAATAGAGTTTCCTAAGGCTGGCGGTTTTACTTGTTAACACTTAGTCTACTGTAACTGTGTCTTTCACTTTGAATGTTGAATAACTGCTTCAAAGGATTTTAACTGCATTAAGCATATACTACTACTGTTTATATACATTGTACATACTGCACATATGGAGAAATAAATGTCAATGAAACAAAATTCCGCTGAACAGTGAATCTGCTTGCTGTACTGTTCTTGCAGTAATAAACAGTACTTCTACGGGATTATTGCTGCAAAACAAAACAAATGCAAGACAGGTAAAGGTAAATACGATTTTTTTTTTTAATAAAATATTCTCGGAAATATAGGCACAGTGTAGAGCCTAATGGAAATTCCTAATAGAAACTCCTACTCTGTTGACATAGTAACCACTGTGTAGAGTCTACACAGTGGTTACTACGTCAACAGAGTAGGAGTTTCCATTAGGAATTAGAGCTTCCAGATTCTATGTCAGAATGCAGGCTCACTGTTCTGGATCATCTGTTTAGTTTTTGCTATTGATTCCAATGCCTATTCATGTAGCTTTCTTTAAAAAATGGTTGCCATAGTAACATTCCAAGACAGTTATATTCAGTTAATTGCAACAGTTAAAGTTAGTTCAACACAGAAGAAACTTGAAGCAGCCATTCATCTTACGGTCCTCTGTAGAAAGCATTGTCTGTAAGTTTATGATTAATTTGTATTTGTGGCAAGGTAGCAAGAGACGTGTGAGGAGCTAGAGGAGATCGGTGAGTGATTGAAGAATAAGCGCCACTTGCGAGTCACACCGGTCTCGTGTCCTCTCATGAGGGAGCTCGGAGGCATATAAGGACGAGGGACACCAGTGAAGGAGGAGAGAGAACCAGGCATAGACTTTACATTATGTTTTTTTATGTGTATGCGCGGCAGCCGTCCGTGAGGGACTTGCCGCAGTTTTACTTTCAGTTTGTTTATTAAAGTTTTAAATGTTCACAGGTTCCCGCCTTCTTCCTTCCCATGTCTACGAACTGCGCAAGAGTATTCTATTTATTATATTTACTACTTATAAAGCTATGTAGTGCAGAATTTTAGACATTTAAGAACTATATACAATTAATTTATATTAGTGTAATGTTGTTGGAGATAACTCAAGGCTGGAATACACTACACTAGGCATCATACACTTGCCGACTTTGTACATGGTTACAGAAAAAAGCTGGGCATACACTACCAGACTTTAAAATCGTTTGGAACACAAACTGAAACAAGCGCCTGGTTGCTAGGAGACTACTGGGTACAATCAGAGCCGTTGAAAAACAGAGGTACGACTCCCATAGAATTCCATAGGAACTGAGGAATGCGGAAGTAAAGCGTGTTACGGAGCGACCATACTTCCAAACAACCAATAGTTCCAGCAGTGAAACCCATTCACTTCAGTGTATCTCAAGCACGCTGGCAAACTGCCGAAATTACTTCATTTTTTGACATTAGTTGACCTCATTAGTTGGAATATTGATAGAAGATGTATTTTATGAAGGACGTTAGAGTTAATGTTAATTGTTATATAATAGATCGTTAGACTCTGCAGTTAGATAACGTGAGCAGCACTGCTAAAGCTACTAGGCTATATCCAGATGCTATCGTCATATTTCAACAGTTTTTACTCTCTCTGAGATCTTTCTGTCGAATGCTTTTTTTTTTCTTTTTTTTCTTTTTTTTATTGTAAACAAAAATAAAAATACAAACAAACTACAACAATACAATAGACACGAGTACTATACATAATATTAGAATATTATCTTGATATGAAATAAAATTAACAACAGATATAGAGGCTGGCTTATTGTTGGGCCGGGGTGATGGAAGCTGGATCTCATAGGATGGTTCCAGAGGGGGAAAAATAATCAATAAATAATTCAATAAATAATAATAAAAAAAAAGTAATAATTGATTGACTGACTGATTAAGCAGACTGCTTGGGCACCCATACATAGCCACAGTGCCCCCCGGCCCCCGCAAAAGGTATACCATGGTGAGGCAGCAGAGGGAAGGCGTTTCTACGAAGTAGCCCATTTAAGGAATAACGTATCTAGCGCCTGAAGAGTTTAGTTAAATTGGTTACCCTGTTTTTTGGGGTTTTTTAACACTATTTAAAACTTCGGACCCACTTTATATTAGGTGTCCTTAACTACTATGTACTAACATTTTAATTAATAATTTGATACATTGCACTTATTGTGTACATACATGTAGTTACATTGTACTTACATTTTAAAAATACCTGCATGTAATTACATCTGTAATTAATTTCTGTAGTTACATTTGTAATTACACAGTTGACACTTCCCTTACACCTAACCCTACCCTTAAACTTACCCATCCCACCCAACACGATCTCATGACAATGCGTATAAATAGTACGAGTGTGCAATCTCGTAGAATGTATACGCCAAAATGAGTTTTGGCGTGCAAATGGTAGTACGCTTTTGGCGTGTATATGATACGCACTTTATGGCGTGTATATGACACGCTTTTGGGTAGGGTGAGGGTGGGGTGTGGGGTTCAGACATATAATACGCCATAAAGTGCGTATCATATGCACGCCAAAAACGGCGTACCATGTGCACGCCAAAATGAGTTTTGGCGTATACATTCTACGAGATTGCACACTCGTACTATTGATACGCATTTTCGTGAGATCGGGCTGTCCCACCTCACCTGTCCCTAACCCTACCCGTATCCCTCCTCAATATCAGCAAAGGTGTTTTGCAACACAATATGAACACAGTAAGTACATTGTACTTATTTTTTATGTAAGTACATAGTAGTTAAGGCCACCTAATATAAAGTGGGGCCAAAACTTCTTTCTTGGGTTAAATTCTGTATAGCATCATTCATTTATATTCATCTGTTGTGTATGCTTCGAAGTATCATACCATTAGCTACATTCAGATGTTAACAACATTAAAATGATAAAAGAAATTACCACAACCAGTAGATGGCAAAAGAGGAACACTTATTGGCTCATTAGCCATTATTTTCTCTTCTTTTGAATACATTTTTTATAGATCAAATTACGATTATAACATTAAAATATCTATTTTTGTTTCTTTATTTGTGCTGAAGTGTTAGGTTTATTGTTAGAAAACCACAAAGTCTAATAAAAAACAAAAACATTTGACTAAACTTCACAATAAATCGTTATTTAAATTGTTATTTAAATTGTCTGTGCCTTGTTTGTTATGATGAGAGGATTTGTAGATAATGAGAAGATTCGTGTAAAATGTAAACTTGCACTAAAATGCATTCAGCGTTTTGAGACTGTAAAGTTATGTACTGTATGTAGGCCTACTGTATGTTTTTATCGATACTGAGAGGATTCTCATTCCCAGTAAATTTAACATATGATTGGTCATTATTTTTAACAGAAATGCCGTGATTGGCTACAATACTAAACGCTGTAAATTCATGTTGTACTCTTATGACCCAAATAAAATAACCAGATCACTCAAAAAAAAAAAAAAGATTGGTCTCTTCTGTATCTCTCCCCAGTATAAAATGCTACTGCCTAGTCGAAGTCAATGCACATATTGTGTTAATATTTGCCAGAAATTGCCGCAAATATAGTGAAACTGCGGTTTGTTTGGAACTATTGAGAGCTCTGTGAACCACGTGACCACATGGCGGCGAGATCAAAGAGTGTCGCAACTCTCTTTTTGGCTCTGGGTACAATGAAGTAATTCGTTTCCTCACCTCTGAAACTGAAATGTAAATGCATGTATATATTTTCATATCACAATGTTAAATTATAATTGCATAAAGAATGTTATAAGATTAATGTTTTTAAGATGACATTTTAAATTTAGAAATATGAAATGTATGACATAATGCAATACATTTAAAGCATATAAGACCGCCAGTGGTGCACACTGTCTTAAATGAGTGACTCATTGAAACGGTCTTTTAAAAAATTTGACTGTCTTTATGAATAAATAGGTAATTCAATTATTTATTTATTTAAAACAATAAGTTTTTTTCCATTAAAGAAACACTAGCTGTTACTTGACGATCACATATGCTCTGGTGTGGCTTTGTTTGGAGCCTCTTTCGCTGACAATGTGTATATGTAAGTTGCTTAGTACAATAGTTTTTGCTGTTTTGATTCCTACACAAGTCTCACACAGAACGATGCGCGAGCATCGAGTAGCGCGACCTGTTTTACGTTATTAAATAATCTGTTAACATTTAATGTATTAGCCTACAATTAATAATTCGCAGCTATTGACGCTTTAATCACGTTTACTGTGCGTTCACACCGCCGCCGGCGAGAGCGTCAAAGTGGCCGGAATTCATTCATTCTCAATGGGAGCCCGGCGGCGAGCTCCGGCGAGAGCGGCGCGGCGCGTCTTGGACGATTTGGGCGTCGAGGAGAGTTGAAATCAAGTCAACTTTATGGTAATGAGCTACGACGCGGTACGGCGGCAACCGGCGGCAACCAATGGGAATGTAGAAGTGCTCCGCTTGAAATCAGAGCCATATAGAGTGAGAGCGACAACGGAAGTTCAAAACGCTTAATAGTCACGTGATTCATGTAGCCCTCGAATAGTTCCAGGAAGTGCTTTAGCGGCAATTCAAATTGATAGTCACAGTGACAGAACTGCGATTTTTGGTAATTAATAGTCAATAAATGCATTGATTTTCAATAATTTTATTACATATCGACATGTGTATGTAGCATGAGTATGTGGTTACAGCGATGTTGTTTTTAAAATATAAAATCCGCTAATATTTGAGAATTAGAGTGCACAATTACCATAACTTTTGCCTCGTTAACATAATTTAGGCTAACGTTAGCTTGGATTGAGACGGGTTGCTATTGTTTTTTTATGTTACGTCATGTTCATTTGTTTCACTAATCTCATGGTTCTCAACTAATGTCATCTTTATGACTTTCAGATAGACAGGTTTCAGGTGATCGCACCACACAATGAGACACTGAACTAGCAGAAACAGCATCAAGTGTGATGTCTTCATCCATTGCCAATACGTGAAAAATAGAATTAACGTTAAGTGAAATTAATCTTAATGTTTACAATTCTTATTATATATATAGTAATATATAATTCATAAGTATATATATATATATATATATATATATATATATATATATATATATATATATATATATATATATATATATATATATATATATATATATATAATGCTGTAGTGCTTAATAATCCAGAAGTGTGCTTGTTCTGTTTTTTGACATTTGCAAACATTTTATTAAATATTTAACATATTTAATATGCAAATTTCTAGGGTCTATAATTTATCAATATGGCCAACACTGCTGAAAAACCTATCGTACACAATCTACTTAATGCTTATGAATAATCAAGTTGCTGTATTCCTTACATTTACTTTAAAAGTATGAACTATCAATCGGAGTATAGAAGGCATGAAGTAGATTGTGTACAACGGTTTTCAGCAAAGTTTTGTTCATATTGATAATTTATTTGCCCTAGAATTTTGCATAATAAATATGATACAGTAGACAAATGTATTAATAAATAAGCATTATACTTACTGTTCAACAGAAATTTTCAAAAATGTTTTGCTTTAAGTTATGAGAATTTTTTTAAAAATCTGGCTTGCCAATTGTTTTGCCAAACAAGCATTTTTTAATTATTTTTTTTCCAATTAATTCATACCGACAAAGGAGCAACGTATGCTGGAGATACAAATATTAAAATAAAATAAAAATTTAATTATCATGACATTTTATCATACTGGGATACAAACATTAAAATAAAAATTTAAAGTCTTATTTTGAAAAAATTAACAAGTTGCATTATTTGTGTCCCAATAAGCTGGAAAATAGCAATACATTATTTTTCTGATGTCTCTTTATGGTCTTGCCATTTTTATAATATATCATTCTTACAATACTTCTTCATATATGATACATAAAATATTCAAGTTTAAAACAACTTAAACATCAGTTTGTACACTTATATAAATGCATATTTTGTGTGTTTTAACTATTTACAGCAACTAATTTATGAATACATTTCTAATAAACTGAATAGCATGCCAAGTGTCTTTCCTCCAAGTTGTCCTTGCATGATCTCTGCCATGGTTTGCTGTGCTGCATGGGGATGCTCCAATCGCTCGGAGAAAAGAGTGCGAATGTTTGGCTTCCCCACTGGCATGGAGCGGAGAAAAAAAATGGCTGGCTCAAATCAGCAGGAGCAATCTGAATATAAATCTGAATATAAATACAAATTTCAACAACAAAAAAACACTATAGCTGATGATCACAGCTATAGTGTTACAGGTGACATATATATATATGGTTACTGTAATGTTTATCTTCGTTAACATAATACAGTTGTTCATGTTAGTTCACAGTGCATTAACTAATGTTAACAAGATTTTAATAATGTATTAGTAAATGTTGAAATTAACATGAACAAAGATTAATAAATGCTGGTAAAGGTAAAGTTAATTGAATCCCAATGCCTAAAACACTGAATGTATATCGGATGCATTTTATCATTAAAGAAATGTATTCTTAATACACGTGTAGCCTAATAAGAAACAAACTTGGTATCCTCATTTTACCACTTTAGACACACCCGCTGTCACACGCCCAAACGTTATAATTAACTAATATGTAACTTTCCATACCTTGCACACCTTTTCTCTAATTCCAGAACGATGGATGAAACGGAATTAAAATAACAGATTTAACTATTAATACGGTGTTCGATAATAACTTTATCCAGTAGCCGATCCAAGACTAATCTGATAACACTATAGTCTAATATAATCTAATTTAATGATGAATAATCTACACAAGCAGGCTTTAATGTACAAGTTATTTTGATTAAGATCTGCTGATAATTTAAAATCTTACTGATTAGACGTCTTAGCTTTTAAAAGTCCATCACAAACGGTCTGTTCTGCTGTAACTCTATGCGGCTGCTACTTCCGGGAACTATTGAGAGTCTCCACGAGCCGCCATTGCTGTAAAAAAACGTTCCATTGGAGTCTATGGAGTTGTCGCGACTCTCACTCTATATGGCTCTGCTTGAAATGATTCCAGAGAACGCAGTGCTGGAAACTTTGGTTCTGACCACATTAGTTCCCAAGCAAAATTGAAGAGATCATTGCGGTAGCGTGTTTCCCTATAATTTACGATGTGTCCCTGTTTGCGTACAGGGACAAAAAAATAAAATAAAAATAAAGCCTTTTTTCAGCGGGAATGCAATTAATTTGTTAAAAACAACACCGATTTGACCAATTGCATTAATGCTGCACCTAAACCAGGACAGTTATTGTGAAGTAGGTTGCACACAAATTAATGTTAATGTTAAAGACGATGGCTAGCACCTATAATCTGCATGTTGAAATTAGACTAGCACTTCCATGAACACAAATGGCTTTTAAATGGTTTATTTCATTATCAAACACGCAATTATAATTGTTAAGTTAACTTTCACATTTTAATTTATTTCATGAGGTTATCTTATACGGGTATACCCTGCTGTGGTCAGTCTGCACAACAAATGGCGATTTTTTAAAAATGCGAACATGGATTGTTTGCTTTGCGGCCGCTTTAAATACAGTTTACAATAAGACCAAGCATTCGAACGTCAGAGCGGCAACGCGTCCACGAATCTTTCTACAGCGTCGGTGGCAGGGCGGCCAGAGCGAAGTTTGACGCTCTCGCCAGCGGCGGTGTGAACGCACAGTTAGACGTATCCCGGGCTAATGTGTTTTCCAGTTGGGCTACCAAAATGTATCACCGGCCTGCCCGACGGGTTATCTAAAATAGTGAAATAAAATTCCTTTCTTTATGTGCGTTGTTCAGTCTCTTGACTGAAAGGGAAAATACAATTGCAGACATTTTGAACATGCTGATGCAAAACTGCTATCCAATCACAACAGTGGACATTTACTTCCAAGTCTTCAATGTGACATGCCCATAAAAAACAAACGTTCCAAGAGCTAGGCTCAAAACCAAGGTAGAAAATAGCCTATTACTTATTAATCATGATGTTTTTTGAATGAAAAAACAAACAAACATGCAAATGTGATAAGTGTAAAAAAGCCAGTTCATGACCCCTTTAAATATATTTTTTCACCAAGTGCAAATTAGCGATAGATGCTATTTACACTAAGTGAAAATAACATATTTTCTAAGTGATAGATGATATTTACACTAAGTGCAAATAGCTGTAGATGCTATTTACTAAGTGAAATAGCATACTAAATTGATATATTCTATATAAGTTGTTATATTCAACACCATATAAAAGTAGAAGTTCTTTGCAATATGTGTAAATATTAATTAAATGTAATTTATACTTTCTGACAGATACATACTATTTACAACTGTTGTTGTACATTAAAATGATGACATAATAACATTGAGTGTAAATTATTATATTCATTAAAATTATTAAATGGATTCTGCCTGAATGGGACAATAAAAGCCCTCCCTAACCCTACCCAATAAAGGCTTTTGTTATTATTAAACATTTCAATAGGCACTTTATTTCCACATTTAGAACATTTTCTCCTAATTTTTATTGAAAGTAAATGCATTTCTGGTGTGATTTGTGATGAAAAAAGAGATTAGAACAAACTCTGCCCAAGGCGGATTCGAACCCAGTCAATTGCATCAAAATCAAGATAATTAAGCCATACACTTTACTGATTACACCACTGAGGATGTTAAAATCCTAGCGCTTTTTTTACATCTTGTTTGGCCCAACCAGGCATCGGTATAGGCAGAGTTAGTGCGAATAGCAATTGTCAACAAGGCAAGCTATTTGCACTTTATGTGAATAGACACTCCGTTATGTTTAACATTCCCTGCATTTAAGATTATTAATGTAAAGATTGGGGTCGATAAGGTATTTTTAAAGTTAGTTTCTCACCAAGGCTGCATTTATTTGATACTTGCAGTAAAAGAGTAATATTACATAATAATAGTAATAATCATAATATAATATCATTATTAATAATAATAATAATAATAATAATACAACTTAATATAACTGAGCTCTATTTTTTTATTAATGTGATGACGACACTGAATTTTCGGCAGCCATTACTGCAGTCTTCAGTGTCACACGGTCCATCAGAAATTATTCTATAATGCTGATTTGGTGCTCAAGAAACATAAATTAATATATGTTGCTAATATAAATCATGTTACAGAGTAGCACTTTCTAGTTAAATATAAAGAACACAATATATAAGTCTATATATGTTCTATATAAGTCATACAGAACATATCAAAGGTCATGATGGATTGGATTACGCCTTGGATGGTTAAAATGGCTTTTAAAGATCTGCCCACTGTAGTTGACACCATGCATTAAAAGGTTAAATAACCTGAGAGTAAGACAACAGTGAACATTTATATGGAGTGATGATACATAGATCTCATTTAATACAAAAGCAGGATGCTGTAGTACAGGGCACTCTGCAGGCTGCGGCACTGAATAGCTTAGCCGGAATCAAATCCATCAAGTCAAGGGATTTGCAAGAGATGATGAAGTGTCATTACCTCGCTCTCCTCATTACCAGGTCCTCATCAGTGGCAGCTTGTGCGTAATATTAATTAATGAGAGAGGAAGAGTAGAATAGGAAACACACACACTTCTTAATTTATATTCTAGGGATTTTTTTTTTCATATTTTATTGCTCTGGCTCATAAAAGAGCCCCCATTTCTTTAAAAGCAAATATTATTATTATAATTTACCAGAGATACATAACAGACCAAGCCCAGTATTTTACCACGTTAATTCAATAAACCACTAGACTCAATTTTGTAATGGAAACTATGTCATTAGGCCGTGTAGATAAAAACTGGCAGCCAAATGAGACCCAGGAAAACATATCCGCTTATACTGAGCATGTCACTGCTCGTCATCCCGGTCTATTTGACCCTGAATATCAATCTGATGCATGGTTATTGTGATAACTGGCAAAAATGTGCCAAATATTTGTCTTGTATGACAAATTCTTACAATGGGTGTGTGAACCGCAACTGATTCTGAAATTAATGTTAAGCTCCATGTACACACAAGACTTGGTAGTCTTTATATGTGTCACTTTTGGTGTGTGTCTCGTTGATGGTCAAACTCCAAAAATCGCTCATCTGCATTGGTGCACAAACAGAAACAGATTGCAACCAGCACTTTAAAGATTATAGTTGGTATAGAAGTTCAAATAAAATCAATAAGTATGTGCTTAATTGTATAGCCTACTTTGTAGGGGTACCAAAAGTAGAGGAAAGTATGGGTCTGCAGAGGACAGGGCTCATTTGTGCTTGTTGAAAGACAAAGTAAGAAGAGAATGAAGAAAGATGAGAAGTATAAAGTAACTGTGAGTTATGTTATAATGAATTACAAAAAAAATAAAAAATAAAACCAGTTCTGTATTTTGCTAAAAGCATTTGTGTTTTCAAACAAGAGCTCATTTATGTTCAGAGCATGGTTTAGCAAAATGATTCCTGATCACTTAAAAATACTGTATATGTATTTCTTTCCAAAACCTGCAAAATGCTAGCCTTTCCCATTTCAAGGCAGGGAGGCATCAAGGCGCGTCCGAAACTAAAGTTAGCTTCACTTCCTGTGTCCTGAGATACCTTCATCTGATCAATTTTCGAAGGCAAAGTTTATGTATCCTTTGCTGCCTTTGATATCCCACAATCCTGTGCTTCCCATTTTGTGACAGTTGCGCTGGGGAAAATAGATGCCGTCTGAAAGTTGCGTTTGCTGGTCAGTTTGTGTGTAAATGTAAATTTGTTTACCAACATTGATGTAATTTCTATAAAACAAATTACTAATGTAGTAATTCAATATTTGTTTAGTTCACTGAACAAGTGGGCGGGTCCAGGTAAATGTGTGATGACTGTGGCATGTGACCAAATCTGTGACAGTACCCCCTCCTCCTCAGCTGACTCCTGATGGCTGCTGGACCTGGCGACGCCGATGGCCATGACCTGGGGGCTGGATGGTTGAGATGACCTACGGGTGAGTAATAATGATCCAGATCATCGTCTCGGAGTATCCATATGCATAGTCGATGAGGTACTTAAGGTTACAACCCCACCACTGTGAATCAGGGGACATCACTGGGCCCCGGACAGTAGACAGAAGTGACGAACACAACCCAACGGCTTGCCAAGAATGGTGTGGATGTTTAACTCTTGTTGACAGCGTTTCCACTGGAGATTGAGTCTTTGGAGGAGTTGATGCAAGATGAAATTCCCAGCAGAGCCAGAGTCAATGAGCGCATGCACTGGAAGGAGAAGTTTAGGGATTATAATTTGGATAGGAGTTCGAGTCCAAGAGTGGGCGGAGGATGCGATACGGGTGGATCCAGAGAGCAGGCGTACATACGTTGCGAAATGCGTACAGCTTTCTGAATTAAACTTTCCAGGCCTATGGTGTCATCGTAGGTGACCATCTTGTGATAGATATCGGGATTCAACCCTTGGCAAAAGGTGGTGAGTAGAGCTGTTTCATTCCAGCCACTATATGCTGCCAGCATGCGAAATTGCACTGAGTAGGTATGGATGGATGGATGGATGGATGGATGGATGGATGGATGGATGGATGGATGGATGGATGGATGGATGGATGGATGGATGGATGGATGGATGGATGGATGGATGGATGGATGGATGGATGGATGGATGGATGGATGGATGGATGGATGGATGGATGGATGGATGGATGGATGGATGGATGGATGGATGGAAGGAAGGAAGGAAGGAAGGAAGGAAGGAAGGAAGGAAGTACATTGGCAGAGGTTGATCTAACTGAACATGAACAGACAAGATGGATGCTGTTTGGCCAAAAACTTCCTTAAAGTTGTTGGTGAAAGTTGAAATTGAGCTTGTGACTGGACCACGGGAATGCTAGATGGATTGGGCCCAATGAAGAGCACACCCAAATAACTGGGAAATCATGAAGGAGGTCTGTGCCCGTTCGCTGGGGAAAATTTGTGGTTGCATCTCAAAATATAGAGCGCACTGGAGGAGAAACCCACTGCAATCCTCCGCCTCACCAGTGAATGTCGATGACAAGCAGGTAAGTAAAAGTGATCTTTATTAAGTTTAAGTGTGATTGTAGCAGCATGAACCAGGTAATAGTGATCGATGGTGATTTGAAGTATGACAATAGGGCTGGTGAAGACTGGTGGCGAACTGGCAGAATGAAGAATGGAGACCATAATGACAGACTGAAGACAGGAGACAAGACGGGAGAACTTCAGGTAAGTAGACGGTCAAGGACTCTGTAGATTCAGCATGAACTGAGACAAGACCAGAAAATTAGTGAATGGTGACTGGGTGCATATATAGTGAGTCCCTGATGAGGTGCAGGTGTAGCGAGTCAGTATTCTGGTGATCGTGAACGAGTGGGCGGGTCCTGGTGAGTGGGTGATAATTGTGGCTGTGATGGTGTGACTGAATGTGACAGTTGGTTATACAGCATCTAGCATCATCATGGATCAAGATTATTCATTGGCGAGTACAGAAAATTTCCCAAAAACCACTATCAACTGAGGAAAGCAATATTTGGGACAAACAAGAACATAAAACAAGGATCAATATCGGCTTGGCATTTTCAAGATAGAGAGAGCTTTGCGACAAATTTGGACTTGACAGAGACTCCGGTCTGTAATAATACTGTATATTATTTATTGTACAAGTAATGGTCATGTACAGTGTATTTTAATAGATATGAATGAAGAAACAGATATGACATGACAGCTGATCTGATAATACATACTGTAGGTAGATTCACTTAAATAGACTATCAAGTGTTCATAATTGTACATAATTATATGTGGGTTATACTGATGAAATAGCACATACAATTATATTGCACTTTGTTTGTACTTCAGTAACGTTTTTATCAAGTCTATGGCAGTGAAATGAAATACAGTATGTGTTGCACAAAAATATTTAGCCATTGTGTGCAAATACTGTGGGTTCTTTCAAATGTACTTTTAGTATGATTGTTTTAAATGTGTAAAACTGCATCATTAACCTTCCAAATCATTTGACAAATAGTCACATATCAGTAACAGGCTAATATACCATGACATGGTATCCTTGCAGTTAATTAATTGCGATGACAAAATAGTTTGATCAAAGTACAGGTAATACAAAAACAAATTCATTACCTCATCCGAGAACATGATTCGTGAATTCCATCTCTGGATGGTGAAAAAGATCTTGCGTCCTTCCACTCTCCTTCATCACGTCATCAAGCTTCACATTTATTATTGTTTTGAAAAAGTGACCTCAGGCAGGCGAAAACTTATATATTGTTCCTTTGAGCTAAACTGCTCCCATGTGAATCCGTAGTGTAACATAGCAAGACTTTTGACCATTAGCATAAAGTCTGGTGCACTTTGAAGTGGCCATTTTCCTCCTCCATGTGAACAGATTACAGTGGTTCACAACCCGAAAACTAGGGGGCCTCAGGATGCTAGATATCTTAAAATTATATAAAAAGACACAATTAAATAAAAAATAAGCTAAAACAAACCCCAAAAATTCAGCTAACAGTGTACTCGTGATCTTGGACATGGACAACCATTGATATTTTATTTCCAAAGTAGGAAAAGCTTTTTTAACTCGTATAACATTTCATACAGTTGATTGGTGATAAACATAAAGCAGGGAAACTCACAGCGTGTTGGAGCCTATAGAATACAATTAGAATGGTCTGATTTTCATGGATTATTTCTTCCTCAAACATGGTCATTGTAGAAACCCAGTACCTCGTAAACTTAACTTTATTTCCATGCCAACTGGAGCACACTGACATGAATAGCACCAGCCTTTCAGATTGGATTTGGTGATTTCAGACAGCACTTGTCATTTTTGTGCACAATATGCATCAGACGGTCAGAAACTGTGGGTGGTCCGTGGGTGTGCTGTCTGAGGCTGAGGCATTTGAAACTGTGTGAAACTATAGCAAACTATTCTTACACTAAATGCAGCCCTTATAACTCTGGATAAATGTCCATTCTTTTTATATTTAATGACATATAATAATTGTATAAACAGGAAAACATTACACTTGCATGATCTCTGAATGGTTGATGGTTTTGTTTGGTCTTGTCTGGAGAAGACTTTCACTTTGTCTGAGCAGAGCTTTACACTTCAATGCTTCACAACTCTGTGGTCCCACAGCGTATCGGCCAAAAATCAATACACAACTCTCTCACAGACATCTAAAACAACTAAAGCTTAATTTGTTTTTGCATGGTGGCAGGAGGAGGTCAGTGAAGAATGAGTGTCCTTAAATGTTCACAACTGAACTACATTGTTGAACTACAGGTGAATTTTTTTTCTCTTTTTTTTCCTGCTATTTCTACGAGAATGTGCCAAAAAAATTCAAGTGAGCAAACAGAAGGGCTGCTAAAGCTGTGTCTTCTCTGGACAAAATGGTTTGGGAAGGACCCAGGAAGGGGCCTATTAGTGTAGAGAGTATGGCAGTGAGGCTTTTTAAGCAGTCTTGGGAAAATAAGTTCTGTCTGCACACAGAAAGAGGGCAAAAAAGTTGTACACAGAGTGATCAACAATAAAGCAAATGACAGGTCAGGTATTTTTTCAAGGGTATAAATTAAAAAATTAAATGTACATTTTAAAACATCTTTGGAATAAATGATAATTATCATCACCATTGGAAAGCAAAATAATGCAATTAAATGCTGTATTAACACCACTGCATGCAATTAGATATGATGTATGCAGTCCAATTGGCCAGAAGAGGTGAGGGCACTTGACAAGGCTCAGCTAGAAGCAGTCACTAAATGCCAGAATCTGACAAGTGTTTTGCACAGGCGTTTAGTAAGTCGCAAGGTATAAATCGGGGTGGAATGGCATTAATTAGCCAAATAGTTTCTGAAGCTGAATGCTAATGGAGACCATTTTGCCGCCTTGGATATAAAGACCAGGCATTGCATGTCAATAGCTTTCTTCTGAAGCCTGAAGATACAGTGAGGTTAACAGCAAACAAAAATGTCAACAACAATAAATCCATTGCAAGCTGCATCCAGTACTAATTTAAATATATAAACAAATGCATTCACGCTTTTAGGGAAACATATCCACAAAGGTGATACGCTCACTGAATTGAGTCATTGATATGCTAAATCCTCAAGTATTTTGTGCTTTAGCAAAAGTTTTCTCTCAAACTTTCTGACGTTAGTAAGTCCAATTCTCCAAGCCCTCATTTACTCCACACCACTCCACCAAGTCGATATTAGCCTGGCAGTAACAGGCAACCTAGCTCCTCTCGCTCTCCCAGTCAGCCAGACTCAGCTTTTGACTGGTCTACAGGCAGAATCTGCCAGTGCTGATAGTATTGACAGGTTGCCCTGCATGTGGTCCAGAGCACACAGACTATATGAAGCACTGGTGCCTGGGAGAAAGAGAGGACTGGTGGAAGGGGCACTCTGCTGCTAAGATAGAGAGCACCACAACTTTCTGTAGGGAAGATGGAGTTACTGCACTTTGCTGTTCAAGCGAAGCACTCCCTCAATTTTTATGTTTAACACTGCAACAATTTTAGAAAGATTAGATTTTCTTTGAATAACTATAAAAACATTTCATATTGTGTTTAGTGTTAAGTTTATGTTATTATCTAAATGAAATGTAATAACATGGTACGGTTTAATGTTTGGTAACAGAGTAAATAGAGTAACATCATTTGGTAAAGCCTGACTTTAAAAGCAGTATGACATCATTTGAAAAATGGAAGCACCCAGATAGACAAATTGCACAGTGGTATATGATCAAATTGTTTGTGTTTGTTGCAACATATCATTTTCCTAGACTATCCAAAAAAACAAAAAATTTGGAAAGTCATTCTGATGTAACATCTTAGTTCCCTCCTTCAGGGAACAGCGGTTACATTAGTAACCTAGACGTTATATTACCTTGGAAGTAAATTACAAAACTGTGTTCTCTCACAATTTGCATTCAATTACAAATGTTTGCTCTCGCAAAACCTTTGTGTTCCCCCGAAAAAATTCTTCCCTGTTGCTAGGGCAGGAGTGGTGTCCTGGGAGTCAGTGAGGGACATGTCCAGCCTTACCTTGGTACACTTGAACTCTTCCACCAAACTAGAAATTGGCAGTGCCAGTGCTCCATCACTGTAGAGTCCAACACTGCTGAGACATTTGGGAAGTCCGAGCCACTTCCTCAGTTCACTAGCCTTTCCAGTTGCTTGGCATGGCTAAGCGAGACCTTGTACATGGTCAATGGCCACAAGAGTCCAGGTAGCAGCCCAAACTGGTAACACCAGAGCTTCAGTTTCTCAGGCAGTGTTATTTATTTGCTTAAGGCCGTTAGCCATGTCCTGCCGGAGTTGCTCAAGTTGCTGGGTGTCTTTGAGGTCTTCATTATATCATTGTCCGAGGCTCTTAATGGGCTTCTCAACTGTTAGTTGGCCTTTGACGACGGAGATGCTTTGAGACTTACTTGGCTTGAACTCCATTCCTGCCCAATGCATGTTTTCCTGGAGTTTCTGAAGCAAGCGTCTAGTGCATGGTTTTGTAGTTATAATGATGGTCATGCCATCCATGTAGGCTCTAATTGGCAGAAGACGCAGACCACTCTTGGTCCTCTCACCTCCCACTACCCAACGAGATGCTTGTATGATCAGTTCCATTGCCATGACAAATGCCAGAGGGGAAATTGTACAGCCTGCCATGATGCCGATCTCCAGATGCTGCCAGGCAGTGGTGTTGTTCTCAGATGTTACACAGAACTGGAGATCCTGAAAGTAGCTCTTGACCAAATCTGTGATGTGGTTTCGTACGCCGAAATAATTGAGGGCCGTCCACATGATCTTGTGAGGGACTGAGCCCAAGGTGTTACCAAGGTCTAAGAATACCATATGTAGGCATCTCCATTCCTTTTTTTTTTTTTTTGCAGTTTGTATCTGGTGCCAGATGATATTGGCATTCTCCAGACATCCTGAGAAACCCTGGATCCCGGCCTTCTGCACAGATGTATCAACAAAGTTGTTTCTTTGCAGGAATGTAGAGAGCCTTTGGGCCAGAACACTGAAGAAGATATTTCCCTCTACATTCAACAAGCGGAACTGACTGATGGAGGACGAGTCCTTCTCTCTGGGGATCAGGATACCTCCTGCTCTTCTCCATTCTTTCGGTATAACTCCCTTCTGCCAAGCCACCTTCATCAGCTTCCAGAGGTATTTAAGGGCTCTCTTGTCTTTCATAGGCTTATCTCTACATTTCAATACAATGTTCTACAGTGAAAGTATTCTGCTGAGTGGAGTAACAAGTACACTGTAAACACCAATGCATTGTCGAAACAGAAAATATTTATTAGGCCAAACATTACTGTTGTATACAGAAGCATATAGCAAAACCATAAACATATGTAACCCAAAAGTATATTATTTAGAATACAGTAAAGAACACAATTTTGTGTTTGTGTGTTTTTGTGTGTGTTTTTGTGTGTGTTTTTGTTTGTGTTTGTGTTTGTGTTTGTGTGTGTGTGTGTGTGTGTGTGTGTGTGTGTGTGTGTGTGTGTGTGTGTGTGTGTGTGTGTGTGTGTGTGTGTGTGTGTGTGTGTCCAACTCCCCTTACTCTGTCTGCATTGCTTGCATCCATTGTTCAAAACCTATAACTTGACCTTTGGCTTATTCTAAAGCTATGATTGTTTGGTGTTAAGTAAAGCAATAAGTGTTTGCACACATGAGGAGTTAGTGTGAGGTACTGATGAATTAGTGTGGCATTTTGATTGGTTGTGTTTGAAAAAGGAAATCAAGATACTTCCTCTTAGATTTGTATGTGTTACATAGATAATTGTGTGTTTACGATTTACTATTTACAAAACAAATTACTATAATAAAAGAAGTGTTTGCAATTTTATGCAAGTGCTTCATTCTGACATGCGTTTATGGCATTTTGAATGCAGTGTTCATTTGCATTTTGTGTGTGCAGTTTTGGGAATTGTATGTTGGTTTCTTTTTTTAAAAAGTTGGGAAAAACTGCAATAATGCATTAGTAAATGTTTAAATTAACTTGGACTAAGATTAATAAATGCTTTAGAAGTATTTTGCATTGTGAATTCATGTCAACTAATGTAGTTAACTAATGAAGTTAACACTTATTCTAAAATGATACCAAAAAAATTCAAATAAAAATAAAAAACATGCCTGCAGAACAAATGCTTGTATTACCACTTTATTTCTCTGTCTATGTCATCTAACTGTATGGCAATTAAATCCTTTACTGCCGGAAGTCAGAGGCATCATGCTGAAATCTCCCAGATCTGAAAGCAACACAGAATAACAGCTCATAACACATCTTCATGCAATGCAAATAGAAAATATTGTTGTTGTTAAGTTGATGGTATATATAATATATATTATGTATATATATACACATACATATAGTTCTTTTTTGCTTTGATGTAAATCACATTGTACATTTTTAAAATTTACCTTCTTGTTACTATTGTACTGACACAGTCTTAAGGTTTTATCTTTCAGCTGTGTAAAGATTTATGTTATCTGCCCAAAATGAAACTGTAAATGTAACAAGCCTTAACAGGCCTGACTGTCTCTTTCCCAAATGCCACCATAAGCTCCTCCGAGTCCAAGCTTTGATGATGTAATGCTGCATTGACTGTCAGATTGTAGTCGGCTACAGAGTCAACATCAGTCCAACTTCCGAAAACTTTTCAAAAACTTGCTTAAAGTAATAGTTCACCCAAAATGAAAATTCTCTCATTATTTAATAATCTTTATATTTTCAAAGTCAATGGGGTCTTAACAACATTCCAAATAACTTATTTGGTGCTCCATAAAAGTAATACAGGTATGTAAAAGTAATACAGTAAATTATGGCAGATTTAACTTTTTGTGTAAACTATGCTTTAAAAATATGGATAAGTACAAGATAAGTAACGAAAATAAAAAGATACTGTTGACACAAATTAAGAATTCATCCCCACACTCTTAATTTGTAGCATTGTTTCATTAATTAGTTCTTGTAAAAACAAAACTGAAACTACAACTAATCATAAAATCACTGGTTTCCAGAAGAGACCATGGTGGAGAACTAAGGCAGAGCCAGTGGGAGTGATCAGACATGATCAGAGAGAATCGCCGACGAGTCGCTGACTCCCGCGAGATATTTGGCATACTAAATATCTGGACCTGTCTGTGATTCAAACTCCTGCTGTTTGAAATGCGTTCTGACTGAAAATGACATCAGCGATGTCCAACAGCCAATGAGAGAGCAAGATACAGGGCAGCTGAGGTTCAGGGAGGAGTTATAGACCAGAACATCAGTATTTTAATAGATATATTTACAATTATTTCAAACAGAAACAAAGCCCAAACAAGTCCATCCGCAGAAGCAGATCATTGCAAAATTAAATATTTACCTCAAACTCTCTTTGCAGTCATTGATGTCTCTCCAACGATTTCCTCCGCATTAATCTTTTTTCTTTTTCTCCTTTTCGCTGCAAATCAGCGCACAGACAATTGGGAGCGCAATCTTTCAACAGTTTATAATTTGTAATAACAATTCCAGTCTTGCGCAAGAACTCCAGTCTGACGCATGTGTGACCTTGTGTTGTTGACTTGTCACATCGCACGTGGGCTTGGTTGGGAATGTTGGGAAATGTAGTTTGCCCACCGGAGAGAAAGAGTTGTTGGCGATTCTTCCTCTTGTACAGTCATGCAGTGTGAAACCCCCTGTCACCGATCCATTGTTAAGTGTGAACACAGCAGCAACTGAATGCTACCCCAGAGTCATGCAGTGTGAAAAGAGCAGTGATCCGATGAGTTCGAAAATCGTGCAGTCTGAACTTGGCATAAGGTGGAGCCAATGGGAATTAGGAGCCCGACAGAGACAAAGGGGTGGAGAAACAAGGCACAGCCAAAGTCCTGGAAAGCCATGGTGGAGGTAGAGCGATGACTGACCAAGGTGGAGCTAAAAGGAAGAGGGAACCTCTAGTGCTAGAAGTACGAAAACCAATGGAGCAATGTGGAGTCAATTGGTCAATTAACCGAGGTGAAGTAGTGGGCTTGGTGACCCAAGGCAGACCCAGGGGATCAACACAACAAGGCAGAGTAGGGGGTAGGGAGGTCTGAAGTGCCAATTCATCCCCATTGCAGCCCCAATTCAGGGAACATGAAGCCATCAGAAAATAATTTTCTCCAGACTGTAGAAAAATGTGGGTATCGGCTCGGGATCTGTGTTGGACATTAGCTCTGGTTCTGCAGAGGTTCTTCAAGTTCAGTTCCGTTTTTCCTTTGACGGTGGACTGCTGGTGTGACGAGATCCTTCTCTCTTTTGTCAATGGATATGGGGGATCCATTGTGTGGAAGAACCCAGTCCACATACTGCACTAATGTCCCTAGATGACCATGTCAAGACAGGAAATCCTGTTTGTGTGTTAAGTCCAGTCTGGAAGAACACACAGAGGTTCTCACACACTGTGTGTTCCTCGATGGAGCAACCCCCCTGTGAGAGGAGGAGGATCTATACCAATGCTAAATTAATATTTTAATCATTTCTGCTGTCAATTGTTCTGTAACGTTTAGGCTGAGAAAGAAAGTGGGTGATAAAGCTACTGATAATACTGAAATGATCTTATATAGGGTTGCTGTGATAGGCGTCATATTCCTTATAGGCGCTATGCTTGATATAATGTGTGTTTAAGATGCTTTTAGATCGCTCTCACGGTTCAATCGCTCTCTGCGCAGCGCCGATGCATCTCGACCAAGCCTATACTGAGCAAACCAATGATCAAAATAAGGAACAGGTGAATGACATCAATGTAATGAATGACCATGAACATTAACAAAAACATATTTAGTAACCAAAACAACCAAGGAAAACCATGAAACAATGAGAAATAAACCATGAAAATAAAAATGAAACTACAACTGAATGTGTCCCTGATTTTAGTTAAATCTTAGCCACATTTGATTTATTTGTTCCCTCATTTTAGCTAAATTCCATCATTATAATTTAGTTAAATCATGGTTATCATTTAGCTAAATAATAATAATGCATCCGTAATTAGTTTACCTAAATTAAAACTAGGGACGGAATTTGTAGTACAGCCACGACTTACCTAAAACAAGGAAACAAATGAATCAAACATGGCCATGATTTAACTAAAAAGAGGGAAATCATTAATAAAACATGCCTACAAATTAGACGTGGGAACAAATTCTCTCATTTGTGGCCATGATTCCTTTTTTTTTTTTTTTTTGCATGCCATGTGCAGTACGCCATACTTAAACACCAGGAATAAAGGGACTTGCAAACATTAATGACAACATGACTATAGCTTGTGTCTGTTTTGTGGCATACGCATCAGTAGCCCTGTGGAGTACACAGACTGCGTAGGTCTCCAACTACCAAGGGGGCACTATCTCATGTCCTGGAGGCACCAATTTGCAATTTTTGCTAAAGGGGACACCACAGATTTTTTTCAAGTTGGACGCGTTTAAGACCAGTGGCTGCCCTGATAAGATCCCTGAATGCTTAGGACTCAGGATTCCATAGGACTTTTTCTCAATATCTTTCTCCTCCACACCATTTTCTCAGGCAAAATGTGGTCTTTCTGAAGGAGCATGCTTCTCCTGCTGTCATATCCTCCATTGACTCTACTCTTCATTTATTTGGAGTGCCTATCCATATCCATCCTTTATCCCATTCCCTCACTTCTCTTTTCACATTTTCTTCATCTTTTTTTTTCTTTATCTGCTCTTGTTTCATTACTCTTCATGGCCTCTTCTGTGTTCCTTTTCTCTTCCCATCCCTCCCTTTCGTTCTCTCAGACTGTCTGTCTGGCATCATTGCTCTCCCGCAGATTGCTGTGCTTGCAGGCCAAAAGTATAGCTTGCATCTGTGTCATAAGAGGCAGAAAATTGGAGTGTTTAGGGGTAGAGTGGAAGGTGCTGTTCTGAGTTATTTAGCCTGAACTGCTTCCATGGGAAGGGAGGCAAGCCTCAGGCCATTGGGCACAGGCTTTTACATTCAAGTGAGAATGGAACACACAGGCTGCATATTGGTGTGTGGCAGCATGCTGTGCATTATAAGAAACCTTTCATTTTTAACCTCCACCCACCAAGACCCACCCACACAGACAGGCAGAATGCATCCAACTCCCCACATCCAATAGACGCGTGTACACACAAACACACACACACACACACACACACACACACACACACACACACACACACACACACACACACACACAATGTAATCCAGTCATTAAACTGGGTGCAATCTACATATGAAATGTAATTTCCCAAAATTAATTTGGCCACCCATCTGTGATTTGGCTTTGAGGTGTAATTTGTAGAGCAAGATGTATGTGGCAGTCAAACGAAAATGGGTGAGATCTAAATGCTTGTGTGCAATAGTAGAAAGCTAAAGAATCATACGCTTTTCAGCTAAGTTATATAAGTACATTCAAAATCACTTACAACTTCCTAGACAAAATCGGTCCCTCTGAAAGAGTTGAGAAACAAACCAGCCTAACACTGGTATTTGACCACACGTACATGGTGCTGGCAGTAGCTCAAAGCCAGCCGTGTAAGATGCGATTAGAGTCGATGAAACTTGGACCTGCAGGCTTTTTGCACAAGGTATATGGGATTTGTTAGACATGAAAAGTACAGGATAACAGTACTATTGCCAGGAAGCAATTAAAAATGATGAGGATTGATCAGCTAAGGGCCAACCATTACCATCCATGTGGTCAATTGTTTCCACATGGAATTAAAGGAAGGTTCCGGGTTTGATACAAGTTAAGCTCTTATTTCACAGATACTATTGATTGTAGTAGTAAAGTAACTAGAACTAAACTAAAAGTAATACATTAACATCAGAGGTGGAAAGAGTAATAAGATATTTTACTCAAGTAAAAGTACTGTTACTTCAATGAAATTTTACTTAAGTACAAGTATAATTACTGGTCTAAAAATGTACTCAAGTAAAAGTAAAAAGTAGCTCATTTAAAATGTACTCAGAGTAAAAGTTACTTAGTTACTTTTTTAACAGTGGGGGTGGGGGACTCTCCCCTGTAGGGTTGTGATAGAATGAGATTTTCACGATATGACAACTATCTCAGAAAACACCACGGTATTAAACAATTATTTAATAAATAAACTGTACCTATTATTAAATTATGGTTAGTTAAAATGATGTTAAATGAATGATGATTGGTCTTTTTTTGGGGGCTTGAACAAATGCTTTATCATAAACTTAAAACCCTTTGTTTGTTTTGATTATTAAAAATTCAATAAAACATGTCTAATAAACTAAATTCAATAAATGATTATGAATTAGATTAACAACTTTATTATTCTTAAACATTTTAATGAATTAATGATAAAATTGAGTCCTGTATGTAGTAGCTCATTCACAGAGACAGAACAAGCAGATAATATATTCATATAGCAAGGTTTTGTGCTTTAATATTTACAGACCATGTCGCGATTTGATTTATTCTTTCGAGTTATTCGTTCATCCATCAGTTTGTGTGTATGACGTGAATCCTACGTTATAATGTAAAGGTAATGTTCATGACTGGATACCGGGATTCCTTCTGCGTCACAGAAATCATTCGGCCTTAAGTTATAAACATACCTTTATCTGCACAGAGGGATGTGTGCCCCAACATGTTCTATGTGTTTCTTCATTTGCATCCACATTTTGTGACCATTTGATATCCTCCAAGACAACACCACGTTATTTTTTTCAATATCCAAAGAATTTCCAGCTGGGTCTGCGTCACTGATGTCTGTCTTGTTCGTCTCCATATCGATATTTGCGCGCTTGTTCTCTTCCGCGTCCCGCGCCCTCTATTCAATATGGTCGTTCCCGGATCGCGTTTTTTCCCTCCCCTTTGCATTAATGATTTATTTTTACTCAGTAACGGATATGGTTTAAAATTTAGCAAAGTACAATACTTCAATCAAAATGTACTTAAGTAAAAGTAAAATTACAGCTTTTTAAAACTACTTAAAAAAGTAGAAGTACACAGAAAAACTACTCAATTACAGTAACGCGAGTAAATGTAATTCGTTACTTTCCACCTCTGATAAACATTTATAAAAATTAGAAGAAAAAATAAAAGAGAAAACAGGAAATGTAAAGATAAATCAGTAAAACTTTATTTTACAGTGTCGTTGTTACACGTTGCATGCACTTATCATAGTAATAACAGTAAATTAAGCATAATTACATGCAACTATACCTCCACCAAACCCTAATCCTACCATAACACTATACATGTTGTTAATAAATATTACTCAGTACTTAAATATATAATTAGACTGTAACAATGATGCCTTAAAGTGCATAACCAATATATCTTATTCAAAATATTAACAAAAACTATAACAGCAATTACTAAAAATGAAAAAAAATATAGCATTTACAATTACAGTTAACACATTTTTAATGATAATAAAATATTATTCATTTTAAGTGAAAATAGTTATTTATTTTTAGGACTATATTTACTATTTTCATCTTCTGAAATCAACTTTGAGCCAACATATACTGCATGAAAACGTCAGCAGAATCCTAGAATTATTCATAAGCCTGCAGTGCATTCCGATGAATGCTATACTGTAGCTGTATCCTGTAAGAAGGCGCTGTCTCATAATTATTCATGACGCCATGTGACTTTTTTCTATGACAGGTACTTCAAACACTGAAGTGAACAGTGCAAAAATACAGTGTTTCATGGCTTCCCCCGCAATGCTGACAGAACGACGGCTTTCAATCAACGAACAACACCTTTGAAATGTTTCTGAGCAACAAACATTTATTATAGGAGTTGCTAGATTTATGGAGAGGCAGACTGGAGCACCTTTGAAACAAGACATGGTCAACTATGATACACATTCATACTGCTCACGTATAAACTAGTCACATCACGTATATTCAGTGAACAGCTTAGTCACTAATGCATTCAATTACAGATTTAAAATGACCTACAGTATATCCACATGTGGATGTATTTCAAGCTTGCAATGTATAATACTGTATATATCTCTGCATTTTGTTGTGAATTGAATTGTGCATGTAAGTTAACTTCATTCCACTCTACAGTTCCATACCACTTTTCACTTTTCAAAGCTTTAAAATCAAAAATGTGATGACTTTTTTTTGTTAAATCTATAAAAGGCATGATTCCACACCCTCTGGGACAAAATATGAGTATACGAGTCCAATTCTCACTATTAACTGCTTATTAGAATGCATAATGCTTGGGTATTGGCTGTTTATGAGTACTTATAAAGCACATATTAATGCCTTATTCTGCATCACCATATTCTACATTTCTGTCATTAATTACTCACCCTTATGTCGTTCCAAACCTGTAAGACCTTTGTTAATCTAAAGAACATAAATTAAGATATTTTTGATGAAATTGGAGAGCTCTCCATAGACAGCCATGTATTTACCATTAAAAGAAAGGTAGTAAAGACAACATTAGAATAGTCCATGTCGCTACATTGGTTCACCCTTAATTTTATAAAGCAATGAGAATACTTTTTTTGCACAAAAACAAACAGAAATAACACTAGCCAAGAAATCTAGCCAAGACCTAAGAGCGAAGGCCTCAGTAATGCCGAGTTCACACTGCACGATTTTAGCCCCGGTTTTCACTCGCGGACAGGTTTTGCGAAATCGCCGACAAATACCCAAAATTGGAGGCAAATCAGTGCTCATTCACGCAAGTGACAATCACGGAGTGTAGATGATCAAAGACGCAAACAGAGAATCGCAGACGGGTCAAAATTCTGCTGTGTGAAATGTGTTCTGACTGAAAATTACATCTGTGATGACCTAAAGCCAAAGACAGAGCAAGATACGGGGCAGCGGGAAGTTCGGGGAGGAGTTATAGACCATAATATCAGACAGACAATTGTCATTTTTAATAACAATTCCAGTCTGGTACGAGAACTTTGCATTATTTCCTTGTTAAAACTATTTTTTGAATTAAATTGTGCATAGGTTGAGCAAAACAAATGTGTTTATATCCGAGTGCCTTTTATACACACACTTAACTGCAGACATGACACAGGACAAGCATTTTGAGTGTCCCTTATAAATAACCACGATTATCCCTTATTTTTGTCCCACTTTATGTCCTTTGTTATGTTGTGTTGTAAATAAATGCAAACAATTCAAAAAGCCATTCTTTTAATCTTTTCACATTCTTTGTTCTAGTTCCCTCACAGTCATTCATGTGATATAGGGCAATTAGGATTAGTGTAGGGGTCTTTGTCTGCAGGTGTGAAAAATATCAATGTTCATGATGATTCACGCCCTCCCCGCATAAGCCTTCCTGACACAAAACACGTCTTACAAATTTTAAATCAGTATATTGTTTTATGTGAATGAGTGGCCAGAGTGATTTTTACATCGTCTTGAAGAAAAAATTCTAGGCTACGTGATCCAGTTTTCAAAAGTCTTGTGGGCTAAAAATTCAAAATGGCTTTTGTGGCCTTATTTCAGTGACTTTTTTTTTTCTTTTTCTTATTTCACAAACCACACATAAACTTAATTTTTTCAAAACGACAAACTTTTACATACATGCTACTCACATATCATTGTAACCCATGAAAATGGTACAAGTAACAGAAATAAGCACCAATGTCAGGGCATGTCAAAACGCCTCCAGGGCCCAGAAAACAGCTCAGGGCCAACACGATCTCATGACAATGCGTATAAATAGTACGAGTGTGCAATCTCGTAGAATGTATACGCCAAAACTCATTTTGGCGTGCATATGGTACGCCGTTTTTGGCGTGCATATGATACGCACTTTATGGCGTGTATATGACACGCTTTTGGGTAGAGTGAGGGTGGGGTGTGGGGTTCGTACATATAATACGCCATAAAGTGCGTATCATATGCACGCCAAAAACGGGTTGTGAGTTTTGGCGTATACATTCTACGAGATTGCACACTCGTACTATTTATACGCATTGTCATGAGATCGGGCTCTCAGGGCTCAGAGGGTTATTTAAGAAAACTACCCAATGCGGACTCAGCTCCCTCAATGGCTAAACGTGCGTGTTCATCACTCATGCACAAAACGCACCAGACGCAAAGTTCTTCATGAAACGCAGGGAAAGGTGTTTCTCCATGAAATGTGCTCCTAACACATACACAGACAGAAAGCCTCCTGAAAAGTAAGATGATGATGTATTTCACAAGTGCCCTTTTATACTCACAGTTGCACTAGTGGTGACGTCATAGGCTACCACCTGTCAAAGTTAAGTTCATTGTTGTGTTTAGACATGCTTCAGATCAGAATGCCGGAGGTGTTCCCCATAGTACCCTCTAGGGGACGCAACGTGAGTTACCATTCAAAACGGAACAGTTCAGTCAAACAATTTGTCATCTCAAGTGTTCTAGTAGAGATTGTTCCAATATTCCTAGATATCCATTTGTTAACTTTTCACTTAATTGTCACGCAATACCAATTTTCACTGTGGGTTTTATCAACGCTATCTCACGACCAATTCGTACATATTTTACGAGGTGGCTATTTCGTACAAATTTGTACGACCACTTTTTGCCTAAACCCCAGTGATGGGTAGGTTTAGGGGCGGGGTTGAGGTAGGTCATTCGTACGAATTCAAACGAATTTGCCAACTCGACAAATATGTACGATTTAGTAAAATTGTATGAATTGCATAAGTGAGGTCGCATAAATTGCATTTAATTAGCCACCTCGTAAAATATGTACGAATTGCCGTGAGATCGGGTTGGTTTTATTGGTTGGTCTCCCAGTTTCATTAAATTTTTCATGCAAATATTTAATAAAATACAGATTTTTTTGGCAGCACTTTAATTTGAAAATGTGCATTTCTATAGTCTCAATGGTGATAAATACTGTACCTCTTTCATTATTCTTTTATTATCCTTAACCCCTCACAATAGAACTGTAGCTCTAAAAAAGGGTAGTACAATGTTATATATAGCTTCATCTTCAATGCTTGTGAAAGTTTGTGTATGATGCATTGTAAGGATTATGACTGACTTTGCATAAGTCTCACTCGGGAGAACACCTGAGCGTAACTTTCCAACTAAGTGAGAGAGGCCAAGACTGAAAAAGATAAAGATAGAAAGAATGCAAGTCTACATTTGAGCTCACTGCAACCCCAGTTGCAACCCAAATACTGTCTCTTAGCCTCATAAAGGGGTGATAGTAGAGAAAAAAATACAATGAAAAAAACAAAAAAAAAGTACTTAGACCTTGTACTCCCTCTACTTCCACAACTGTTCTTGATTAATGAATACCGTAAATGTGTAAACACTAGATAAAGGGGAAATTATGAAGCACTAATGCACATTAACCAATTGATTGAGGAGACAGCAATATTTTTTATAAATCAATACTCTGTACGTGTCTACCATAAGTTAGAGTGCCAGAACATAAATTCAAACAGGCACATTTAAAAAAAAAAAAAAGCAATTATATTCTGTACTGAGACACTAAAGGCCTTTTCTCAGGATCCTTTCACTCACATAAATCTCCAAGTAAATGTTAGTTGCTAATCGCAAAATACATTGATATTGTTAGATGTGATGAATTTCATGCATTATCCTTTCACTAACCAATAAATTGTTACACTTTTGTATTTATTTAATAAAGCCACTATCTTCTTTTCGTAAAAGAGAGCCGTCTTTCTCTCTTCATTGATGTGTAATGTAACAGAGAAAGTGATTTTTTTAATAACCTGACTTTGCATGTGCTTATCTCCCTAAAGAGGTTCCCAGTATGAAGACTCAGAGGTCAAACGAATAGGAAGTGGAATTGCAGCATGTGCGCTTGCCATGCCCTCTGCAGAATTAACCGGTTCCCTTCTGTTCTTCTTTTATCAAACCGCTGCCAGTCCCAGATCAGTGATTACTAACAATAAACTGCACAATCCATTTCAGTGCATTGCAGTTTCATGCATTTAAAGCACACACTTGATGTGTCCTTGACCTTATCTACAAAGGTTTAGCATGATGAGTGTCACAAAGTGGCCTGACACTCATATGATCAATATCTGCAAATTGCGGCTCACACTGAATACTGACAATGGTGTGTTACATTGTGTATCCATCAATCAGTGTATTGCTGAGTTGTAAAAAAAAAACAAGCATTTTCCAATGGATGAGCTATAAGCTGTTTATTTCTTGATTTGGTGTTTTTAGAACGTGCCATTACAGCCAACATGCATCGCTAAACGATGAGGAAAGCAACAATTTGGCTGTTTTCATTTTTTCTTTTTAATCAGAGATGATTCAGTTCTCCAGTATGTGTCCCCCTAGTCAGATACTGTTGTTATTTTTATCAGTCTAATAAAATCACTTTTATACGTTCTGGAGTGAATTAATTCTCAAGAGCTGATGCAGTTACTCGTAGGCCTACTCCATCTGTTCATTCTTTTCCAAACCCTCTCTTTCCTTCTCTCTGAAAATACTTGAGCTTCACTAAAGTAGCCCTGCAGTCCTCAAACGAACCAGTCACTCAACAGTCTATCGCATTAGATGGATCCTTGCTTCAATTTCCGGAAAATCACGGTCACTTCAGAACGCATGACAGCTGGAATTGGCACTATGTAGTTGCAATCTTAGTTCGCTGATTCTTGCTTTGTCATTTTGCCCCACCTTGTTGTGAGCTGATTCCTCCCTGACGTAACAGATATGCAGCATTGAAGGGAACATTACAAGAGACTGGTTTATTTTCAAGCTCCCGTTCAGCTTTAATGCATCAGCTGCACCGCTGCGGCACCCATACTGTCATTACATGGCTCAGCAATTACTGGCCCAACACCACTTAGAATTTGCTGCTTGCGAGCCGGGATTATTTAATTGTCTGCCAACCCACGCTGACAAATTAAACCGGCATTTATTGAGAAAACCTTACTTTCTTTTTCAGCGAGGGTCAGAGTTTGTTTAAGGTTGGTAATGTATACGTATATGACTGATTACATTAGCATGCTAAGAGCAACCTTTTTATATTATTTAACAACCTGTTCTGCAGCCCATTTATAATTGGACATCCTAATTATTTTGTTCCAGAATTAATGCAAACTTTCTCATTTTAGCATTCAGATTATTGCCCCTCCTCTTCATCTAATGATGACTCATCATAAGAAAGCTTCCACTTTGCCTTGTCCACTTTGCCTGTACAATAAATTAGCAATTTTAAGCCAAAAAAGGGATAAAAATGAAATCCATTCCAAACCCATAAGACCAAAGATAATAAAAAAATAATAAAAAAAGGTAGATATTTTTAATTAAATCTGAGAGATTTCTGTCCCTCCATTGAAAGTGGATTAAGAGACAATTGCTTGACATGATGAACAGATTTTGTTAAGGCTTATTCACATAGAAACATTAATCAATACACATGCATGGGGTGCTTCTCAAATAGAAGGTCTGCGTCCTAGTAAGGCTGCATAGCTCTGTTGCCATATCATCAAGTGCTGCCGAAGGCCGTCTCAATTTGAAGGATCCTTGGAAGACAGCCTTTGTTTCATGTACTTTGTTCAATTCATTTTGAAGGATGCATCAAGTGCATCCTTCACATCCTTCAATCACCCACAGTCCCTTGCACACATTCCAATACAAGAAAAATAACTGACGTAAAAACGAGTCAGCACTGAGCTTTTCTGAGTTCATTATGAAATGAAACTGTAAAAACTGTTTTCGGAGATTAAGTCATACATGTTATCGTTTGTTTTGTAGTAGATTAATCGCTTAACACTAAACTGCCAATAATAAAAGCCACTGGGAGGCCGCAGGCGGTTGTCATGACGCGACAATGAAGTAGCCAGGCGCACATAGGCTGCATTTACACTGCTAGTCCAAATGGAGAGATCCAATCTTTTTACCATATCCTATTTTGTGACCCTATTTACTTACACTATTGACATGACTGGTATCCGATATCGGTGTCTACATTAATTCCCGTCTGTGATCGATTTACTGAAAAATTTAGTTCCCTATATCGAGGAACTTCGCACCGCGCCGAACGACGAATTTGGGGATGCTCCTAAGCATCAACGCATCTGAAGTATGAATGAAACTAGTCCAATCCTGATTGGTGCTACGCCATGACGAGATGTGACGGCATACCCGGAAGCTATAAAGGAGCCGCGCATTGTAGCGCCAGTTATCGCTCTTCAGCATAACGCTCTGTGTGTGAAACTGTCTGTCTATTTATTGTTGTTTGTCCCGTAGGAAGTAAATATATATATGTATATATCAGTTATGGCCGAATTTAAGAGTTGTGTGCACCCGTGTCCCCGCTTTATTTCGGGAACGGACACACACACTCTGTGTGTTGAGTGCCTGGGCGTTCAGCATGCTCAGGCGGCTCTCGAGGGAGCCGCCTGTAGCCATTGTGAGCTGCTGACGCTCAGGGTACTTCGGTCTCGGTTGGCGGTCTTTGACGAGTCGTTAACCGCGTGAGCCCGTGGTTCTGGGCCCGCCCGCCGAGGCGGCGCGCGCCGCAGATCATGGGGCTCACAGCTGACTTGTCAGCGGAGACTGGGACTGCTGAGGCACTTTCCCAATCTTCCTCTGACGGTTCAGATGTTCTCCCACCTCGTGTGGAAGCCCGCGAGGCGGCTTCTTCCCCCGGGGTGGAGAACACGATGCTGATCCTCTCCGAGTCCGAGGATCCGGAGGGGATTAACATCGAGGCGGGTGGTGCGTATATATGTCACCACCACACCCACCCGCCCAAGAGGAGCTTATAGAGGTGCTGACGCGAGCTGTGGCCAAATTAAAAATCGATTGGCCACAGGAGAGACAGGAAGCCCAGCCATCAAGCAAGCTGGATGACCGGTTTCTCTCGCGTAGAGCTCAGACACCTCGCCGGGGCTTGCCATTTTTTCAGGACCTGCATAATGAGTTGTGCAGGTCCTGGAACAAGCCATATTCCGCGCATTTCCAACCCCGTGTTAGATTATGCGAATGTTTTGGGGCGCGCGAGGCTGGCTACGGACGATGCCGCGCGTGGAAGATGCTCGCGGCTATCTTTCACCCGAATCGGCATCGCCCCTGAAAGCCTCGGCATTGCCCACCAAGCCGTGTAGGGACACATCGGCATTGGTGGGCAGGGCATATATGGCGCGGTCGGGCTGGTAGTTCCCTGCACACGTTATCAATATTGCAGGCATACCAGGCCGACCTCCTTAAAGAGGTCGACGAGGGCGAGGGTCCTCCCGGAGGATATCCTTGAGCTTAGGAAGGCTGCGGATTTGTCTCTCCGCGTCACCAAGGAGACGGCCCGTGCCATCGGCCGCTCCATGGCGTCAATGGTGACTGTGGAGAGGCATTTATATTTAATCTGTCGGGGATGAAGGAGAAGGACAAGTCCTTTCTCCTAGACTCCCGATTTCGCCTTCTGGCCTGTTCGCGACGCAGTTAGTTCGGTCGTCGACAGGTTTCAGGAGGCGAAAAAGCAACCGCTGCCTTCCGACAGTTCCTCCTCGTCGGCCAAAACCTGGGAAGGCTGCCACTAGTGGGCAGCCTCAGCCGCCAGCCAGCCTCGCACCGTCAGGTGCAGAAGGAGAGCGTCGCCTCTAGAGCCCCTCCTCCGGGAGCCTGGCAACAGAGGAGACGCTCACCAGCAGGCTTCTGTGCAGAAGGGCGATCTGAGGAACGCCCTTCTCGCTAAGAAGGCTGCTGGGAAGAAGTCCTAGCTGAGGCAGGACTACCAAGAGCGGCCCCACCCGCGAGAACAACCGAGGTGGTCTCGCGCGGCGCTCCGATGGGAAAACGATGTGGTAATCCCGCCGTCACAGACGCCGGGCCACATCGCTTTTCCCACGGACAGGTGGTGCCCCAGTCGCCTCAAGAAAGACTTGCGACGGGCAGCACGGGTGTCCACATACCAGAAATCGTATTCAGCTCTCTGCCGGGCATCCGCTTCAGGAGCGAAAACGAAATTCAATTAATACCGAGGTCAACCTCGAGAGGCTGATTCCTTAGTAGATTATCTCGGCGCATGGAAATGCCTTCCGAATATATCCACATGGGTCCTGCGGACTGTAGAACTAGGTACAGACTGCAGTTCGATCACCCTCCGAAATTCAATGGGGTGACATGGACTGCAGTGGTGCCAGAGCGGGTTCGGGTAATGGAACAAGAAGTAGAATCCTTGCTGATAAAGGGAGCCATAGAACGGGTCCCACCAGAGATGGAGGCCGGGTTCTACAGCCGGTACTTTATAGTTCCAAAAAGGATGGAGGGCTTCGCCGATTTTAGATCTAAGGTATCTGAACCGGTCTCTGAGGAGATTCAGGTTCAAGATGTTAACCATTCCTACCATCGTGAGTCAGATCCAGGCCAAGGACTGGTTCGTCACGATAGATTTAAAAGACGCCTATTTTCATGTCTCCATCCTTCCTTGCCACAGGAAGTTTCTGAGGTTCGCTGGGGGCAAAGCGCATCAATATCGAGTACTTCCGCTTTGGTCTAGCTCTTTCCCCTCGCACATTCACCAAGTGCATGGATGCAGCTCTGGCTCCACTGAGACTTCAGGGCATCCGGTACTGAATTATATCGACGACTGGCTAATACTGGCACAGTCGACGATATGGCAGTACGACATCGAGATGTAGTTCTAGCACATATCCAATGCTTGGGGCTGAGACTCAACACGAAGAAGAGCGTGTTGACGCCAGCCCAGAAAACAAGTTTTCTGGGTATAATATGGGATTCAGTTTCGATGCGGGCACATCTGTCTCCGCGCAGTCAAGACCGTTCTGGCAAGAGTCTCAGAAATAAAGCTAGGCCACAGCATCACTGTAAAACACTTTCAAAAGGTGGTGGGACATCTAGCAGCAGCGGCCAACGTTATTCCGCTCGCCTGCTACACATGAGGGCCCTACAGTGGTGGCTAAAAACCAAGGGGTTTTCCTCCAGAGGGAACCCGTTCCGTATGATCAGAGCAACGCGCAAATGCCTTCGGGCTCTGAGAATATGGAAGGAAGTTTGGTTTCTGTCCCAGGGGCCAGTGCTGGGAGCATCATGTTGCCGGAAAACCGTTTCAACAGATGCCTCCCTTACTGGTTGGGGCGCGGTCATGGAAGGCCGCTGCGAGGGTCCGTGGGACGACCGTCATTCCACCTGGCACATAAATTGCCTGGAAATGCTGGCGGTTTACAGAGCTCTGAGGAGCTTCTTCCCGGAACTTCGCGGGCACCACGCTTCTGGTCCGCACGGACAATATGGCAGTCGTGGCATACCTGAATCGCCAGGGGTTGAGATCGCGCCCCCTATGCAAATTGGCGCATCTCATTCTCCTTTGGTCACAGGAGAAACTGTTATCCCTCAGGGCGATGTATATCCCGGGATACAGAATCAGGGGCAGACATCCTGTCGAGGCAGGGGCTGAGGCCCGGGAGGGCGGCTCCACCCAGAGGTGGTGGAGGCCATGTGCAAGAGGTTCGGCCCAGTGGAAGTGGACCTGTTTGCGTCTCGAGAGACGTCCCACTGTCCACTGTGGTTTTCCCTCACGCATCCAGCCCCCTGGGGTTGGATGCGATGGTTCAGACGTGGCCGAGGCTGCGTCTGTATGCATTTCCGATTGCTCTGCTCCCGGGAGTCCTGGAGAGGGTCCGTCAACAAGGGGGTCAGCCTACTTCTGGTAGCACCCGTTGGCCGACCAGTATGGTTCTCGGATGTAATAGATCTGCTGGTGGGTCCCCCGTGGCAGGTCCCTCTGAGGAGGGACCTCCTATCGCAGGCAGGGGGCACGATATTTCACCCCCGCCCCGAAATATGGAGCCTCTGGGTCTGGCCCCTGAGGGGCCAGGTACCGGGAGGAGGGGCTGCCAGCAGACGTTATAGAGACCCTACTTAGCTCTAGGGCCCCGCTCACGAGGAGATTGTACAGCCTCAAGTGGAATGTCTTCGCCACTTGGTGTAGAGAGCGTGAGGTGGACCCAGTTAACTGCCCGGTGGCTTCAGTGCTGGAGTTCCTCCAAGATCGCTTCTCTGCGGGTCTAACCCCGTCCACACTCAAGGTGTACGTGGCTGCCATTGCTTTCCACACTCCTACGGGTGATGGGCCTTTGGGTAGGCACCATTTGGTTGTACGTTTCCTACGTGGGGCACGAAGGATGAGGCCTGTAGTCCGTACTCAGAGTACCAACATGGATTTGGCAGTGGTTCTCGAGGGTTGGCTGAGGCCCCTTCGAACCACTGGAGTCGGCAGACCCCAAGTATCTGACGTTGAAAGTAGCGTTCCTCCTGGCTATAACTTCTCTTAGGAGAGTGGGAGATCTTCAGGCCTTGGCAGTTACGCCAACTTGCCTGGAGTTTGCCCCGGAGGAGTTAAAGCGGTACTGCACCCTAGACCTGGCTACGTGCCCAAGGTCCCTTCCGGGGTGGTCAGGTCCTTGGTTCTTCAGGCGTTTCATCCTCCGCCTCACGTGACGGCGGAAGAAGGGAGACTGTTCCTCTTATGCCCGGTTCGGGCCTTGAGGGTTTATCTGGAAAGGTCAGCTCAGTGGAGGTTATCAGACCAGCTGTTAGTGTGTTTTGGCTCACCCAAGAAAGGGTTGCCTGCATCAACCCCTACTATCAGTAATTGGATTGTGCAGGCAATAGCTTTGGCATATCAGGTGCGCAATATGCCTTCACCTATAGCCTTGAGGCCCCATTCCACCAGAGGCATGGCCTCCTCGGTGGCCCTCATGTCCGGAGTCCCTATGCAGGACATCTGTGAAGGCCGGTTGGGCTACTCAGCACACTTTTATAAGGTTTTATAGCTTGCACCTCCCGGCGACACCCGGCGGCAGGGTACTCCAGTCCTAAATTGTGCCTGGTCTCCAGTTTCACGTTAGGGCAGGCGTATCCTTGATGTGGCCTAGTGGGTACTCGTTCTCAAATTCGTCGTTCCCGACGCAGTGCGAAGTTCCTCGATATAGGGAACGCCTCGGTTATGTATATAACCCTTGTTCCCTGAGAGGGAACGAGCACTGCGCCTCGCCGCCACACCGCATATCGCCTGAGAGCGCTTGTTTCATCGCGATAATTGACGCTACAATGCGCCGGGCTCCCTTTATAGCTTCCGGTATGCCGTCACATCTACGCCATGACGTAGCACCAATCAGGATTGGACTAGTTTCATTCATACTTCAGATGCGTTGATGCTTAGGAGCATCCCCAAATTCGCTGCGACGCAGTGCTCGCTCCTCTCAGGGAACAAGGGTTATATACATAACCCGAGACGTTTTCTACTGAAAAGTTTTCTGAAGGTTCCGAAACAAAATCACCTAGCAAACATTCCTTAAAATCCCTGGTAATAACATCACATTTGACACACACCAAGTCAACACCAAATATCTATAGGAAAGAAATATATAATAATATATAACTTGTTTTTCCATGATACCACAATTGTTTGATTAACATTAATAAAACAGACAGCCTATTAAGATCTACTGTACCGCACAGATCTAAAATAATGTAACATCAGATCTATTTTTCCCCAGACAGTTAACCAAACGTTCACATAAGACATAACAGATATTTTGAAGTACTGTAATTCTGTATACATGTATATATCGGGATTGCGTGCACGCCGGATCTGTCAGCGCAAATGAGAATGGTACTCCTCTCGAAAAACTTTTAAATGTTTATTTGCTATGTGGAGCATTGGATCGCTAAACGAGGGCTTAATGAAAAAAAATTCAACCTCAAAATCATTTTTTTTTACTTTTGCCTGCAAAATTATCCCATGTGCAATCTGACTCCTTTTGCCAGCATGGGTCACATAAAATGTAGCTTTCAATTTCTGTCCTTTTTTAAGTTTCTACCTCAATAACAAGCTGTTAGCAAGCGCATACAGGCTCGTCTTCCTCATAATACAACATTAAAAATCTATCTTTGTCGGCAAACGTGTCACCCTCGCCTTGTGGTGGCTTGGAATTCAAAGGGGAATCGGATATACGTATTTAGATCGGTTGTCCATATATTGGATATCTATCTGATTTAAAACCACAATTGGAAGTGGAATAAATCAGATCTCATGCTGATTTGTGTGTTTACACGTGTGCAACAATTCCGATGTGTGTCAGATGTGAGTAAAAAATCTGATTTTTTTTTGTATTTATTTTTTTGCCAGTGTAAATAGAGCCTTATTAGATAGTCTCATTCTAGCATTAATGCAGAGGGCTGAGGAGGACTCTAGCCTACAAGCTCCCGAGGGATTGGACCAAGAAGGACAAACCCTAAATATGGTCAACGGAAGCAGAAACGTGCAAGAACCAATTCGTTTTGTTCTCACGTGTCAAACATGTACGATTGAGCTTCTGCTTACCATATGTGATGTTTTCAATATATGTGCCCTGATTGTTGTTTAAATGTGAATAAAACCCAAAATTAAATATGTTTATTATATAAAGTGATATTCAGGAACTTTGGGTTAAACCACTAAAATAGAATAAATTCATACATTTCATTTACTATATCTTTATGAACTTTTTGAAGCGTTTATATTTTTGTTGCAATGGACTGTCAATAGAGGGACAGAAATCTCTCAAGGTTTCAATAAAAATATCTTCATTTGTGTTTCAAAGATAAACACAATTCCTATGGGTTTGGAACAACATGTGGAAAGCAAATTATGACATCATTTTTTTAAAAAAAATTTTAGGTGGAACTATCCCTTTAAGCAATTGCAATGTCATGCTTGTCTATTGACTGACAAGTTTAATTAGTAAATCTTGACAGACTGGGAGTATGGGTATTTTACGTTTTGCCCTGGACTCAGAGGGTCAACTCAATTTCAGCTGTGCTCCAAAGCCTCTCTGGACCTGTTTGAAGTCGTAGGATTAAAGTAATGCAAATGACAATCTGAAAGAGTGTGACTAAAAAGAGTGCCGTTCAAATCGTTTTAACACTTACCGCTTTTTCTTTCTTTTCTTCTTTTTCTTTGTTTATTTCTGTACCTGGTTAATAATCTTTGAGGCTGAGGTACTATGTGAAGATAACCAAATATATTTTTAAAGTGATGTGGGGAAAATTTTACTGAAAATGTAGCAAAGTAATATTAAAATATCCGATATAAAATATATAATATTTTTAACGAAAAAAAAAAAAATCAAATGTCTCTGTGTCACTCCACGGATTTGCGCTTACATATGCAGCAAAGCTGTAAATGTACCTCCACGGACACACATATACACCTAGCATGTCTCGAATCTCCCTATGAACTGTGTGACAACTCTTTGCAGCAAAATTCCACTGCCAGAATTTGACAGCTCATTATGGTGAGGGATTTACTCTCCTTTCAGAGTAAATAGCACTTAAAATCTAGCTCTGTCCCATCCTGCAGTCCCAATATAGCTATGCGTTTGGCAGGGTGGAATCTTATTTTCAAAAACGTCTCAGGTCCATTGAGACTAACTGGTGTGGCCAGGACAGATAAGAGTTGCCTGGCCTGCAATGTCTCTGTAGCACCGGAAAGCAAAATTACCTTTAATAGTTTCATTTTCAGAACAATAACTTTATTATTAATGAAAGTTTTAATGATTAGCCAACAGATAAACAGTGTGAACTGAATATAATGAGACCGCCTTTTCTTCTAGCAGTTTCTGCTTTGGTAAAGAGAGGTTTCAGCAGCGTGACAGGCAATCTGCAATGCACAAAATGACTCACACCAACCCCAAATGAGAAAATATGAATGAAACCTATGATGAAATGTAAACATGAAAGGAAATCATTTTGAGAAACCCAATAAGTTTGACAACCTCCGTCACTTTCAAGGTGGTAGATCTTAAATTGTTCCAGACGCGAGTAAAGATCAAGAAGTACCGACATAGTCAAGGTTTATGGCGTAATTAGATATCACAGCTATATTGGTGCATGAAATGCCAGTACAACATTTAAGAAAATATGTTTTCTCCAAGACACCCTTCTTTCCATAATGAATAGAACATTTCCCACACCTTCCCATAGCATAAATTCACACTTAACAAGTTAAGCTAGAGATAACTTTATGGTTATGATTTGATTACTGCTGGCCCACAAGTTTGGGACATGCTTTGAGAGAAGCAGGAGAACAAGGTGGACAAATGGGTAGTAATGACAGAGACTTACATGCTGCTGGCGGAGCTTAGCAGAAAATGCCACCACCTCCATCTGTTCGTGACTGTAGGGCACTTCAAGATGGCTGTCCTCTCAAACTGCCACCCACGCCAGGGGTTTGAAGCACAATCTGCAGGATGTGAGTGCCCCTTCACCTGTGCCAACAAGCAGAATGCGAATGTTTTGCCACTCACACATCAATTTTACATAGGTGGGGTTGGATGAGTTAGAAAAATCATCAACAAAAAGAAATTAAAAATATAGCCAGAAATGGCTACATACCTTGGTCCTACTAATGTATGTATGCATTAATGTATGATATGTTAAGTTCAGCCATTCGTTATTACTGAAAGAGATTAGAATTGATTGATGTTTTTGACAACAATATTACAGATTGTATCTGTCATTCGCAGTTGCAAATAAATTGCTGACTATTTATCATTTGATGTTAGCCCTCATAGCATTAGAAATCCATGAAATTTCACTGGACTGGTTCTCCACGTGTAGCAAGTTTTTCAAAGTTTGTACCTTCCGCCAATAACATGCAGACAAACTGGTCCTTTATATGCTACCACCAAAAATATACTGGCTAAAGTCTGTTACATACTCTGCAAAGAACAGAGGGGAAAAAAAAGTTCTCACTCACAGGGCTGCAAGAAAAAATGTAATTTGTTCTCGCAGCCCTGGTTTGGGAGTTCTCGCAGTTTGTTCACTACATCATCTGAGCAGAACTTTTTTTCTTGTGGCTGTCCGAGAACTATTGTGTGATTGGTCAGAGATTTAAAGTGGGCGGGGTTAATGTGGAGAAACAGAGATGTTCGGGAACCTGCTTTTCTCGTGATGTATGGAATGTACTGGCCAGAACAAACTTTGTTCTTGTTCGTGCCACCTCCAGAAAACAAACACATTTATTTATTCTTGCAGAGTATGTACCAAGCTTAAACCAAATAGGGGTTCTTGAACATCTGTGTTTGTGTCGGACCTGCAAGCTGAAAAAATGTAAATGCAAAAACAGGTTTGCACGATTAATGGAGGTATATTTTCATTTGGGATATGACATTGCGATCATCAAATCACAAAAGGCTGCGATTTAGTGTGATGTGCTGAATGCTTCTGAATTCTGCATCTGATGTGAGTAGCATAGAACATGCATTTGGGCAATGTGCCCCAGGAACACATAAAATAAATAAAAAATAAAAACAATAGTATTTGTCATGTGTCCATTAACTGATATCAGTTAACCATGTGAATGTGTTGCTAAAGTATTGAAATATTATCTTAAGTATGTTACGAATAAATTAAACCTCTAGTCAAAGAGAAAGAAAATACCCACAACAAATAACAGGAAACCGATCAACAAGATCCCTGGAGTCCCCGCCCTCACTCCCAAGGCTTCAAACCAGCTTTTTAAAGTGCAAAAGTGAAATTATTAAACAGGAATAAAAAAGGAGCAACATAAACTTCAGGAGGGGGCAAAGCCAAAACAAAGATAACTATTTTTACAATACTAACCTAGAAATCTGATAAAAAGTACAATAGCTTACCTCCCTACTTAACATAAACAGGAGAAAACAAACAAAAAATTAAAGGCACCCACCTCCCTACCATGCTCCAATTCAATAATGGACAGGAAGGAAGACAGATCTCAACTTAGCAGAAAGTGTTTGAGAAGTATTTTCTTCTTCACAAAGAAAGTGGTTTACATCAAATGTCTCGTTTATCAGTTATTTTAACAATCACTATGTACACCACTCTGAAGAAATCTGTCCATTAAGGAAGCCATGAGTGCAGGGAGATGTATATCCATGGTTCAGGTGGTTTAAATACAGCAGCATTTACTCCTGTTGCCAATCAGGGCACTCGTTAGCAACTCCATCTGTGAGTAATTACAGCAGGAGAGTAGAGATGTGAAGAGTAGAGAGAAGAAAGAGAGGAACACACACTAGACAAAAGAATGCTTCCTCCCTCAACACACCAGTAAATGAAACACGTACGTAACACCTCCCCACCAAAAAGATGGTAAAAGCGCAACTGGGACAATATTCTGTGAGTCTTTTTTATGTCGGATATCTAAATTAAACTCTTGAAATATCAATGACCAGCGCATTAAGTGTTGATTCGGGTTACACATCCGAGCCAAGAAAACAAGTGGGTTGTGGTCGGTAAACACAACAACTGAAAATTTCCCCTAAATACACCCCGAAATGATGCAACACTAACAACAACGCAAGAGCCTCCTTTTCGATGGTGCTATATCTGCGTTGACATGATGTGAACGTCTTCGAGAAGTAGCACACTAGGTGGTCAACCTTAAACTGACTCTTGAAGTAAAACTTCACCAGCTCCAGCAGCAGAAGCATCCACTTCCAGGTTGAAGGGAGACGTAAACTCCGGTGCTGCCAAAACAGGTGCGTAACACAGCAAATCCTTAGCTGCTCAAAAAGCCTGCTCACAAGCAGGAGGCCACACAAAAACTTGAGCTGTACTGAGGAGATCAGTCAATGGGGATACAACACTGGCAAAGTTATGACAGAATCCTCTGTAGTATCCTGCCATACCCCAAAATCTACACAGTTCCCTTTTATTCACCGGCACTGGAAACTCCATGACGGATGCAATTTTTGTGTCAATCGGGCATGTCTGACCCTAACCCACTATGTTCCCCAAGTACATCACTGTAGCCTTGGCGAATTCACATTTGGCTAGGTTTAAAGTCAGAGAAGCAGCAACAAAATGTGAAATCACTACACGTAAAGAACTCATATGTTCTTCCCAACTAAAAGAATATATTGCAACATCTTCTAGATAAGCCTCACACTTGGGAACTCCACTTAGTAATACGCATTAACCTTTGAAATGTTGATGGCGCTTTAGCCATTCCGAACGCTCTAACAGAGTACTGCATAAAATCATCAGAGGTCACGAACACTGAAATCTCTGTGGTCTGAGGGGTAAGAGGAACTGTCCAGTACCTTTTAAGATCTAATTTCGTAACAAACTTTGTGGGACCTACTCAGTCTATACAGTCTTCCATTCGTGGAAGTGGGGAAGAGTCCAGTTTAGTTACAAACTCCACGCACTCTGACTGGGACTCGCAAAGTTATTTTGGCATAAATACTCAACCTCAGTCTTCATCAACTCTTGAGTCGATAAGGGTGCTGTGTTATAGGTGGCACATCATCACCATCGATATCATGCTGAAGCACTGTAGTCTGAGATGGAATGTTACTAAAGAGTGAGCAGTGACTTTCAGTTAGATCAACAATATCTTCCCTTTGATTCAAAGCCCAGTAATTTAAATTTGATTTCAACAGGCGACCACAAGGTACAGAAAAATCCTGTTCAAACTGCTACAAAGACACAACAACGGCTCTTAGCTTAACAGCAAGGGCAGACTCGTCCTTCACATAGGCCTTTAACATGTCAACATGAACCATCCGCGACTTCTGACATTCAGGCATGTGAATCAGATCGTTTTTTTGTCATTACATTTTTTCGTCACCCTTTAAGAACCTGAGAATTTGGGTTGTAGCGTAGACCGTGGCACTAACATTTCACACTATTACTGAATCACAGTCATAATGCTCCTTTCATCTCAGCCTGTGACTCCACTAAATTTATCTTCGCCATCTCGCAAGCCTTATGAAGATGTTCAAAAATAGAACTAACATATTCGGACACAGGAACACTCGGCATGTTATCAATAACAAGTTGCTCGCTTAATAGAACTGTATGTCCAAAAGCGAGCGCAGCAGGCCTGAACCCTAATGATTCTTGAACTGTTTCCCTTATTGCAAATAAAAGCAAAGGAGATCATTAGCCCAGTCCTTACTGGATTGTACATGGTGCACCAGCATCATTGATTTGAGTGTCAGGTGAAATCTCTCCAGAGCTCCCTGCGACTGCAGATGATACGTGCTCAACATTAATGAAAATTCCAATCAAAACTTGCTCAAACACTTTAGATTTAAAATTAGTTCCCTGATCTGTTTGAATCACATAAGGTAAACCGAAAGTTAAGCAAAATTTGATTAACTCTTTCATAATGGTTTTCGCTTTGAGGTTACGTAATGGTATTGCCTCCGGAAACCGTGTTGCTGCACACATTAACGTCAAAATATACGAATAATCAGCTTTTGATTTCAGCAGGGGACCAGCACAGTGTAGAATGAGTCACTCAAATAGGTCTTCCATTGCTGGAATAGGCTGCAAAGGAGCCGGTCAAACCATTTGATTGGGTTTACCAGCAAGTTGACACACGAGACATGAACGACAATGTTTGGACACAGAAGATCTCAAACCAGGCCATAAAAAATATTTACCCACTCGCATGAACGTTTTTGTACTGCCTAAACGAACAGACAGTGGATGATCATTGACAAGTTTATGTACAGCCATTCAATATCCAGAAGGTAATACAATTTGATAATCTGGAATTAATCCAGCCTCATTGAGACAGCCACTTATGCAGTTGGTCCCCTTGGCCCTAGAAATACTGTACCCCACCAACAGTATCTCATTTCACATTATTTTCACACAGTGCTCTAGAGAAG
Source organism: Gobiocypris rarus (assembly GCA_023029165.1). Lineage (NCBI taxonomy): Eukaryota > Metazoa > Chordata > Actinopteri > Cypriniformes > Gobionidae > Gobiocypris > Gobiocypris rarus. Next base: position 21,693,153 of record CM040912.1, read on the forward strand.
GGTCAGATATTTGGGCTTTACGCAGTTGCTTTCTCCCCATTGCCAAAGAAGGTTCTTGATCAGTGATCTCATCATCTGTGTTACCCACACTGGAGCATACAGATAACCTTAAATCAGTAGGAGAATCTGTAGAAGCAAGAAAAGTGTCAGATAGATCAATCACATCCTCATTTTTACGTGCCTGAGCACAACTGACTGGCAAGCTTTGCATCACAAACCGGAGACTTTGCTACAAATGGGCGAGGAAAAACCTCAGCACCGGCCAAGTAATTTCCCAAGATAAACTTGCGTCCTCTACAAACAATCTTGAGCGTACCTCCACTTTAACAGGACCTGAAACTAGATCAGAGGTTAGAAACACTGTATGAAGAGGAACTTTTACACAGTTCAGTTCAATTCCGTGAACCAGCAATTCTGAAAAAGGTACTGCACTTCTCAGGATAAATGATTGAGCGGAGCCAGTGTCCCTCAAAACAGAGATTGACTTCCTCATACACTTAGGAGAAACTGACACACTAAACTGAAATACAAAGGGAGTAAATGCAGAACTGTCTGAAAAGTCTTGCTCCTCAATACCAGCCATTAGCTCGAGAACAATATTAGCTACACTCATAGGTTTGAAGGCAGCATTCTTTTTTTCCCAAGCGTTACAATAAAACTCAATCTCTTTTATTCTCAGCACTCTTGCCCTCTTCCTTACCCTCCACTGCAGAGCGCACCATAGGTTCCATTGAGCGAGTAAAACAAAGACTTCTCCATACTTGAAGATATTGATGTACCATGACTCGGGCTAGCAGCAGAAGAAATCTTCTGGTATAGATGATGGCTGTATAGATGAAGGCAGATTTGCACACGCAGGAGTCGCAACAGGTGAAAACGTGTCAAAAACGTTCTTATTTTGTATATATATATATAACATGTTAGTATCTTCGATTGCTTTTGAAGGGCAGTACTGAAAAAAATTATATATATATATATATATATATATATATATATATATATATATATATATATATATATATATATATATATATATATATATATATATATATATATATATATATATATATATATATATTTTTTTTTTTTTTTTTTTTCAGTACTGCCCTTCAAAAGCAACCGAAGATACTAACATGTTTCCCTGAAGACAAATTAAGTACAATTAACCTTGATCTTCAAATTCAATATTTTTTTTACCTTAATGTTTATCTTAATGTTGTGTGATTCCTTCTGAAGCATCAGTGAATGTTTGAACATTTTTAATAGTTGTGTTTGAGTCCCTGATTTGTCCTCAAAAGATGGATCTCAAAATCATACAGTCACTCCCGGAGAGGGTTCAAATATGCAAAAGATATTGAAAAACTGAAGGACCTGGAGGATTTTTCTGAAGAACTTTGGGCAGTTTAATTGCTCAGGACAAACAATAAACAACCATCACAAGACAAACAAAAAAACCCATATATATATATATATATATATATATATATATATATATATATATATATATATATATATATATATATTCTATATGTATTTTTATTTTATTTTTAATGTAAAATATTCAGGACAGCACTAAATAAAAAAAATAGAGCATTTTGTAAGATCTCTTTCATTTTGTTAAAATTATTCACATTTTCATATAAACATATAAACATCAAATTTTCATTTTTGGGTGAACGGACCCTGCAGTGAATTAATTTGTCTAAGAAAATGCCTAATAAAATATAGGCTAAATATCAGTTGACCCTATGTTTACATTCTTCACTGGCACAGCCGAAAATGAAAAGAGCTCAGCTTTAGGATGGAAAGAGACAGGGCAAAAGAAGGAGACTGTGAGAAAAGAAAGAGTGTAACAGTGATGGAAATGAGAACTGATTAAATAAGGAGAAAGCAGGTATGACAGATAATCTACTGCCCACTAACGTGGGTTTACTATTAATTTTTTAGCCTTCAATCATCTAAAAATACACATATATAGATCAGAGAAATCCAAAATTTTCTTGAGGGACCTGACCCCCGAACCCCCCTAAATAGCTCCAATTTGGGAACCCACTGGTTTTATAACTCCTTAAGGCAGTTGTATGATCAAAAGTTGTTGATGTTTCTGGAAACCTGTTTGCTTTGACCTCATATCTAGAGTTAATGCATTTATGCTGTTAATGTGTTGCAGCCGGGAATATTTATATATAGGCCTACATAATATTAAAATTAAATATTCAGACAGTGTATACTCATTGTATCTCTGTGCTTTGACGATTATTATTATTTTTTTAATAACTAATTATTTCTGTGGTAGAAAACGTTGTGGCACCAAAATCGTCTTCAATGGCCCTTGGGCCCTACGTGTTCTTAATCCAGGCCTGGTTGCAGTGGAGTTAAAAGGACAAATCAAGTCAAAGTACCAGTCAATATGGGAGCTATTTTTACACACAGACTGATATTTTTCAAATGTTTATTTATTTTAAGTTTGATGATTATAACTGACAACTAAGCAAAATCCCAAATTCAGTATCTCAGAAAATTAGAATATTACTTAAGACCAATACAAAGAAAGGATTTTTAGAAATCTTGGCCAACTGAAAAGTATGAACATGAAAAGTTTGAGCTGGTACAGCACTCAATACTTAGTTGGGGCTCCTTTTGCCTGAATTACTGCAACAATGCGGCGTGGCATGGAGTCGATCAATCTGTGGCATTGCTCTGATAGCGGCCTTCAGCTCTTCTGCGTTGTTTGGTCTGGCATATTGCATCTTCCTCTTCACAAAACCCCATAGATTTTCTATGGGGTTAAGGTGAGGCGAGTTTGTTGGCCAATTAAGAACAGGGATACCATGGTCCTTAACCCTTTGACACATACAATCCATAGGCAGTAAAAGAAATGGACACAGCGACCCCATAGACTCCGAAGGAGAGAATTGAAGTTAATTAGAAGCACTCACTTCCTGATGGCTGAGCGTACTGCGCAGACTCAGACTGAGCTTGATGACGTAGATGTGACTTGAGCAACCTGTCTGAAAGTTGTAAGTCCTCTAGTAATTGTGGAAAGTGAAATCTGAATCACGTTGCTGAAATATTTTGTCCCATTGTTTTTGGCTCTCTATGGGCTTCTCCCCATTCTTCTCTTTAGACTTTACAGAACTCCATGCCTCCACGTCCCCCTGATTGCCTCATAGACAGTAAAAGATTGCCTGCGAGCTTCTCCTCTGTACGGTAATATCTCTACTGTGCGCTGAGAGTCGCGTGGTTATGACTCAATTGTTAACCTATGTTTTACAAAAGTGGCTTTTACAGGGTGATGGTGTAAGATACAAGGTAATGGTGCCCTTTATATATTGTCGCGTTTGTTTAGAAATAAACAACGGACAAATTGAGTCTTTAAACGCCTCAGATGTAAAGTTATTAGCTGTCAAAGTGACGCCAAAATGAATTGGAGTCAATGGAATGCTAACTGCAGGTGATGGCTTGTTTAGCAATGGCCGCCCCAGTGGAAGGTACGCTTTCCAGGGGCTGGATTACCCCCTTGGTATAATCACACCCGAGTGATCATTCTAGTCTGGTCCCTGGTGCGTACGATCACACGGGTGTGATTAGAACGCTCAGTGATCAACTGCCAAATTCAAAATTTCAAACCTGGTTTGAAGCGCTGACTGGCGCTGAGCCAAAGACTGCGTGAGTGTGAGACTGACTGAGCTCAGTGTCTTTTAAAGGATTAGTTCACTTTTAAATAAACTTTTGCTGATAATTTACTCACCCCAATGTCATCCAAGATGTCCATGTCTTTCTTTCTTCAGTCGAAAAGAAATTAAGATTTTTGATGAAAACATTCCAGGATTTTTCTCCTTATAATAGAATCAGTGGACCGCAAACGGTTCAAGGTCCAAATGACAGTTTCAGTGCAGCTTCAAAGGGCTTTAAACAATACCAGATGATACCAGACGATGAATAAGGGTCTTATCTAGTGAAACGATCTGTCATTTAATTTTTTTAAAGTTTAAGTTTTATAAGCACAAATGTTCACCTTGCTCTGTGAGCCCGATCTCACGAAAATGCGTATCAATAATACGAGTGTGCAGTCTCGTAGAATGTATATGGTACGCCGTTTTTGGCGCGCATATGATACGCACTTTATGGCGTATTATATGTACGAACCCCCCACACCCCCACCCTCACCCTACCCAAAAGCGTGTCATATACACGCCATAAAGTGCGTATCATATGCACACCAAAAACGGCGTACCATATGCACGCCACATTTTACGAGATTGCACACTCGTACTATTTATACGCATTGTCATGAGATCGTGTTGGCTCTGTTCTGTGATATGTGTACGTGACATCACGTAATACGCAGTTACGTTGAAAAGGTCACGCTTATCATAGGCGGAAGTACAGAGTGAAATAAATCAACTTTTTGATGATATTCTAATTATCTTAAGTGTACTAAATAAATATTAGCTTATGTGACAATAAATGCTATATATGCAGCTGGTTAACAATTGCAGTTCATATACATATTTGCATCCAATTCAGGGTTGATTTTCTTCTTTTCTGTCAAATGCACACACTTTTGGACTGATACTACAGCAGTCATTTGGTATCTCTGTGGGAAGACACAGCAGAAGGCCAAACAGGAGGCCACACACACACACACACTGCAGGGGTTTTTTGTTTGTTGTGTTTTTTATTTTATTAAGAAGTTACTGGAGAGGCAGGTGGCTCTAGTGTGGCGTTTCTATCAGAAGCAAAAATGTTGAGACAAGAACAAATAAGTCTTCTTTCAGAATTTCAGTAATCATCCATTTAAAGCCAAACACCAATTTCCCTATGCACCAACATGCCTCTCATTCATGCAAGCCACATGCTAGGCTCACAGTAACATGCACACCCAAACATTTACACCCTTCAGAAGCCCTTAAACTGACAGTCTCAGGCAGAGGCATTTCCTCCCGAAACAAAGGGGGTGCACGGAAGCTGGATGGTGGAAGAGGATTTCCTAAAATGGATCCATTAGCACTCGTTCAGCTGCATATTACACATAACACACTATGGAAGGGGATGCAAATGTGTCTGTCACATCCCACCACAGCCCCAGCAAGGGTCTGATAATCTACATGTCTGTTGTACTCATCTGAAATCTGGAAATTCATTGTAAAGAAAACAGCATGATAATTAAATATTTGAGTAAAACTTTATTTGCAGGAGCGTAATATACTTGCACTCCTACTAGCCTACTTCATTATTTTACTATAGCCTATGAGTATTGTAAGAATTTGTAAAAAAAATAAAAATTAAAAAAAGTTATACAAATATATATATATATATATATATATATATATATATATATATATATATATATATATATATATATATATATATATATATATATATATATATATATATATATATATATATATATATATATATATATATATATATATATATACAGTCGTAGTCAAAATTGTTGGCACCCCTGGTAAATATGATCAAATATGGCTGTAGAAAAATTAATCTGCATTGTTTATCCTTTTGATCTTACATTAAAAAAATTCACAAAAATCTAACCTTTCATTGAAGTCAAATAATTGAAAATGGGGGGCAAATCACATTATGAAATAAATGCTTTTCTCCAAAACACGTTGGCCACAATTGTAGGCACCCTTTTTTAAATACTTTTTGTTACCTCCTTTTCCCAAGATAACAGTCTTCTCCTCTAATGCCTGATGAGTTTGGAGAACACCTGACAAGAGATCAGACACCATTCCTCCATACAGAATCTCTCCAGATCCTTCAGATTCACAGATCCATGTTGGTGCTTCTTCTCTTCAGTTCAGCCCACTCATTTTCAATAGGGTTCAGGTCAGGGGACTGGGATGGCCATGACAGAAGCTTCATTTTGTGCTCAGTGACACATTTGTGTGTTGATTTTGATGTTTGTTTTGGATATTTGTCCTGATAGAAGAGCCAACCACGGCCCATTATAAGATTTCTAGCAGAGGCCGTCAGGTTTTGATTTTTTATCTGTTGGTATTTGCTAGAATCCATTATACCATGTGTCTGAACAAGATGTCCAGGACCTCCAGCAAAAAAAATAGGCCCTCAACGTTAAAGTTCCAGCTGTATTTTTAGCCGTGGGCATGGGGTACTTTTTATCCCTGTTTGCACAAAACCCTTCTGGTAGATTTGCTGCCAAAAAGCTCTTTTTACAGTTTGTATGACTACAGAACCAGGTCCCGTCTAAAGTTCCAGTTGTCTGACCACTGAATATGCTGGAATTTGTTTCTGGATGAGCGAGGAGGATTTTTCTTAAATCCCTCCCAAACATGTGATGATGTAGGGGTTTGTTAGATTTTTTTTATTTTAGGCTTTCTGACCCCAAGACTCAACTAATCTCTGTGATTCTCCATCTGTGATCCTCTGAGAGTCTTTGTCCACTCAAACTCTCCTCCTCGCTGTGCATTAGGACAATATAGACACGCGTCCTCTTCCAGTCAGATTCAGAACATCTTTAGTTGATTGGATCTTCTTAATTAATTTCCCTGATGATGGAAATGGGGGTTTTCAATGCTTTCGCTATTTTCCTACAGGCACTTTCAATTTTGTGAAGCTCAACAATCTTTTTCTGCACATCAGAACTATATTATTTGGTTTTACTCATTGTGATGAATGATTAAGGGAATTTGGCCTTTGTGCTTCCTTATATTTATACTTCTGTGAAACAAGACGTCATAGCTGGACAATTTCATGTTCCTCGTCATCCTGGTGTGCTAAAAAATGTAAATATTAATGGGAATATACTTCAGAGATATTTTACTCATAATATTTTTAAGGGGTGCCAACAATTGTGGCCAACGTGTTTTGGAGAAAAGCATTTATTACATAATGTGATTTACCCCCCATTTTCAATTCTTTAACTTTAATGAAATGTTAGATTTTTGTGAATTTTTTAATAAAAGATCAAAAGGATAAACAATGCAGATTTATTTCTTACAGCCATATTTGATCATATTTATCAGGGGTGCCAACAATTTTGTTGAATTTTGAGTCTCAGGGGGTTGAACCAAATGATTCAACCCCCTGAGACTGTAAAACTGTACAAATGCTTTTCTAAAGATAGTTTTTTTTCTAAACTGTAACTATAACAATTTAGTGGCAACTTAAAAGTGAAAACGTCAATATATCATGTAATGCTTTTGAGTTTAATTTTTTTTTTTTTATACAACTATGTCATAATTATTCAACCCCTTCAACGTTGTCAATTTATTTTTATGGTATGGTACAAAATTGTGTTAAAACCAAGCGCCAACCTCCCCCAGCTTCTCTTGAAGCCAATAGCTAAGTGACTTGGGGACAGGCTCCAGAAGGGAGCAGAATCTCATCGTTAAAAGAAGCCCCATGTTAAAATGCCAAACTTTACAGCAGAATTTTTTTTTTACAGCCTGGTACAAATTATTATTTTTTTTTTGTCTGTAAAGCTTATTTTGCCCTTCATGACAACTGTTCTTTTTTTCTTTTTCTTTTTATACAAAAATTCATTTACATTATATAAAGCCTTAAAATTCTGCATAATTAAGGGCGTGGACACTTTGAGTGGCGGGTTTGTCTGCTGTCTGTTAGTCATCACGTCACCTCAGCTCCGCCCGTGTCCCGCCTCTTTGCCCATTTTCCAGGAGTGACGAGATGGCCAGCTCGACCCTACTTTACACTTCAAAACTGCTCTTCAGAACCCTATGGGTAACGTCACGGACACTATGTCCATATTTTTTTAGAGTCTATGGTTAAAACACAATTAAGCCTTTGGAAACTCTATAGCAAAACTAAAGTAGCTTGTGCTGTTACACATACATATATTTAGCTCTTGCATGTGCTAAAGTTGAGTAGACTAAAGCTTGATGATCAATGGACTTTCCTGCAGGACAGCCACCCCAAAGTATACAGCCAAATCTAGTTAAGCTTGGTTCAGGAATCAAGCTCTCCAAACAACTTGCCGTCCACAAAACAAGCAGTTGACAGAAAAACACGTTGTAATGGACACAACTAGCAGCATGTTCTCCTTACCGTCTCAAATACTCGCATCTGGTTTCCTGGAAGGAATGACGCAAGCGCGTTAACAACGCAGTAGTTCCCCAAAAGTGACGCATCCCAGGCAGCACATACATTCCTGTTTTATAGCTCAGGGTCGGAGAAAATAGACTAAAATGGCAAATATCGGTGACGAAAGCAGAATCACCCCTCCTGCCACAAAAGGAAGTATGCAATTTCAGATGCAGCCTTGGTGGTTCTGTGGGCCATCTCTCACCATACTCAAGAGACTTTCCATGAATTTTCTTGGAAATTATTTTTCCCCATTACATAGCTTGGGGACTCATACACACATGCCTTCACACCTAGGGACAATTTAGCGTGTCTGTTTTTGCTTATGGGGGAAACCGGAGCACCCAGAGGAAACCCATGGAGACACAGAGAGAACATGCCAACACCAAACAGAAAGGCCTCCTGGGGAATCAGTCCCTGCTAATGTTAGTATATCTATGCTTGTCAGGTAGGTCTGTCCTAAGCTGGAAGATTCATGTCCAGACTCCCAGTGACATGTCCAACTTGAGAGACTGACACCTTTTCACCCGGCCTACGGCTAATGACATACATTCCTTTATCCACTCCCTCTCTCTCTCATTTCTCTATCCCTCATACTCTCTTGACAGGCACCCACTAAAGCCTGAAATGTATCATTTTTCTGCAACGCTATTATATTTTTTGCTGATCTCTCTCTCTCTAAACACTCCCCATTGCTCTCTCTTTCTTTCTTTTTGCCTAAGCCACTCAACATGTGCATTCTCAAGCCATTCACCTTGAGCTTTTTCTATTTTTCTCTCTCGATCACTCACTCTCATGAAATCCCTGCTATGTCTAGCCTTCTCTTTGAGGTTCATAAGACCACTTGAGTATCTAGTATCTGGGCTGCAAAGGTGCTCTCAGCTACAAAGTGAGTGAAGAGGGGGAAGCGAGGAGGGACAAGGATTCATTTTCTCTCAGACTTTTTCGTGCACACTTCACCATCAAGCCTCACGGTCTCTCACATGTCTGTTCATGCACACGTGTTTATCAGATTCTTCGTGCATCAGCTAAGTGCTTCAATCCATAACATCCAAATACCATTAACCGTATTTGATCTGACATCGCACACTTGACTTTAAGCAATCTCTAATAAATGCCTTTGAAGTGATAAGATGGAACCAGAGCCCAGGGTGCAGTCGGACAATACTAAGTACATACAAAGCTATACAGTATGACCATATTAGAAAAGCATTTAGTAAATCCTTCAGGTGTTTGGTAATGTCATATATCTGTATGCTTGTAGATTTAGAGAATTTAAAAAAAGGTGAGACTTTAAAGCTTGTAGTGCTTCTCACTCATCAGATAAAAAAGGTTATAATGTCCAAAGTTATATTTTACACCTTAGGATATAAATAGTACATATGTCAAAAGATGTATTTTTGTCTTGTTTTAAGTCCAAATATCTAAAAAGTCTTACTTTAAGAAGCATTTACTAGACAAGCATAAGTTTTTGCCTTGTTATGGGAAAAATAACTCAAAATGAAGTGGGGTTTTGCTAAAAGTAAACAAAATAATCTGCCAATGGGGTAAGATTTTTTTTAAAGCAAAAGCTCTTAAAGTTTGAGTTATTTTCCCCCAAAACAAGACAAAATCTTTTGCTTGTCTAGTAAATGCTTCTTAATGTAAGAATTTTTAAATAAGAATATTGAAACAAGACAAAAATACTAAGTAAGAAAAGCATTTTTTGCAGTGTGAAGACTGCAGTCATAGTAGTCTATAAAGCTTCTTAATAAATATTATCAGACATTTTCAGTTGAGGAATAAATTAGTCACAGGGGCAAATAGACCTGTGGATAGGGCATTTTCAATGATATTGGTGGTAAATTAGTTAGATGAAGGTTTTCTTTATAAATCCAAAATATTTTTTGATAAATACTTAAATTTCATTATAAATAATATTATCAGTGAAACCATTCGAATGAAAAGTAAAATGTATGGTCACAATTTAGATAAGTGTCCAGTTCTATTAACCATTCTATTGTTTCTGTATTATAAATTATATTTGTGTTCTTTGTGTTCGTAAAGCAGGCTGAGGAGAAGAGAGAGATCCAGCGCGAGGAAAGGAAGAGCCGCAAACAGAAGAGAACCCAGCTTACCAATGCTCCCCCCATAATACCCACCACGGACCACACTTGCAGCTGCAGCTCCTGCATTGGTTTATACAGCCACAGCCGGCGCTGCTGCCCCACAATTAAGTAATCACTCAGGTGCAGACTCCATTGTCTCTAGAGACAGAAGGATGCCAACAAACCTTTTTCATCCCTTGGATTATATGTTACAGAAAGGCAATTTTTTAATTTTGGTTTTGGGTAGGATTAAGGGATGTAGAATATGGTCATGCTGAATAAGGCATTAATAGGTGCTTTTAAGTACAAATAAACAGCCAATATCCTAGTAATGTGAATGCTAGTTAATAGTGAGAATTGGACCCCAAAACCCAAAGTGTTACCAAATGTTTATGAATTTCAGAATATCTTTGTTTTCGGTGTCTCTCTTTTTGAAAGCAGCACTTAAGCTGCATGTGTCAAACCTGATGGTCATGTTCTCCAGCATGATTTGAGATCCAAAGAGCATCTTGAGCCTCAATCTAGCCGTCCATACAAAGAGTCACTAGCTAATTGTTCTTAATTTAAATGTTTTGCTGCTATAAAGCCTAACATTACTTTGGTTTTCAGCGTGGTCTCATACTTTTGGATATCACAGGACATGCACCATTCAAAAGTTTGGGGTCAGAAAGATGTTTCTTTTTTTTAATGAATATTCCTTATAACATTACTTTGGTTTTCAGCGTGGTCTCATACTTTTGGATATCACAGGACATGCACCATTCAAAAGTTTGGGGTCAGAAAGATGTTTCTTTTTTTTTATGAATATTTTTCTTTAGCAACGATGCATTCAATTGATAAAAAATGTCAATACTTACTTTTACATTACAAAAAAAATAATAATAATAAATTATATATATATATATATCAGCCCGATCTCACAAAAATGCGTATCAATAGTGCAGTGTGCAATCTCGTAGAATGTATACGCCAAAACTCATTTTGGCGTGCATATGGTACGCCGTTTTTGGCGTGCATATGATACGCACTTTATGGCGTATTATATGTACGAACCCCACACCCCAGCCTCACCCGAGTTTTGGCGTTACATTCTACGAGATTGCACACTGTACTATTGATACGCATTGTCTTGAGATCGTGTTGAGATCGTGTTGATCTCTTATATATATATATATATATATATATATATATATATATATATATATATATATATATATATATATATATATATATATATATATATATATATATATATATTTTTTTACTCTCTATTCATTAAAGAATCCTATCATTTTACATTGTGCTAATATTTTGTTAACACTATGTTTTAGGGTTCAGTTCTCACTATTAACCTCTTGCTTATTAACATGCATATTACTAAGGATATTGGCTGTTTATTAGTACTTAAAAAGCATGTATTAATGCCTTTTTCTGCATGACCATATTGTACATCCTTCAATACATAAACTTAAAAACTACAAAAACTACCTTACTAACTATAAGCAGTAAATTATTTATTTATTTATTTGGTTTATTGAGGCAAAAGTTGTTGTCAATAGTGAATAAGTTCTCCCAAAGTGTTACCAATATTTCATAATATTACAGTTTTTACTGAATTTTGATTAAATAAATTAAGCAAAAGAGACTTCTTTTAAAATACATTAAAACTTTTTCAGTAAGGTTATATATGTATGGAAACCTATAATTGTTTGTCAGCATTAATATTTAAATAAGAGTAAAATAAATAAGGAACATCGAATGATTATAAGCTTTAAGTGTTCGCTGGTGCTGCAGTGATGATCATGGACCTAAAACTGCCTCTCTTCATCAGCAGACAGGCTGTACCGAGAGCGTTAATGCACTAGCAGAGAGCTGCTAAGTAAAATGCCTTTATGAGCACAAGTGCAAATGTTATGTTGATAGCAAACTCTCTCTCTCTCTCTCTCTCTCTCTCTCTCTCTCTCTCTCTCTCTCTCTCTCTCTCTCTCTCTCTCTCTCTCTCTCTCTCTCTCTCTCTCTCTCTCTCTCTCTCTCTCTCTCTCTCTCTCTCTCTCTCTCTCTCTCTCTCTTGCTTTCTCGGTAAAGGAAAAAGCAAATTAGGAAAGTGCTGTGCTTGCATTTTATACATTGCTTTGCCATTGCTTTGAGTGCTTTGTAAATTGTGTTCTGACAATGATCTAGGTTAAGACATTTTTTTGCCTTGACCTGAAAAAGTAGTCTGTCAGATGCTGAAAAATAGCAGACACTGTGTTGTTGTATTTCTCCACACTGCATTATTTACTGTAATGCACCAATACATCCACATTACTTTCAGTCCCCCATCCCCACACAGACACACACTTAAGACTTCTTTCAAATGCATTTTTGATTTTACAGCCCATTCTTTTTGCTCATTTGAAAGTGGGGCGGTACCACAAATATCTGTCAAAGGCAATTACCATAGTTGAATCATGTTGCTCATAATATGGTCACTCTACAAGTGAGCTCCAAGACAGGAAAACGTGTTGGTAGTGCAGTCAAACCGCTCGCAGGAATTAGAGAACTAGCAGCACATATTTTAAAATGTAACTTCCTTCTGTAAACAGTTTATGTACTGAAAAATTGTTACTCCAAAAAAATAATTAATGCCAAAAGAAAAGAAAATACACAAATGACATCTCTTTAATATCTCAGTTGTTTATTTTCGTATAGTCTGCTTTCAGTCAGTTGTTTATTTTCGTATAGTCTGCTTTCACATGGTCCCTGATAAACTTCTGGGGTGGCTCACTCATGTTTCCATATGAATCATATCATACAAGTTTGATGTTTCATCTAAGTAAAAGACCCTAGTAATCTCACATGTGTCCCCTCTGTGGAGTTTCAAAAGAGATCTCAAGAATGTTTCAAACTGATTTTTTGATTTGCCAATATATACAGACATCTGCACATAGAAGATTTGAATATGAACTCAAACATTTATTTTATTTATTATTCATTTATTACATTTATTTATTACATATTATGTGAACTACTATGTACATTTATTTTATATCACTATACAGTACGTCTACAAGTGTCTATAGATTTATATTTAATAAGGAATTAGAAACATCTGAGAAAAAGTTGATATAAGTCTCCTGAGTTATGAAAGAGCAACCTCCGAGCAATACGATTTTCCTATTTTGTACACGATTCTTTAAAAATGCTCAGAAAGCAGCTTACTGTTGTGTGAAATTTGACATTAAGAATCTTTCATGTTTGTCTGTTCTGCAAACCCAAGGGCAGTGAATATGCAATGTTTAATTTTGCTCTTTTGGAAGTGCAAGGCAGACTGGAAATCAGCTCATAACACTATTTGAAGCTTATCTGAATATGCATTAATCCAATTGCAGAATATGAATCAGCTATGTGACTGGTTCAAGGACGTCAGTGAGGCTAATGAGAAGATCCAATTCAAATTATGATGCAAAGGACTTCATTTTGGCTAGATTTTGACACTGGGTAAAATCTTTTATCTCCTAATTTACACTGTGATGATGTAAATGACTATTAAGGATCCTAACCCTAACTGAACACCTTTCCGAATGGTATTATTATTATTCTTTTGTTTATTTTTTATATATAACATTTTACCATGACTCACTCAAAACCATCAAATAGAGAACTGACCAATGGGGGCATAAGTGGCACTCATTTGTCAGTCCCAGAAATCCATAAGGGCTTTGACAGCCTCACACTTGCCACCACTGCTGTCATGTGATGAGTTGGCCTCTGTCTGTGTCAGCCATGGTTGAAAGAAATACCATATTCACTCACAGATACATCACTATGCAAAGAGTCAAAGTTTCTCTTTGATCCTCTTCATAGGGGAGGGGTATGTCTCTCTGGTGAGCTAACCCTTTCCAATTAATTTATTATTTAAGGTAAATAATGTGTTGCTGGAAGCCATCTTATGTCTACCACTTGTCTGTGTACTATATTTAGACCTGGGAGCCTTCAAATTAAAATAAATGTAAAATGATTACCCACAAAACAATCTCCCACTATCCTGCTACTGAGAAAGAAAACTATTTTTAAGTTAATTTCTGTATATAATTATTATTCACAAATTATTCATTTTCATGGATGGCTTCTACTTATAATCCACAAACAATGTGTGATTCAGAAAGAACAGTAAAGCGATATTTAATGAACCGATAAAGCAATACTTAAGTAATTCACAGATGAATGAACAGGTAGCGTGACAGCATATAACACACAACAATACTGGACACTGAAGTGAGCACACAGAGGTACTTAAATACACAGTGATTATGAGATAATGACAGGGTTGGTGGCAATGTAGAACACTCTGTGATTGGCAGGACTGGTGATGATGCTGAACTAGTGCTAGGCAGGACCAGTGGCGATGATGAAGACAGAGGTGACAAACATATATTAGTGCAGGAGGGGACCAGTGACAGAGAAGATTTGTGGCTGGGCAGGGTGGGAAGCACTACCTCTGTCTCCCAGTCTGTTAGCTATTTGCTAACATTTTTACACACCTGGTCAGCCGGTACCTCAGGCTTTGCTTCCAGGAGGGACTTGACAGCTGGCTCTGGCTCTGGCTCTGGCTCTGGCTCCGTTATGGGCTTTGGCTCAGACTTGATGTCCGCAAAGGACAATTTTGTATTACTGGGACCAGTGGACACATAAGACTTTGGGGGATTACCTTTTCTAAATCCTCATTAAACAGCACAGAAGCCAGGCAAAGCTCACCTTCAGCAGTCAGAGTATGGCTTGGGCATTGCAGTAGGCTGGTTGGGCTCTGGGTCTGAGGTAAGCACTGAGCACTGAGCTTACAACTGTAATCGCTTGTATCTGTGATGATTATATTACCTGTGTAAACATAGATAAAACACACAGATTTTCCAGTAAAGCATCGCAAAGTGGAGGTATTTTAGTGTTGTCAGTAGCACTGAGCTAAGTTTTGCCTCTGTTATGGACATTCACTATTAGTTTTCATGGGCCCACATTATATTAGGTGGCCTTAACCACTAGGTACTTACATATAAAAAAGTACAATGTACAAACCCGATTCCAAAAATTTTTGACACTGTACAAATTGTGAATAAAAAAGAATGCAATAATTTACAAATCCCATAAACTTATATTTTATTCACAATAGAATATAGATAACATATCAAATGTTGAAAGTGAGACATTTTGAAATGTCATGCCAAATATTGGCTCATTTTGGATTTCATGAGAGCTACACATTCCAAAAAAAGTTGGGACAGGTAGCAATAAGAAGCCAGAAAAGTTAAATGTGCATATAAGGAACAGCTGGAGGACCAATTTTCAACTTATTAGGTCAATTGGTAACATGATTGGGTATAAAAAGAGCTTCTCAGAGTCGCAGTGTCTCTCAGAAGTCAAGATGGGCAGAGGTTCACCAATTTCCCCAATGCTGTGTCAAAAAATAGTGGAGCAATATCAGAAAGGAGTTTCTCAGAGAAAAATTGCAAAGAGTTGGAAGTTATCATCATCTACAGTGCATAATATCATCCAAAGATTCAGAGAATCTGGAACAATCTCTGTGCATAAGGGTCAAGGCCAGAAAACCATACTGGATGCCTGTGATATTCGGGCCCTTAGACTGCACTGCATCACATACAGGAATGCTATTGTAATGGAAATCACAACATGGGCTCAGGAATACTTCCAGAAAACATTTGTCAGTGAACACAATCCACCGTGCTATTCGCTGTTACCAGCTAAAACTCTATAGGTAAAAAAAGAAGCCATATCTAAACATGATCCAGAAGCGCAGGTGTTTTCTCTGGGCCAAGGCTCATTTAAAATGGACTGTGGCAAAGTGGAAAACTGTTCTGTGGTCAGACGAATCAAAATTTGAAGTTCTTTTTGGAAAACTGGGACGCCATGTCATCCGTACTAAGAGGAGAAGGGTGACCCAAGTTGTTATTAGCGCTCAGTTCAGAAGCCTGCATCTCTGATGGTTTGGGGTTGCATGAGTGCATGTGGCATGGGCAGCTTACACATATGGAAAGGCACCATCAATGCTGAAAGGTATATCCAAGTTCTAGAACAACATATGCTCCCATCCAGACATTGTCTCTTTCAGGGAAGACCTTGCATTTTCCAACATGATAATGCCAGAGCACATATTGCATCAATTAAAACATCATTGCTGCGTAGAAGAAGGATCCGGGGACTGAAATGGCCAGCCTGAAGTCCAGATCTTTAACCCATAGAAAACATTTGGCACATCATAAAGAGGAAGATGCGACAACGAAGACCTAAGACAGTTGAGCAACTAGAAGCCTGTATTAGACAAGAATGGGACAACATTCCTATTCCTTAACTTGAGCAACTTTTATCCTCAGTCCCCAGACGTTTTCAGACTGTTATAAAAAGAAAAGGGGATGCCACACAGTGGTAAACATGGCCTTGTCCCAACTTTTTTGAGATGTGTTGATGCCATGAAATTTAAAATCAACTTACTTTTCCCTTTAAATTATACATTTTTCATGTTGTATTCTGAATAAATTCACAATTTGTACAGTGTCCCAACTTTTTGGAATCGGTTTGTACTTATTGAGCTCATATTGTATTGCAAAACTCTTTTGCTGATATTGAGGTGGGATACGGGTAAAGTTAGGTTCAGGCATGATGGTATGGGTAAGTTTAAGGGTAGGGTTAGGTGTAAGAGAAGTGTCAACAGTGTAACTACATATGTAATTACAGAAGTTAATACAGATGTTATTACTTGCAGGTATTTTTTAATGTAAGTACAATGTAAAAACATGTATGTACACATGAAGTGCATTGTATCAAATTATTAATTTAAATGTTAGTACATAGTAGTTAAGGCCACCTAATATATAATGTGGGTCCATGAAAACTAATAGTGAATGTGCATAACAGTGGCAAAACTCATCTCAGTGCTACTGACAACACTAAAATACCTCCACTCTGCGCTGTGTTACTTAAAAATCAGTGTGTTCTATCTATGTTTACACACGGGCAGTCATCACAGTTACAAGCGATTACAGTTGTTTCCAAATGCCCTAAGTAAAGATATGCTGTCAATTTTTGTAAACTTTTGTCAACCCAGCCAGTATAAATAATGACAGCATCCAAACTCCAATATTCCACACACATCCACACACACATATTAGGTGTGTAACGGTTCAGATTGCTCACGGTTTGTATCACAGTTTTAGGTCCATGGTTTCGGTACGGTTCAGAATTTGCTATGTTCAGGAAACTACTGTCAAATAAAAATAAATAAAATAAGAACAAATCATTTAAATACAAGCAGCAGCACAAATAAATAGGTAAAATCGAGCAAATATACTAAAAAATAAACAGTGCTTTTCAGGTGTTTACGTAGGTCAGTTTGCAGGTATTGAAATTGATCAAATGTAAATTAACATTGAATATTTGACTGTATAAATTAAAGATTTATTACAACTTACAAAAGCTATTCAATTAAGAGCAGTGAGTGATGACCCTGTCTTAAGTTGTTTGACATTCCACAGTAAAAATTGCGTTCCGGGGGGTAAAATCTGCGTTTTTTGCCTGGGTTCCCCTGCTAAAATTCACATTTCCGTGGCTAAATATCACATTATTGGGGTTGCTTCAACCCACGGACATGCGAATTGGGCTATTTAAGCACTGTTGCCGCGGACTTGGCAACATGTGCTGTTCAGGTCTCACCGGCACTACTACACCCGGGTGATGATGGCGAAAATCGCATACATTGAACAAAGCACTCGCATACATTGAACAAAGTTTACAAAGAAAGACCACTTTGCCCATGTTTTTATTTTATTATCGCTGTTGTAATGTAGCACTGAGTAGCCAGCACGCGTATCCATCAACAGAAACATACATTAGCGGAACTGTCTGTATGATGCATTATTTTCAAGTTACAAACCATATTATAGATGAACCGTGGTGGATGTTTGTGCCGAATCCGATTTTTTTACAGAGAACCATTTCATCCCTAATATATATATATATATATATATATATATACATACTGAACCTCACAGATTGGCTGCTGCCCGCGTTTTCACTTGATATTTGCATAAGAATGAGAACTGCCCAACCTTTTGGCACTCTCGATGCTTTCTCCAGTCCAATGTTAATCCCACAAGTATCCGCACCAACGTGAAGCTCAAATTCCTTAGGAATTCATTGAAAACGCTTGCTCTGCTCCACTTGCTCCATGATAGTGGACACGCACCGTAAGACTAGAAATTAAACCAGATAAACAAAATTTATTATTTGTGTAAAGTGTGATCATAGTCCCTGATTTATGGGGTGTTGTTTTGGTATCATCCTCTTTAAACTTTGGGATTTTCTCTGGCTTTTTAGCTTAGTTGCAGTTCTTAAAATGTAATTCTGCCTCCAACCTAATCTTCCATGTAGGTAATGAATAAATAAATCTCCAGGGCCACTATAACTTGATGATTATGCGGGAAAGTGTTCTCTTAATAGATCTTTGTTATTACTTGCATTTTGAGAAAACTACTTAAGTAGTCCAAGAAGTTTATTTAGAGAAAATGTCAGCTAGGCGACCAATACACACGAAAAACACGTTTTCTTTCCACGAGATGTGTGTGAATGGCATATATTTTACTTAATCGAATACTCCCTTGTGCTTTGACAATGTCAAGGGTGCCATGGGAGAAGGGAAACATTTCCACATTCCATCTCTCTGCAAATAGCAGGTGCCATAAACACAGAAGATTAAAGATTGCACTCATAGCTAAAGTGTGCATGCTGACTGCTTATTGTCTGCTCTTTAGATATTGCCAGAGGGTAGAAACATGACTTCTGTGGAAAACCTGGAGTTCACAGAGGCTTTTAAAAATCCACTGTGTGCGTATGTATTTGTTTATGTAGAAAGAATGGGGGGAAAAAAGCATTTGTCTGTCTTCGTTTCCTGGGTCTTTGAAAGCAGGCTCTCTGAAGATTCACATTCGGTTTCTTGAAAGCCAAATGTGTCAGTTTTCAAAATATACTTTTATGTCTTCTGGTGTCATAAAACCGAGAAGGAGATGAAATGTATCGTACAGTCCCATGTAAAGCCTTGTCTTTGTTGAGCCAGAAATTAAGTGTCGTGTTCATTTGAAGGAGCTATCACAAAAATAAAGAGGAAAAACAATTATGGCATTTCTCACTTATGAGACTGAAGACGAAAACCTTGGATGAGTTCTCAGAAACATCAATGAACTGCCACTCAAAATTACTCTAATGTGTAACTCTGCAAAACTAAAACGCTACAGTTTTTCTTTAAGTAACAGACTGAAATGTAAAAACAATCTTCATTAAGTTCAGTTTCAACATGCTCTTAATGTAAGGAGAATCACTGTAAGAGAAGTTCCTCATTAATATTGTAACATTGCACACTGTCAATTTGACTTAAAAGAGGTTTGTTTTAAAACAGTCATAAGCGCCATGAGACTTCTGTCAATGTCTGGGCCCTCTGAAACAATTTTAAACTTTTCCAAGCTCTGGCTGTGATACAGATGAAGCTTTTAGCTTGGAGTCCCCCAGTGGACTGCAGGACACAGAGGTGAAACATACTGACTGCTAAACTCTACCTGTTGGGAAGCAGTTTGTTCTGATTGGGTTTATACACACTATCTCACACACACACACACACACATGCAAGTCACACTCTTCAAACCTA
Organism: Gobiocypris rarus; assembly: GCA_023029165.1. Taxonomy (NCBI): domain Eukaryota; kingdom Metazoa; phylum Chordata; class Actinopteri; order Cypriniformes; family Gobionidae; genus Gobiocypris; species Gobiocypris rarus. Next base: position 21,713,016 of record CM040912.1, read on the forward strand.
GCACAGATGGAACAGCAGCTGTAATCAGTGACTTGGAAAAGGTGCCTTGTTGACGGGGTTTGATGTTTGAATCCCTTGGTTTCGCCCGGCAGAGAAAGAACCCATTGCACAGCTTCTTCTTTTCATTTTTTTTTTTTCTTTCCATGGAAGAAAGTCCACTTGCTCAAAGGCAGTAACACATTTCAGGTATTTTGCAAGAAGCGTGAAACAATTCAAACTGTGTGAGCTTGTAGGGACAGTGATATGATTGGTCAATCAAATATACTGTATCAAATAGTACTAGGCTAATTTAATTCATTTGCACAGACATGCTTGTTAGCAAAACAAATTCAGCCCTTGCTAGGGCAGGGGATCCATCATCCACAGCCAAAGCAGCAGATGTTGGGATGCTACACCTTGACTTGAATATCAAAGAAGCTGGCAGATATTTCACAGAGTTTGTACAGAGTTTGTTTTGGAGCCAGACAAAAATTACACATTTTGTAAACATTACTTGCTGCAATACGGTTCGCAGCATCATTTTATGTCAACTAAAAATCCACACATACTGAATGATTGCTTTTGTTTTATTTTTTTTTATTTTATAATTGATAGGGTGCTCTTCTGCTGTATGTATTGTTCCGATCTGATATACATGAATATATTTGCTGTTTGAGAGTTTTTATTTATTAATGTTTTACATCTTTGACCAAATAATAAAACCATGAAAAATAGTACCCAATGTTCTTGCAAGGCCATGGCTGTAAACCTTTGGAAGTCACCTGGAACAGTACCGATTTGGTTAAAAAAATAAAGTTAATTCTGAATCTTAATCATAAGGTCAACTAAATTACAAGAATTCAGTATTTTTTTACTGAAAAGGTTTTTGCACGCAAGTTATATACAGATGAAAAGCTTTGTACAAATACATACTGGTTAAAAAAATGTACCCTCTGGTTCCGTGTTTCTTTTTTTTCCTGGAACTGGTGTAGTGTCGGTTGTTTGTATTTATTTAACTTCTAGATTTTTTGTTTTGTTTTTTCAAGGCTGATCTGTGAACTTTAATTTCCTGTAATTTCTGTTCATAGATAAACCAAGACAACAGTTAATATACAGGATGTCAGTGAATATGATATGCTCTCCTCCAATATCATGAGATGGAAAAATGTCATATTTGACAAGAGTCTTTCATCTCAGATATTGAGATATATAAGAGTTTTTGAGTGTCTCACTTATTGGAGATATTTTGGCGATGCAACTTCCAGGACTGCATTTAGTGCAACTACACACTGTAGGACATCTGCACTTGTTGAAGTGCTCGCTTGCTTGCTGAGAGCCGCATCTGTTCCTCCATCACAAGGTCACTCTGTTCCATTATTTGCTTATAGTTTCTGAGGGAGAAAATCAGATTTGAGCATTGCTTGACAAACATGTCATGTTTTGTGTTTGAAAATGCACCCCCCGTTATGTATGATAAGAAACCAATAACTTTGATTTATTTATGCATTATGAAATGTAAAATGAGTCATCTAACACATTGATTCCAACGGATGATTGATGTATGTTTCAGTATGTTTGTGTGGGAGCGCACATACAGTACGCATCTGCTTGTGTTCTTTATATGTTTGCGATAAGGTCATGTCTGTCTGCATTTCATTACTCTTACACATCAGTGTTGCTTCCTATGCTTTTTCTTCATCTCATCAAATGTGAGATTTAATATTTTATTGAATTGATCACTTTTAAAGAATTCTTTAAAAACATGGCAACCATCAAACAATTAACACATTGTATGTTAAATAGGCTGCATATAATGATAAAATAATTACAAATTAACTTAACTAATGAAGACCATGTTTACTGTGACAACAGAATATTTGGAATATTGGAATAATTCAAAGATGGAGACACACGATGCAAAAAAAATAAAAATAAAAAATAGCACTGTTACAACACTCACTGGTCTATTTAGCTGCTTTTTTTGTCATGATAGCATGTGCAATAAAAAAACACAGCCCAAAAGCTGGAGATTAACAGCTCTAGAGGCAAAATTACTCATATGTCTGCTTCTTATATCATCAAAGCAGACCACTTTGACCTTTGACTCCAACATGATAACAGTCAGTATGAGACTGGTACTGTCGGTCTCCGGGGACATGACTCCTCTGCCCCCAAGCTGTGACACGTTAGCAATCATCACACCCTAGTAAACACAAACTGCCTGCTCTTTGTGTGTCCATTGTGAGTGTTTGTGTTCTGTGGACGAGCTGCTGTGAATCATTTTATACATGAGCACATTTAAATACAAAGCAGTGACAAACTCAAAGCAGTTTACTGTTAAAGCGATAGTTCACCCAAAAATGAAAACTGTCATCATTTAGTCACGCTCAAGTTGTTCCAAACCTGTATACATTTCTTTGTTTTGCTGAACACATATATAGATATTTGGAAGAATGTTTGTAACCAAGCAGCTCTCGGCAGCCATTGACTACCACAGTGGAGAGGGGGGAAAAATATGGAGGTGCCAAGATCTGCTTGGTTACAAACATTCTTGCAAATATCTATATATGTGTTCAGCAGAAGAAAGAAATTCATACAGGTTTGGAACAACTTGAGGCTGAGTAAATGATGACAGAATTTGCATTTTTGGGTGAACTATCCCTTCAATATACATGAGATTTAAGTGTTGTCAAGTATATACAACGGTGTCAATTGCAAGTTGTGCATGGGGACATTTTTATGAATCCTAACAATTCACTCTGTGCAATATGTGAGAGCAGCCTAACAATGTTGTAACAAACTCTCACTGCTCTTGACTGAAAAGCTTTTGTAACTTTTTTAAAGAATAATCTGTATTTAATTTATACAGTAAAGACTGTATGCCGTTATTTTACATTGATTATTGTATTCAATTGTAATACCTAAAAAATCTACTGTTAGACCTACCTGAAAAGCACAGTTTATTTCATGTGTACGTTTGTTCTACTGTATTTATTTGAGCTATTGCTTGCATTTTTATTTTTTACATTTTTTTACTGTTTACTTGTAATGTCTCATTTATATTAGTTAGGCTATAAGTATCAAAATTTGAAAAGAGAATTGCATATATGCAATTCAATTCACCTTCATTAATATAGAACTAATAAAAATTGTTTCAAAGCAGCTTTAAAGTGATAACATGAAATGAATGCAACATAGATTGTTTTGGCTATACAGCAGCTCTAGAAGACAGCCATTGTCCAGCTTGAGTAAGTTTATGATTGATTAATTTCCATTGTAAAAATCATGAGCTATTAAGTCAAGTCACTGTCATTTATATAGCGTTTTTTACAGTACAATACAAATATTTATGGCTGGTACATTTTCTGAAGTCACTGGATATTGGCAACAAGTTACTTTTAGGTCCTGACAGCAGACATGTCATCTTTCTCATTGTTGCCTTATATTTGTCATGGGATTTAGAGGGAGAGACAGTAGATGAACTCAATTATTGAAAGGTTTGTGGGATGTCTGGGAATGCAGGTAAGTATATAGATGATAGATGAAACAAGAAAAGCACTTAACTTGAAATGAACAGTTCTTTTTGGAAGGTGAGACGAGCACACGAGGAGACCAAACTGAGGGAGTAAACACAGCAGAGAAATAGGCAATGGAGAATAACAATGGAGCAGACGATGGAGAAATCCCAGTAAGTATTTCCAACAGGTAAAATCAGTACGAGAGCCTGAACAGTCTTTGTTAAACACTGACGAGACCAGACAAAGAGCGTGTGTGAGCCGAGTATAAATGCGGTCCTTGATAAGTAGGTAAATGTTGACTAGGTGAGTGCAATTAGAATGCAGGTGATAATAAGTGATGTGTGTTGGGAGAGGGGGAGCCCGGTGTGACCGTGACACCATTTTCCTGAAAAATGACTGCACTTAAACTACAAGCATTTCTGCAAGGTTATGTCACACGCTCCAAATTTTCAAACTAAACCACGGGTTTAGGGATTAGCTGGTTAGCTTCTGTAGTTAGCCTCTTTTTGTACAATATAGACAGACTGTCCTCCAAAAAAACGGATTCTATAGGTCGTTTTTCAAGCACCTTATTACGACATCAAGTCATGAGCCCTCTAAATAATGACAGTGTCATGTTACATCTGACGCCATGAAATGACTATGACTGTCGTTACCAATTCATTTTAATGCAATGTGTGGACTTTCTACCACCATTTGTCATATTTCCATTTAGCAAAAATATATATTTTTATTAACAACTTCAACCACCCCATCCCTAAACCTACCCAGTGATTTATAGTGCATACACACTTTATGAGCACACGTGTTCCCTGGGATTGAACCAATGCATGATCACATGATTACATGTTGTTGTACATTGTAATGCTCTACCAATTGAGCAATGCAAAACCTGAAATATTATGCAGATAAAAGGGAACAATGCATTAAAATGAAAGTGTCCTTGTCGTTAGGGGCACAACTTTATGCTTCTATGGGTCGTATTTCAGGGAAGTGACAAATGACCTATAAAAGTGTATTGGTTGGAGGACATGTTGGTATAGATGCAAATGTCACATGGTCTGTCATATTACATTTACAGCTAAGGTGATTGGCCCAAAATGTTTCAGTTCCCATAAAAAATAAAAATAAAAATAAATGATTACAGTAGCTCTCTCAGGTAAGTCCTTGAACTAAACATTATTTAATTTAATTTTAATAAATCAATATTTAAGAATTACTTTTTAGTTTCATCAGTTTAAAAGTTAACAATTGCTTTCTAAATAAATTTTTCTTCATTTAAAAGAATTCCACTGTTTTTCAAGTGTATCAAACAGCTGAGTTATTCAGTTATGTGGCCATTCGTACAAGAAAATATGACGCAGATTATGATGAATACTTTAATAATAGTGTTCCGGCATTACAGTGAAGTATAACAGTTAAAGGACTCAAGTGTTTTGTTGTGAAAATGTCCAAGAGGAAGTCAAAACAGTGCTCAAAGCCACAGCTGTGGTCTATCATTGTGTCAAGGAGTTTAGATTACATTATTTCATCAAAGCTTCCAAGGTTTAAGAGCCCTTCAGATGCCCCATTTAAAAAAAGCGACAAGATCTGTTATTAGTGCACAACCTAATCCTTACAACTCCGAAAGAAAGAGAGAGACTGAGAGAAGAAAAATCACACATCTTTTAGAAATATCTTAAGGCTCATTATCTGGAAGTGTCATTGCGACTTCAAGTCAGGTTGAGATGGAGTTCAAATAAATCCTTGTGAGGTCTTGAGCTGATGAGCCTCTCTGATACATACTTTCACCCATTTCTCTTTCTACATGCACACTCACACACAATCTTGCTCATTCCCACTTCCCATTTCTCCTGATATTTTGAAGGATTTATTTCCTTGTAATCTGTTTGGTTAAGTACACAGGCAGTAATAATCGGTAAGGTATTTCTAGGACATAGTTGAAGTGTAATGTATTCCCATTTATACCACGTATAAAGGTGCAGTCACATTAGCAAAGATTTATTGTCAATAACAGTCAAGCACAGCTCACACAAAAGTTACTTTAAAAGCTTTCTGTTGGTCAGTGTGAATAATACCAACTTGAACTTTATGAGAAAATCTTTTGCCCTCTCATGAAATTCCAAATGGTATGGATTCCTATTAAAATGACTGTAAAAATCACTACTAGTGTTTATGAACAACAGCAGAACTGTTTTTTTTCTTTAGTTATTTAAAGTAAGTTATGATAAATACTTTGATTGTTACATATACCTGCAACATTAAGCCGTAAATTCATTATAAATGTTAGCTATAGATTACGTTCAGTACTCGTCTAGAAATGTATGAATTCAATTAAATAACGGTTTGTTTGTTTGTTTTTTCCAAACATCTATCACTGTCATTATGTTTGGTGAGTTGGTTTGCGTCATTTGTTTAGAAGGATTTCAGAACTTTTGTTAAGGGAACATAGTGAGCATCGATGTTGCCTGGTTTTCATGGTGCACTGTGGGACTTTTTAGGAGCGAACAACTACCTGATCACTGCCCTACTGACCCTTAATAAATTAATAAATGAAAAATAAATGTATTAATGTTTGCTATTAGTATACTTTTTTAAACTAAACTTAAGAAAGTATACTTTCAGTCTATTTTCTTGTACTTAAAGGGTTACTTCAGCGATTAGCATTAAGCTTTGTATCAGTAGAAACCCAGGAGTATATTCAAATTATCGTACTTTCCCCCCTCATATGACCCTGAGACGAGAGAATTATGTATTTTATTTCTGGAAAAATTCCTCCGATGACGCAAATATCGTCATTTTGCATCATCTGATGAGTTTTTGGCCAGAGGCTGAAGACTACAGCCAGCAGAGGGCGCTATTTCCACATGTTTTCAACATCACACTCACAGCACTCGGCTTGCGGAGCTGCGGAGATTAATGTAAACGGAGTGGTGGAGAGCAAAGTGAGTGTTTTAACTTTTAAAATGAACTTCCTATGACAGTTAAGCTTCCAAAGACATGAACTGAACACGCGCCAGACTGATTACACGCTGTGAATGCAGCCGCGAATTCCGCGCTTACCTCAGCTCATGTGTTGAATGTAATCCGATCCTGCTGCGTTTGTGTCGTGATGCTCAAACGGCTCACTCGCATTATATCGAACAGACACGTTCAGTTTTTAATTGTAGTGTCTCTAACTCAACTGATTTTCTGAAAATGAACGCGGTGGGCTAGTGATCCAGTAATCCTGTAGCCAACTAGCCGTGCAGGGCAGTGAAGCAGTGCTTTCTGGGAATTGTTGTCTTTCATCCCCATGAGACAAAAATACATTTTCTGTGTTTTCTCAGTCTAGAAGGCACCAAATTCAAAAATAATTTCACATGTCTACTACATTAATGACCCAGTTTAAATACAGATTCATCTTCCCAGCGCTGAAGTACCCCTTTAATAATAGATGCAAAATTGCACTTAGTTACTTAAACTGACAGAAAAGGTCTAAGTATATTTGAACTACACATACTCAATCTTTTGATCGAGATATACTTAAACGTATGATTTAGTATTTAGTGAGTTTACTTGGCTTGTAGCTGTGTTTTATCGTTTGATTGAGTAGCCTATTAAATGATTAGTTCACTTTAAAATGAAAATTACCCCATGATTTCCTCACCCTCAAGCCATCCTAGCTGTATATGACTTTCTTCTTTCTGATGAACCAAATCAGAGATATATTAATATCCTGATTCTTTTAAGCTTTATAATGGCAGTGAGCGGGGCTCACGAGTTTGAAGCTCAAAAAAGTGCATCCATCCATTATAAAAGTAATCCATTCGGCTCCGGGGGTTAATAAAGGCTTATTAGGTTAATCGTTTGGGTTTTGAAAGAAAAATATCAATATTAACGTAAATGTAGCCATGTCGAGTATGTATATTATAGATGCATATGCTTTTTTGAGCTTCAAACTCAATGGCCCCTCAATTAATTTTTGCGTAGGCTAGTCCACTGGTAGTGTACATAAGAGTTCACTTCAAATCTACTTCACTCTTTCCCTGCCATTGACTGAATTTTCCTGCTTTCCCTGCCACTGAATGAATTTTTCACTATTTTCACAGGTGAAGAAGAGGCTAAAACAAGTAATAGAAGGTCGCTTAGGCAAATGTAAACTAACACTATCATCAAACATTAAACAGCATTTAAGTTCAAAACTGCCTAAGCAGATCTCCAGAATTAAATGTTGAACCCATGAAGAGGAAATGTCTGTGAAGCTTTGGGGTTGTTGATGGACTCTATCTACACCATCTGTATTTTGAACATCATTCTGAATCCCATCTGGACGCCTTTGTCAAAAATGTGATTTCCTCGACTTTTTGTTTATAATGTTGCTTTATGAAACTTACCCACATTTAGGAGTTGATTAAAAAGAATGTAAGCTAGAATAAAATGTTTTTTTAAATTTAAAGAGTAAAGTACAGTTATTTCAAGTATACAAAATTAATATCTTGTAGTATACTTAAAGATAGATATACAGTAAATAGTAAACTATAAGTACTATGATGTTATGTTCACTTTAAATAAAACGTACATGTATACAACTACCAAACTAGTAGTTTACTGCGAGTACACTATACTTTCATAAACTAAAAAAATACTAGAAGTATTAAAATAGTAAACTACTAGTATACTTATAAGTTCACTTGTAGCACAGATGCAGTACAGTTGAGAAAAGAAATTGTGCACAAAGTTTACTACTGTTTACACTTTTATATACTACAAAGTGGGCCAATTTAGTCCCAAGACATACGAGCCCGATCTCACGAAAATGCCTATCAATAGTACGAGTGTGCAATCTCGTAGAATGTATACACCAAAACTCATTTTGGCGTGCATATGGTACGCTGTTTTTGGCGTGCATATGATACGCACTTTATGGCGTATTATACGAACCCCCACACCCCCACCCTCACCCTACCCAAAAGCGTGTCATATACACGCCATAAAGTGCGTATCATATGCACGCCAAAAACGGTGTACCATATGCACGCCAAAATGAGTTTTGGCGTATACATTCTACGAGATTGCACACTCGTACTATTTATACGCATTGTCATGAGATCGTGTTGGACATACTGAAATAGTACACTCAAGTTTATTCTAGGACATTGATAACAGTATACTTACTACATAATGTACCCTAGTGGGGAAAAAAAACATGCTAAGTATACTTGCGGCCAGACTAATGATCAGTATACTTGAAGTGTGTTAATGATTAGTTAACTTGAATTGTGCTATTTTTAAAAAACTAACTTTGTACTAAGTATATTTTAGTTGTAATTAAGTTGTGTTAAAGCATAGCTTTATGTATTTATTGTACTTTTATGAGCTAAATTGGAACAACTTTAAGTATACTTAGTACACTGTAAGTATATGGACTAATTACATGCTTGATATTAAATGTGCTTTATTTGTATTATAAGTATACTTTAGTTATAGAGGGTGTCTCAATTCTCAATAAGCTCCCAGTTCTCCTTATGAAACAGTATACTTCAAGTTAATTTTATAAAGTATACATAAGTAAAGTTCAAGTATACCCTGGTGAAAAAAAAGTATACTTTATTGTATTTCAAATATATTATATTTTTCAGTAGTATATTGTAAAACACATTTTTTTTTAATGACAGAACGTCTGTCATACAGGAATTGTTGTTTGGAACGACATACACTCAAAAAAATGTTGGGTTGTTTTAACCCAATGTTGGGTCAAATATGGACTAAACCAGCAATTGGGTTGTTTTAACCCCGTGGTTGAGTTAAATATTTACTTAAGACAACCCAACCGCTGGGTTAAAACAACCCAATCGCTGGGTTAGTCCATATTTGACACAACATTGGGTTGTTTTTTACCCAGAATATTTTAGAGTGTAAGGTAGTGTAAATTGACCATTTTTAAAATTACTTTTAATAATATTTTATTAGTAATTCGGTTCAGCATTTGAGGTTTGTGGGAAGCACTAACAAACACTAAAACACATGAGCAAACTCTCAGACCTTTGGGCAGCCATCGCAATCGTTGACTCTTTAAAATCCTCTGACACAGTTTATTCAGCTCATTCACTCATTCAGTGTGATGATTTGCTCTCCTCTCTTAGATTAAAAAGTAATAAGAGACCCAAATGAACTGATTATTTCAGAATCCAGTCGTGTGATCCCTGAAAGTAAAAGCTTCATGGGTAATTAAAAGTCCATCAACATAACTCATCTTTTAAAAGACAAGAGACAAGGAATACACACCAGAATACAAAGGATCTCAAAAGGTACCAGTCTATGCAAATCAAATCAAAAAGTGTTAATGTTATGCTAACTTTTGGTTTCCCAGTATCCCACAGTTTACTCTGAGCCATAATTGCCTTTTATGTGGTCTCTCTAGAGCAGCGACTGCGGTGGCCGAAAAGCGGTGTCTGACATGTGTACCTCTTTGAATTCAGTTTTGTTTCATTAATAACATAAGTGCTTATGGGAGGGTCGTGCACACAGAGGCCAATTGTTAAAAACAAATTTTGGTTGAATGGTGATGTGGTCGCATGCTAATTAGCTCCCTTTTACCACCAATCACTATGTGATGGAAAGGCAGCATTGCATTCATGTTGTAATTATCTGGTGACATTTTTTTTTTTTTTTGTAAGATCCCTTATTGAGGATTTGTTCAGAATTCATAATGGGCCACTGGTCACGTTGGTGTCACAGCAAACAAAAACTTGGGCCAGCAAAAATAAAAGGTACAAAAAAAAAACAGAAGCGGCATAAACACAATTAGGCGTTGTGATGTGTTTACTGTTCTAATGCATTCAGAATAGGACTCAGAATCCCCATCTTCATTATGGGTGGAGTAGGGGTCATGAAGTCAAAGAGACAAAGCAAATGCGAACGGGTGGATTGGTTTTGTTTATAAAGGCGGAGGAGGGGGAATTCAGCACAGGCAGAATGGTGATGACCTGTGAGGTACATATGGGAAACCACTGCTGACCCAGACATTTGTATGAAAAAATTTGAAGAGGCCTCAATAGAGACATTCCGTCGGCTGCAATCTAAAAATAATCAGTTCATAATTGAAGCATTAGCATTCATGTGTGTGAGGGGTGACTATTCCGTACACCACATTACAGTTAAATGTCCAACTCTCATTCAGTCTCTGCTGTTTCGAGTAACACAATTAGCCAATCATGGCTATCCTTCATTTGGTTGTTTTTGCAGTTACCATGGCAATAGGGCACCTGTGCAAATCTCCTGATGAGTTACATTTCCTTTACGGTTAGAAACACTGAATGAAAAGAAATGTTTGGCTCACACACAATATTTACATTTAAGGTATCCATGTTTCAACCATGTGTAATTTTATGTCATTCCTAAATCTGGAATTACAGTGAAACATAAAATGAAGTCCCTGACAGTTATAGTTAACACGATTCAGTACATCCCGTGTCAGTGATTGCTATCATTAAATATACATTGCACTTATACTCTGTATTATTTAACAAAGTCTACATCCAATTAGTCCTGACTAGCACCACCTTTTTGAGTTAGTATGCAACATATAATGCAACACACGTGACCTGTATTTCTACTGTTTTCTAATGTATATTGTATGCACCCCACTTACACTACAGACTATAAATGAGCTGTCTACATGTATTTCACTGTTGCTTGACAGGGAGTGAAAAACATAATAGTGACAAGTCATTCATGCTTCCCAAACCCCATTCATTCTGACTTTGCACATATGACTCAGCACTGTAAAGAGATAATTCACCAAATAAATTGCAATTTTGTCATCATTTACTTCATTACATCATTTACCCATATGTCAATCTAAACCTCTCATTTGGTTACTAGTGCTGTCAATCGATAAAAAAATGGACCCACTTTATATTAGGTGGCCTTAACTACTATGTATTAACATTTAATTTACTAATTTGATTCAATGCACTTATTGTGTACATACATGTTTTCACATTGTACTTACATTTTTTTAATTACCTGCATGTAATTACATCTGTAATTAATTTCTGTAGTTACATTTGTAATGACACTGTTGACACTTCCCTTACACCTAACCCTACCCTTAAACTTACCCATACCACCACACCTGTCCCTAACTTTACCCTTATCTGTCACGGAACACTTAACGGAAAACTGAGGTGAGGACTCAAATGCTGGAGAAGTTAAATTTAATTATAAAATAAACATAAATACAAAACAAAACCCACGAGGGGAAAAAAACACAATAATCAGAAAAACAAGTAAACATAACAAACCAACAGCGATCACGGGGACCTGGGAGACGTAGACAAGACAACTATCCGACAAGGAATGACAAACACAAGGAGTATATAAAGGGGAGAAATCAAACTGGGAATGAGGGAACACGGGTGGGGCAAATGAAACCAATAACGAGATAACAAGGGGGTGGGATCGAACAGAGACACAAGGACATGGCCCAAAATAACAAAACTCCACATGTGCAACACGAGACAGGACAGGCATGTGACATTACCCCCTCCCTACAGAGCGGCTACCAGACACTCCATCAGCCCATGGCGGGGCGGGAAAGACAGACCAGGGCGGGACGGGAGGGACAGACCAGGGTGGGGTGTGAGGGACAGACCAGGGCGGGCGGGAGGGACAGACCAGGGCGGGATGCTAGGGACAGACCAGGGCGGGACGGGAGTGACAGACCAGGGCGAGACCAGGACGGACGGGAGGGACAGACCAGGGCGGGACGGGGACTGACCAGGGCGGGACGGGAGGGACAGACAAGGGAGGAACAGGGGAAACAAACAAGGGAGGGACAGGGGTGGGGAAGTTCAGGGTCCACAGGCACAGAGTCCACCCGCACAGAGTCCACTGGCACTGGGACCACCGGCACTGGGACCACCAGAACACGATCCACCGGAACTGGGACCACGATAACTGGGACTACCGGCTCTAGGATCACCGGCTCTGGGATCACCGGAACACGATCTACTGGAACACGATCCACCAGATCACGATCCACCGGAAATGGGACCACCAGAACACGATCCACCAGAACACGCTCCACCGGAACTGGGACCACCAGAACACGATCCACCAGAACACGCTCCACCGGAACTGGGACCACCGGAACACGATCCACCGGAACACGCTCCACCGGCACTGGGACCATCGGCACTGGGACTACCGGAACCCGATCCACCGGAACTGGGAACACCGGAATATGATCCACCGGAACTGGGTCCTCTGGAACAGGGACCACCGGAGCCGGGACCACCAGAACGGAGATCACTGGAACATGATCCATCGGAACTGGGATAACCGGCGAAACCCCCGGAGTCCTGGAGACAGCCCTGTGCTACTCCCAAGCACGCAGGACTGCCAACACAAAGCCTCCCGGACACTGGACCACCGGAGCAGGGACCACCGGAGCAGGGACCATCGGAATGGAGCCCACCGGAGCAGAGTCCACCAGAGCAGGGACTACCGGAACGGTGTCTCCTGGAACAGGATCCACTGGAACGGAGATTACCGGAACACGATCCAACGGAACTGGGTCCAACAGAACTGGGTCCGCCGGAACGGAGATTACCGGAACACGATCCACCGGAACTGGGTCCGCTGGAACTGGGACCACTTGAACGAGGTCCACTGGAACGGAGTCCACCGGAACAGGGACCAGCGGAACAGAGTCCACCGGAACTGGGAATCAAACTGAGAATGAGGGAACACAGGTGGGGCAAATGAAGCCAATAACGAGATAACAAGGGGGTGGGATCTAACAGAGACACGAGCACATGGCCCAAAATAACAAAACACCACATGTGCAACACGAGACAGGACAGGCATGTGACAGTATCCCACCTTAATATCAGCAAAACTGTGTTCAATACAATGATAATATAATGTAACGCTAGCCAAAGAATGACAGAAAAACAAGATGCTGCGTTAATTGCGTTAAATATTTTTAATGTATTAAACCAAAGAAGAAAAATGTATTTCATGCGTTAATGCGTTAACTTTGACAGCTCTAGTTACTATTATTCTTCCAAATAGGTTTTCTGTTCCGCAGAAGCAAATCAAGTTCTATAGGTTTGGAACAATGATGAAGATGACAGAATTTTCATTTTGGGGTGAACTATCCCTGTAAGAAATATTGTTCTTAGAATAGGGACCTAAATGTGATACTGATTTCAGGTGTAAATACATTATCCTATAGCTTAATACTACAACTATAAGGAAACCATTGGTTGATTTCCCTATAAAGTGTAAACATTGTGGTTTTGAGCATCCCGACCCTTATAAATATGGGAGCAAGGCCATCTGGTTCATCGATCAATGGAAGATGGGGGGTGTGTTTGGGAAACCGTTTGAGAACAATCATTATTTTAGCAATTTCTTTTGGTTAATATGACAGACTGGAAGTATATGTCATGAAACGGGAGACAACGCAGAGGTTAAACTTAACAGTTCTTTATTAATAGGTTGGTAGCAGTCTGGAGGATTGTCAGACTGGTAAGTGATGGGCATAAGCAGTTCAAATGATTGTCTCACATAACTGACAAGTCTTTCTTCTTGTAGGATTGAAGACAAGCACAATGAGGATAACTGGTCCAAGGAAACAAGTCTCTGGAAGAAGACAATGAATGACAGTCAGGTGAGTTACTCGTGTAGAGACTGACAAGACCAGACAATGAGTAAGTGTGAGCTGTGTGCTTATAATGGGTGCTTGATGAGGGTGTGACAGGTGTGGCAGGTTGAGATTGGAAACAAGTAGGTGGAGCCGAAGGACCTGGTGCTGATGACATGTTGCTTGAATCCGTGAAAGTATGATAGTGAAAGAAAACAATATTGAGTAATACGCATCCCTAATTTATTTATTTATTTATTTTTTCATACATAAAGTCTTTAAAGAAATTACATCAGAAGTAGGAAAACGTTGGTCAAAAACTTTTTGGATCATGAAACATTAACACTCAACTGACCAACTGCAACTTTCATACACCATCTATTTTTTCTTTTTTTTTAGCTTAACTGTCACAGAACTGAATGCACAGGATTGTGGGATATCAATGGCAGCAAAGGGTAAAGGCTTATTCGACTTTATACAGCGCCGCACCGACCGATCGGCGACTGAAGCAGTGCATTTCGGTTAGAAATATTGTCCGACGCCACGTGACAGTGACGTATGCCATCAAAGTACCGCGAGAGCAATTTGAGAGCAGCCGACTGATTCATTCTGTGCAGCTTCTCCAGAGCGAATGCACGAGTTCTGATGACGACACAGCTGTTTCACCATTGGCCAGATTCACCGTATGACAACGATCATGTGTGTATCGTGTTTATTCTAAATACTTCAGTTACAAAAATGCTCACAAATCAGTTCTTTATAAAAGTAAAACCTCTTTTAATGTAAGTCATACTGTTATATTGTGTCATGTTTATCAAAATAAAACTGATAAAAAAACGTAGACCCCACTTCATTAATATAGTATTAAGCAGTGCATAAAGTAGGCCTATTACATGGCAATATCTCTGAAACATATGTGCATTATATTGCATTTATTTCACTTCAGATGTGATAAAGTATGCAAACAGCGCGAGCGTCAGTATGGGAAGCAGAAAGTGTCTTAAATCTATGCTGCCTACTAAAATCTATCAATATCTCAGGAGACTGGAAGTGAAGCTAACATTACTTTCAGACGTATCTTGATGGCTTCCTGCCAAATCTATCATCCAACCTACCATCCGAAGGCAGCATTTTTAGCAGATTTCAAATGCAGCCTAAATGTTGTTTGACCAATATTTAAACAAGGATTTGATCATGCTGTAAAGTGTAACATCAACAGTCACCAGGTCATTGGTGCCCTCTGCAGGCATTTGTTATAATACATAATGCACATGAATAAAATCATTTGATTACTTTTGATATTCAATAACCAAACTAATCATTAGATAGCCCTAGATTTAAGTGTCTTCTGTAAGTGGGTATAAGTAGCCTGTAGGTGGCGCATAGAGTGAGGAAGAAGTAAATGTCTGGCTAAAGGTCAAAGCGATTAAAAAAGGCAGAACACTTCAAACTCTAATGTGTGTTGATCTTACAATTTTCTACAGGTATGTAAAAATTTTTTTATTTTTATCCATCAATATTAACACTTAGCGATCCATAAATGTCCAGTAAAGATTTATGTCCAGTTTAAATGTGATTGTTGAGTAAAATTAGTTTAAAATTCATAATAATCTTAGAAATGTGATGTGTAATTAGGAGATGTGAAACAATTACCTATATTTCCTGTGTAATCTGATAGATTGTCCACGTTGAGCTGTATTATGTTATATTGGGTGTGTTCAATACATTTTGTCCATGTGGAAAAGCTGAAATGTAGAATGGTGGGTTCCTCTGGGGTTAACACTCATAAGGATTAAAATAGCATGACTTCAGCACATTTAAGACTATTAATCACTATTATTTGGTTATTCTATTAAATTTATGATATCAAACATCGCGTCATTTCAGGCAGGCCTCGTCATTCAAGCTCGCATCAGCTGATAGCCAGCTGTTCCTGACGTGTACCAATCCAGTCTCGACACTATCACCGCGGCCATTTCAATTCCCATTTCTCAGCAATTCTCTATCGCATCACTGCTTGCAACAAACTCCCTCCTCCAACCCCAACTCCAACTTTAACTGTGTTTAATTTGCTTTGTTTCTTTCTGTGGGTCTCTACATGGGAAGCATTTCTCTCATGTATTGTCTACATTCGCATAATATGAATTTGTAATTACATATGCATATACTGGTTCCATTCTGTACCACTCTGTCCAGGTGGGCGCATGGGAGTTCTTGCCCAGAACAGAACCATACCACCAACACTAACTGTATGCTTTGATTGTCAATAACGATAATAAACAATATACATGATGGTGGTCCTGACTGAAGTTTGTTTCATTGAAGCTGGGTGTAGAACTTCACTATATCCTATGTTAAAAGTCTGTGCCCTAATATAGACTACATTACCCATAATGCATGTGTTCATCTGTAGTTCTGATCGCTCGTGGCGATCTTCTGTGTAGTCTGGGGCTATGAGTGCATTATTCGCGGTGCTGAAAATGGCCATCCTTGGTTAATCCTGCGCTAGCCTTGTGTGTAGAAGTGCTGTGTGCGTCCTTAAGATGTAAGTACTATTTTTACATGAATGGCGCACTTGTTGCAGAGTTATTCGCCCGGGTGACGAAGTTGTTGTACGTTATCTTTTTGCTATACTGCTCATGCCGCTACAGCACTCCATAAGCAATCTTAAAGTGGCCATCTACTATATATACTTTAGTTATTGCCTTGTAAATAACTGCAAATATTATATTTAATGTGTAGTTCGCCTGTTGTGGCACCTTTTTTCACCATTTGGAGATTTATGGCATTTATGCAAGTTCATTTATAGTGTTAGAGCTCCCTCCAGTGGATCTTGGTGGTATTGCGGGTCGTTTTTTATGTATCTGTATGTAACCATAGCCTACATGTTTATTAATATACATTTTATTGTATTTTGTTTCAGATAACCACACACACACACACGCACACACAAATCCACCTATTTGTCATTTTAACACCTAAACCACCATCATCTCCATGTACCTGACTTCTCTTCAATAAATTCTCAAACTGCACCATTGGATTTGCCTATTCCTTCTTACCGAGGAAGACTCAGTTGACGAGCAATCCAAAATCAGCCGCAGACGCACACAGTCTCTTACAAGTGGTCCTTCGAGCCGGATGTTTATTGGCTGAGTCAACAAGATGGCAACTCCACAAGATGAAGTTCCTCAGGAGGAGAGTCCAAAGCATAGTCCCGTCCCAAGAAGGAGCAAAAAGCTTCCGAGACATCTGGCGGAGTATGAGCATGACCTACCTGATCCAGAGGAAATGGAGTCTTCAAGCGGCAGCAGTTCAGATGAACCTGAGAAGAGGAAGGAGACGAGAAAATGGAAGAGAATGGAGGCAGCGTGGGGAAGTGTACTGAAGACGATGAATGAGATGCAAATCACTATGAAGGAGACCAGTGGTGCATTAACCAAGCGTGTGGAACAACTGGAGCGAGCATGCAATTTATGCAGTCCTCTCCTACTCAGAGTGATGCTCAACAACAAGATAGAGCCGCTTCGGTTCCTGCTCTACTTCAAACACCCCATTATAGCAGTGACATGAGCAGCATCCATACTACTGAGCAACTACACGTCCTAGTAGCAGCAGAGAGGCAGGACATTAGAACACCTGTGAACCTGTTAAGGCCAGTAGAACCTTTGCATCTTCACCACTGAGAAATGCAAATCCCACTCTCTATTCAGCACCAAATTCAGCTTCACTACCTCTAAACCCTAGTATTCAACCTACTTCAAATCCTCAGACAGTGCTGCTGCCTCCTATCTCTGTAGCTAAATCTGCACAGCAGCCAAGCACAGTGCTAGTACATCAACCTGCGCTTTACCAACCGCCAGTGATACCGTCAGTACTGCAGCACAGGGTGAATACTGCATTTCAGCCCGCTGGTCGGTCTGCCCCTGGGCCCGCCACAGCCTGTTCCCCAGGGAGAATCCTGTGGCCCCCTTCCAGGGATTCAGCCAGTTCTAAAACCTGTCAATCAAGCAGCCCAATCAGTACAGTTCGGGGGGCTTGAACCGAGTCAGTCTGACCCTCTATACAGTCAGAGGTACCGACACCCGCAGCCTCCTGGCAGCTCCGACCAGGTACTCTCTGCACGATCCCATGACTTCCCTGCAGTCTCAGCGTCATTGTATCGGCCACCGCCGGGGATATCAGCCCCACTGACCAATAGCCAGCTTTATGCCGCTCCACCTCCTGATCCAGCCCCCTACTACTCTGCTGCTTATCCAACAGTCTCTGCCTCACGCTTCACTGCCTGCTGCATATACTGCACAAGACGCAGTACCTCCTGCAGCTGAAGCCACCCAGCCAAACCTGATGGAGATGATCCTAGCATCCTCATATGGCATCCCGAAGCCTAGACTGGTGACATTCAAATCAGGCAGAGAGTGTGACTTTGTATTACTGAAGAAAGGACTGGACAGCCTCCTTGGGCCACATGCTCATCTCACTGAGGAATATAAATATCACATTCTGATAGATCAGTTAGAGCATCCATGTATGCGTTACAAGTGGCCAGACGCTATATCCATGACCGCACTTTACACTAGTGCAATGAGAGCTTTGGAGCAGAGATATGGGCAACCCAGGCAATTAGTACAGAGTGAACTGAGTGCTATACTTAATTGCTCTCCTATTAAGGCATGTGATCCTCAAGCCTTTGAAAATTTCTCTCTGGCGGTGTCCAGCCTAGTGGGCCTCCTCAGTACAATGGACGATGTAGCAGCTAGTGAGCTCCAGTGTGGTTCACATGTAGACAGGTTACTCACTAAGCTTCAGCCTAGTTACAGAGACAGTTTTATTGAGCACTGCATCACACGTGG
Organism: Gobiocypris rarus; assembly: GCA_023029165.1. Lineage (NCBI taxonomy): Eukaryota > Metazoa > Chordata > Actinopteri > Cypriniformes > Gobionidae > Gobiocypris > Gobiocypris rarus. The sequence continues at coordinate 21,732,002 of CM040912.1, forward strand.
TATCATACGCACTGGCAGCAGTCGCACCTATAATATGTACAACTTCTCAGAATGGCTTGAGCGCAAGTCCCAAGTTTTACAGTTATCACGGCAAGTCATTCAGCCACAGCCCTCAGACAGATCACGCCCAGAGAGGGGCAACATCAGAGCCTCTGCAGGGTCCAGGGTACAGAGTAAGTCTACATCCATCTATTATGGATCAGATCCAGCTCAAACACACCCGAAGATAGACACCAAGGTGCATATTACTAATCCGTCTCCCTCTTCTAAGAAGAAGCCGTTCCAACCATACTGCCCATACTGTGAAGGGACAGAGCATTACCTCAGTGGCTGTGTAGAGTTCAAAAAGCTAGACCTCAAAGCTGTAGCTTCTTGGATAAAGGAAAAATGCAAATGCTGGCGCTGTGGCCGTAAACATACCCCTGAGCAGTGCACTCTTAAGAAAATGTGCAGCACCTGTGGAGAACAGCACTTATTAGTGCTTCATGACCTAGCTGAAGCGAAGAGGAGGGACCGAATATCCTAACAGTGAGCACCAGCCGAGTGTTTCTGGCCCCTATCAGTCACTCTAGCCGTGTAATGCTTAAGGTTGTGCCTATCCAGTTACACCATCAAAGTAAATCTCTGGACACATATGCTCTCCTGGATGATGGCTCAGAGAAAACCATTATACTCCCTGCTGCTGTCAAGTTGTTAGGCTTAATCCAGGAGGAAGAGACTCTGTCCCTGCGTACTATTCGTCAAGATGTGATCCATATTAAAGGAGGATATGTCTCTTTCCAGGTGTCCCCAAAGGCCAAGCAAAACACGATACAAGATCATACGTGCCTTTACCGCCCAACAGCTCAGCCTAGCTGAACAGTCATGCCCAGCGGAACTCTTAAAGGAGAAGTATCATCACCTACAGAGAGTGCAGCTTGAAGGATTTGATCAGATACAGCCACTTTTGTTAATTGGCTCTGACAATGCTCACCTCATAACTCCTGTTTGTCCTATCCTGCGAGGCTCATCACAAGGACCTGTCGCAGTCTGCACCAAGCTCGGCTGGGCCATCCAGGGTCCGTGCAGCAGTATGCCTACACAGCATGGGGAGACGGAATGCCTGAACATATCATGCCTTTCTCCTGCCATTGCCCTTCAACAGGATGTACAACGTCTGTGGCAACTAGATGCCCCCCTCTATCGACCTGTGAAGGAGGTCACCCGTTCAAAGGAGGACAAAGAGGCCATAGCCATGTTAGAGGCCAAGACCATCAGAGTACCTGTGGATGGTGTAGAGCGATATGCCACCCCCCTGCTCAGGAAAAAGGACTTCCCACAGATGCATGTCTCCTCTGAAGTAGTTAAAGGACTTCTGAGGTCCACTGAGCGTAAGCTAACTAGGAATCCTGACCTAGCACTCAAGTACAATCAGGAAATCAAGAGGTTGATAGACTCTGGTTATGTGGTAAAGCTGACTCCCGAAGAGATTCATAGATCTGCTGAATCTTGGTATGTACCACACCACATTGTACATCATAACAATAAAGCTCGGGTGGTCTTTAACTGCTCATTTGAGTTCCAAGGGACCGTTCTTAACCACTACCTCCTGCCAGGACCCTGCCTTGGGCCTACACTGCTTGGTGTCCTCCTGCGTTTCCGCCAATACCCTGTAGCAGTGAGCGATATAAAGGCTATGTTTCACCAGATTCGCCTGCTCCCTGAAGACTGCCCCCTGCTGCGGTTCTTATGGAGAGACTGTGAAACTGAGAGGCCTCCAGATGTATATGAGTGGAGAGTCCTGCCTTTGGGACAACGTGTAGTCCCTGCTGTGCTACCTTTGCACTTCAGAGCCACGTAAAGGAGCACAGACATTCCTATAAAGACATCTACGACTCTGTCCACACAGCTTTCTACGTGGACAACTGCCTGCAGTCCCTTTCTGACCCACAAGAGGCCAAACTGCTCATTGACAGAATGAGAGAGCTGCTTATTCAAGGTGGATTTGAGATACGCCAGTGGGCCAGCAACATCCCTGAAGTGGTCGCTCATCTGCCAGGTACGGCCAGATCAGATAGCTGTGAACTGTGGCTAAACTTTAAAAGCCTTGATCCTCAGGAGTCAACCCTGGGCCTCAGTTGGCACTGTACTACTGACGTCCTGGGATACAAGCACCGCCCTGTTACCTACACAACTGTGACACTGCGCAATGTTTATAAAGTACTGGCCAGTCAGTACGACCCACTGGGTTATATCTGCCCCTATACTACAAGAGCAAAGCTCATCGTGCAGGCCCTGTGGAGCACAGAGAGAGGATGGGACGAGCCCATAGAAGGAAACCTGCTTCAGTCCTGGCTTGAATGGGAAAAGGAATTGCCTTATCTCCAGTGTATCACCATCCCTCGATGTTATGCTCCCACTCACAATAACAACAGTACGACATATGAGGCTCACATCTTCTGTGACGCCTCAGAGAAGGCGTATGGGGCTGTGGCCTATCTCAGAGTCATAGAGCAGCAGGCTCACATCTACACCTCATTCGTCATGGCACGCTCCAGAGTAGCACCCCGCAAGCAGGTGTCGATACCCCGACTGGAGTTGTGTGGTGCTCTCACTGGAGCCCAACTGACCAAGGTACTCCAAACTGAGCTCTTACTACCCCTTCGCTCAGTCTACCTGTGGACGGATTCCACTACAGTACTTCAGTGGATCCAGTCCAGCTCCTGCAGGTACAAAGTTTTTGTGGGGACTCGGATCTGTGAGATACAGGAGCTGACCTCTCCGGAACAGTGGGGGTATGTGAACTCTTATGATAATCCAGCCGATGACATCACGAGAGGAAAATCACTGTCAGAGCTCACAGTATCCAGCCGATGGTCGCAGGGCCCACACTTTCTCACACAGACTCCTGACACCTGGCCAAAGCCCCCGACAGAGTTCTCAGAATGTGGCAGTGAAGAACTTAGAAAGACTGCCTTCTGTGGCATTACAAATGTATCACCAAGTCAGCCAGATCCAGCACAGTATACATCTTTGGATGACTTAATTCTGGCCACTCACCAATCCCTGCAGGGGGCGGCTACCATCTCCTACACTGCAAATGAGCGCCTGGAGGCAGAGACCCAGCTGCTTCGATCTGCACAGAGGGACAGTTTCCCAGAGGAGGTCCAAGCCTTAAAAGCAGGTAACCCTGTTCGCCAGAGCAGTCGTCTCAGCGCCCTTTCCCCTGAGTATGACAGCCTCAGTGGACTAGTCAGAGTGGGAGGCCGTCTGCGTCAAGCTACAGATGTAGAACCTGACAGCATCCACCCAGTTGTGTTATCACCTGATCACCCTCTGACTCAGCTCATCATAAAGCACTATGATGTTCAGCTGTTTCACCCTGGTGCAGAGAGACTCTATGCCGAGATACGCCGCACTTACTGGATCCTCAGAGGTCGCCAGGCCATTAAGAAGCATCAGTACCGGTGTGTGGATTGCAGGAGATGGCGCGCCTCACCCTCTACACCAAAGATGGCCGACCTTCCTTCATCTCGGCTGAGACTCTACAAACCGCCCTTCTGGTCTACAGGAGTGGACTGTTTTGGACCATACCTGATTAAGATTGGGCGAGGAGAGAGAAACGCTGGGGAATCATCTACAAATGCCTCACCACTAGATGCGTTCACTTAGAACTCATCCCCAGCCTTGACACTGACTCTTTCTTAATGTCATTACGCAGGTTTATCATGACGCCGGGGAAGCCGTATGAGCTGTGGTCCGACCGGGGCACCAATTTCAGGGGCGGCCATAAAGAACTACAGAACGCTTTTGATAGCATGGCACCAGAGTTGCAACAGCAACTGGCGAAGCAGACTATCAACTTCCATTTCAACCCACCATACTCTCCCATTTCGGGAGCTTGGGAGAGGGAAATCCGATCCATTAAGTCAGCCCTGCAATGTGTTCTGAAAGACCAAATTGTGGCAGAGGAAGTGCTCCTAACAGCTCTCATAGAAGTTGAAGGGTTCCTTAATTCTAAACCTCTCGGATATGCCTCCTCTGATGTGGCTGATCCAGACCCCATCACGCCAAACCTGTTGCTCATGGGGCGGCATGACGCTGCATTACCACAAGCGGTGTACGGTCCTCATGATGCCCTTTCCAACAGAAGATGGAAACACAGCCAGGTGATCAGTGATCATTTCTGGAAACGCTTTGTCCAGAATTACCTTCCAGGGTTTCAGCTGAGACATAAATGGAGGAAATCCTCTGATAATGCTACTGTGGGACAAATTGTGATGATCATTGACTCAAACCTTCCCAGAGGGCTTTGGCCTGTTGGTACCATCACCAAGGTTTTCCCAGGGACAGATGGCGTGGTTCGAGCTGCGGAAGTGAAGGTTAAGGACAGCATCTACGTTCGCCCGGTAATCAAACTGGTGGAACTCCCTGAAATGCCTGAAGATTTAAGCGGCACATCTTCGAACTAGTTGACTTTTGCATGAATGTATTTGCCAGGCAAATACAGGGGCGGCTGTTAAAAGTCTGTGCCCTAATATAGACTACATTACCCATAATGCATGTGTTCATCTGTAGTTCTGATCGCTCGTGGCGATCTTCTGTGTAGTCTGGGGCTATGAGTGCATTATTCGCGGTGCTGAGAATGGCCATCCTTGGTTAATCCTGCGCTAGCCTTGTGTGTAGAAGTGCTGTGTGCGTCCTTAAGATGTAAGTACTATTTTTACATGAATGGCGCACTTGTTGCAGAGTTATTCGCCGGGTTGAAGTTGTTATCGTTATCTTTTTGCTATACTGCTCATGCCGCTACAGCACTCCATAAGCAATCTTAAAGTGGCCATCTACTATATATACTTTAGTTATTGCCTTGTAAATAACTGCAAATATTATATTTAATGTGTAGTTCGCCTGTTGTGGCACCTTTTTTCACCATTTGGAGATTTATGGCATTTATGCAAGTTCATTTATAGTGTTAGAGCTCCCTCCAGTGGATCTTGGTGGTATTGCGGGTCGTTTTTTATGTATCTGTATGTAACCATAGCCTACATGTTTATTAATATACATTTTATTGTATTTTGTTTCAGATAACCACACACACACACACACGCACACACACACAAATCCACCTATTTGTCATTTTAACACCTAAACCACCATCATCTCCATGTACCTGACTTCTCTTCAATAAATTCTCAAACTGCACCATTGGATTTGCCTATTCCTTCTTACCGAGGAAGACTCAGTTGACGAGCAATCCAAAATCAGCCGCAGACGCACACAGTCTCTTACATCCTAAGTAAAATGGGTTGAAGACTAATTGAAATGTTGAGCGAACACACATTGGTAATACACAGTACACATGTTTAATTGTATCCAGATGTTTATTGAAGTTGCTTAAGTGTAATATCAAGGAAACCTCTCATCCCTCATGTTTGAGACTGATTCACAGCGCTTCACTTTTTCTTCATTTTGTTATGTTACAGTCTTTTTTTTTTCAAAATGGATTGAATTAATTATTTTCCTCAAAATTCTACAAACAATACCCCATAATGACAATATAAAATAAGTTTTTTTTTTAATCTTTCAAATTTCACAGCCTTTGCTCAATACTTTGTTGAAGCACATTTGGCACCAATTACAGGCTCAAGTCTTTTTGAGTATGATGCTACAAGCTTGGCACTCCTATTTTTGGGCAGTTTCTCCTATTCTTCTTTGCAAGACCTCTCAAGCTACATCAGGTTGGATGGGGAGCATCAGTGCACAGCCATTTTCAGATCTCTCCAGAGATGTTCAATCGGGTTCAAGAGTGGCTCTAGCTGGGCCACTCAAGGACATTCAGGGTTGTCCCGTTGCCACTTCTTTGTTATCTTGGCTGTGTGCTTAGGGTCATTGTTGTGTTGGAAGATGAACCTTTGCCCCAGTCTGAGGTCCAGAGTACTCTGGATCAGGTTTTCATCAAGGATGTCTCTGTACATTGCTGCATCATCTTTCCCTTTTCCTAGTCTCCCAGTTCCTGCCACTGAAAAACATCCCCACAGCATGATGCTGCCACCACCATGCTTCACTGTAGGGATGGTATTGGCCAGGTGATGAGCTGTGCCTGGTTTCGTCCAGACATGAGGTTTGCCATTCAGGCCAAGATCATTTTCTCATGGTCTGAGAGTCCTTCAGGTGTCTTTTGGCAAACTCAAGGTGGGCTTTCATGTGCCTTTTACTGAGAAGGCCACTCTACCCTATATGGCTGATTGGTGAAGTGCTGCAGAGATGGTTTGTCTTCTGGAACATTCTCTCTCCACAGAGAAATGCTGAAATTCTGTCAGAGTGACCATGGTCACCTCCCTGACTAAGGCCCTTCTCCCCCGATCACTCAGTTTGGCCGGGTGGCCAGCTCTAGGAAGCGTCCTGGAGTTTAAACTTCTTCCATTTACGGATGATGGAGGCCACTGTGCTCACTGGGACATTTCAATGATGCAGACATTTTTGGTACCATTCCCCAGATCTGTGCTTTGATACAGTCCTGTCTCGGAGGTCTACAGACAATTCCTTGGACTTCATGGCTTGGTTTGTGCTCTGACATGCACTGTTAATTGTGGGACCTTATATATACAGGTGTGTGCCTTTTCAAATCATGTCCAATCAGCTGAATTTAACACAGTGGACTCCAATCAAGTTGTAGAAACATTTCAAGGATGATCTGTGGAAAAAGGATGCTCCTGAGCTCAATTTCAAGTGTCATGGCAAAGGCTGTTAATATTTATGTACGTGTAATTTTTTTGTTTTTATTTTTATTTTTAAGATTTCCAACAAACTTCTTTCACATTGTCATTATGGGGTATTTATTGTAGAATTTTGAGGAAATTAATCATTTTAATCCATTTTGTAATAAGGCTAAAACATAATATGGAAAAAGTGAAGCACTGTGATACTTTCCAGATGCACTGTACATGCTTGTGGTGACATTTCTGTAAAATTATATTATGTTGCTTCTTGAACGTTTTGCAATGCTTTTTAAAGTGAAATATCCAATGAGTGGCTCTAAGAGAGCATTCAGTTTTAGCCGAAAAAGATGACTATGAATCTGGCAAAAAATGATGCACCTGTTTTATCTTGCTTCTAAAAGTCTTTGAGCTCATTTGTATTATCATGTAGGTGAGCTACTAAGCAACTTTACTGTTAGAATAGATAAATATGGAGCTGGTTATGTGATGCAAACATCAAAATGTATTTGTTTACAATTCATGCAGAACGATAAAAGTATTTTGAGGTCAGTAATTAGTGGTGCGCAAAAAAAAATGTGTTCCGTGATCATAATTTGTGTGAAAAGGAATAAAAGTTGTTGGTTTTGTGCTGCTTCTAGTGTTCATTTCAGCTGAATACTGCATGAATAGTTTTTGGTAAAATAGTTTAAAATGAAAAATTTTGTAAAATGTTGGTAGTGACGCATATTTCCAATGAGCCTAGGTTGGCCACTTTGAAGTTGTCTAATTAAAATGTAAACTAAAACTAGAGCAGTATTATTACCATCAAGGGATATTTCCGCTCAAAGGTAGTGATATATGGTGGTGTTCTTTCTTCCTTTGCTGCAGGAAATGCCCTTAGACTCACTCCTACACCTGCACAGTTTTTATTAAGCATCTGGACTCTTGCTGTTGCTTTGCAGAATTTTAAACAGCATACTAAATAAATTGTCAGTCTTGCAAAGGTTAGAGGAAGTAGCTTTTAAATGTTTCATCACGTATTCTGATTGTGGACACAGTCACTGCTGCTGTGTACCATACATGTTAAGTCTTGGATGTGCCAAGCTCGATTTGTGCAGCCACTTTGAGCAGCTCTGAGAACAAGCTCTCCCTGCTGTCTGCAGGAACTGTCCCTAGGGTTACATCTGTGTGTGTGTGTGTGTGTGTGTGCGTGCGTGCGTGCGTGCGTGCGTGCGTGCGTGTGTGTGTGTGTGTGTGTGCATGTTTTTGTGAAATATCAGGACACAAATGTGTATAATGACATGGGTATGACATAGGTATTACAAAAAGAGGGTGAAATATGAGGACGTTCCCCATGTCCTCACTTTTCAAAATGCTTATAAATCACACAGGATGAGGTTTTTTTCACAGAAAGTAAACTGCACAGTCTCCTGTGATGGGTAGGTTTAGGGGCAGGGGCAGTGTAGGGGGATAGAAAATACGGTTTGTACAGTATAAAATGCATTACGCCTATGGAATGTCCCCACATTTCACAAAAACAAACATGTGTGTGTGTGTGTGTGTGTGTGTGTGTGTGTGTTTATGCGTATGCGTGCGCATGTGTGTGTGTGTGTGCGTGTGTGTGAGTGAGAGAGAGAGAACAATGAGACTGCTTACTTGAGCTTAATAATCTTCTTCCAAATATGTCTAAATAGTCAGTTTTGTGCATGTGACTTGCAAGCTAATGGTTCAATTAAAGTCGAAGACTGTAATAAAGGGAAACAAGTTTGTGCTCCTCATGGGAAAATAGGATTAATCCTGACGTATATACACACAAATCACAAATTATTATATTATTTTGTTGTTTTGTCAATTTGTATTATTATTTTTTCTTCTTCAATTTAGTTTTCGCTAACTCACTTGCTAGCTTCTTATTTATTTATTTTTATTTAATTTTGGTATTTTCAGGCAACCAAAGCACAATCTGTTAAATTAATTAAAGCGGATTTCCAAATATGTTTTATAATATACCATGTGCCCTAAATTAAAACAAAACGATTGGATACAAAATAAAATATTATTACTTTTATTTATTTATTGAATATAAATTTTATATTGGATTGTTTTGAATTTATTTATAACAATTCTGCAAACCCCACTTTATCCCAAGACATTTTACAGATTTTTTCAGATCAGATCTTTGTCTTTCTGCCTGTCTCTTTAAAATGCACACAAACAAATATATACACATTAATATACTCAAATAATACTACCATCCACACATAGTCAAACCAGATTAATGCAGCTTTGCAGGCAATTATGATGCAAATATATGACAGCAGCATTCTGATACAAGCACATAGGTTGACAGGAACACAGGTGCCATACAGACAGCATCTCTGCAGTCCCACAGGTGATGTGCTTCAGTGAGGCGCGTCACATCAGTGCACTGAAACCACACAGGAAAGAAAAGAAAAAAAGACTCCTTAACTGAATTGTAATTAATGAGCTCCAATAGTTGCACATTTAAATGGCTTGACCTCTCCTACACACTGTTGTTCAGTTTCTCTCAGGTAAATGGAGCTGGTTTTCTTTCTCTCTCCATATCTGTGTCTTGTTTCTATGAATTTAAATGTCTGCTTTTACTCCCACATACTGTAAATGCAGGGCCCTGTTTTTTTATCAAGTCTTCCCACATTATATCAACACTGTCTCTTATGTTCACCGGAGAACTTGACAGCGAGGTCAGAAAAGTAGAGCTTTTATAAGTAGAGACTTTTGATAAACTTCCCACTCTTCATACTCTTCACTAATTTGAAGGCGAGACCTATAAACATCGGAACTGCGAGTCACTGGAGCCACAAACATAAATGGCTCCCTTGCATTTAGTTAAAGCAGGCCGTAATCGTGATTGGTCATGTCAATTAATCGCTGGAAAATTTCTGCATGATTTGATGCTAATTAAAGATGGATGAGATTTGTGATTTATTTATGGAAGAAAGAGAGAGAGAGCGATAAAACATAAACAAGAGTAATGTGAGTGCTAGAGATTAAGTCTGTGAAAATGATGCTGTGTGCATTCATTTACATTTGAAATGTTTTTGGTGTCACTTTCCATAGATCTCAACAGATCAACTATATAAAATAAAGTGTGACTGTCTAAACAGTTGTGCTATTTTTGAGTGTGGGGTCTTATTCACTTATCCCCGTAATCCATTTTAGCCAGGCCCTAAATGTGCTGACATAGCGCTGTGCCATATTTAAGTTAATATATCTCTAGAAGCTTGTGCTATGGAGGTAGTACAGTATGTATATGCTTCCCTTGTGTGTTGGTTGTTGCAGGTGTAGAGTTTGGCTTTGTCGCTCTCTCGCATCCCACTCTTCTACCTGCTGCCCTTCCTAGTGTAAGAAGGGAGATGTGTTACTGAAGTGAATGTGACAAGTAGCACATAACTTTATCATCTGTTGCCTGTCCAGTACTAGTAGTATGGATTCAATATTGATGTGCCTCCCTTATGGTACATACATAGTGGATCTAGATGAAGAGATTGGGTATTTCACGCTGTCGCGTCCCACTCTTTTATCTGGCGCTCTCTAGTGAACTGGGTATAAGGCAGTTTCAGTATCCTTTATATTTCAAATGGACAAAAAGAGAAAAGACTATTCCGCTGCTTGCGTCCCACTCTTCCTGTCTATTATTTCACAGTGAGGATTATGTTAAATGTGGATGATGGGCAATATCACAACTTGCATCCCACAGAGTTTAAGGCCCTGTTTAAACCTGGTATTAAGTTTTGGTCGATCGGATCACAAGTGGATGATGCTAAATACAGGTGTAAATGAGGTGTAAAATGGTTTTGAGCTTGTCAGCTTTCAACCACTTCCAGAGGTAGTCGAAAACGCATTCAACCAGATTGTTTTCATAGTGTAAACTCTTATGTGGTCGAATGCATGCACAATGTTCTCTTACCATCCTGACTTAACTAGCACTCACCATGATCAGAGCAGAAACGAAAGCTGATGCTCTCCGCATTTTTACGTTGTTTCTGGGTACGTTCCTTATTATTATTTTATTTTGTTCATTAGAATGAAAGATGTGTAAAAAACCCATTCATTACCTGCTCATAGACCCTCCCCTCGAAGAAATCAGCACAGAAGAAGTTGAAAGTGGGCAGAAGAGACAGATTATACCAGGTGTAAACAGGTGTCTCCCGAAATGGATTGACCAAAATGCATCATAATACCAGTTGTAAACAGGGCAGCCTATTGCAGCCTGGACCTACACTCTGTTGTTCGCCGGAACTGTAGGAATGAGTAACCACCAGCTGATAAGAGCTACTTGGTAGAGAATGGTAGGAGATCACTAGGACGCTCTGTTCTCTCAGTGGCCCCTCCAGTTCATATTGGAGGTAATAGGCAGACGACTGTAGGTCGACTACTTTCTTAGGACATCTGCTAGTTGGTGTCCTAAGGGTTCAGTGGCGAAGAAGTTGCTATGGCACTCCAATCGTATGCTCTATTACCAGGTATTCCTGGAGAACATTGCCATATTTCTTAGGCAGAGCAAGCAGTTGAGAGGATGGGGTTCTCTCCTGAGGCCTCTCCTGGTCTTCAGTGCAGAATGCTAAAACTACTTGCATGTTGTCAGTTTGGACCTATAGCTGAGTGTCCGGGCAGCAGTCATCGAGCCTGCCCCTCCTTATTGGTGAGTCTGTGATCTATTTAACAGTTCTTCCCCCAGATAATATAGTGAATAATATTGAGACACGGACGTTGCCTCTGGCTGTTAGTTCCTGGTCACTAGTTGTTGGATATGGCAATCTTTGGCTACAGCTTAGTTCACTGGAATGTTCACACCAAATGAAGCAGGCAATTGTTCAGTATGGCGTAGTGGGTATTTTGTGCCCATTGTGTCAACTTGAGTTTGGCCTAAAACACTTATGTTTGTGGTCATCCAGTTTGAAATGCTGACTACAAACATGGATTTTTTTGTTGTTGTTGTTGTTGATTTTCTGTATATTTACGATTCTTTGCGGCCTTTAGCCACTGCGTGCAATGCACTTGATCCTTCACTGGAAACCGAAAGTAACTCACTACCCCTAAACGTTTTCTCTTTGAATTTTAGCACCTGGGAACAATAAGTCGAGACAATTATGACTAAAAGTTTGCTAAGAAGTATATCCTACTAAAGCAAGGCAGTATTTGACTCTGGTAAGCGTATCCATAACAGACTGGTGAGAGTGGCCTTGGACGGCAACTTGCCAAGTGCATTATGGGTGTTGAAGGTTTTCTACCTATTTGGCAAAAGGTAAGACAACAGCCTATTTTCTCTAAGTTTACTCAAAGCCGTTTTCCCACTTGTGCAGTACTCCTTCAAGCATGTTAAGAAACAGTCATAAAAGTCTACTCTCTTTAAATACACTTAAGTATCCTTTTATTTCACTTAAGTGAGATAAAGGTAAACTTAAGTGGCCATTTAAAAAAAAAATGCTTTTACGATTTGAATTACACTGTACATTCAATACAATTAAGTACATTTATTGTTTACAAGGAATGCCAGATCACAGTTGACTGCTTTTTCCTTGAAAACAATGCACTCAGAACTGGCCTGCAAAATGGGTAATTGTGCAGTACAAAATGCATTCAGCACTAATAATGTGTTTACCTTATTTACATAATTCCTGCAGTGAACAGAGCTCTAAAACAAGGAAAACAGTGCTATCATTGGGCACGATTCATTCTTAGTGGATTCCTCCCAATGTTTAAAGCATTCCTGTTGTTTCACCTTTGAAGTTGAAGTTTCCCACACTGTCCTCTCTGGTTTTGTCAGCATGTTTTAGAATCTGACAGCTGAAATGTAAATGGACATAATGAGGTTGAATTATGCATCAGATGTAAAGTTACTGTGCATGCATGTGTCAAATAACTGTCTGTCAAAAGTAGTCATACTAGTACAAATGCACACTGTGGCTCACTCAGTGGACTTTTTGTCCATATTATCAATTTTTGTAGTAAGGTCTTATTTTCCGAGATTACTAATTGGTAGATATATTTGACAACGCCTTTGCTTGTCTTCAACTGTAAACTATACATCCAGGATTAACTCCAACAATTATTTTACCACATAGATAAGTAAAGCTAGTTGTGGAAGCCAGATTATCCAGAGGTGCAAGGGAGGAAAGAAATGATGGAAAGCAAAACGAAGTGTCAGCATGTCCCAGTGCCTCAGAGATCAGTTCAAGAACTCCCAACAGTTCACTCTACAAACTCATTAGTGCTCTGAATCTCTCACCTAACCCGCTAAAACTGCTAAATGCAGCAGTTTCAGACTCCTCCTATTCTCTTCAAACTACCTGTGTTGGGCAGTAGTTCCTCTATACATATTTTGAAGTTGTTAGTCTAAAATCATTTATCAGCAATGAGGTGACTGAGAATCCCTAATTAAAAAAAGAAATAATAATCAGTATTGTTTTATTGATTGAAAAGGCAGGGTAGCAGTGTACACCTTGTATCTGGTGTATTTTATAACCACTCATTTTCTCATTAACACACACACACACACACACACACACACACACACACACACACACACACACACACACACACACAGGTTTACTTGCATAGTTAGTAAGGTGCATATTTTGTCAGGTTTAGCTCACTCCTTCGTACAAATAAAGTAGGCACACACAAACACACACACACACACACACACAGCAATTCAAAATATCCACACAAGAACTAAAGTTTTTTGTTTGTTTGTTTCACATTACAGCTTCCAATTTTTTTTACATTTTAGGACTCTAGAACAGTGGAAATGTGCAGTGACGAATCACGCTTCTCTGTCTGGTAATCCAATGGACAAGTCTGAGTTTGGCAGTTGCCAGGAGAACGGTCCTTGCCTGACTGCACTGTGCCAAGTGTAAAGTTTGGTGGAGGAGGGATTATGGTGTGGGGTTGTTTTTCAGGTGTTGGGCTTGGCCCCTTAGTTCCAGTAAAAGGAGCTCTTCATACTTCAGTGTACCAAGACATTTTGGACAATTTCATGCTCCCAACTTTGTAAGAACAGTTTAGGGGTGGCCCCTTTTTGTTCCAACATGACTGCGCACCAGTACACAAAGCAAGGTCCATTAAGACATGGATGAGCGGGTTTGGTGTGGAGGAACTTGACTGGCCTGCACAGAGTCCTGACCTCAACCCGATAGAACACCTTTGGGATGAATTAGAGCGGAGACTGCGAGCCAGGCCTTTTCGTCCAACATCAGTGCCTGACCTCACAAATGCGCTTCTAAGAATGGTAAAAAAATTTCCCATAAACACACTCCTAAACCTTGTGGAAAGCCTTCCCCCACGGATTAAGAATGGGATGTCATTAAGTTAATGTGCACATAAAGGCAGGCATCCCCAAAACTTCTGGTAATATAGTGTGTGTATATATAGGAAAAAGATATTTATCTGGTATTGGTAAGGTATTTATTACTACAAAGTTATTTAACGAAAAAGGGCAAGCCAGATCTACAGGTTGTATTTTACTATGCAAAAAAAAAAAAAAATGTTTAGGATACAAACAGCTCACAGGAAAAAGCATACACTGACTACAATTCAACCAGTTATTAATATTTTGTTTGGTTCTCTCTTTTTTTTTTTGCACGCGTTTCTTATTTGAATGACAGCTTGGCCAAAATTGTGTTCACATAATCTTTCCATTGTATTATCACAAATAAAACTTTTGACTCCAAGCACAAAAACTAGGCCAGACATCACTTTCGACCACTTCAAAAAATACTTTAAAAAATAACATACATTAAAAGGATATACTTAATTGCAAACTGAATGTAATGTTTGGATGTTAATTGCAATTAAATGAAAATGTATTATAGTTTATTAATTTATTTTAAATACAATAAGCTGAACTTTATAGTTTAGAGGGGTTTTTTGTAACCAACTTAAGCAGGATTTAAGTACATCTTTATGTGTCATTTGATAATTGTGTTTATTTTTCTTTAAAACTTGGTTAATGTATACTTAAAAATGTACCGTAAACTAGAATATATTTTAATGTCATAATGTCTATTGAAACTTTTGTCATATATTTAGATATATTTGTAATTACACATTTGTAACGATGAAGTTGCAGTTTAGTACATTTAAAATATTTGAACTTAAATGATGTACTTCTTTAAAGCATGACAGTGAGAGTTTATTAAAATATAATAATTTAAAAGTTTTAATTTGACAATTACAAAGTGCACTTTTTAAAAGTGTGTTAAGAAACATGCTAATGAATGTTTACTCTCTGTATGTACCCTGAAGTAGCCTTTTATATAATTTTATATCATTAATAGTATATCTGCAAGGTTATATTTCTTTCTTTTCATTTCTGTTTTCTCCTAACCATACATTAGCTTGAATAAGCTAGATTTTTGAGAGATGATTGCAGTGTGTGACTAGGCTTAGAAGCTTTATGTTTGCTATAAGGGATAGATAAAGCATATACATGATAATGAAAGCTTTATGTTAAAGCACGTCATCATATTTCACAAGTACAGCATAATGCTTTCATCTGTAATTAAGAGGCCTGGATCTCCGCTAATCATTAACAAATATAATTCTGATTTTGTCCCCTTCAGCCCTAACTCTCATTAGCGATCAATCTGTCTTGACTCTACATGATTTTCAGCATAATAAATACCAATAACTTAATATGGGGGTAACCTTGCGAGTTAAGGGGCAAGCACCGTAAGAAGGGTCAAACACTTAGTGAGACGTGTTGATGACAAGAAGACACATTTAGAGATTTACAGTTCAGCTCAATTTAATTTAATTGGTTTCTGCTATGGAGGTAAATAAATGATCACCAAAAGTTTTTTCTACCTCCCTATGAATCACTCAAAGTAATGAGATGTCATGATGGCAACAAGATCATTTTATTGCAGTATGAACTAAACATAATAATAAAAAGTAGAGGAGCACATAAGCGCATTCCATATGGCCGTTGGCATGTATGTTTGTGAAATATTGACTGGGTTCAGAAGAACACGTACTAACAAGGTATTTCTATCAGCATTATTTACAGAGTTTGCTTCTATTTGTACACATAGACATTTTTTTAGGGTGCAAAGTGCACTTTGAGAACTCAAGCCACTGAAGCCACTCAGAACAAGAAGTCTAAAATTAGTCCAGGGTCTCTAGAGCAAAACTCACATCAACCAGGGACTCTTAACTCTCTATTGATGGGCCCACTCATCTAATGAAGTTTGGAGGCCATTAACAACATCAAAGCCAGAAACTGGAAATTAATTAGACTTCTTGCTTTTTCTTAGAACATACTCTCTTTGAGAAACCTATTAGCATGTGCCATCACGACGTACCTGGGACGTTTCAGTCAGCTCTAGTTAATGAGGTACATTATGCTAGTATCTGCAGCACTCAATTAGCAGTGTATCTCATCTTGCATTGTTAAAATCTATACCAAAAAACAAAACACATTCTAATGTCTTGGATGTAAGGAAAGTGTTCTACATTAGACATATTTACAGTATCTATAATATGACTGTACCATAATAATATAAAAGGACCTGATATGGCTTGAGCAAGCAACCGTAGCTTTCATCATATTTTCAAAACATGTACTGTAGCTATTACAACATTGCAAACTACAATCATATTGCATATTGTGTTACTATTGAATTCCATATGCATCTTATAATATGATAAGCAGTGATAAGCACGGTTCAACAAAATACCAAATCTCTGGCCAGAAAAGGGTTTGTCGCACCAAACAGATAGTGAGCTCCTTGTTAAGTTTAATGTCAAAAGAAACGCTGACTTTATCTGCTTTCTGCAATCATTTGGCATACTTCATTAAACACTACTATCTGACCTACTCTTGTGAAGTCACTTCAAAGGCATCAGCAAATGCATATTCTCTCTAATGAAGTGCTGCCGTGTACGCAAGCTCTGTAAAGACAACTGGTATAAAATGTGAGGTGAATTACATTAATTAAGGACACTTTTAAAACCAAAATATCCAGATAGTAGTTTGTCATAGTTTGTTGAAGATAACTATGGCCTTAGATACTAGCACTGCTTATAACTTTATATAAAATCTCAGAATTATTTTTAGTTATAGCAATATTATAATTGAGTTCCCTTTCAATATGGTTCACTCGCATTGTGTCAATTTCTGATGCCAATGTGTGTGTGTGTGTGGGTGGGGGAGGGGGTCCTTACCAAGGCAGATGGACTAATGAGTTGGACTTGGACTGGTCGGCTCCGGAAGAGCCGCGCCCCTTATTCAGCACGAGTCCATGGCTTACAGCACCATGGTTTACAGCGTGGAGGAAAAAGGATATACGAAACTTCTCTCATTGGAAAGGGGCCATTGCTGCACATCTCTGCCCACCCACGGCCCAGCTGGAAGACTAAGGCCCAGTTATCGCAGCACCACAGTAGAAAACGAAACAATTTCTGGCCGAACCGGCACAGAATCGAACGATTAATAAACAAAGTTTGGCCCGATGGAAAATCAGCCTTACCAGTCTTGTATGTTCTGTGTCATTTTGTATAGGAAACCCAAAGGCTCACATGTTTTCTAACTGAAATCGAACAATGCGGGCAGGGCCAGACGTCGGCGCGGTGCATTTGAGACAACAGCGGGCTCCGGGACAGTCTTTGAGCCAGGAGTAACTGCTGTCGGATCCTCCTGGACCATCAGGCTAGGAACCACTGCATTCCGATCCTCCGGGACCACCGGACTTGGGACCACCAGACTGCCTGCACCCGAAGTCGGATCCTCCTCAGTGGAGGTGTCTGATTAGGTATGTCTGTTCTTCCTCCTCCTTCTCTGTTTCCGAGTCATCAGAGGGCTGGAGCCTCCACTGACTGTAGATGTAAGGGAACAGTCAGTGCGCTGGGACTCTGCTGGCTGTGGATGTTCTGGCTCACCAAGATGGTAGATGTGGTGGACAAAGTCCCAGAATCCCAGATGCCCCAGCTTCTCCATCTCCCCCGGGCTGAGAAGCAAGTCCAGACAGATATTTAACACCTCCTTAATCTCCGCCTCAGTGTAGACCATGTGATCAACCTCAATGAGGAAACTGCAGGCGAAGTCCCTCACGTCAAGCCCCTGCTGACGGATGTAACAAGAGCTCACATATTAGGCGAGTTGTAGATAGTTGGAGGGTTCAGTGGGGGAGATGGAAAAAGGAAGATACCCATCTTCTGCTGAGTCCACTAATGGCTGGATCGTTCTTTCATGGTGGGTAACGGTAAAAAGGAGTGAGGACTCAAATGCAGGAAGATGTGGTTTTATTAATAATAATATAAAACAAACACAAACAAAACACCTACTAGGGGGGAAAACAACCTTGAAATAAACTAAACACAAGGAGCAGGAACATGTAGCATGACAGGGAACAGACAACATCAGACAATGATCCAGCACAGGACTGCAGACACAAGGAGATTATAAAGGGAACAAACAAGGCAGGTGATGAGGGAGAACAGGTGGGGCAATTAAACCAATAATGAGATAAGATGGGCGGGGTTGACAATAGATCGAAGACATGGCGTAAGACCAAACATGACAAAGCACATGGCTAGAAAATATGTGCTAAACAAGACAAGACTGACATGGGACATACTGACTCACACCTTGGTCTTGAATGCCAACGCTCAAGTCTTCCAAGCCAAAATATACATATTCTGTTAGCAAAGAGTGTGGTAGAGAAAATCCATGCAGCCCACAGTGAGTCAGGCTTTTACAGCTGCTACTTCCTCGTCCCCAAGAAATGGAAGCTCTAGTGTAGTTCTACCTGGAAGACTTCAATGTCACATCATTCATTAATTATCTATCTAGCCCATCATTATTTGTCATCTGTAGTATACAAGTTCTCTCTCCACCCATTACTACGTTCGCAGATTCTGGTGCCGGCGTTCACTTCTGAAACATTTTCAGGGGGAGGTTGCTCCCAGCTCTGAATGCTGGCGCTAACCTCTGAATCATCAGGGGGCGTTCTGGCAAAATCCAGGCCCGCATTTGGGATGAACCGAATACTGCCCCCAGGAACACAGTGCATTGGCTGCGGGACAGCAAACTCTTGTTCAAGTTGATCCTGAACCCCAGACTTTCCAAATGGCTGAGAAGCAGAGATCTTTGGATGTGTCTGGCTGGCACATGACAATGATAATAAATCACCAGGGAGTCTCAGGTCTCATCTGCTAAACAGGCTGGTGCACCGCCTCCTCCTGGTTACCCACTACCTGATTTCTTTCTCGAAGGAAAGGGACGCATTTTATTCTACAGCTGCACCTTTATGCCTTCCTTCCAGTAGCTCTGCTCCCTCAGGTCATCAACCGAATAAGGGAAGACGAATGCTCAGTTCTTCTCATGGCATCACTCTGGCAGAACCAGCAGTGGTTCCCGGGAATAGTTCAGCTGCTGTCAGGAGCCCCATGGCCAATCCCACTGAGAAGGGACCTCCTTTCCCAGACGGAGGGGTCAATTTGGCATCCCCAACCTGAATTGTGAAGCCTCCATCTGTGTCCTCTCGACTAGCATTCACAACTTTTCCCCGGGAGGTCATGAAAACAATCTCTGAGGCTAGGGCACCTTCTACCAGGTGCCTTTTCCCATTATCTGATTTCCCATTATTGATTTCTTTTGGAATTATTTTTGTTTGTGACGAAAAAATGTAAGAACTGGCTAAATTAAGTTAAAATATGTTACTCTGTTAAATATGGTTACTCTGCTGACTTTCTGTGTATAGAATTGTTGTACGAAAGTATCACACTAACAACCATGATAATGCTAAATATTGTGTACAACAGCATTCTTGTTCATTGGATGTTGCTTAATTGCAGATTGTTATTTGAAAATGTGATTGAAATAATACACAGTGAACCCAAATAGTGGATGATGAGAATCAAAGACCAGTAGGCCTAGACAAATTACATCACTCACTGAGGATAAATAGTGCCTACATGAGTGTGGCTTGTGAGACTTTTCCCCACTCTGTGACAGAGCCAATCTGAAGCTGCCCTGAGCTGACCTCAGACTGAAGGGATTTTATTAGTGGTGTCTTTCACCATTCAGGCTGCTAGCTCTGCTTCTATTCTCCTTTACTCCCTTTATCCCATGTTCCCACACACCTTCATTCCTCTCTACTTGTCTGCCACTCAGAACCTGCCTCCTATTTCAACAACCTGAAATTCTATCATATATTTCTTAGCTACCCCTTCAAGCTCATACCTGTCCTCCAGTGAAACACTTGCTTGATCAAAAAAAAAATTTGCAGGAATTGGTCAAAACCTGAGAAAATGCTTGAAATCTCTAACCAGCATTTTGGAAAGCATTCAACTAATCATTAAGCATTCATTTATGGCTATTTTTGTATTCCATTGAAAGGTCAATACATGTATATCAACTCAAATCACTCCACCATATACACAAATGTATTATAAGTGAAAAACTTGAGTAATGCCAAGTTCATACTCCAGGATTTTAAGCCTAATTTGCAACTCAACGAGCTCGCCGACAGGTCAGGGTGCGATCGGGGGCAAATCAGCGGGTGATCAGCGCTTGCCAATCTTTATGTGTGAACTACTCAATACACGTGCTTAAAAACATTTCTGGATATTGTAAGCATCTCAATATTGAGTACTGTACATTGAGAAATATAGTTCAACATATACTGACCTATATGTGCCTCTACCTACATTTTCACAAAACTCCAAATACGTACCTTCACATACAATTCCCTGTAGTTTCCAGCTGAAAACTAGTGACAGTAAAACAACTTTTATTCCTTTTCACACAAATTACAATTACAAGAGCAGATTATCGATTGATAGACGTATTTTCGCATAGTTTCAGTACAAAATACTATGAATGCATTGTTAACTCTACTCACTGGACCTCACATCTCCTTGACCATCTTTACTTTTCTGTTTTCTTTTCAGAGGGCAAAGCATTTAAAAGCATTTATTCTTGGGTTGCAGGTTGTGCAGTCAGTAAAGACAAAAAAACAAAAAAGCCCCTAAATTAAAAAAAAGTCCCTCAATAGTTATTTTATACTCTCATTTCAATGGGTGAGGGCCAATAACACAAAAACACATTAACAAACTCCCTAGTTAGTGTTATCTGCAGCTGTCCCACCTTGAAGTACCGAGAACTTGTTCAAGGCTACACACAATGCACACACTATTTATTTTAAGAAAAGTATCAAAGGTTATTAAACAAAAATGTGTTTACAACAGAAAACTAGAATCCCCTTCATTTTAAACAAAAAACATCTTATATAATTAAATATATATTTATTAATGCCTTATATGGTTTAATATTGTTTGTCATGGTCAAAATTTCCTTTACACACTCAAAGGGAGACAGAGATGCTAGCAGCCAGCTCTAAGGTACCCGTCATCTCAGATACATATCAAACACAAAGGAATAGTTGTGGATTAGGGCCGTAGGCCAAAATCAATAGCATTATAGTCAACTTCAACAGCAAACAGTCAGCAAGAAATAGTCCCCCACTGAGAACTAACATTTGCATTCTTTGTTCCTCCAAAAAACATACTGCAAAAGGAATAAACATCTATTACTTTCAAACTGTGGAAGGAAACAGAGATGGTTCAGCTCTTGATTAATAGGCTCTCTGGTGCACTTTACTAGAATATTTCACACATACTTCTATAAGTTTAACAAGTACGAACGAGTGAAATAACAGCTAATGGATGGGTGTTGTTCAAATATGCTTTTCAGACCTTTTCAGCAAGATAAACAACATGTTGTGTTAAATATTAATTGTGAAATTGATGAGGTGGTAATTCCAGGTTATGTAAAAAATGTCATCCAGGCCATTTTATTAGCTTGGTGTGTTGCTTTCCTTGTTATTCAAAACTCAAACTAGGCTGCAAGCAACATTTTAAATCAAAATTAAACACTCATCCTTTTCTTTCAACCAAACCTCTAAATTACAAATATAGTTGCATGCATTGTGAGAAGCTATTAAAGGCAGTAACAATTTCAATATGCATGTTCGGTACAGCTTCTGGCTAAGAACTGTTGAAAAATCGACCAAGAAACAGGTATAAACTGAACTCTGTTTTATATGAAAGTATGAAGCTCTCTCGGAGAAAGCCCAGCAGCCATGGATTAAGCCAGGCCTTCTCTGTACTTGACAAATGCCATCTCCACACGTCTCTCCAAAGCCTCCCCAGGAGACCAGGGTTAAACACAACTCCATTACTTGCTCCTAGGCAGGAGCAATGGATGGGGAGCACATCAATCAAGCCGTCTTCGGCTCTTAAAAAATGTACTCGCCTCTCCCTTGCTCCAGCCTCCCTGCTCGAGGAGGTCGGCTATTGTTCAAACATCAATCGCTCAGACCTGTCAGCTGGGGCGCTCTACCTCATCTCAGCTGCCATGGAGAGAGGAAAAGGGGAGGTGGAGGGAAGGGGCTGCCTGATGAAGAGGTATTTGATGGCATCGCGGGAGCTGAGAGGATGAAGGGGGTTGTTGTCTTGAAAGTGGAAGCCTTTACGTTCTCAGGGGTTTGGTAAGATTTGGCACAGATAGTATAGTGGAAAGGGCACTGTCAAATTTTCTTTAAAAAAAAGCTGATATTATAGATGTTCAGATGTTAAATGTGCAGTGTGTGAATTTCAGCGTTATCTAAAGGTAAGGTTGAGAATTCCACCACCCAACGCTCACCCCTCCCTTTCAGAGCACATAGAGAAGCTACGACACAGGACAAAATTGTTGTTGTCAGAGAGTGACTAGTGCTCTGTAGAGAAGTTTGTCCATTTAGGGCTACTGTAGAAATGTTCTAAAATATATTGACAAATTGGATTTCCTTGACAAAAATCCATGTTTATAAAAAGCCACGTTTATTTAGCATACATTTAAAACATTTTAATGAAAATTATATATATATATATATATATATACAGGTCCTTCTAAAAAAAATAGCATATTGTGATAAAAGTTCATTATTTTCCATAATGTAATGATAAAATGAAACTTTCAAATATTTTAGATTCATTGCACACCAACTGAAATATTTCAGGTCTTTTATTGTTTTAATACTGATGATTTTGGCATACAGCTCATGAAAACCAAAAATTCATATCTCAAAAAATTAGCATATCATGAAAAGGGTCTCTGAACGAGCTATTACCCTAATCATCTGAATCAACTAATTAACTCTAAACACCTGCAAAAGATTCCTGAGGCTTTTAAAAACTCCCAGCCTGGTTCATTACTCAAAACCGCAATCATGGGTAAGACTGCCGACCTGACTGCTGTCCAGAAGGCCATCATTGACACCCTCAAGTGAGAGGGTAAGACACAGAAATACATTTCTGAACGAATAGGCTGTTCCCAGAGTGCTGTATCAAGGCACCTCAGTGGGAAGTCTGTGGGAAGGAAAAAGTGTGGCAAAAAACGCTGCACACCGAGAAGAGGTGACCGGACCCTGAGGAAGATTGTGGAGAAGGACTGATTCCAGACCTTGGGGGACCTGCGGAAGCAGTGGACTGAGTCTGGAGTAGAAACATCCAGAGCCACCGTGCACAGGCGTGTGCAGGAAATGGGCTACAGGTGCCGCATTCCCCAGGTCAAGCCTGACCTGGGCTACAGAGAAGCAGCACTGGACTGTTGCTCGGTGGTCCAAAGTACTTTTTTCGTATGAAAGCAAATTTTGCATGTCATTCGGAAATCAAGGTGCCAGAGTCTGGAGAAAGACTGGGGAGGAGGAAATGCCAAAATGCCTGAAGTCCAGTGTCAAGTACCCACAGTCAGTGATGGTCTGGGGTGCCATGTCTGCTGCTGGTGTTGGTCCACATGTGTTTTATTAAGGGCAGGGTCAATGCAGCTACCTATCAGGAGATTTTGGAGCACTTCATGCTTCCATCTGCTGAAAAGCTTTATGGAGATGAAGATTTCGTTTTTCAGCACGACCTGGCACCTGCTCACAGTGGCAAAACCATTGGTAAATGGTTTACTGACCATGGTATTACTGTTCTCAATTTGCCTGCCAACTCTCCTGACCTGAACCCCATAGAGAATCTGTGGGATATTGTGAAGAGAAAGTTGAGAGACACAAGACCCAACACTCTGGATGAGCTTAAGGCCGCTATCGAAGCATCCTGGGCCTCCATAACACCTCAGCAGTGCCACAGGCTGATTGCCTCCATGCCACGCCGCATTGAAGCAGTCATTTCTGCAAAAGGATTCCCGACCAAGTATTGAGTGCATAACTGAACATAATTATTTGAAGGTTGACTTTTTTGTATTAAAAACACTTTTCTTTTATTGGTCGGATGAAATATGCTAATTTTTTGAGATAGGAACTTTGGGTTTTCATGAGCTGTATGCCAAAATCATCAGTATTAAAACAATAAAAGACCTGAAATATTTCAGTTGGTGTGCAATGAATCTAAAATATACGAAAGTTTAATTTTATTTTATCATTACATTATGGAAAATAAAGAACTTTTATCACAATAAGCTAATTTTTTGAGAAGGGCCTGTATATATATATATATATATATATATATATATATATATATATATATATATATATATATATATATATATATATACTGTATATATACATACATACAGAGTTGATCTTAATGTTTTAAGATCGCTGAAATGATGATCCCACCGCTTCATGAACGCACTCATTCATATCTCATTCAAATGATACACACAACTCTTGAGCACGACGCAATCGGTCTCGAGACACACGAGAGCCAATGACATTTTACAATCAAAGCTGACGTAATGTAGCAAATGATCACGAGACATACGAGAGACAATGCAATTTTACTATGAAATCTGACGAAACGGGCGGCAAATTTTTAAATTTAATGTGGGCATGGTCTTCGGCGGATGGAGACGCTGATCGCTTTGGAATATTTGTAGTTTTTGAATAAATTGTGCATGCAGTCAGATCTGCCTGTTATATCCTGTGTTTTATATCATATAACACACAAATGGCTAGGTTTAGGGATGGGATGGGATGGGGTTGAGTTACATGTTAAAACATGTCTAAATAGCGTAAATAAAATAAATGTAAATAAAATAATGTCGGCTGATTGAATTGAGAATTACACTCCAACATGTCTTTATGGCAAAATCATAATCCAATGTATAATTTCACCATGACAATAACATTCCCATACCCATTGGCATCTGTGTATGATGGCAAAGGCTTCTCATTGAAATCAATGGAGTACCCCGTGCGTCGATATATTGACACCTAGGGGTAACTTTAGCGTCTTCATTGTGATGTAGAAGGCACTTGACCATGCTTCAGATTTTGACGCCTTGTGAGTGAGAATGGTTGAAAATAGAGAGTTATAATTTAGGATACCAATATTAATAATCCTGCCTGAAGTTGAAATATATTGGATTTTTTTGGGGATATTTTAAGCATTACAAGGATTTACAGTGCCGCAGTATGCTTTCATCTGACTCTAAAGAGAGAGTAAAGATTTCTTCACAATCTCCTGTGTCTGGTGGTTTCAGGCAAGGGACACTGTGTGCCTGCCATAAGGGCAAATCGTCAGGTGCCTGCTGGGCCACTTAAGAGTACTGCTGATTCCCTCAGCATGAGGCAAGAGAGATCAGCTCAGGGTCAGGTCAAAGAGCAGAGTGGGTTGCTAGGATGAATTTATTACAGTGGAAGATAGACAGCAGAGGGAATGGGAGGGAGGGGAGTGAAGAAACAAGAAATGGCATCTAACTGAGATGATGATGCTTGTCAAACATGCCAATGCAGCCTATGGAGAGATGTTATCTCATCTATTGACTATAACAGAGTTAAACTAAGCCTATCCATGTGAGACTGTGTTTTTTTATATATTATTCCAAAGACTAATTAAAGTCTAATTAAAGTCTAATCAAAATGCTATTTCTAATTTATACAAATATCTACACACCCTTCCTCTACGTAGGAAAACATTTCCTATTTTACACTGAACCTTTGCAAACCTCTCATTGTAATTGCCCTCAAATCCACTTCCCCGCCTTATCTTTTCACTGTACACAACAGAAGCCTTAATGTCATAAGTCTGTGAGGGATTGAAAGTGCATATAAAAAAAAAAATAAAACATATTAACACGTCCTCCATCTTTGCAGTTTGTGGAGTAATCGCAGCAGCCGGTACACTTTTGTTTTGTTAATAGGGTTCAATTAGGCCCATGGAGTGGTCTGTGCTGAGATAAGATGTCTCCAGAGCCTGGTGGGGGGGCTCCAGCAGCACTTGTAATGAATGGATGGAGCCTCTGTTGATGTGCAGTGATCATTAAGTAGCTGATAATTACATTGGGTATCTCAGTGCCTTGTGTGAGTATGTGTGTGTTTGTGTGTTAAATCCTGCTGTGTGCGGCAGTGGAACACTGATGAGTTTGGGAAGGGGAATAATCTGTGTTTTTGCATCCCCCTGATCTTTTTTTTTTTTTCAAACTCTGTACCATAATTTCTGAGCTCTCCCTCATTTCCTAATTTTCACCGTCACTCCCACCCTCCCTCCTTCTCCTTAGTAGGGCTTGCATGACAGCTAATTTTTACTACTCAACCAGTCACCCAGAAAAGTCGCCTAGCAAGAATTTAGCTCCTTTATTTGAACACTCTAAATCAAGGGTTGGCAATCTTTTTTAGCATAAAGAACGACATTTTAATTTTTTCTTGATAATCACTGCACCATAACCCCAACCCACCTCGATTTTGTGATATCTCCGGGGTGCCAGACTCTATTTCCCAGGATGTATTGCAACATGAACAAACCATGAAGATTACCTCATTACTCACAGTTTTTACAATATATTGCATTATTTGCACTAGTGTTGTCATCTTTGCTGTTCCCTTTGGTTATGTGTCATGTGGTGAGTGCATCCCTTTTCTTAATATTGTGATATTGATATTGAGTGTGACCATGATTGTGTTTTGAGTGTGGAATGCTAAGTATCATTACTGTATATAAATCATCGGTTTCACTTTATGTTGATGGTCCCTTTAACATATTCTGTTGACTATAAGTAACATGTCCACTAAGTCTCATTAGAGTGTTAGTAGAGTTTCAGTTGACTGGAAGGGTTAGGGTTAGAATAAGTTGACATGTAGTTGCAAAGTTACTAATAGTCATTAGAATGTCTGTTGAAAGACCATTAGCATAAAGTGTTATCAGATATTAAGCAGACAGTCTACTAATACTCTAATGAGAGTTAGTTGACATGTAGGTGCAAAGTTACTTATAGTCAACAGAATGTTCAAAAGGGACTATCAAAATAAAGTGTTACCAAATCATCTGTATTGTGCATTTAACAAGCTGTTCTCTTCAGAGATTTTTGTTTTAAAGCATTGATTATGATAATGTGTCTTATTCTAAGAGTAGAACGTATCATAAAATATGTTTTATTATAGTTCACTATACACTAAATATAGTACAATATACACTATATACCCTAGTTTCCATGCCAACTAGTGGCAGACCGAAACAATTAATCTTTTTTTTTTTTTGAATAGGGACAGATACAAAATCGACATAGATTATTACATAAAGAACAATCCGATGCATGAATCACAGTGTTTATAGCCAGGGCTAATTCGCAACACCCGTCCCTAGTAAGGCTTTTAACAGTTAAGATAATGAAGAAAAATTACAGCGAATACAATAAAATGTCCAGAAACCAGTTAGCACTAAAAAAGATAAATATGTCAGATGAACACCTGTCCTTAAACTCACACAGGGTCACACTTCACATACTCCCCTCATACGGCATGATCCAAGCTGCTGCTGTAAGAACCACTTTTTTAAAGGCGGACAGTTTAGTTAAAGTTTTTATATTTGTCTGAAGCCAATTCCACAGATTGGCTCCTTTCACAGAAAAAATGTTTGGGCAAAAGATGTTTTACAAAAGGGAACTTTACAGTCTCCACCTGTAGCAGCTCTTTGTTGATTTAGAAAATTACAGTCTGTTCACAAATTTACACAATGGCTCAGGTGCAAGTCCAAGTCCATTCAAACATTTAAAAACAATGTTATGCATCTAAGATTAACAAAATTACAAAATTTAAGATTTTGTGTTTACTTAAAATGTAACAATGGTGAAACCGAATAGGCTTGTTATCTAAAAATGTTAGGGCACGGTTATAAAGCCTCTCAATAGGCTTTAGAGTAGTTTGGCTAGACAGGGACCAAACAGTGGTACAGTATGACAGGTGAGACAGGATCATAGCGTTCAGAAACACATGTGCACATTCAAATGTCAAATGGCCCCTGATCATTCTGAAACAATTCATGCTGGCCTTCATTTTTCTTGACATTTTTTTAATATGACTTTTAAAATTTAGCTTAGAATCTAAAATTACTCCTAAATATTTTTCTTGTTCTACCTAATCGATGAGTTCACCATTTATTATTATGTTAAGATCATTTGTTATCCGTGTTCTTTTTATAGAAAAGCACATAGATTTTGTTTTCCTCAGATTAAGTGTTAAACATGATTTGTTAAGCCAATTATAAACTTTCCCAAGACTTTTGGTCAGTGTACTGCCAATAACAACAGGGCTTTTACCGGACACATAAACCCCAGTGTCATCGGCATACATCTGAAGGCCAAATTCAGGACACACTTCTGGCAGATCGTTCACATACAGGCTGAAGAGGACAGGCCCCAGTATGGTTCCCTGAGGGATTCCGGTCTTAATTTTACAAGGGGCAGATTTTACATGATCAATCACCACACATTGTTCGCGACCATGTAAATATGACTCGAACCATGATAATGTCTGGTGTGACATATTATATGAAGACAGTCTTGAGATAAGATGGCTGTGGTTTACTGTATCGAACGCCCTCTTTAAGTCCAGGAATACTGCATGTTTCCTCGATCAAGCGGCTGCACAACATTTTCCAATAATGCGCAGATGGCTAATTCAGTGGAATGGTTCTGTCTGAAACCATATTGTTGAGGGTGGATATACTGATGTGTTTCTAAATATTGAGTTAGCTGTCCTGAAACTATTTTTTCTATTATTTTTGACATTACCGGTTGGTCTATAGTTACTAATGTCAGTGGTATCCCCGGACTTAAGGATGGGTTTAACCAGTGCTTTTTTCCAAGCATCTGGAAATATTGCATTTCTGATAGAGACATTTATAATATGGGTCAAAGGTAAAATGATATTTTGAGAATTTTTTTTAAGGAAAGTTGCATCTATGTTGTAATTTTCTTTGGATAAATTAATATTCAGGTCTGAAATGGCTCTCAGTACCACTGCCTGATCCACTTCTCTAATTTTAAAGGTATACTCGTTTGCTGATGACAGCGTGTTCATCTCACAGGCTTTTCATCTAAAAAATTTGAAGCAAGATCTTGTACTGATTTAATAAAAAAATTATTAAAAGTATCAGCAATTTGGACAGGATCTGCTGTTTTTTCCTTCACATTTA
The DNA here is from genome assembly GCA_023029165.1 of Gobiocypris rarus. NCBI lineage: Eukaryota > Metazoa > Chordata > Actinopteri > Cypriniformes > Gobionidae > Gobiocypris > Gobiocypris rarus. The sequence continues at coordinate 21,761,122 of CM040912.1, forward strand.
GTTCATTCAAATTCTTTGTATTTACATTAGGTTTAATTAGACTGTTAATTTGGGTAACGCTTTAGATTACGGCCCGGAAAGTACTGCGTAATGAAATCGTATTTACAAGGTAATTATTTTGTAATTATAGTGTATCTATAAAGTAAGTAGGTGTTGGTATAAGGGAACAATATGTAATATTGGGAGAATAAAGGGGTAACTAGCCCGGAAAGTACTGCGTAATGAAATCGAATTTACAGGGTAATTTTTTTGTAATTATACTGTAATGTTGTATGTGTTTAGGCAAAAAAACATGTCAATTTTGGGGAATAAAGGGGTAACAACATGGAAAATTACAAATAAGTATACTGTAAGTATTTTATAACTAAGGGCTAACTATTCTAATATTACATGGTACTTATGGCATACTATACCTAACAACATGGAAAATTACAAATAACTATACTGTAAGTATTTTATAACTAAGGGCTAACTATTCTAATATTACATGGTACTTATGGCATACTATACCTAACAACATGGAAAATTACAAATAACTATACTGTAAGTATTGCATAATTGTATAAGTATTGACACTTCCAGATGAGAACACAAAAACATTTTTAAATATTACTTTTATATTTGTTTATTATTGTGAAGCTGCTTTCAAACAATATATAGCATATAGTTTAAAGCACTATTTAAATATGTTTTAAATTGACATGATGGAGATATTGCAGACTGCATACACCTTCTTTAAAGTGGGCAATTGTTAAAGTTAGTGATGTTATGAAGTGGACTAGGGGATTCACAGAGTACTATATGCTTTCAGCCCTGAACCACAGTGCTGTACTAGACACGGCTAATTGAATAGTGCTGGCTGAAGGAGAAAAGACACTCCTGGTGTGTGCGGAAGGGTTTCAGCCAGCTACAATTAGACAAGGAAATGATGCATGAAATGGTGGGAGAGTGAACGGGGAGAGAAAGCTAAAGAAAGAGAGAGAGAGAGAGAGCTAACCACAGCCAAACTAACTAAGAAAAATTACATTTTCAAAAGTAAGAGAGAACAAAAGTGTGATAAAGTGAGAACTCGAGCTAAAGTCAGAAAATGAGAAATCATGATTGAACTGAAGTTAAGAATGAGGGAAAGGCAAGAGGATAGGTGTCTTTGCTACATGTCATACTTAGTTTAGAAATGTCAAAAATTGCAGCGTAAGGTTTAGTTAGCACCTCAAAAGACTGAAAAGTTTTCACAGGGGCTTTGAACCTGCAGCGCATATGAACTTCATCATCAGAAATTGTCCTTCGCTAACACTGCATTAGCTGTCAACAAGGGAAGTCAGGCTCGTTTTAAGTTTGTCCCCATCATATTTCGTCCTCTACTGTACTGTGACGTATCTCGTGTGAGCTGTGGGGACTTCAGAGAGCAAGAGATTTTAAAATGGCTTCCCAACCCTGTCACTTTAGAAATGTGTTTAGCCTTGTACAGATATGGAAGAAGGGATCTTGTTTGTCCTCTGCATGTGAACCAATTTCCTGCTGTTCACTGATGTTGTCACACAAGTCATGCATGAGGCATTGTGCCAGCTGAAATCACGCTTTGGAAACTGTAGGAATAAATTATTGCCAAGGGCTCAAGCAGGCTGCACCATGTACTAGTTGATACTAGCTGATTAACTAAATTAACAAACAATTGGCAAAATTGACAAAAATTTTCCACACTAATACATGCACTGACTCGTTGAAACTGACAGATAAATATTTGTAGCACAATATAATTATTTGAAATTATTTGTTTCAGTCGTTTTGCATGGAAGTTCCCAAACCGGAAGTGCCACACATTTATAACACAGTCTTTCGGAAAAAGGCAGATACTTAAAAGTGAATAAAGTAATGTTTCACTGGTAAATACAATAGTCATTTTGGAAGTTATACTGACACCTATACTAGCATGGAAGTAGCATCACACACAAACAAAACAAATTTTTTCCCATTACCAATGACAATTTAGAAATGCCCTGGGTTACACTTGGTCCACTTCTACACATTCTACTTACTATAAGTAACTATGCAACTACAGGTCAACTAACTCTCATTAGAAGTAGCAGACTGTTAGGGTTAGGGTTAGGTGTTAGGGTTTAGATGAGTAGAATAAGTTGTTTTTTTGTAGTAGCAGAGTTACTAGTTAAGGAGAATGTCCATTGAAATAAAGTGTTACCACACTCTGCTCGGAAGTTTATGTGTCACAAATGATTGATTTATTCTGCAATGGACACAAAGGCAAAAGGAGTCGAAACACTGTAGACCCTCATTCAGAATTTCCCTTAATGTTTCAGCCTTAATGCTTGTGGCAGTCTTTGAAGTGATTCCACACGAGGTGGACATTAAAAATACATAAGATTTTTCCGATTTATAATAAAACTTGGAGGTGGAAGGACACTTGTTAGTCTTGTTTACATCATATTGGACCTTACATTACCCATATATCCTGCAGACACTGTATGTTCTGTAATATTGCATCATATTATTTTATGTTGTGTGGTTGCGCAATGTGCCCTCTGCATACTGTTGTCTCATTGTCTGCCTAGTATTTCACCTGCATTTTCTATTTCAGTTTACACAGTGCTCATTATTTAGTTACAACACACCTTGAACTGACTTGGCATGTACTGTAGCTGCAAACCAGTGGTCCTGATCAGCTGCATTAGGGAATATGATTTTGAGACAAGAGAAAGGAGAAGGTACAATGTTCTCATTATGTTCATGTATTGCAAAACATTTTACTGCTATTGAGGTGGATTATGGGTAAGGTTAGATACCAAACAATAAAAATGAATTACAGATGTAATTACATGCAGGTATTTATAAAATAAAATAAAAAGTACAATGTAAAAAGAAATCCAAAAATGAATTATTTAAATGTCTGTGAATAGGTCAATAAAGATACTTAATGTAAAGTCAATCTTTTGACTTAAATTAAACCATTTAATTATTTCCCAGCCATTGGTGGAAATTTCCATGATTTCTGCAATTTCCATAATTATTTAAAAAGAAAACTTTAATTAGTAGCATAATATGTTAATAACTATATATTTTAAAACTGCTTTTGCAAGTTTTAAAAGTCATATTACGTGACTAAAAAAGTTATGTGGTGCAAAAACAACAACAACAACAACATGAGAAATGGGGAAAGAAATAGGTAAAAGAGGAAATTACATTATAGAAGACCCTTGCAAACTCTCATGACTCAAGGTCAATAGGTTTGGAGTTTCCTTAAATGAACTAGGCCATATGCCTAAAGTTTCAGATGGACTTTTTGTCACTGCAATGCAGTTACTGTGACAACAGTTGAGCTCAGAGTTGTTGAAACATATCAGGAGCCACATGCAGTAGCTAACAGCAGGCCTCTGCAAGTTGAAAAGAAGGGTGGGAAAAGGAACTTTGAGTGAAGTTGTTGCCGCTCACTCCTCACTTGCCTTGTAGTTTGAGCAGGCACACAATTAGAAGAGGTGGTGGTGACTCTTAGCACATGAGGACAGTTAATCTGAAGGGTGTGTGGGACACCGGGAGCTTGACAGCGAGTTTCAGATAAGAAGTCCATTGGTAGTCGACTTGGATCTAGGAGGAATGGAAGGACTTGAATTGGGATTCAGTTGAGGAAGCACCCGCTGTGAGCATCGGTGCAAGAGACTGAGTTTGAAGGGCAGAAGCAGTAAAGTGTTCTTGAGTGCGGAGGAGAGGCACCTCGAGCAATGTCAAAGCATCGCTAGCATCTTCGACCCGTAACAGGGGTGTCAGGTACGTACTTGCGTGGGCACTCTAGAATGAGTTTTGAGACATGGTGGGTTGAGTACTTAGATCGCAGGCTTTGCTACAGCAGACAGTTTCACGGCATGTGCGTGGGGACGACGCTGGAAGAATTGTCAAAAGGATGAGGTAAGTAGCTGTTTATATACTCTAAGCATTATGATTCGAACATGCAAGCATGTTTGAATGATGTTCCAAACTTTTTTGAATTGCTATTCAAAATTTGAAAATTGTATCATCTGTTTTTCAAAAGCACTGATCTAGCTTTGATGTTTGATTGGGTTCCTTGTAGATTAGTATGAAAGGCACAATCTTCTGAAAACAAGTTATTTTGCCTTGCCAAATTTTGGCTGAAGACAATACAACTCAAATGCAACTCAGCATGGGTGTACTGAACTCCGCCGCTTAGTTAAAAACAAAATCCTTTATGTTTACATCTTAAGAAAAAGCTTTGTGTTAAAACCTGTGGCACATTGCTGTGACCAAACCTGACCTTCAAAGCATGAGAAAATTAAAGGCGTGACGACCAAGTAAAACCAATCACACTTGCACACAAGTTTGAAATTCTACACCAAACATACTTTAAAACAGCTTTCAGCACTAGCTTACGACGTGGCAAGTGACAACACCGCTTAGACAGAAATGCTAGCTTTAAGATGATAAAATAGCTTGCTGAGGATTTGGGACCAAGGGCTAGTGGAGGTTGTGAAATGATTCGCTGAGGTGCCCTGTCAACGCCTGTCCAAGCGGCTGTGCGGGGAAAATGGCCTTTAAATGATCTCTAATAGAAGCCTGGCTCTGCTCGCTAATGTCCGCTGTATGGGAGAGCGACTGCAGTGTGGAGAATCAGTGCTGAATGGCCCTATAAGTGCAAAATGTGACATGATTGAGAGGGATTTGGGCTCTAAATCAACTCAAGGCGTTTTTACAGTGATTCCTGACCACTGTGAGCCACAGCAAATAGGCTTTGGAGCAAAGAGGGAAAAGCTTGGGGTAAGATAGTTTTGTAAAGGATGTACAAGGTAAACATTCACAGATATTGACACGCATTAATCTGCATATGTTCTACTGTGGCAAAGGCATGGATATATCGCTATGATTACTAATGTAAGATTAGTATGAGTAATGCATAGCACTTGGGCTTTGGTAACAATTTTTTGTTCACCAAGTAAATTATGTTTCTGTGCTTTGCAAATACTCACATCACACACCTCCGGTCTTCATCTGCCATTCTCATTTACCTCCTTTATGACATCACATTAAACCCAAATCAGAAAGGACCATCAACGGACTTTCAATCACTCCAGACATGCAGGACACCACCGTTCTCTTCCATCTCTTCCATCTTTTCATCCATATCTCGCTTCCACCCCTCTCCTCCTCTTAATCTAATCCGCTGCAGTTTAATATACTGCCCTCAGCGCTCTCTCACAATGCCTTTAAAAGTAGGTTTTATGAGACTGCAATTTCATTCCGGCGGAGGAGCCGGTAGAGTAAATCCTATTCGCCTGTCGCCACATGGCGATACATTAACATGACAAAAGTGGTGGCTGCTGTGGAATCGTGTAGTGTGCAGACGAGAGTCAGAAAACGAGATGGGGGGTGGGGGTGGGGGTGCACAAAGATTAATTGAGGAAACAGTGAGCAAAATAGGCCTTCCTGGGTATTTAAAGTTTACTTTTATTTGCACATAACGTGAAATTTGCAAAAGATGAGCATATGATATCAACTCCTTGTGTATGTGTGATAATCATACTATGTGTATGTGTGTGATAGAGAGCAAAAGAGAGATTAACTAGATTCCTCTTAAGGTTTCTTTCTTAAATATCTACTTAAAGATATATATAAAAAATCCACTGTCATTGCCACTTCTCAATGGAGGGTTTGTAGGACGCTATGTTTTGTAAAGCTGCTTTTAAATTTTACCATTACAAAAATAATCTGCAAACTATGCAGTAAAAAGTGCAGTCTTGAATAGTACTATGATGCTGTACTGCACAATACAAATGCACTGCAGGTAAAATGCTTTTAAACTTCTTTACTTAATTAGTATCCTGCAGTAAAACTACATTTAAGTAAAGTATATCTGTAGTCTGCTGTAGCATTACTGCAGTACAGCTGCTGTTCAGACTAATATTGTGCAAACTAATTACCATCCACATAATATGATAGCAGTTCACTACAGTATAAATACAAACAGTGGTAATCTGCAATTGTTACCATAAAGAGCTATTTTCTTGATTTAACCCATAAAAAAAATAGTTTTTACCAGTCTGTTATGGTTTTATTCATAAATGTATGTATAGTTTTAAGAAATGGTTATGTTTAGAGTTAGGAGTAGGATTAGCGGCTCTTCATCATTTTAATGCTATATTGTTACTAAAATTGTCATTTTCCTACATATCTCTGCACTGTAATATATATATATATATATATATTTTCTTTTTTTTTAAGTTACCTGGTTCCCTTACAATTTTGAGTTCATTGAAATTAAAATTTTGAGTTAATACAATTACATTTTTTCAGAATCGACATCCCTTTATTCAAATATTATAAGATTTTGTAAACATATTGTGTGTGTTTTTTGTTTTTGTTGTAATGCAGTAAAACATGCAAAATTGTGCTATTTTCATGATTTATCACAACTTTTTTTAATTAATGTGGTTCAGATACAATAATATTTTGAGTTTCTATTTATTTAACCACTTTCCTTCATTGTATTAAATAATTTTTTTATTTAAATGAACTCAAAATTTTAAGGCAACCAGGCTACTTACTTTTTTAAGTTAAACCAACAATATTTTTTTTACAGTGTGTCCATTACATTTTATTATTTTTATATACTGTGTAATGGGTATGTTTAGCTTTGGGAGTTTGGTTAAGGGACCTTACATTTATCTATAAAATGGTAAAAGGGAAATTATACAGATGCCTTGATGATATGAAAGATATAATAATTCTGTTTAAACATTGCCCATACATCCATATTGTACATTTTTGTATCTATCCAAACGTACAAAAAGTAAATTTTGTGTCTTGAAAGTCATGTAATAATACATATGTATTATAACAATGAGACCAGGCTGTGATTACAGTGTGTCGCCATCCAATCATGTAAACTGCCTGCTGCCACATGGGATAGTTCACCCAAAATAAATATTTTTTTTAATTTATTTTTTTTGTCACTTACTCACCCTCACATCATTGTGTGACTGTCTTTCCTTCTGCATAACACCAAAGGAAATATTTAGAAAAAAATGAGTTGTCATACAGTGGAAGTCAATGGTAACCAAAACTGTTAGGTTACCAATGGTCTGTGTATTTAGCACACTCAAGTGTTCCAATATACAATGCTCAAATCTTTCTTTTCAAAAAGGGATAGTACATTGATGAACTTTTCTTTTTTTGGTTGAACTATTCCTTTAGAAATGGGAGAGAACCAATTTTCTGCTTGATTTCCTCATTTGCTTTGCAACTACAGAGTCATAATGAAGCAACAGGTTTTGTGGCTCCTAGTGTTTTTATTCATTTTCTAAACCTAAATATAAGGTGTGCTGTACATTCTATGTAGTTAGAGCTTTGAAGCAAAAATGAAATGCTATCAGTGAGAGTGAAACACACAAACGCACACACACAGCATTACGAGCATCACCCAAGTGACATTCAAAGACCACTGTCACCAAAGCAGATGGCCTCTCTCTCAGAGGGCCTGCTCTACTGAATGTCACACTAACCACTCACAATGCTGGGGATGACTGGAGCCGTTTGCGTGTTTAGAGAGTGGCCATATGGTAATGTGACAGTGTGTTTGGTGTGTGTCACTAAGGTGCTGTCATTAATGGACTGTGATAGATATTTCACATCCTCTGGGTGTACCGATGATCACCCATCCATTAGCTGCTAAACACACCACCTCTTTGATTTTTACTCTCTTTCTCACTCTACCAGCCCACTACACACACATACTACTGTACACATGTTGGAATGACAACACTGGTTCTGAACAATGGTGACCAGTGAGGACAGGACATACAAAAAAGATTTAAATAAAACATTTTAATTAAAGGATTAGTTCTCAATCCTTTTGACCCCCACTGTCCACAACAGTATTTGACTAGAACTAGGATTAAAAATGTATCCAAAATAGTAATTAAAATAATACTTAAAATAAACCAAATTAATTGTTGCACTTTATTTTACAGTACGTGCACTTAAGTGTACTTACAGTGTACTTACCTAAGAGTACTGGGTAATATAAGGTAACTATATGGGTTCAGGTTAGCTTTAGAGGTAGGTTCAGGGTTAGTAGCAAGTTATTACCCATTTATTGCAATTACATAGTGTGTACATAGGTTGTCAAACAACAATGGTTTGTCAAAATGTCCTGAAAAACTCCACAAAAGCACCATGACAGAACTTTATACATTTGATACATTTTCATTTTGTGTTCTTTAGAAAAAAGGGAAAAAACTACATACAGACTTGAAACATGAATACAAGTGGTTTTTAATATTATTATTACTTCTTTAAAATTAGTATTTATGCTAAGCTATTAATTGAATGCATACTGTAGCTACCGTGCACAGGTTGAAATAAAAATACATTAGATATAAAATGATTCTTGTTGATTAATACCCTAAGACTAGACTACCTGGTGTAACACACTTGCTTTATGTTGGCCTCACATTTGTAATATTTCCCTTTGTAAATAAAAATAAAACTCTTGTTGATCCATTCTCATTCAGAAGGGCAGAGCAGCCCATTTTCAAAACTATGAGATTAATTCAGAATGAATTTTGCTGACTGACACTCTTTTGTAGAGGAAATTGGCTCCTTCCTAAGCCAGGGCCATTTTAACCACGCTATTACATATTATACCAGATTCATTCTCTCTGTGTAAATTGAGAGGAAGTGTGTGTAAGAGAGAGGAAAAATCCCTTCAGAGGGAGATACAGAGACATATTCAGAAGACAAAGAGAAGTTCCTACACATCTATAAAACTGTATATATAAAATTTATAAAAGCTTGAACAGACAGATAGGAACTGTGAACTGAGGCGGTTCATTTAAAATAAACATTGAGCTTGCAAATTAAAATATGAAATAGTAGAGAGAGGTTTGGAGAATACTGCATTGTAAGCTCACAATCAGAAGTTCAAAAGCTGCTGTTCTTGGCAGGCTTGTGCTGGTAACCTTCCTACATGTGACAATATTTACATAAAGGACTAGGGCTTCCGAGAATATTAATTATTGATGGTAGCTATAATGAATGATTTATTTAAGAAAAAAGCCAATCAAACGAAACAGTCTTCCGACACAACCTAGGTAGTATTATATATTAATAACTCAAGGACAAGCTGTCATTGTACAGCCCTACCTAACGCTTCAGGGGTACAGCAGAGAAGAGACAGCTTTTGTACTTGCTACTACGCTTTACTGTCACTTTGGAAGAGTCTGAAATGGTGTTAAAATGTGTGGATGTGCGTGGAAAGAAAAACATGTCCCTATTATTATGGTTTGAAAAGTTTTAGTCTCAAATATTGTTAGTTGGCGAGTACATGACGCTATCTTTCTAGCAAAATAACTTGGATAAAGGAATAGTTCCCTCAAAAATAGGTTTTTTTTTTTTAAGTTTGCCATCATTACTCACTCTTATGTCATCCCAAACCCCCTATTACTTGTTTTCCTCCACAAACCAATACAAATACATTTGAACAATTGAACTGGTCTCTTCATTGCAGTGCAATGAGGGTAAATTGACATAGTCAAGCTTCAAAAGTATTATTATCATTATTAATTGCTGATAAAATGCATGTGAGCTTAAATGGTTTCCCTTGAGGCTTTATTGATGTTTACAGGGGTAATTTATTACAAAAACATAAGAGGGTCATAGCCATAATAACCTGCAATAAATGAAGCCAGAGCCTTTTACTTTTAGTATGAGGCTTATATGACTTTAATATGTGTCGCGTGCAAGCTTAGACACAATGATGGTAGAGAGATTGATAAATTCAAGCAGGTGCATTTATTGGTGAATCAGCAGGAACACAGACCACAAACAGCCAATAAAGAGTTATATGATCAATAAAGAGTTCCTTAAAGCACTGGAAGCTTTTATAAATGTTAGTCTTGTCTTACAGGTTTTCCAGAGCATACACACATAAACACATCAGTCAAGGAGATGAGGGATGACTGGATGATGACTTAGATGATGGGATTTTGATTTGCAATTTGATTGCAAGGAGCTCTCGCTTGCCAATGTCATAATTTTGCTCTACCGGGGTGAGTTTCTTGGAGAAATATGCACTTGGACGGAGACAGGCTGGATTCCCCTGCTGCTGTGGGAGGAGAGCACCCAAGCCCGAGGTGGAGACATCAACCTCTACAATGAAGAGTTTTGGGTCGGGAAGGTGGAGCAGACGTAAAGGTTTTCTACAAGTGGTTGAAGGTGTAGGTAGCGCAGGTAACCAGGACAGAGACTTGGATTGTTCTTGAAGAGAGAGGTCAGAGGAGCTGTGACTTGGATGAAATTCTGTATAAACTGTCAGTAGAAGTTTGCGAACCGAAGGAAGCATTCAAGTCAATTCACCTTTATTTATATAGCGCTTTTTACAATGTTGATTGTTTCAAAGCTTCACAGTGTTAAACAGGAAAATAATGCAACAGAATTTGATTTGGCTGTACAGCCACTCGATGATGAAAACAAAACGGAGAAAACGATGATGTTATTTAGCTCATTTCAATTATCATATAGTGACCATGATCAGTAACTTAGTTGAAAATGTTTTTGAATATTTAGTTCAGGCTCAGTCGGGGTGCCAGTTCTCCTCTGGCCATCATGCTGTGTCGGTGAGGAAATTATTATATAGGAATATTCGAAAGATCGGAGTCATCACGCCGGAGACGGGTTTATTGAGGATGTCATGTCGATGAGGCAATTATAAGATAGGAGTATTTGAAAGATTGGAGTCATCACTCCGGAGACGGTATATTGGGATGTTGTGTCGATAAGGCAATTTATTAGATAGGAATATTCGAAAAGTCATCACGCCGTAGACAAGATTATTGAGGATGCTATGTTGATTAGGCAATTTCAGGGGAGTCTAAACATTGTACTTATTTGGTGGTGGTGAGTTCTGGCCAGGACTTGACAGCTTCCACCTTCCCCTCGTCCATCTTGATACCCTCTTCACTAATGATGTAACCGAGGAACTAGGTGGAATGAACACTTCTCAGCCTTGAGGTAAAAGTGGTATTTCCTGTGCTTGGCAAGCATTAGTTGAAAATGTTGGCAATGTTTAGTCTTGTTTCCTGGGAGTATACCAGAATGTCATTAATGTACACCAGGATGAAATGATGCAGGTACTCCTGGAATACGTCATTCATGAATCCCTAGAACATGGAGTTGACCAGGCTATTCGGCATAACCCAATATGTATAGTGGCCAATAAGGGTCACAAAAGCGGTCTTCCATTCATACCCACTAGATCCAGATCATGTTGATCAGATCAGATCAGGCTTGCTGAAAGTGTAGCTACATGCAACTTTTTCAGTGCAGCAGGGACAAGGGGATGTGCATTCCAAAACTTGACGCTGATTTTATTGAGGGGCCGGAAGTCGATGCAGGGCCACAAGCCTCTGTCCAGCCTCAACCACATAATCCTCCATGGCTTGTAGTTCTGGAAGAGATGGACATATTTTACATCTGGGCACTGGTTTACCAGGAATTAGGTCAATGGTCAGTGTGGTGGTAACTGGAACGCTTGTTTTGGTCAGAAAACTTACTGAAAGTGGATGTGACAGGCAGGAATATAAATTGATTGTTGATCTGGAAGGCTTTGATGGATGTGGAACATAGCTTCAGCACAGAGAGACGCTTGGTGAGAAATGGAGAAAACGTGGGATGACAGGTAGCTCCTCACTTCAGAATATCGGCCGCATATTACTGGATTATGCCAGATGAGCCATGAGTGCCCTAGGATTACGTCAGATGTTGAGTGCTCGAGAACCAGGAGATTAATGGTTTCCACATGTTGATTGTGTTGGCAGTGTTTTAATGCCTCTCCCCAATGGTTTTCCAATAACTGACTGAATGAAGTACTCTGATGAGCTGAGCGATCCCAAGATGAAATCGCTGGCTGACCCTGAGTTGAGGAGAATGGTGACTGTGGATGACACATCAAAAGTAGTAAGCATCACAATAGTAGTAAGTTATATAGTAACTCTCAAAGCTAAACGTAAAGTAATAAAAACAATACAAAATAAATCAAACAAAATAAAATAGATGGATTAAAATAAACAGGAAACCAGCAATGAATACCACAATCAACAATAAGCTAACTTAAAGAGCACCTATTATGGCATTTAAAATGTTCCAAATATTGTTTTAGAAGTCCCCAAGAACAGTTTTGCATGCATGCAATAACAAAAAAGACTTTAGTTTTCTTATAATATGCATTTATTTTTACCTGTTTTGACAGCGATTCTCAAATGATTCGTTTAGTGATTTACTTTTCAAAACCCCACCTTTACGTGACAGTCAGTTGTGATTGGTATAGTCTGTGCAGATATTTTCGGAAACGGAACGGCCATCACCATAAATGGTTTTCGGTTTAACAAGTTTAAACGCGATAAGTATATGAGCAAACATGGCATCAATTTTACCCTATCAATTCGAGCCTGAATATGAAGGGGAAACATCTGGAGATGCGAATGATCAACAAACTCATTCGCAAACACCACGACTAAAGCAGGATATTTCTCAATGGTAAGCAATAAGCATCAATGTAACGTTAGTTGTCACTTCAGGCCAATGGAGCGTTAACTCGATGCATGAACAAAGTTTTTACCAAAAATAAATACAAATTTAGTAACGTTACGTTACTACGAGGTATGACTCTATTCTTAAAGAAAACTCAGAAAACAACAACAAACAATTCACATATCTCAATACAATTGTCATTGAAGACCTAGAAGCTAGTGCTTACACAACAAACCAAACAATTATTAAGCATGCTACATAAAACATAAAAGCAACAATTATTAATAACACTTACAGTTTGTGATATGGAGGAGGAAGCTGATGCAAATACATTGGGAACTGAACCATCCTTCAATATCAGCTCGAATCCAAGTTTGATAGCATTTAAGTTGGTAAAGCAATCGTCTTCAAAATGGCGTGAACAAAAGCACAAGGCTCGGACTATACTCCTGTGGTACAGTTGTATATATGAATTGTAGCCACTTAGTCTTCAAATGCTCAGATGAAAAAAGTTTGCTTTTGAGTCGCACTTCAGAACACAGCGTCGTTGCCATGATGTTTTCTAGTTTTCACTGGCGTGCGCAATAAGTGGGCATATCGTATTCAAATAACTTGACAAGTTGACGTCATCTAGTCAGAGAAAAAGCTTGGTCTTCTAACGATTCATAAAAATGACTCAGAGTCAACTCTTTTGAAAGACAATAACTTTATATACGGTGCACTGTCATATTTCAAACTTTGCAGAATGTTTTTGTTCACTTAGATCTGTTACACACTACATAAAAGGTAAATTTCAAAATTCCATGATAGGTGCTCTTTAATATTTTTATTTATTTATTTGTTTAAAAATGTCAAGACACTGTGCTTCCCAAATTTCAAATGGAAGTTGGTTCCACAACCTGAGAGCAGCTATAGAAAAAGTTGTCACCCATTGACTGTAACTATGTTTGATGGACAACCAAAAATCCCTTACAGAGAAGAACGAAGGCTTAATAGATGGCAAAGAAGCAACACTCACTACTGGCAATGAAGGTCGTATGGGACACAAATGGATTTAATGTGTCCCTCTGCTCAACAATATAGACAGAGATGCTGGGTCAGACAATCTTTTGGGGAGAGGTGAAACCTGTTCACTTGCAAGGGCTCTGATACTGGTTCTGGAGGCATTGACAGAGTTAGCTGGTGGGCAGGTGCAAAGACTGCAATGCTGTCTGGTCCTCTAGACAATGAATCATACGGTGAGCCACTCGGATGGATAACTGAATGAAATGCTCTAGCCTGATGGAGTTATCATATAGTTGCAGTGTTGGGTTCAGTCAATTATGGTAGGCAGTGAGCAATCCTGGTTTATTCCATCCATTGCCAGGGATCTGAATTTTGGGGAATAATCAAGAATGGTATCCTATCCTGGACAAATTTTAATACATTTTTCACTCACTGTGATGTCACCAGAAGGCCATCTGAAAACTTCACGGAAGTGAGCGATGAATGTATCCAGCTGGATGGATTAGCCCATTGTGTGAGTAATGACAGGATGAAGGATATCTTTGCTCTGTCAGTAGCCAAGGGCTGTAGCTGCGTTTCCAGGGCAAGCAAACACTGAAGCAGGGTGTCATTGCAGTCCCCTCCCAAGCCAGAGTAGGGTGCTGAATTGACCACAGGACTGATGGTGAACACAAGTGGTTCCAGGAACTGTGATGGCTGTGCTCTTTGACTGTAAGGGAACAGAAGAGGTAAGAGTTTGGCGAAAAACATCAAATAGTCCTTGAATTGGAAAATTGGGATTAGTTCCACCGGATTTGACATAGAGAGATGGATAAATTCAAACAGGTAAGTGTATTGGTGAATTGGCATGAACAGTCCACAAACGATGATCAATAGAGAGTTACTTGAAGTACTGGAAGGCTTGATATAAATGTTAGGCTTATCTTACAGGTTTACCCAAACGTACGGAAAGCATTCAGACCCCCTTTCATTTTTCACTCTTTGGTATATTGCAGCCAATTGCTGAAATCATTTAAGTTCTTTTTTTCTCATTAATGTACACACAGCATCCCATATTGACAGGAAAACACAGAATTGTTGACATTTTTGCAGAATTATTAAAAAAGAAAAACTGTATTCAGTAGTATTCAGTAAGTATTCAGACCCTTTGCTCAGTATTTAGTAGAAGCACCCTTTTGATCTAATACAGCCATGAGTCTTTTTTGGGAAAAATGAAGTTTTTCACACCTGGATTTGGATACCTTCTGCCATTCCTCCTTGCAGATCCTCCCCAGTTCTGTCAGGTTGGATGGTAAACATTGGTGGACAGCCATTTTCAGGTCTCTCCAGAGATGCTCAATTGAGTTTAAGTCAGGGCTCTGGCTGGGCCATTCAAGAACAGTCACAGAGTTGTTGTGAAGCCACTCCTTCGTTATTTTAGCTGTGTGCTTAAGGGTCATTGTCTTGTTGGAAGGTGAACCTTCGGCCCAGTCTGAGGTCTTGAGCTCTCTGGAGAAGGTTTTCATCCAGGATATCCCTGTACTTGGCCGCATTCATCTTTCCCTCGATTGCAACCAGTCATCCTGTTCCTGCAGCTGAAAAATACCCCCACAGCATGATGCTTCCACCACCATGCTTCACTGTTGAGACAGGTGATGATCAGTGCCTGGTTTTCTCCACACATACCACTTAGAATTAAGGCCAAAAAGTTCTATCTTGGTCTCATCAGACCAGATAATCTTATTTCTTGGAGTCCTTCAGGTGTTTTTTTAGCAAACTCCATGCAGGATTTCATGTGTCTTGCACTGGGGAGAGGCTTCTGTCGGGCCACTCTGCCATAAAGCCCCGACTGGTGGAAGGCTGCAGTGATGGTTGACTTTCTACAACTTTCTCCTATCTCCCGACTGCATCTCTGGAGCACAGCCACAGTGATCTTTGGGTTCTTCTTTACCTCTCTCACCAATGCTCTTTGGCCGGACGGCCAGCTCTAGGAAGGGTTCTGGTCGACCCAATTCCATTTAAGGATTATGGAGGTGCGTGCACTGTAAAAAAAAATTCAGAGAAAAAAAACAGAGAAAGTACTGGCAGAAAATTACCGGTACATTTTCCGTAATAGTTACTGACATTTCCGTAAACTCTAAAACTGAAAATTCCGTACCCTGAAAAAATTCCATAAAAAAACAGAGAAAGTACTGGCAGAAAATTACTGGTACATTTTCCGTAATAGTTATGGACATTTCCTTCAACAATAAAATGGTGAAACTGAAGCAATAGACAGCTGTCTCCCTAGACATAGGTTCAGAGTGTATTTTCAAGTTGACAATCAGCTGTAGTCCGTTCAAAGTGTACAGCTATTTTGCCCCAACACGGTCAGCTTTCATCAGCGCTATTTATTTGCTGTCAGTTTGGTGTGTCCTTACCCTAAGAAAACACAATAGGAAAAGGGTTAGTTCACTCAAATTTAAATTCTGTCATTAATTACTTACCCTGATGTCGTTCCAAACCCGTCAGACCTTCGTTCATCTTCTGAACACAAATGAAGATGAATTCCAAGACCTTTCCGACCCCTCCATAGACAGCAATTTAATGAACACATTCAAGGTCCAGAAAAGTAGTAAAACATCTTTAAAATAGTCCATGTGACTCCAGTGGTTCAACCTTAATTTTATTAAGTGACGAGAATACTTTTTGTGCTCAAAAAACAAAAAAATAACAATTTCTCCTCATCTGTGTGTCTTCAATGCTGTTTACATTGGTCAGCTCCTGCGTCAGCATCATGCATGCATCGTACTACTCACGTGAACCGCATCGGCCACTGGTAAGCTGCCATTCTGGAGTAGCTCTGACGTAACTCAGAAGCGCTGTACTGTATTTACTACGCCAACAGCATTCATTTTATGTAGTGCCAGCCCACAAGAGCTTCTTATTGGCTGTGGTTATTGATTTACTATCACATTTGGTGTGGACAAAAAAAACAGCTTGTTACTAGAATCTTATCACATTTGGTTATGACATGTTATGACAAAAATATCCATATTTAACACGTTATAAAGTAAAATATCTAGCTTCTGGCAAACCACCTTCCGTATTCAGCTTACAAATAAAGTGTAACTGCCATGATGACGAAGTCGGACGCAGCGTAAAAAAAAACTTAAATGACGCAGCGACGACGGAAGTAGCGCAAGCATTTTGAATTGCGTGAGGCGTTACATTTTATTTGTAAGCTGAATATGGAAGAAGGTCTGGCAGAGGCTAGATATTTTACTTTCTAACGTGTTAAATATGGATATTTTTCTTACACAAACCCATCAATACACAAGGCCCTTATTAACCCCCCAGAGCCACGTGGAGCACTTTTATAATGAATGGATGTGCTTATCTGGGCTATAGATTTTGGGCTGCCATTAACTGTCCTTGGATTAGCCAGGACATTTTTTAATATAACTCTGATTGTATTTGTCTGAAAGAAGAATGTCACCTAGGATGGCTTGAGGGTGAGAAAATGATGGGATAATTTTGGGAGAACTATCCCTTTAAAGTTCGATTATGCGATTTGACAAAAGCTAAAATTGTACATGGATTTTCAAAGCTGTTATACATACAGGAACTTCAGCAGTCTTGGAGGAATGTGTAGCCGTTTGGTTTCCTGCATCACAGCCTTTTCGACCCTCATTCAGGATTTCTGCACAGGAAAGTTATTTTAAGAAACTTATTTTGTGTTTAGTTACACAAGAAATTGAATGAATGAAACTAAAGTACAGAGTAAAATGCAGACCAAGCGGTGGAAAACCATATCCATCACACAGTATTTTAAGTTCATTCAATTATCCATTGATCCCTAATACTTTCCAATTCAAACATTGTACATAACTTTGTGTTTTCAATGGACTCCATTTGCATGATGTTAGCTATTCACTTCAAACACATACATGTGGTTTCACTATTTTTAACTAAATAAACAGACTATTTTTAACTAAATAAACAGCAACACAAAAATATTATATATACACAATTTCATAAAAATTTTTGCTTATCTTTTTGAACTCCAGGATAAGTGCCATCTTCTTCAGGTATTTTGTAGCTCACTGCCACAATGGGGGAGGAAATTGTCACTAATTACAAAATGAAAAACATTACATGATCACTTCAGAAAACCACTTCAAACATAGAGGTTTAAATCTTCCCTACACAACTTGTTTTTCTACTGTTCATTTAACATTAAGCATAAACATATTTGAAGGGTTATTCAACAATCATCCTTTTCTATCAACATGTTTTCTCAGAATTTAAATGTAAATGTGTTTTTGCCGACATTTTACATGATAATGATTAATAAAACAAACAAAGTACAAACCCATAATGAGAATGCAGGGTAAGCACAGTAAGTTACAGCAAACAGTTAAGTCCTGTCAACAGAAAAGAAAACAGAAACACTACGAATTTAACTTGTGAAGGATCTGGTAAAGAATGACTACAGGCAGAAGTAATTTATACATGTCTGTATGTATAAATAAGACAATAAAACGTCTAAACGTAGCTCATCTGACAGAAAAGGTGATTGTGTTTTCCCTTCGCAATGCTAGAAATCCGTTGCACCGCGGATCTTGCATCTCCATCCCATTCAAATCAAACAAGTCTGAAAATGGCCTTTCCTTCTTTTGACAATTCCTCTGGTAGCTTTTGACGAAGGCATTAAACTGCTCCACACACAGTAACCCCAACGTCACGGCAACTGCAACCGGATGCTTGAAACGATAACTTACGTTTCAAGCATTCAAGCTGACTCAGCACAAATAAACCACATGACAGACAAATAAGTTAATAAACATTTACAAATGACAAAACTATAACACGCATACATTCAGGAAAGATCCAAGAGCATGAACAAAATCTTTCAATGTGTAAAGATATGCATAAAATGATAAACGTGACGGCTCCCGCATTCATTTGCCAAACAAGCCAGATGACAACTATATAACGTCACATAAACAGCTTATTTGACATATAAAAAAATATAACTCTCACTTTTTACCATATAAGTGTTAGAACTGCTTCCACAAATCTGAAATCCGACTTTAAAAAGAAACTTTGGCCAAAATCATCTGCATGTGTAATGGCGCTTGCGTCTCGTTTTTGTTTTTTGCGCCGACCAGTTCTTGTTCCCACAATGCAATGCGTAATTCAAAATACGGATAAAGACCTGTAAAACACAAATACAGAAAATTCCTTCAAATTATTACAGTAGATTGTACTGTATTTTTACAGATTTTTTTTTTGCAATGTGGCTTTCCTAATCAAGTCCAATTAGTATAATCAAACACAGCTTGACTCAGATGAAGGTAGGGTTGCCACCCGTCCCTTAAAATACGGAATCGTCCGGGGTCGTGTCGTAAATGGGTGTCCCTTATTTTGGCACACTGAAGGTGGCAACCCTAGATGAAGGTGGTGAACCATCTCAAGGATGATCAGAAGAAATGGACAGCACCTGAGTTAAATATATGAGTGTCACAGCAAAGGGTCTAAATGGGTAAATGGGTGTCCCTTATTTTGGCACACTGAAGGTGGCAACCCTAGATGAAGGTGGTGAACCATCTCAAGGATGATCAGAAGAAATGGACAGCACCTGAGTTAAATATATGAGTGTCACAGCAAAGGGTCTGAATACTTAGGACCATGTGATATTTCAGTTTTTCTTTTTTAATAAATCTGTTTTTCTGTCAATATGGGGTGCTGTGTGTACATTAATCAGAAAAAAATTAACTTAAATGATTTTAGCAAATGGCTGCAATATAGCAAAGTGTGAAAAATTTAAGGGGGTCTGAATACTTTCGGTACCCACTGTAAGTGGCTAACATAGCATAATTAGTGAGCACTTCCTCCATCATACAGTATATTTTAAAATAAATTGCATGTCATTTAGCCATTCTCTTTTTATTAATATATTCTAATATCGATCTAGATTACTGCAAAGTGCAACAAGTCCCATACCAGCAACCGAGCGAACACACAGAGTAAGGTTATCAACAACTTTCTACACACACAGATGTATTTAGTATGATTGTTTTAACCATGTCAAACAGCACTGATTTACCCCACATATGCAACGAAAAGAGTGAAAGTGGCCGACTGCAGCATAAGCATAATAAAAGCTCAGAGACCGGTGTTTCATGCAGGTCTCTATCATTAGCATTCACTCGTGAGGGCTCTCTGTGCATCCTCATACCACCGTAACGTTAATAAAACTGTAATACATTTGCTCATTCATGAACATGATTTCTGCCTGAGTCTGTCAGATTCCTTTTCATCGACTGTGAAGGTGACAAAGTACAACTAGTAAAGTACAACTTCTAGCAGGTATGTAGCGAGGTAAGTGAGTCTGTAGCATCAGGCGAGAAGACTGAGGCTATGTCCGAAAGCTTAAAAATTCTGCCTTCAGTGGATGCATTCCAAGGTAGGAAGCCATCAAGGCACGTTTAAATCCAGTGTTGGCTTCACTTTCTGTCTCCTGAGATTCCTGATCAATTTTTTTTAAGGCAGCGTAGATGTATCCTTCACTGCATTTGGTATATCACAATCCTGAGCATTCCATTCTGTGACAGTTGAGCTAAAAAAATAAATATGGCATCTGAAAATTGCAGATGGTGGTTAGTTAGTGTATAAATGTATGTATTTTTGACAAACATTTTTTTTACTTTTATATAATTTATAGCGTGAAATGACTATTGTAGCAATTAACCCTCTGGAACCTGAGCCTATTTTGTGGCCCTGAAGAAATTTGACATACTCTGACATTTGTGTTTTTTTCATTTGCTTTAAAGCATATCAATGGCTAAAGTCTGATTACATTGTATTCAGCACAAACATATTATCTGGTATTTAAAGTCAGTTTTGTGAGGTTCCTCTGTTCATCTGAAACGCTGCCTCGGTTTTCAGACACAGTGTGTATGTGTGCTACTTATAGCGCTGTTGATGAGGGCTGATGAGTGTTTGGTGTGCATGTTTAATACTCTGGTGAGTGTGAAGGCTGAGTTAGTGAGAGTCTGTGATCCTGACAGTACGTACGTAGCTGGATGTTGACGCCTAACATTTCGTTTTAAACTGCAGTTGATCATCAATCTTTGGAGTATCTTTAGAATATATATATATATATATATATATATATATATATATATATATATATATATATATATATATATATATATAATTTTTTTTTCATTTCAGTCATTTCAGTCCAAATGCTCTGCACTTGCCTCGCAGTTATAGTTACTTACATCTTGACTCATTTCAATCCAGTTCCAAACGAATAAAGGGTGACATGAAATGAATGACTCCATCACAGTAATGACATTAGAAGGATGAAGATCCAGCCAGGTTTCTGCAGCCTGCTAATACACAGCAACAAATGAATCAGGCAGAGAAAAAAGGAGCGAGCAATCATGTTAGCTCTAGATATTAGCCCGTGAGAATGTCACTGATAGAAGCTGCAAATGAATGAAAGAAAGTGATATACACCAAATCCAATAATATCGTGCCACTTCATGATAACAAGTGACTGAAGCCCACAATCACTCATCTAATTACTGGTATTTGGACGAAATGCCTTTTAAAAATGGCAGAAGAGAAAAGTATGAAATGTTTATTGTGAATTTCAGTGAAGGTTTGGCTTGGCTTGGCTTGGTTACTGACTCATTTGAAAGACTGCAGACACATAAACAGCATAAAGGTCACAGAACATGACATTCTATCAGATGAAAGAAAATGAAATTGGCTACACACTTCGGTATGCGATTAGCACTCATTAAATCACAAAGGTGCTTATGCCAATTGATCGTGCAGCTAATTAGGCATGATTTAAATTAAGCTATGATAATGACTGGTCAAAGGTCCATGTCAAGAGAAAAGAGAATGCACGAGGTCAATGTGCCCTTGAATGTGTACATTGAAATTTTTTTTAATTTGATATCAGTGTACCACAATAAGGGGAAAATCCTTAAATGAACTAATTAAAACCTTGAATTGATTAAATGTATTACAAAATTTGTGAATGCATAATTTTTTTTTTAAAGTTTCCCAATTATGCTATTTTTAAAGGTTCCCAATTTTGTTTTGGAGGTCTCCATGCTTTAGAGATGCATCCAAGGTCAAAAATACACTTTCATTTTCGCATAACATGCATTACAGCATCACCTGTTTTCTCACAGTGTCTAAAATGGTTTGATAAAGGATTTGATCTATTCTGCCCTGATTGTTCAGATTAACCAGTCTGTTGTGATTGGTTTTCCGCTTACAGCGTGTGTCCAAAACAAAACACCATTACCATATCTGATTTCAGCTCTGGGATGCTTCCTCAGCACCTAAATACACAGTGATATGGACTGTAATGATCGGTTTTACTGTATCAATTTCAGCCCAAGTCATTTTGAAGTACATGCAAAGTGGATTTGCTCTCAAAGCGCAGAAAACGTCTTCTTCTTGAATTGACAATAACACGAACCAAACTCTTCCAGACCTCAGCTACAGTGTTTGAGGGTGGGTCAAAGTAGACATTTTGGCAGGCAACCAATGAAGGCCATAAGCTGGCATTGTGCAAACTGTACAAACCAACATGCATTAGGTCTGTGCAGGACTAAGTAATTACCGATGACTCATTTCAGGTAGTTCTTTCTTTTGGTAGACAATAGAATTATTTATTGTGTACTTTGATCTTTGAAACTTTTACATTCACGAACAGCTATATTTCACACTATGTGAAAGATAAAATATGAAAAAGCATAATAGATGCACTTTAAATAATTTAAGTATATTTAGTAATGTAGCCAAGTCATTAGGATTAGGTTGCTGTTGTGGGTACCTGCAGAAGGTGCAATATACTTTTATATATATATATCTTCCCATGGGTCAAATGGTTGCTTACATTCACAAAGTTTTGTGATCGTTTTTTTTTTTATGTTATGTGTTTTTATGTGTTGGCCAAAAGCCAATGACTCTATAGTGATCAATTATACGTAGTTGTATGTAGGCTTTATGCAAACAATATGGGATAATGCCATCTGTGTGTAATCATTTGGTTTTCTTTTACTGCTTACTTGATTTTAGATTTGTGTTATAAATGCTTTCAAGCTGGTTATGTTAAGCTGAATGAGCGGTGGATGCTGAATGGTTGTTGCCGTTTTATTGTTAAAGTAGATTGTTTTATTGTGTGGAACAATCGGTAGCACGCATCAAGATAAATGACTCCTTTGTAGAGAAGTATTGAATAAGTTTTCCTTCCTTAAGAAGTGTATGGCTGTGGTTCTTCTCTCGTGGCTTCTGTAATCAGCCAAAAGCTGCAAAGGTATTTATTTTTTATGTTGGGAAAGTTAGCCTATTTGAACATTTCTGATTGTAATAAATACATATATGGACAGTGTTTTTCTAATTAAAAATATAATGTTATTGTGTAGTGTATCATTTTCCAATGCATTTATTTTCCATTTATAGGTACAACACAATTACAGTTGTTTCTAACTGTGGTATTATTGTTTAGCATGGGTTCTGTGAATTTGTATTTTATTTTATATTGTCTTTTCTTGTTTAATATGGTCTTTATTATTTAATATTGCCTTCTTTTTCATTTTCAATACCTTTAAAGTGTTATAGATTTCATTTTATTGTGATGGTCCCTTTAACAAATTCGGTTGACTGTAAGATCAATGTATAATGTTGCACCTACATGTTTACTTATTCTCATTCAAGTGTTAGTAGAGTATAAGTAGTATAATAGGGTTAGGGTTTGAATACATTGACATGTAGTTTCAAAGTTCCCTTTCAGTAAGTACACTCGAGTTACGTCAGTACTGACGAAATGGGAGTTTCGCTAGAATCCAGCTGCCTTCGATCTCAATCAAAACGATCCAATGGCATGAAAATGCCATGGGTCTGCGGAATTTGCATAGTGCAACTCCGCCCCACCGCGTGGGTATAAACGGCGTTGCACTGCAGTCACGCATTACGTTTCTGCTTCGGAGCCGAGTGTTACTTGCCTTCCTGAGCGATTTATCTTCAAGACGAGTGTCTCCCCAGAGTGTTGGATTATGTTTGAAACGAATCATCTGGAAGATTCATTTGTGTTTGATGCACCCTCAGTTCCTACATAAATTGTCATTAAGTCATCCCTCATTTCCTCATCTGATCCCTTTTGTGTGTGTGCTCTGGAAAACCTTCGTAAACCGTTCGTGGACGAGTCATGTTCTCACTGCGGGAACATGACCGTCGCGGTGTTGCTATCGAGACTCCATGATCTCCGGGCTGGAGGGAGAGTCCCCTCTACCACACCCCAATCTACTGTCTCCACGAGAGGCAGTACTTTGGCTGGTGGTCAGGGTGATCTGAGGGTGATGGTGTGGAACAACCCAACGAGCATTCCTCGGGCCACGCCCCCCTCTTGCACTCCGCAACTCGTGGTGTTACCAGATGAGGGCGCTGGTGTTTCCCCTTCTGGGCCCAGCGTCACATTTGGTACGCCGGTGGATGATGCCATGTCAATCGCCGCATCACAAGACAGGCTGGATTCCTCTGGAGATGAGGATTCGGCTGAGCTGCCTCCCTCAGGAGTGCCAGCTCTGCCCGAGTCTGATCCAGAGCTGACGGCCATGCTTTCCAGGGCAGCTGAGAGCATCGGGCTTGAGTGGAACCCTCCGCCATGTCCTGAGCGCTCGAGGTTGGATGATTGGTTTCTGGGGGCGGCCTGCGCTGAGCGCGCCCGCCAGCCTCCAGTAAGTTCTCGTCCACTCTCGTGGGCAAGACTTATAGAGCTGCGGGCCAGGCCGCGTCCGCTCTGCATGCTATGGCCATCCTTCAAGTCCACCAGGCCAAGGTGCTCAGAGACATGCACGAGCGCTGTGCTGACCCGCCTTAGGTGAACTCGGGTCTCCCAGGAGATGGTGACAGGACCACTCCTTCCCCCGGAGGAGGGCCGGGGGAGAATCTTTCGTTTGAAATCCCCGCTGCTGGCCCTCAAATAGCAGCCAGCGGCACCTTATACTGGGTTAAAGAGAGATCTGAATAATTCACCTCCGAGCCCCAAGAGGGCGCGACTGGCAGCTTGCGACGCTCAGCCTCACCACTCTCAGTCCTCTCTGTCGCGTTGAGATCGTCCCTCCGGCCGAGATGAAGTCCGGCTTCTACTGCCCGTACTTCATTGTACCTAAGAAGAGCGGTGGGTTACGACCAATCCTGGACCTGCGCATCTTGAACCGAACCTTGCACATGCTTCCGTTCAAGATGTTGACAGCCAAACGTATTTTCGAATGTGTTCGTCCACGAGATTGGTTTGCAGCGATTGACCTGAAGGACGCGTACTTTCATGTCTCCATTCTTCCTCGACACAGACCGTTTCTACGGTTTGCCTTCGAGGGGCAGGCATATCAGTACGCCGTTCTCCCATTCGGGCTAGCTCTGTCCCCTCGCGTCTTTAGGAAGATCGTCGAGGCAGCCCTTGTGCCACTCAGGCAACACGGGGTTCGCATCCTAAATTATCTCGACGACTGGCTCATACTGGGCAACTCGCGAGAGCAGGTGTGCGAACACAGAGATCTGATACTCCGCCACTTAGCTCGACTGGGCCTTCGGGTCAACTGGGAAAAGAGCAAACTCTCCCCAGTGCAGAGGATCTCTTTTCTCGGTATGGAGATCGACTCTGTCGCCATGTGCGCGCAGCTTACGAGCGAGCGTGCGCAATATCTGCTGGCTTGTCTTCGCCACGTCGAGGGCAAGAGCGCGGTCCCACTGAAGTTATTTCAGAGGCCTCTGGGGCATATGGCATCCACAGCCGCAGTAACGCCGCTCGGTTTGCTCCATCGGTTTGCTGAGTCCCGAGGTGGGCATGGAAATGCGGCACGCTCAGGGTACAAGTTACCCAGGCCTGCCGCAAGACCATCACCCCGTGGAGGAACCTCAGCTTTCTACGGGCAGGTGTTCCCTTAGAACGAGTTTCCAAGCATGTTGTTGTCACGACAGATGCCTCTGCCACGGGCTGGGGTGCCATGTGCAATGGTCATGCTGCCGGGGGCTCCTGGAAAGGACCCCAGCGCATTTGGCATGTCAATTGCCTCGAGTTGCCGTACGTCTTGCCCTGCACCGCTTCCGAGCCCTCCTGAAGGGCAAACACGTGCTGGTCCGCTCAGACAACATGGCGACAGTAGCGTACATCAACCGACAAGGTGGTCTACGCTCCGGCCGGATGTCGCAACTCGCCCGCCACCTCTTGTTATGGAGTCAGAAGCATCTGAGATCGCTTCGAGCCATTTACATTCCGGGAGCCCTGAATCAGGCAGCCGACGAGCTGTCGCAACTTCGGCCCCTCCCGGGGGAATGGCAGAGGTGGAAAGTAACGAATTACATTTACTCGCATTACTGTAATTGAGTAGTTTTTCTGTGTACTTCTACTTTTTTAAGTAGTTTTAAAAAGCTGTAATTTTACTTTTACTTAAGTACATTTTGATTGAAGTATTGTATACTGCATTTTAAACCACATCCGTTACTGAGTAAAAATAAATCATTAATGCAAAGGGGAGGGAAAAAACGCGATCCGGAAATGACTATATTGAATAGAGGGCGCGGGACACGGAAGAGAACAAGCGCGCAAATATCAGATGGAGACAAAGGTAGATAAAGGTATGTTTATAACTTAAGGCCGAATGATTTTTGTGATGCAGAGGGAATCCCGGTATCCAGTCATGAACATTACCTTTACATTATAACATAGGATTCACGTCATATACACAAACTGATGGATGAACGAATAACTCGAAAGAATAAATCAAATCGCGACATGGTCTGTAAATATTAAAGCACAAAACATTGCTATATGAATATATAATCTGCTTGTTCTGTCTCTGTGAATGAGCTGCTCCGTCTACAACATACAGGACTCTATTATTCTTAAACATTTTAATGAATTAATTATACAATTAAGTTGTTAATCTAATTCATAATCATTTATTGAATTTAGCTTATAAGACATGTTTTATTGAATTTTTATTAAACAAAACAAACAAATGGTTTTAAGTTTGTTATGATAAAGCATTTGTTCAACCAAAAAAAAAAGACCAATCATCTTCATTCATTTAACATCATTTTAACTAACCATAATTTAATAATAGGTACAGTTTATTTATTAAATAATTGTTTAATACAGAGAGTCCCCAACCCCCACTGTTAAAAAAAGTAACTAAGTAACTTTTACTCTGAGTACATTTTAAATTAGCTACTTTTTACTTTTACTTGAGTAAATTTTTAGACCAGTAATTTTACTTGTACTTAAGTAAAATTTCATTGAAGTAACAGTACTTTTACTTGAGTAGAATATTTTGTTACTCTTTCCACCTCTGGGGAATGGAGACTCCCTCCCCAGACGGTTCAGCTGATTTGGGAACAGTTTGGCGACGCACAGATAGATCTGTTTGCCTCCCGCGACTCTTCCCACTGCCGCTGGTACTACTCCCTGACCGAGGGGACCCTCGGCACGGACGCAATAGCGCACAGCTGGCCGCGGGGCCCACGCAAGTACGCGTTTCCCCCAGTGAGCCTTCTCGCACAGCTACTGTACAAGATCAGGGAGGACAAGGAGCAGGTCCTTTTGGTCGCCCCGTATTGGCCCGGCCGGACCTGGTTCTCCGAACTCATACTCCTTGCGACAGCACCTCCCTGGCCTATTCCCCTGAGGAAGGACCTCCTTTCTCAGGGAGGGGGCACCATATGGCAAACGCGTCCTGACCTGTGGAACCTCCACGTGTGGCTCCTGGACGGGATGCGGCAGGTCTGAGTACCCTACCACCTCCGGTGCTTCTGCTTGAGCCTCGTCCACGAGGCGGGCCCACGCTCTGAAGTGGGACCTCTTCGTCACCTGGTGCTCTTCTCGCAGAGAAGACCCCACGAAATGCTCTATCGGGTCTGTGCTGTCCTTCCTCCAGGAGGGGTTGGAGAGAAGGCTGTCTCCCTCCACCCTGAAGGTCTACGTGGCAGCGATAGCAGCTCACCACGACTTGGTGAACACTAAAACGGTTGGACAGCACAACCTGGTCCGCAGGTTCCTTAGAGGTGCCAGGAGGCTGAATCCACCTCGCCCGCTACAAGTACCCTCTTGGGACCTCGCAGTAGTATTGTCAGCCCTGCGTAAGGCTCCCTTCGAGCCTCTGCAGTCAGTAGAGTTAAAGTTTCTGTCAATGAACACAGCACTCCTGGTTGCTCTGGCCTCTATCAAGAGGGTGGGGGAACTGCAGGAATTTTCGGTTGACGAAGCGTGCCTGGAATTCGGGCCGGGTAACTCTCACGTGATCTTGAGACCCCGGACTGGATATGTGCCCAAGGTTCCCACCACTCCTTTCAGGGATCAGGGGGTGAACCTGCAAGCGCTGCCCTTGGAGTAAGCAGACCCAGCCTTGGCACTGCTTTGTCCAGTACGCGCCCTTTGCGCCTATGTAGACAGGACGCGGTGCTTTAGGACCTCAGACCAGCTCTTTGTCTGTTACGGAGGGAAGCAGAAAGGGAAGGCTCTCTCCAAGCAGAGGCTGTCCCATTGGATAGTGGATGGCATTGTCCTGGCTTACCAGGTTCAGGGCTTGCCCTGGAAGCGAACCGGCTTACTTCGGATTATCTGGCCCAGGGAGCTTTGGTCCCTCCAGGACGCTGGAAGACAGCCGATGTGGCGTGATTAGATTGGGACCCCCATTTCGTCAGTACTGACATAACTCGGAGTGTACTGACTGAAAGGGAACGTCTCGGTTACGTATGTAACCCTCGTTCCCTGAAAGAAGGGAACTGAGATGTTACGTCCCCATGCCACATCCGCTGTGTCTGCTGGAACGGCCGGGCGCTCAGCCTCGGCTCCTCAGCAGATAAACGTAATGCGTGACTGCAATGCAACGCCGTTTATACCCACACGGTGGAGCGGAGTTGCATTATGTAAATTCCACAGACCCATGGCATTTTCATGCCATTGGATCGTTTTGATTGAGATCGAAGGCGAAGATCTAGCGAAACCCCCATTTCGTCAGTACTGACGTAACGTCTCCGTTCCCTTCCTTCAGGGAAGGAGAAAGGAGTTAGAAGATATTAAGCAGACAGAATACTAATACTCTAATGACTGGTAGCTGACATGAAGTTACAAAGTTACTTTTAGTCAGAAGAATGTCTGTTGGAGGACCATCACAATAAAGAGTTATAAGATATTAAGCAGACAGTCTACTAATACTCTAATGAGAGTTAGTTAACATGTAGGTGCAAAGTTACTTATAGTTATCAGAATGTTCAAAAGGGAAAATAAAGTGTTACTGTGTTGTATTACCCTCTAGAGTTACTTGAATTCCCAACTGCAATGAGCAGGTTTGGCCAGCATTTGAGTGAAATCAGATAAAACCAAAATCCATGTATATAATTAAAGTAAGGTTTTGTTTAAAGTTATTCTGCCTTGCGTATATATTCATTAAATTGAATAGCTGTAAGAAGCCCTCAGATGATCTGGGATCTCCTACTCCTATAAAATTGGAATGGCATAGTCCAGGGCAGTTTAAAAAGCACCCATTGCCCCATTACAGTAACTAAAAAATATCAATGTAAATGTTGTGTTGAATCAGTATTAACAATATATTTTGGCCATTGTTTGTATATTTTTAAATATATGTTTTAAAATACTGTATGGTGGGGTTTGCATAGTCCACATGAGAACAATGAGAACAAAACTGAATTACAGCTTATGGTGGAGAGTACACATTTTTACATTACATTGTTATTTTCAAAAGATAAACAGCAACCTGTAATATCAAATAAAATATATAGCAAACGTCAGATCTCCAGCCAGCAGAAGAATCCCCCATATACATTCATTCAGGCTTTTACGAGAAATTTTTACGGCTCACTGAGCCTCATGCCCTGCCAATATTAACAATGGTGCGATATCTGAAACACACCACCATAAATCAGTGCAGTGTTAAACTGTTAATCTCTCCCTTTGGCTCATATGAGTCACACTCTAGACTGATTCATATATGTTTGGCTATAGTCATGTTATTTTATCTTGCTGTAGTAACAGGCACGTTTGTCCCAGTTTTTTTGCAAGCGAATCTCAGTTGTGAGTGCATATATACTAGTTGGAAGTGAGAATGTGTAACACCCACACGTACATAAAGGCACATATTAAGGCCTTATTCTGTATGACCTTATTCTACATCCCTTAATCCTATTCCTACCCAATACCTAAACTCAACTACTACAACAGCTACCTTGCTAACTATGCATAGGCAGTAAATTAGGAGTTGATTGAGGCAAAAGTCGTAGTTAATAGTGAATATGTGTTCCCCATACTAAAGTGTTATCATAAGTATTAAATGTATAAAAATAGTTTGTGGATGTGGTATAACTACTTATAACCACAATTAATGTGAAGCCACAAGTGTGGTCATGATTCATTTCAAATCTAAGGATGATATCTCTAAACTTTGTATTTTATAAATAATTATAAGATCATGTCGTGTGTTTTTAGAGAAGGCTGATAAAAATCCTAATGAAATCATTTATTGCCCATATAACTCCCCTGCACTACCCATTTACGATTCTATTGTTCCCTTTCAAAAGCTTCACTCAATGCTGCGCTGGCTTTTAGCACTAACGGGAAGTGTCTTATCACGGCCAGCTATGAATAGTGTGTCTAACATGTAAATGAAATTGAGGTACCTGAGGTATTATAGCCTCGGCTGGTGACGTCACCCGCGCACCTGCTACACGAGGCATAGATGAATAGATGAGCCCAAGCTACAAGCCTTCAGGTCTTTTTGTTTTCAGAACATTCTATGTTGGTGTGCTAAAACAATCTCTCTGAAAAATCTCTAGAAAATCTCTACCTTTCGAAACTCAACTTGAGACCTTTGTTAGGAGTTAGTTTTCAGCTGGCAGTGTGCAGATTTGTCTCTTTTTCATCTCTGTTGAAACATTAGTGAAAATAGTTCAAGCTAAAAAGAAATCTATATCAGTTGAAAATTAGTTAGCAGTCTAAGCATTGTATTCCTCCATGGATACACACGATTACTGCTTTGTGTTTGGGGGAAGAGCACATGGTTGCGTGCTCATCTTGGCTACTTTCAGTCCGCACCTGCAATGAGATTGTGGGTATCTAGAATGGATCTTCTGACGAGCAGAAGACGGGTCTGTCCCTTTTGAATTCTCATTCACCAGATCCACACATCTCCCTGTGTGATCCTGAATCACACTCCAGTGCTTCTTCGGCTCACGCGAGGGATGATGACGACGATGAATCTCTTGGGTCTGCGGACTTCGAGCAGCCAGTCTCTGAGTATCCTTGCACAATAGTGAATCCGTAGAGGAATTATTAGAGGTTGTTACTCGCGCGGTGGCCAGGTTGCAGCTTGACTGGTCCCCAAATGCACTACAATAGAGGACAGGTTTCTGTCCGGTGGTGGGGGGGAGAGAACACAACATTTGTCTCTCCCCTTCTTTGAGTACCTCCAAACCGACCTATCTAAGTCATGAAGTAAAAGCATATACTTTGCGTGTTTTTGTGCCCTCGACATCAACCTTTTTGGCTATTGTGCGAAATCACGGATGTGGAGATGCCACAGGTTGAAGAGACGCTCGCGGGGTATCTCTCACCTGGGTCGGCATCTTCACTGAAGAAACCTACCCTCCCCAGGAAGCCGTGCAGAACAAAATCGGCTCTCGTGGGTAAAGCTTAGAAAGCTGCAGGTCAGGCTGGTGCTGCGCTGCACACCATGGCAGTGTGAGTGAAGTCCCCGTTCAATGATGACACGCGCGACAAACGCAAGTAACCTCCAGATTCTAAACTGAACTGGTGCATTGATATCAAATTGAATAACCCCGCCTAAGCAACGATAGGAGGGTTTAAGTCAAAACTGGTGGTTCATTCAGGTCATGTGTTATAAATGCAGATACTGCTAGAAACTTGGGACTTCATCTCTCTCTCTCTCTCTTAAAACTCACTCTTTCCTTACTTTCCTTTCTGCAAAGCGTGTGAATGTGTGTATGTTTGTTTTTGTTAGATTCTAGTTTTACGTGTTAGAGTAATCAATAAAGCTGTGTTTATAAATTAAAGATAAGTGTTCTTGTGTTATGTGCTTACGAATTTTAATGTCTTGAACTGCCGATCTAAATTAACGTTACCTGGCTATTAAATAGTGTTTCACTATTCTGTGGATATTAATATCCGCTGCAGAGTTGATAGTTACGGCCTGTTCAAATGAACGCTAGACGAGTCATTTGCTCGGTCGTAAAATAGACTCCTGCAAAATTCCCTATGAATTAATTAATTCATTACTTTGAGCTAAATAGACCTGTTCCCTTATACAGAGTCCCCTTGTTACATATCATATATGTACTACATGTTACACTCGTTACCCTCCAGAAACCTCTCCACCTCCGCCACCTCTAAAATTAATACCACTATCAGAGAGTCTGGAAGCATAGAAACTTCTGCCAGGCGTTTCTGCATGGGTGTTAAGCACATTAAAGAAAGGCTACAGAATCCAGCTTATTCATCTCCCTCCGCGTTCCAATGGTGTCGTCTCCACTTCCGTGAAACCAGAGTTGGCGCACATACTGTCACAACTCTTCTGAGCAAAGAGGACATTGAACATGTTCCTCTTCCAAAGAGAGAGTCAGGCTATTACAGCAGATACTTCCTGGTTCCCGAGAAGGATGGGGAGTTCCGTACAATCTTAGATCTTTGAGGCTTAAACCTTTCAGTCAAAGCATTCAAGTTCAAGAGTCGCAAATTCAACATCAAGTTTGGTTCATCACGATCGATCTGAAGGACACGTATTTTTACATAGAATACTGGCACAACACAGGAAGTTCCTGAGGTTCACTTTCGGAGAGAAGCTTACCAATTTTGGGTTCTTCCATTCGGCCTAGACTTATCCCCCTGCACATACACAAAATGCATGGATGCAGCACTGGCTCCATTGCGACTCTGCGACTCGCATTTTGAATTATATTGATGATTGGTTAATGCTTTTATATATATCAATGCTTTTATATGCAAGAGATGGCGCTTCAGCACCGACATCGCACTAGTTGATCTAGTTTCTCTCAGGTTGAGACTCAACGCCAAGAAAAGCGTTCTTTCTCTTACCCAGTGAATGGGATTCGACTACTGTCACAAATATCTCCCAATCAAATCAAGATCATTCGGCATACCCTGAGCAAATTCAGGCTAGGTCAAAATCTCACTGTTCATCAGTATCAAAGATTGTTAGGTTTCATAGCATCAGCATCCATGGTGATTCCTATGGGGCTGTTGTACATGAGACCGTTTCAGTTGTGGCTCAGAGCCAGGGGATTTAATCCAAGGGCCAGTCCCCAGAGGCTAATAAAAGTAACATGCCGTGGGCTGGCCCAAGGGGAATGGGAGGGTCATCAGCTCTATTGGAAGTGGACCTCTTCGCCTCTTATCAGACAGCGCAATGTCCCCTCTGGGTCTGAATGTGATGGCACATACATGTCCCGAAATGCGCCTGTATGACTTTCCTTCAATCGCACTGCTCCCGGGAGTTCTAGCCAGGGTTCGCCAGCAAGGGTCTTGCCTATTTTTGATAGCAGCGCTTTGGCCGAACAAAGTTTGGTTCTTGGAGATAATGTTTCTCCTCAACAGCATGCTGTGGGTGATTCCGGACTTTCTGTCTCAAGTGGGGGGTATGATATTTAATTCCAGGCCTGACCTGTGGAACCTTTGTGTTTGGCCCCTGATGGGCTCCAACTGAGGGACACTGGGCTTTCACCTGATGTTATTGAGACTATTCTAAGTGCGAGGGCCCCCTCCACTAGATTAATTTATGCCTATAAATGGGGTGTCTTTGAAAGGTGGACTACAACACATAATGCAGACCCAGTTAACTGCCAGGTTGCTTCAGTTCTGGATTTTCTGCAGGAAAAATTGTCAGCAGGCGTATGCCCTGTCACTCTCAGGGTTTATGTGGCCACACTTTCGGCTTGCCATGTCATGATTGACGGGATGCCACTCGGTAGACATTCTCTGCTCGCTCGCTTCATTTGTGGGGCCAGACGACTGAGGTCTCCTATAAGAACCAAGATCCCTTCATGAGATTTAGCTATAGTCCTTTAGGGTCTGGTTGAGACCCTCTTTGAACCTCTAGAGTCAGCGTCTGTCAAACTTCTGACCCTAAATATGTTTTTTTCTTATGGCTATAATTTCCTTAAAAATAATTAGGGATATGCAGGCTCTGTCAGTATCACCATCCTGCTTAGACTTTGCCCCAGGTTTGGTGAACTCCTCATCCTATATACCTGCCTAAGGTTCCTTTCTCAACAGTACATCCTGTCACTCTTGAAACCTTCTGCCCACTGCCACTTGAACCATCGGATCAGGAGAAACTTCATAGACTGTGTCCAGTTCATGCTCTTCAGGCCTACGTCCACTGCACTAGCCAGTGGCGTAAGTCATAGCAACTGTTTGTTTGTCATGGGGGGTGTAACAGAGGTTCTGCTACCACCAAACAAACCATGTAACATTGGGTCAGAGATGCTATTGTTCTTGCCTATGAGGTGCACAGTGAAGCTTCACCAATAGGTTTAAGGGCTCACTCCCCCAGGGGGGTCGCCTCCTCTACTGCTTTAGCAAGGGTTGCTCTTCTCGTTCCGATTACCGCTAAAAGCTTGCACAGCATTGAGTGAAGCTTTTGAAAGGAAATGGTTCAGGTTACTTAACTGTAACCCTAATCCCTGATAAAGCGGAACGAGATGCTGCACTACGTTACCGTGCCAATGATGTCCCAGAACTGATCTTCAGATAAAAAGACCTGAAGGCTTGCAGCTGGGGCTCATCTATTTATAGCCTCGTGTAGCAGGTGTTTGAGTGATGTCACCAACCGAGGCTATAATACCTCCGGGTCAATTTTATTGACGTGTTAGTCACACTATTCATAACTGGTCATGATAAGACACTTCCCATTAGTGCGAAAAGCTAGAACAGCATATCGTTCCACTTTATCAGGGAACAGGGTTACAGTCAAGTAACCCGAACCGTTTTCTCTCGAAGAATGTTAGTGAGACTAAATCCTCATTATTTTTTTATCATTATTCTTTTTATCATTATTAGTCTTTATTCTGGCATTACATTGCTTGCCCATCAACAACATTTTCATTCCAGATTCATTAATACGATGATGATGATGATGATGATGATGATGATGATGATGAAAGAATAAATCAGTATATTTCTACAAATATGCGCACCTTGAATTAAGAGCTCTAACGGACGTTGTCTAGCGCATCTATGTCAGGGGTGTCCAAACTCGGTCTGGAGGGCCAGTGTCCTGCAGTTTAGCTCCAGCTTTCGTCAACACACCGGCCTGGGAGTTTCTAGTATGCCTAGTAAGACCTTGATCAGATGGTTCAGATGTGTTTAATTGGGGTTGGAGTTAAACTCTGCAAGACGCTGGCCTTCCAGAAGAAGGATTGGACATCCCTGATCTATATGAACACAAATAAACCGGAATTCATACGAGTGATGATATTCTATTCAAAATATCTAACATTACAGATTGATTATTTTGCACTCCTTACATAAATTATTGTCACTGCAACCTAGTTGTATCATAAAGAGTGGTCAAATATCGAAGCTGGAGTCTTTACTGTTTATAATGATACTCACATTGTCCAGAACAAGTAAAAGTATGATGTTTTAAAGTGCAGTGAATGTTGAGTTAAACACGTTCTTTGATGCATATTTGACATGCTCCAATGATGTGCATAACTGAATCATACAGACACATTGAGCAGACTTGTCTTTGAAGGAACCTCTTGACTTCTCTCTGACCTTGAGAAATGTCTCTGCAGTCACACATGGGCCCTTTGATGGCACGGTATAACAGATGCATTGTCTATGCTAAAACCTGGGACTGCTGTGATATGAACCTGCCACAGCTGAAACGGCCAAACGCCCTCTCCATCTCTTACAGCCAACCCTTGTCTGGACTCCCCCGTGCCAGGCCAGGAACCAGAGGGCTTCCCTTGCCTGGATGTTCTGTTCAGTGTTTTTCCCTTTTCTCTAACCTCTGTCAGTCCTTTCTTCACCCTCCCCCGACAGAGGCATTGGCAGGGCTACATGCTGTGCCATTCCCTGATGCCTGTGCTGGTTAGGCCGCTGCCAGCCTGATGGTCTGCGCTATTTATTTGTTTTTGCAGTGTTTTGTGTTACTGTTGCATGCCAATATTTTAGTGGAATACAGTAGAAAATATGCATGATACAGATGCAGAAAGATTAAGTATTATCCTTCCCTTAAGTAATATCTCATTTTGGACCAGCAACACATGACTTAATTCTGAGGATTCCATCAATGCCTAAGCAATATTTGCATATTGTTACTGTATGTTTGTATGACACAACCAGTAGTGTGTTTAACCACAACTTGTTTTATAGTCTTTATATCAGTACTATATTCATCTGTGTTTAAGACATTTAAATTATGTTAAATTAAAAAGTACATTTTTATTCAATTAATCAAAAGTGACAGTAAAGACATGTACATTGTTACAAAAAAATCCAAAATAAATGTTCCTTTGACATTTTGATTCATCAAACAATCCTGATAATAAAAAGTATTGTGGTTTCCACCAAAAATAAGCAGAACAACAATTTTCAACATTGAAAATAATATTACATTTTGACCACAAAATGAGCATATTAAAATAATTTCAGAAGGATCATGCAACTGTAAAGCCTGACTGGAGTAATGGCTGAAAATGTAGCTTTGGGATTGAGGAATAAATTACTATACTATGTATAATATTATGTCACACTTTAATTTAGGGTCCAGTTCTCACTATTAGCTAACTATTTGACTTTTGCCTGAATAAGCTCCTAATACTGCTTATTAAGAGTTAGTAAGGTAGTTGTTAAGATGTTGGGTAGGATTAGAACTGTAGAATATGGTCATGCAGAACAAGGCATTAATATGTGCTTTTTAAGTTCTAATAAACATCCAATATCATAGTAATATGTATGCTGATAAGAAACTAGATAATAGTGAGAATTGGAACCTAAACGTGTTACTATTTTTAATATTAAAACAGAAAAAAATATATGTATTTTAAATAGTAAAAATATTTAACGTATTACTGCATTTGTAATTTAAAAAATGCAGCCTTATGGTGAGAATATGGTTTTCTTTTAAAATCATTTAAAAAAATATATTGACTAACTGTAAATTTTGAATAATAAAGTGCATGATACACACAAATACAGAATGAATAAGTATTATCCTTCCCTCTAGTCATGTCTTCACTTGACTCCATCAAGAATTCCATCAAAGCCTCAGCAATATTTGAATATTATGTGTTTGCTTGACACAAAAACAAGCAAATATTTGTATTTCTTTATATTAGTAATACATTAACATAAATATTATAATTTATACTGTTAGATATGCAATATATAGATATTTTGAAAAATTGAGGGGAAAAAAGAGATTTGTTAAATTAGTGTTGTTAAATTTGGGTCTGTTCCTCAAAAGTTATCTTCTGACGACTGGTAATATCATGCACAAAGAGAACAGTAAAACTATACTTTTGGAGCTGCAGCTCATGCATAAATAACATCCTTTTCTGTCTAACGTAAAACAGAAAATAAAAAAATAAATGATTTTTCATTTATTTGAATTTAAAGGTAAAGCCAGGAATCCAGAGTGGCATTTGAAATGCAAAAAAAGTGATGTTTTGGAGGTGCAGGATAAATGCTGCTTCTTTATGAGAGTGTGTTGTTAAAGCCATGTTGATACAATCTTAAAGTTAAGGCACAGAGCAGCTAACTTGCCTAATGAGATCTTTGATGTTTTAAAGCACAGACCAAGGGGACCAAGTGAGGGGAGCAGCTTTGCTTGGCAATAAGGCAAAGCCAAACTGACTGAAACTGTATTAAAATGAACTTGTTTAAAATAATGTAATAAAAATATTGTGTTTACAAAATGCAGATAAGTAATAATCTGTATATATTGATTTTCCAGTGTTTACTATTCATTATTATCTGCAAAAGAAATTCAAATAAAACAATTCATCATTATCTGCACAAATTCTGCCTGAATCTCTGGCTTAGTTTAATCAGTATGTGCTAATTAGAGAGATTATATTTATTAATATTATTTAAGATAATTGGAATCATTCAGTGGAAGGAGCATACTAAGAGGATGCAGATCATAGTTGTGGATATTGTATTAGAAAACAAGGTGCAAATACACAGAGAGAGCCAGAAAGAAAACAAGAGGGCAACCATAGTGTCCCGGGGCTTGTAGTGTGATGTTATAGAAACTCTGGATTAGTTTTGAATTGACAAAACCGAATCAGGGTTGGTACCATGACACTTATCATCAAATTTCTTTGTCAACTCAGGCTTTGATCCTGAGTTCATGGAGCCAGCCCTGATGCTTCTCCCTGGGGCCAGAAAAAGACATTATTTAAAATAAACTCCTTCAACTTGTTCATCCCAAAATTAAAATTCTGTCATTTACTCTCCCTCAAGTTGTTCCAAACTTGTATGAATTTCTTTGTTCTGCGGAACACAAAAGAAGATATTTTGAAGAATGTCGGTAACCAAACAGTTATTGGAGCCAATGACTTTCATAGTATATTTCCATACCTCAGCGCAAAACATTTATTTTGCCTATGTCATAATATAAGATAAATCTGGCCCTAGACCTGTTCAAAATAGAGAATGCATTATGTTACTAAAAGGAAGGACAGAGAGCGAAAGCATGTTAAAAGGGAGAGTGCCTGAGAAAAATAGTGTCTAGTTTGCATGTGTTCAGCAGAGATAAGCAAAGATCCATCTATGTTTTGCTTAATGAGCCGGTCTACAAAATGTACAAAGATCCTCTGCACTGCTGCTGGAGGAGCTCTGAGTCACTTTGGAAGAGCTTGCTTCATCATATCTAATTGGTGTCTTGTAAACTTTGGTCCCAACAGACCGGAGGCCTATTCCATGGCTAGATTAGATGGCTAGCCAGATTAGATGGCTAGCCAGGTATGTATCAGTTTAGTTCGCACCAGCCCTGGGTTTTAGGCACCATGAAATATGAGGTCAAAGCAAACAGGTTTCCAGAAACAACTTTTGCAAATACGACTGCCTTAAAGAGTTAGTTCACCCAAAATGTACTCACCCACAAGTTGTTTCAAACTTGTATGGATTTCTTTCTTTGGCTGAACACAAAAGTAGACATTTTGAAGAATCTGGGGAACTAAACAATTGGTCGACCCTATTGACTTCCATAGTAGGAAAAAACATATGTTGATTAAATGTTTTTTACTAAATGCCGCCCTGCAGCTAATTTCACTGGTTAAGGTTACCGTGACAGGTAGGTTTAGGGATCAGTGTTTGGTGTAGGCAATCAATATGTACTGTGATTGACATGACCAATAAAATCCTAAGAATTGGCTGCAGGTTTGGGGGAGAAATCACGCTGCAAAATGTAACAATATGTGTGTATATATGAGTGTGTGTGTATATATATATATATATATATATATATATATATATATATATATATATATATATATATATACTGTGTTATATACTGGTTGTGGGGTGTTTCAGTCTGCATTGGTCAGTATCTATCAAAAAGTGGTCCAAGGAAGCAACAGTGGTGAACCCAGGGTCATGGGTGTCCAAGGCTCATTGATGCACGTGGGGAGTGAAGGCTGGCCCGTTTGTCCAAATCAAACATAAGCCCCGTTTCCACCGAAATTACCCGGAACAATTTGTACCAGGAACTTTTTTTGCAGGAACTTTTTACCCCCAGACCTGCTACTGTCTGCGTTTCCACCGCAGTCTAAAGTACCGTGAAGATTAGGCAAATTATTAGTCCGGTGATGTAGGATTGCGCGCGACTGCTCCTCCCATTCACCGACGGACAGTAATAATTTTTGCGTGACACTGTATGCAACAATAACAAGTATGAAGGAGATTCAAGCAGCGCTGCTTTTGCTGGTTATGTATTGGTTTACTAAAGAGGTAGCCTAGTTAGCAAAACTGCGGAAAAGAGAGCACTGATACTAAAGCGTATTCTGCTTTAAGTGTGTAAAGCTAGATTTAAAATAAGTATGTAAATATAATAAACGTATAAAGATATAAAATAAACGTATATTATTATCAGCTATTATGGACATTGACCGTGAGATGGCGAGACGAACACGCGCCACCAGACAGAAAGAGCAATACTTTTAAAAATGCCGGTTGAAATAAAATGCTGCGTGAACTCAACCAATCAGCATGTTCAGCGCCCAAGTCCCACCCCCTGAAAGTTCCTGAACTTTGAAAAGTACTACCTCGCGAGCAGGGACTATCGGAGGAAATATTTACCCGGAACTTCATTTAGACCCTGGTTCCTGCGGTGGAAACACACCGAGTACCACCTCAAAGTTCCTAGTTCCTGGGGAAAGTTCCTGCGGTGGAAACGCGGCTATACAAACTACTGAAATTTCTCAAGAAGTTAATTCTGGTTCTGAAAAAAGGGTGTCACAATACACAGTGTATCGCAGTTTGATGCATATGGGGCTGCATAGCAACTTACAGGACTTAAAGGATCTTGGTGCCAGATACCACAGCACACCTTCAGGGGAGTCCATGCCTCAACGGGTCAAGGCTGTTTTGGCAGCAAAAGGGGGACTGTTATGCCTCATTGTTGTATATGTACGTACATATATAGTATATATTTTTTTCAGGATTCTTACATTAATAGAAGTTTTTTTTACTTTGTCCTATATATTAAAATAATAATAGTAAAAGTATGTTAGGTATTTTTAAAAACCACCAAACTTGTGAAGAGTAGTCTTTTGGATCTGACAATAACTGGACAAGACTGTATTAACAATAATAATACCTAAATTATTGAGAAACCGTTTCATGCTGAAAACCCGAATGTTCTGGTGCATGTTCAGACTCTGTAGAGATCTCCTCTCTGCAAACCATATGTGTCAATCTGACAGGTCTTTGATAAAGTGGGAAAGAAATCTGGGTGGTTGAATTGAAGGAGCAGCTGTTGGAGACCTGTAAAAATGGAGTAGAATCTATAATGAACTCTGGGTTCACTATTTAAAAAATGATAATAATAATAATAACCCCAGCCAAACTTTGTAGCTATATCTTAGCGATCTCTGCATTTCTCTTTAGATGCAATTTTGTGATTGAGGGTACATTTTTACACGGCACATGGCTATGCCCTAAAGCAGCCTCAAGCAGGCTGTACGTGATGCACTCCCTGCTATTCACAGAGCTACAGTCCCCCTGGACACAAAACTACGTCTGCTGTGCAGTTTCTCCATCTAAATCTTAAAACCTATGGAGATTTTCCTGCTTTTTGCTTTAAAAAAAATATGTAGCAAAAGAAGTGGAAATCGCATGTACTTTGTTGTCAGTGGCAGGTATGGACTGTATCTTAATCATTGCCAATACCTGATATGTCCTTCATAGTTTTATTTATCTCAACTTTATTCATAATTTGCTGTAAATGATTGTTTTTCTTTCTTTTTTGTCTATGTTTTGAAATTGATAGTTGATCCATTTAAAAGTAAAATGACAGCTAATGGTTGAAATGGGTACTGCAGTCCAAATTCAAAATATTGTTTGCCCCCTCCTCCTCAGATTCGATGCTCAGACGGGTTGCCAGTCTAAGGACACGCAGCAGGAACGAGCGCAATTGACAATGGAAGGAGAGAAGACTTACACACTGTAAGTTAGAAACATGACATATGGAGAAAAATGATTAATAATTAAATAATTATTAATATTAATTACTTAATAATCATTACCATGTATTATTAATGAATTCTCTCGTTTTAGGTAAATCTTGGCCAAATTATACTAATTTGTTCCCTTATTTTAATTTCATTAAAACATGGCCACTATTTTATTAAAATTAGAGGAGCAAATTAGTACAACATGGCCATGATTTACATAAAACCAGGAAACAAATTAATAAACTATGAGAGCAAAGGTAACGCTTTAGATTACAGCCCTGGAAAGTACTGCGTAAGTAAAACTAATTTACAGTGTAACACTAACTATGCTTACAGTTCAGTAAGTATAGTGTAACTATAAAGTACATAGGTGTAAGTATAAGGGAACAATATATATAATATTTGGGGAATAAAGGGGGAACTACCAGGAAAATTTATTAATTATATATACTGTAAGTATTTTTTAATCAAGGGGTAATTATCCATGTAATTACAAGGTATGAATCTGCGGTCTGTAAATTAAAGTGGCTCTTGTTCCCCTCTTGTTTCATGTAGTCACAGGGTAAGAATGAATCTGCGGGCTGTAAATTAAAGTGTCTCTTGTTTCCCTCTTCTTTCATGTAGTCACAGGGTAAGAATGAATCTGCGGGCTGTAAATTAAAGTGTCTCTTGTTTCCCTCTTCTTTCATGTAGTCACAGGGACTACTTGTCCCTTCAATGAATCTGCGGTCTGTAAATTAAAGTGGCTCTTGTTCCCCTCTTGTTTCATGTAGTCACAGGGTAAGAATTAATCTACGGTCTGTAAATTAAAGTGGCTCTTGTTCCCCTATTGTTTCATGTAGTTACAGGGTAAGAATGAATCTGTGGGCTGTAAATTAAAGTGGCTCTTGTTCCCCTCTTGTTTCATGTAGTTACAGGGTAAGAATTAATCTACGGTCTGTAAATTAAAGTGGCTCTTGTTCCCCTATTGTTTCATGTAGTTACAGGGTAAGAATGAATCTGCGGTCTGTAAATTAAAGTGGCTCTTGTTCCCCTCTTGTTTCATGTAGTCACAGGGTAAGAATGAATCTACGGTCTGTAAATTAAAGTGGCTCTTGTTCCCCTATTGTTTCATGTAGTTACAGGGTAAGAATAAATCTGTGGGCTGTAAATTAAAGTGGTGTTTGTTGTAACAAATAGGGATGCGCTGATCTGATACTCATTATCGGTATTGGCTTCGATACGTCATTATTAGAGGAGCTCATTTCCAAAACACTATAAATCCATTTTAATAGTTTTCATGAAAAGTATTTTTTTTACCTACACCCATACATTTAGTTAATATTCGATTTATCCTGTTAAAATGGTCTATTGGCTCAGTCTGAAAATGTTAAACAATAATTGTTAAATGAAACAACAATATTGTTGA
This sequence comes from Gobiocypris rarus, assembly GCA_023029165.1. Classification (NCBI taxonomy): domain Eukaryota; kingdom Metazoa; phylum Chordata; class Actinopteri; order Cypriniformes; family Gobionidae; genus Gobiocypris; species Gobiocypris rarus. Next base: position 21,803,813 of record CM040912.1, read on the forward strand.
TTATAAATTCAAAGGTTTTTTTTGTTGTTTCAAAACGCTACAAATCCATCCTTTTTTATATGTAGTTGGTTTATGTCTGTAAAAGCAACAACAGCAACAACAAAGCAATATGCAGCATATGACATCAGGGGTCAAAACAATTGCGATTACAACCGTAATCGGGGGGTTGGGTGTCATATATTGCCGGTAAGAATCGTGTTCCGGTGGGGAGGGGTGTCGTAGATTGTCGGTAAGAATTGCCTTCCGGTGGGGAAGGGTGTCATAGATTGCCGGCAAGAATTGCGTTCCAGATGGGATTTTGTTCCGGCTGGGAACGCGTTCGCGGGGACACCGCGGTGCGATCGAAAAGGGCACTTTCACTTTCAAAGGGGCAGGGGCTCAAGACGAGACGAGAGGATATATCGCATTTAGGCTAAAAACAGACATGCTTATAGCGGTTTGGAAAGAAACTGCATCTTGCAGTATTAAACAAAGAAATATAACGATTTGGCACTTAAGATTGATGGAGCAGACAATAGGTTCAGTGCACAGCTCAGACAGGACCGATCCAAATCGTATAATGTGCGTACAATATTTTGTGTTATTGTAAAGCCCCGGTGCTCCACAAGAGGCACAATAACATTTTAAAGCATCATAAACTCTTCTTCGTACACTATATTAAAGGTGTCATGAACTGGCTTTTGAACTGGCACTGCAGACTTGGAAGTAAACACCCATGGCTAGGATTGGATAAGATTTGCATATTTAATGAGCTTCAGGTCCCCCGTCAGTGCATATAGGAATTGTTTTGAAAGCAGCAACCGGAAAGATTATCTCACAGGTCTCTCAAACCGGCCTGCCGACGGGGGTAGCCCCTGGAAAACACATAGCCCCAGGACATTGGGCTTTGCGAGCCCTGGCCCATACATATCAGAGTCTGATTCCGAATCGCAATGAACCAACAAATAATGGATTCTCCAGCCTGTGACAGCGTGCTATGTTCTGTTAGACACGTACACATAATCAATACAATCTGTAACAATGCAATACTAACACATATAAAAACATGTTTTACTCACATAAGTGGGTTGCACCATTCCTGTCGGATCCAATATAGAAGGCACAGCATTGTGTTTTAATCTCAGTATGTCTGCAAATCCAGTCTCGACCTGTGTCTTGTTTACAAACGATTATCTTGCTATCTTCGGCATGTTTCTTGGTCAATTAGCTCCGTTTAGCAGAGTTTAGCTCCACGAGTCAGTGGGCGGGGCTACAGAAGCAGGTGTACACATTTATCTGTAGAGGCAGCGTTTCCCCCTCTATATCTGAGAGTTGTCGTTTTCCGGGCCTGGTGTCAGTAAAAGCTTTTATTTGAGGAATAAGGAAGTTTTCAGCTCTGAAACTTACAGGAAATTCTTATATTACCAGGACCTTTAATATATCAAATGCTCAAGAGAAAGTTGAATTCTCAATTCAAATCATCACCCCTTTAAGTGTTCTGAAGCCATTCCCTTAGTTTAATGTGAGGTACAGATGAATATTTAAGTCATTAAATTCAAGTTCACGCAAATGCTGAGCATACAAAAAGCAATATCTTTTCTGTTTGTAAATATTGATATATTTACAACAGAAAAGGTTTAAAATGGTAAATGGACTGCATTTATATAGCGCTTTTAACAGACCAATGGCCATCCAAAGCGCTTTACACATTGCCTCACATTCACCCATTCATACACCGACGGTGGTGTCAGCCATGCAAGGCGCCATCCAGCTCATCGGGAGCAGCTGGGGTTAGGTGTCTTGCTCATGGACACCTCGACACTTGATCAGGTGGAACCGGGGATCGAACCACCAACCTTCCGGTTTGCAGACAATCTACATGAACCACTGAGCCACTGCCGCCCATTTTTGTTTATTGCTTTTTGTATTCCTCATTTGTAAGTCTGCAAATGAATAACTGTAATATTGAGCAGAAGCCATTAAGTTAAGCATAATATTGAGCAGAAGCCAGAAGTTAAGGCTGGAAATTAAAGTTCTACAACTTAATATGTAAATAAAGTATATTAAGTAAATATTACTCAAGACTCATATATTTACATATATACATCCTCAAATATTTATATTTGTAAATTAAAAAAAATAATAACAAAAGTTATGTTCGCTCACTGGTCATTATGTTGCAAAGTTATGTAAATTTGACTTAATTATGTTATGCAAATGTGTGCAACAACCTGCCATTTTTACGTGCACTGAACACTGTCTATTGTTTGTAATGGGAATAAAATGCATGCACCCAGGCCTGCTTCTGCTAATCGTGCCACATGGCCTTTTGAACGGCCAAGTTATCAGGGTCAGACTTTCATGCACTCATACACCCTCGTCTTTTCCCTGCATAATTGGAAAGTGGAAGCAGGCAACTGGAGGATCACCATAGGCAGACGTGATTCACTCCAACACATACACACACACAAATTCATACTCGCTGGTTCATCCTATGCTGCTCCTGTTACATTGTTAGTAAGAAGGCGGTGCCTGTCTGTCCTCAAGCAATTTGCCAAAGGCTTCACACTGCCCTTCACAGCTGACTTGGCAAGTGCCCATTTGCAATGGAAAGAGAACATGAAACATGCTGTCAGGAATGACACCTGTATGACTACATTATGCACGCATGGTCCTTATGCATTAAAGTATGCACACACATACACAAACAAGCATAAAGTCACTCCTGCCATGTAAATCAAATTCACAATGGACACATGTAAATATATGGACAATATCCAAATCCGGTAGCAAAGCAAAGTCACTGAGGCAAGCAGAATTCCAAATACTCCTCTGAGAGAATTAGCATTTTGCCCCCATGGGCAGGGGGAAAAAAAGAATGATGGAGGAAAAGAGGGAGAGGAGTGAAAAGAATAAAAATGTCAGAGGAAAGCCTTTTGGATTTCTCCTGACAGCAGCTTCAGTATCACTCCAAGGTTCTTTTCAAAGTTCAACGCCATTGAAGGTTATGGATGCCATAAAATCAATTCCCCTGGACAGATAAAAGGCAGAGAAATGCAATGCAGCTGTGATCAAAGTGCATTGTTTTGCCTTCTTTTTTTTTGTCTTCGTGTGCTCCTTTTTTTCTTTTCTTTTTTTGAGCCCAAGAGGTGTGTGGGTCAGAGACATATTGGTTTATGGTCAATCCAGGCTTATTAGAATGAAAGTATTTGGCACTGTAGAATAGGCAATGATGGCACTGATATGTAAGGGATAATGTACAGTCAGCGGATCGTTGTAAATTAAACCCTGACATGGGGATCAGGATGCAGACAAGAATCAGACAGTATCGACCATCATTTTACTCAGATACTCACCAAATAATTTTTGAAATTATATGTTATCCTACAAAAAAAAAAAAAAAAAAAAAAAAATATATATATATATATATATATATATATATATATATATATATATATATATATATATATATATATATATATAATTTTTATATATAGAGAATAAAAGTCTATTACAATGTAGAAAACTGTTCAATCACCCTAGAATATTTTTAGTTGTTTTCAAATATTTTTGATCAGGTTCTGATTTTTTTTGTATTCAACTTAAAATATACAAAGAGTTAATTTCAAAGACTGGAAATTGAAGTGCATTTACTCTGTGCAACTTTGTAAGCAAATCAATAATAAAGTGTTTTATAAAAGGTGTATTTTTGTACAGTATGTCATATTTGCTTTTTTTATGTTTTTTAAGTCCTTAAATAAGCTAAATTAGGTTAAATTAAACTTTGGTATTGAAAACTTGAAAAGGTAAGTTTGTCTTACTTTTATAAAGATATTTCAATTAAAAGTTCTCATAACTTTAAGTAGTTGTGTCAAATATTTAAGTCGAAACAAAAAGGTAGCTCAAACTAAATTGAATGAACTTTTTTTACAGTACAAGACAATAATATTAATACTTAGTAATATGAATAATGTCACAGTGTGGTGTAGGCAGAAGAAGACAAAGACTGAAGTTTCAAAACATGTACTTTTACTCAAATATCCAAGAACAGACAAAGACTGATTGAAGAGGCAGAACTTAAATGCAAACACAGATGACTGATTAAATGAAGCACAGGTGATACAGATGATGATAAACTAAACACAGCTGAACAGAACTAAACTAACAAGGGTAACCTAGTAAACAGACAAGTGGCGGAGACAAGAAACAAACTATGTGACTGAATCAAAACACAATTGAAAGACCTAACAAACAAGTTCAAGTACTAGTTCAAGTTAAGCTTTATTGTCATTCCGCTACATGTGGTGACATACAATGGAACGAAATGTCATGCCCCGTAGGGCCACGGTGCTACATAAATACAAACAGTATAAACCTATACACAAATAATCTACTGAGAGAGTCTAATTATAAATATACAGAGACCTCATTACTTATTAGTACACAATGACGGTAACATTTGATGGATCGTTTTTGAGTATAAATGTGTCATTTTTTGTAGAAAATGAGCACCAAATGTCACAAAAAAGCAAGTTACTAAACCTAACAACAAAAGCAATGATAAAATGGGATTGATGGGAACCTCATCAAAGTGTTACAAAATATACAAGTCCTCCTAGGTCATTTTCACTACAATGGATAACTGGGACCAAAGAGACTGCTAGCAGAGTTTATATGAAACCAGAGAGCGAGTCTGCGGAGTGACATGAGAGACATGAAAGCAGTGCCATTTCCATTAACCTAGTCACCAATGAAAATGAAGTATTCCAGAGAGCCAGGTAATAATAATAATGTTTAAAAGAGGAGTTTTATTTGTTTGAAATACGTGTCAAGCAAACTTTACCCTTTGCTCTCCAAATTTTTTTTCAAATACTATCATTTTCACACAATTGTGCAGCAGTTCTCAAATAAAGATCAGAGCTATTAACGGTTAACTACAAAACATGGTGTCGGAAATAAATGGAGTGTTTGTTTAATTTGCATACCATCCAACATAAGACATCAAGTGGCCTACAGTCCACAGCAATTCATTTTGTAATTGAGTTTGTCAGTCTGTCCGAGGTATTGGAGAATGATGTCGACAGGGAGTAAGCAAGCAGAAATAATGACATCAGTGGACTCCACAACGATTATGCCCAGTATTGCACAGTTAAAAATAGCATGAATATAACAAGGGACGTGAGATGGATAGGGCCATATTATCCTATCAAATCATGCCACAGTTTTATAGTGCTGAGGAATTGTCTCAAGGAACAGCATTGCAATATCAGGTTATTACAAATAACAATAATTAAACACATTGTAGATTTATTGTAATTACAGTTTAAATGGCAGATGTCGCTAGCCTTGTAAAACCTTGGATGTGTTAGAAAAACTGTGAAGAGGAGCTTATCTAAATTTAAATGCGTTTGAAAGCTCAGCTGGTGAAGTGCTGAACTGTACATGAAAATTCACCCTCAGATATAAATAAATGACATGGATGTCTTTTGACTCCATCTGAGTTTGTTCAGGTTGGTTTTTCAAAAAGCATTTACTTGAAATACAGTAGCACAGCAAAAGCACAACACCGAAAATAAACCAATGGCCATTAAGTACAGTAATCGTGAAGAAACCTCTACAGTTCATCATTTGGGAAATATCCTTTGGACTGAAGAACCTTCCGATCTTCATGTACTAAAATGCACAAAGGTAATGATTCCAGCTGAGGAGAGAAAAGTAAAAGTGCCAAAGAATGGGAAAGAGGCTAAAACAACTGTTCGAGTAAAAGGAAGAGCGAAAATAAAAGGGACCAGGGGGTGAAAGAAAACAGCAAAACAGCTTTTAAAAGGCAATTGAAAACCCATTAGGCAGTGACAGAAAACGAAAAAGTGGAAAAGTTGGATTTGTTCAGAATTATTGCACTTACTAGAAAGGTCATGTCATAACCCTGCAATGGCATAATCACACTACAGCAGCACAACCTGGATGTGTTCTAGCATTGACACTTGGTAAAAATGATTGGAAGGCCCATGATTTACATATTATTATTATCATTGTTGCTGAACTTTTTGTTCACACTTTACATTTCTGTCCGGGAGATATCGCCTATTCAAAACAAAGACGTAGTTTGATGACGCCAAGTTTGAGCGCAGTTCATGGATATGATTATTAGCGTTACTGTAGTATGAAGCAGAGCAGGACCGAGTATTGTGGGAGCTGAGCAAGGCCGCTGGAGCGATTCTTAATAAGATGAACGCAAAACATGCCTCATGAGCAGCGGGACTTTTATTATGAAACAGTCGCCGGCCCCATTTCCGCTTTTCCAGTTATGAGTATGAGGTAACGCAGTTCTGTTTATCATATTAGATACATTAGATACAAGTCTGTTTAAAATGATGTTATGACTTTACTCTGTGCGTACACTCAGCGGCTGCTGTGACCCTTGTTGCACACTGCAGTAAGAGTAAAGCGTTTCTGCAAAATAAAACCGGAAACCGAGGGTAACGCAGATATGACGCAATTGACAGGCGATTCTCACACGTCACAGTTCCTTGTTTAAAAAGGCAATTTTCTCATGATTTACAAATAGTTGGAAACATTTGGGATATTGTAAGTACTTAATTGAACAAAATATATAACACTGGCCAAGTGGTTTTTGGATATTTTACTGAAAAAAATTTACATATTGCACCTTTAATATTTCCATAAATTAGATGTAGGTTTCAGACATCTTTACTTTCATAAAAACCTCTAGGCTAATTAAGTGAAATCTTTAAGTATGCATTCATAGAGTTGCTATTATGATATGATCAATTAAATGTGTTTATATTCATATGCCTGCAGAGCCGGCCCTACCTAATAAGCGATATAAGCGGTTGCATAGGCCCCACGGGGCCACCACACCAGGCTTTGAGACAGTAATGCGTGGTAATATGTTTGATAAAGTTTGTTTGTGCCAGACGTGTGCGTGAAATGAAGAGGTGGCGACACTATCAATCTGGTGCAGAGAAGAGGAAAATAGAGAAAAAAGTGAACAGGATAAGAGTTTTACATGTTAAAAAGATATTGAAATATTAATATTACAGTTTGCTACATTCTCGAAACTAATATGCATTCAAAAAATCTAAACAATTTGTTATATTACAAATTTGCTACATATTATATCTTGAAAAATACATATATTTAAGTAAGACAATTTGGTCAAACTTTGCAATAAGGTGTCAGTGTAGTATGTTGAAATGGGTTGGGGGTGGTTAGGTGAAACTGTAGGTAGTGGGGGCCCCTTTTGGAAATCTGCTTAGGGCCCCCAAAATGCTAGTGCTGGCCCTGTATGCCTGTATGTAAGTCTTTCAGATGAATCTCTTTTACTGGTATTCTGTTGGTCTGTCATCGGTTATTCAACTATTCAATTAAATTGTCAAAATCACATTTTAAATAGAATAGTTAATTTAGTATTTTACATAAGTGACACTTTAAAATATATCAGTGATATCAAAAGTAATTTATTCATTCTGCAAAAGTTTGTTCGTGGGGGCCATCTTACCCCTCTTTTAATATCTTGCATTTTGCGCTATAACAATTATTATTACAGTTTCTATTAATTTCCTATAATAACACATTGGCTGATGCATCATCATCCTGCACATTCTAAACATATACAAATTTGGTACATTTTAAAAGTAATAATATAATAAGTAATTATACTTATTGTATAGACTCTAGAGTGACTTGTCTTGAGTGTGTTTGTCTTTACAGCTAGGGTGTGCAGTTTTACAGAGGCTAGCACGCTTCCTCCAAAACACGTGAGCACGCACAGCCAGAGAACGCTCTCCTGGGATCATCTGACTACAAAAGAGCTTGAATTTGAACCAGCAATGTTTTAGTCTAGGGCATCATCCTGGTCTAGAAGTAAAACTCATTTTAAGTGGGAGTTATGCCATGAAAGACATATCTCAGGACCACAGATACTTGTTGGTTTTCCTTTTGATTTATTGTAAACAAACCAGCAGAAGTTGTCCACACAATGAAACAATTTATTCAGACCAAAAAAGGGTCTATCAAAAATATAGATATACATTTTTACTTTTGCATATGAAAAAGCGCAGAGTGTAATAAAAACAGACCAGAGAGCAAACATTTCATAGCTTTCCTCAGTGCTTTTTATTTTTGATTAAGAAATAGCAAGTCTATCTCTAAACCCTGACTGACAAATTTACTCTGAAAAGATGCCATGCAACAAACTGCAACTGGACAGAAAATTAAAATTGGGAAAAAAAATGTGTTTACTGTCAGCTTACAGTTTGCTGTTAATTATGTGATCATCAAGCACCATTTCATAGACTGTGATTGGTGTGCATTGTAAGTGACCATTGGTTGTGAACTTGCAACGTTCCACAAGACTTGAAAAAAATAAATACAATTTTACCATGGGGTGTCACTTTTACCCATTGTTTTAGCTGAAATCAGGCCCCCATATGTCAGAGGTCTGTCACACTCTGCGATTACGAATGAAAGAGAGGTGACAGACTAAACGACTGCCTCTGACATTTCTCTATGAGTCCCTGTCACGGATTGCAAAGCCCCATTTTGTCAGCAAATCAATGTGAAGTCTGCCGAAAATGCAATTTGAGGAGTAACTTTGTGAATGTGAGTGAATATGCTTTTGTATAGTTAGACTTGCCATAGAAAATGTGTGTTAAAGGGGTGTGCAGTGAATCCATTATCTGTAGAGTATATAGTATTGGCCAAAAGTGATGTCCGTCCTATAGGAAACGGACATCACCCTTTATTCAAATATTATTTAAAAAATAATTAAGTAAACACTTTACTTAAAGCCTTTAATGAATTATGAAGGTATTCATAATGTATGTTATAACAAATTATATATTTTCATAAAAAAGATTTTGTAAGCATTTTGCGTAGTTCTTGAGTCAATAGTTTTATTTGTGATAACGCAACAAAACATGCCAAATTGCACATATGGATAGAGTTGGATGTGGGCTGGGGCTTTAACCGGACACGTTTATAAGGCTGGTTTCACTACAGTGGCTCAGGCTGAAGGATTGCAGAATGACCAAGGAAACATGCTATAAAACTGTAAATTTCTTGTCTAATAGCCACTGCTACTTATACCAGAAATAAGCGCAGTTATAATAGCAAAATATGTGGGCGAGCGCTACTAAAGTGTGACGATATTGTATTGCAATGGGTAGCACGGTAATGTTAATATTGTAATAAAACTAGCACAGGTTATAATTGAGAAGGGCTAATAACAGTATTTGATTATTGTTAGACTTTAATTGGTTACAAATTAGATGTATGAAATTGTATAAAACAGTTATTTGTACCCAGCGTATATGTAGAATATTGTCAGAGAGATAGATAGAAAGAGAGAGAGAGAGATTGAGTGAGCGAGAAAGAGAAAAAGTGTTGAAAAAAAGAGAGATGGAAGGCAGAGTTCAGGTAGAGAGGAAGAGCAAAGTCCCCAAGAAGAGACAAAGAAAGTAAAGCTCAGAGAAAAGAAGAGTGCCCAAGAAAAAGAGGGCAGAGCAACAGTTACAATCTTCTTTTATCCCTTCCTTGATCATGTGACTGAAACCCAAATATGAGACCCAAAATGACCAATCAGCAAATTACAGCTTCCCCACCATACTAAAGGTGTGACAATTAGCAGACCCTACAGGCCTTGATCACTATAAGCACCTCTTGTGCCTTCAGGAATTCCAAACGGAAACAAGGGGTTTGGAGCAGGAAAGCAAAAGTCTTCATTGATTTTCATCCTTACACGTGTCAAAAATAAATGGAAATCTCATTATAGATGTATTACTCAATTACAGTAAGTTACACAAAAATGATTTGTTCACGTAACTTAAACATTATGGAACGTTATTTTTAAAGGCGCACTATCCTCATTTCCCAATGCAGAGGCTGCGTCCTTGAAGGCATAAGCAGTTTGAACCAAGCTTTGTTAAATAGGGCAGTCCAGCCTACGGAGGATTGTTCTTTTTGCCTGAAGAGTGACTAACGTTTGCACTGGACTTTTTGAAAGTTATATTGAACAACAATACAACAATACAATATAGTCTGAAATAAGTTCACAACCTGTCTAAATATGTACACCTTGGTCTATTTCTGAATTGCATCCTAGTAATAAGTCCATGTTTAAAATAAGTTTGAAATAAGAAACATCCTCAGAAAGATGTTATAAAACTGTAAATTTCTTGTCTAATACTTACTTGCTAAATATGTTCACATTGGTCTATTTACTGTATATTATATATATCCTTATATTTCCATAGGCTATATAAAAAAATTTTACTCTCCCCAAAAAGTCCCATGAAAAGCATGCTGTTTTTCAATTTGCTGTTTCATATGGATTACATAAACAGAGAATATCTGTTTTCTTTATAGACATTAGTAGACATTCCAGGCTTTAAAAGAAATATCTGTCGTGTCTATGTGGCATGAGTTCTGAGTATATTTTCACACGCATTTCAGAATGGACATCACAGGGAGACAGACGGCGAACACGCATCCTGTTTGTTTCCTTTATTTAGCGAAACTCACAACATTTAGTTTTTATTTTGAGTGTACATAAATAAAAGTAGATACTTTAAGCTTTGTAAAGACATATCGTTCATGTCTGTATTTTAAGTTGTTTTACACGGTCATTAGGAAAAATCCAGCAAAACGCAAGGGCACGCTTTCTAGGGCCCTAAGGATTAATGTCTATACCATTGACATTATATATATATATATATATATATATATATATATATATATATATATATATATATATATATATATATATATATATATATATATGTTTGTTTTTGTTTTTTTTGATTGGTTCACATTTGCCCTTCATAATTTAATCAAAAAAAAAATGCTCAGTTTAGAGAATTAAATTATTCGAAAAGCAAAGAAAAATAGGTTTAGAAAAAGAAACAGCGCTTTGTTGGGTAATCACAAACAATGATTGAGTAGATCATATGTCTTCCCATTTTTTTAGTGCTTATACCTTGTGTAATTCATACAATTATTATTTTGCTCTTGTATCCCATCCCTTAGCTACATAAAAAGAGAGATAAAAGCAAAATGAAGAAAAAAAATAAAATAAATTTGGTTTTGCTTGAATCAGAAATATACTGTAACAACAATAGCATGCTTAAATTTTATTTTTGAAATAAAACTCTTATTGGCTCCCACTGATTCTCCAGCAACTTTACATAAAGCTTATGACTGAATATTTCCTATAGTGGGGCACCCACTGTTAAAAAATATATGGCCAAAACATTGCTGTAATTACTCTGTCCTTAATTAAAACAATATAATCTTTATAGCAGATAATCGTTAAGGACTCCTGAGACTATTCATGGCGAGAGTGTGAGAGTGCAAGAGTGTTTGTGCATTTAAATGTGTGTTGATCTCTCTCTGTACTTTCTCTCGTTTTCTAGCTCGACTCTGTTACTTCGGCTCACATCCCTAAATCCCTGTCAGACATCTACTCATCCACAGCCCTCTCACCAGGGGTGGGACAAGATGTCCAAACTCTCCTCGACCTCCAACCCCCTCCCGCATGTTTCGGTCAGGCCCTTCAACGCTGCCCTGGTCCTCCTGAGAGAGTTCTGCTGCCGATGCAAATATTAACAAACAGCACATCTCGCTGCCCTCCTGTTAAGATAACACAATTAGCATGTGGGCCCACCGCTCTGTCAGCAGAAGCCAAATCTCACCCTCAATACCAATTAACATGTAACACATCACAGAGTAACATTAATTTAGAGAAGAAAAGAAAGATTGATATGGCTCATATTTCCTTCAAGAATTCTCCTTTTCATCCTATTTAGGCAAAAGGCTAATTTAATACCAGGTTTAGCCAGACAAACAATGAAGTATTCATGTATACCGCCATGTAAAAACATATAGTTATTGAAGGAATAAAACTATGTGTCAACTGTATCTCTCCTTTGAAGGAAGTACCAACAATAACGTATGATATTTAATTAACTGTATTAAGGTAATTACTGATATGCATAATAGTCTGATATGACTATTTTAATTAACATTGTAATAATTAGGCACATATTAATTAGTGAGATCATTGTATACATAATGAGGTGTGCCAGTTCTTTTCCCTTAGAAATGGCAAGATATTTTGACAATAGTCACCAAGGAAAAAGGTACCACATTACTGTTGCCAGGGAAATTACACTTTCAAATAATGAAATCAAAAAAGAAATGTAGTAATGGGTGGGAAAAAATATATGTTTATTAAATATATTTATATCTTTACTTTATGTTGAATACTTATACCAAAATATTTAATTCAAATTAATGTCTTTTACTCTGTCTCACCTCAGCAAACGTCACAAAACTCTGCGGTTTAATTAAGACAAGCAAAACTTTTCTAGCACGTTTTCAAAGTTTCCTTTGGCAGATACTTCAACTTCTTAACATGAATTTTAGTCTGCCAAACAGCCAGAGAAAATGGTATACCATTCAGTAGGATCAGCTCCCTGAAATTCTGTTTCTAGGCCAATTATTTTATTTAAGAACCAGTGAAATTCCCACTTTGAGTAACACAAACTGGACACCTGTGTGGTGCAGTTTAAGGAACTTTTCTACAGGGACATTGTTTTCATGAGTTCAGTCGTTCCAAATCACAGGTGGAAAAACACAAGCATTTGATGGACGTACAAAGTCTGCCTGACTTTGATGTAGTGATGTCGCTTTGGTACGGTGGAGCTGCAGTCTCATGGGAAGTTGTGCTGAAGCTAAACAGGGGGAAATGCATGTCGAACATGCTCGGCTTTGGACAGTTGACAGCTGGTGGAAAATAACAAAACATCCACTTCAATAGGACCAGAGAACATTCCAACACACTTTTCTTCAGATCTGCCATGTTTGCCTTGTTCTGTCTTTGTAGAGTTTGTGTGCTCAGAGCGATTGAGAATGGGGCGGCTGGGTGGGGTAACTGTAAAGGATCCAAGAACCCCAAAGAACAGACTGGGAGTTGGAAGCTTCAGGTGGCCTTGGAGAGGATCAGAGAGAAGAGAAGAAAAAGAACCAGAGGGAGCAAAATATCAAAGTTTTTTCATCATTTAAAAAATACTTACTCAGGAGTTAGAGAGATGAAAAAGCAGTTAAATTGCAGTTAAAATATTCATTTGTATCCAGTAAAGGTGTGGTAGGGAATAACACTGCCCAATGTTTTGTAGAAGAAGGCAAGGCAAGGCAAGTTTATTTATATAGCACATTTCATACGCAACGGTAATTCAAAGTGCTTTACATGGAAAAAGTATTAAAATAGTGATAGAATAATTACAACATATGCATAAGAAATAGAAATAACAATCATATTTAACTAAAGGCTAAAATATTATTCCAGACAAAATTCGGGCTTCCCCTGTCTGAACAGAGGAGTCCGAGATTTTCGGTTTGTGAGACACACTAGTTGCAACCCGGCTTCCTAGTGACCTTCTGCCCTTCAATAGGGAGGAGTTTTTCGACGCTTTCTGCCTCTGATGGCTTCCAGTGTCCCTCCGACACCTCAATAAAGTGGAGTCCTCCAACCCCTTAATGGAGTGGAGTTATCACCCACCGTCTGCCTCTGACCAGCCTGCATCCAAGGACCTGGTGTTCCACACTCAAGTCTGAGTGTGTACATAAACTCACCATCTCACTTCCCAATTTTCTCAACTGTTCTGACCAGACAGCCTTAAATAAAATCTTAACCAAAAAATAAAAGCAAGGATAAATAAAACAGTTATAACAAGAATTAAAAAGTATTCTATCAACGATGATATATAGATCAACAGATGCATAAGAGATGGAAATATCATGTATCAGAAATAAAAATAACTAAAGCAAGAAGCTCTGTAATACCTGAAGATTGCTGTCTGTTAGCATTGCATTTCATCTCAAAGGCAGTTGCTTGGCAGGCACAGGACAGACACAAGGTTAGGTTGTGATTTGCTATTCATCACAGTCCTGTTCATAAAAAAGCATGTATGAATTTCAAGGATCGTGGACTGTTAGGACTTTTAAATCTAACTTGTACAATGTAATTTTTATTATAATAAAAGCTTTATTTTTAATCTCTTAAAAATCTCACTTAACCCTTAAATGCATACCTCGGGTCTTTAGTGACCCGAGATGTCATTCACTACCCTCCTCCTCATTCATTTCATAAAGTGAGACACCAACCTTCTTTGTATTCCTCAATCAATTCATTATAAACTATATAACAATAATAAAAAAATAAAAAAATTGTTACTCTAATATCTGGAGAGTTTTATATTCTCACGGCAGGTAATGATCCAGGTCGCTAAAGACCCGAATATGTAATAGTGATTGTCGAAACAGTCGTGCATTTAAGGGTTAAATAAGCATTAGAAATGACTATAACAAAAAAAATTCAGATCTGAATATGATTTTTCACACCTTCTTGTCATGTGGATCTGAGATCTCAGAAATGAGAAATTAGGGGCTGTCGTCGCATATGTAATCTAGGGTCAAAGTGAACAGTTAAGATGAAGTCCTGATTGCATGAAAAAATTAAGTAGTCCACACTGAGCTACCTGCAAAGATAAAACATAGTAAGTACACCAACTTCACTTTAATCCCTTATGCTGCTGTGTTCATAATGCCATCCGATGTTTGGCGATTGATAACAATATTCTTGGCATCAAGGAGGTTGAGCTCCACGTCTTCTTTGATGCAGATCTTTGTACCGACCAACCAGCCAGCGTTCATTGCTGCCAATGGAGCCAATAAAGCATGTGGTCTGTGGGAATTCGACAGACAAAAACCACTTAATCCGCCTCTGATGGATCACTTCTTCAATCCCTGATTGATTATCACGCCTCTCCTGGATGACTCTATTTCGGATCTGATCACAGAGGGACACAGGTAGATTCTGCCACAGGCATCACATCTGGAAAACCAAAAGTTTGTTTAGCTCTGGCTTGAGCAAGGTCTAAGTTTCTGGTCCATACAAGAGGATGGGAAGGATCAGCATCCGGAATAGATATTGGTCATAATAGCAACAATTGGCCTTTTTTCAATAGGCACCATTTGAGCGAGGCAAAATCTGCTGTTACCTGACTAATTCTTGAATGGATTTCAGCTGCTGATGCCACCTTCCCCAATTGTACTAGTGATCCAACTCCAAGGTATTAAAATTGCTACACTGGCATATGAACTCCGTCAAAGATGATGTCGAAGACCTTGTTAAGATGACGTGCCCCTGGTGCACTCCAGTGTGAACTGGAGAGTCTTCCAATATTTCACGCCAGATTCGGATACAAGTCGAGCCATGGTATAATGTTTGTAGGAGACGAATGATTTTGCTTCCAATGTCCTCCAGAGGCCTGGTCAGTGGACACTAACAAAGGCTGATTTGAACTCGATGAAGACAATAAGATCTTTTTTTCACATTTGAGTCTCTCCTCGATAAGCTTTCCAATGGTGAAAATCTGGTCACAACGGCCTCAACCCGCTCTGAAACTCCACCAAGGATGGCCCTAAGCCCGGCTGCAAAGGAGGAGGGAGGTCACTCTGCCAAGGTGACCAGAACTGTGTGACACCAGGGAAACTATCCTCGAAACTGTATGGAAGGACACCAAAAGTGCAATAGGAAAAAAAAATGGCTTCAGAAAGTTTTGATTGATTGATATAGTGGCCCTCATTCATGAAACTTTCGTAAATATATGAGCAAATTTGGAGTAATTTGCGTGTAAAATGGACCTTTACAAAAATTCTCCTCCAGATTCACAAGCGCTTCGTAGACCACGGATTCATTAGTTAAACGTGTGAATATTAATGAATTACAAACATGCGTAAATAGGACGCGCGTGCACGCTCATTCATAATTAGCATAATCCCCGCCCATGAGTTACAACTGCAAATTAAGTGGCCAGAAACGCATTGGACTCTTCTGGAATTCTTTCTCAGGTTTGGATCCAGTATTTTGCATAAATAATAAAGTGACTAATTGGCCATATGACTAGCAATAAATATTAAATGATCGTGTGTCCACCAAAGCATTTTTTAGCCAGCTAAATGACTGGTGCTCTTCTGAAAACGGCCAGCTGGTGGCGCTTGAAAGCGCTTTGCAAGGGCAGCGTTTTTCTGAGATACTTTGTTAACTATGATACAGAACATCCATGGCAGTAATGTGGTACTAGTAATTCATTTTGAAGAATATTACTGAATTTAAAAATGCAGTAAAAAGCAGTATTAACTTTATTATTGTTGTTCAGTCGTTGTATATGTGGGATGATTGGTCGATGTAGTTTTTGTCCCGCCCCTCCTCCACTGTGATTGGATGACCTGGTAAAAAATGACAGTGGCGAGCGCTGCCTATTACCCAACGTTAAACAGTACAAACAAAACAAAAAAAGACGGTGCAAATCAACTCTTGAAATATTATTATGTTAGGCCTGCCCTGCATAGTGCATCAAAATGCAATGTCATCAGTTTGCCTAAATTAGAACACAGAACATTCAAATGTTTTACGCACCATTTTACTCGTGGTAGGGAGCAGGTGTTTCTTACGTACCAACTAACATTTTGAAAATACGAACAGTTTCGTGAATCTGAAAATTTACGTCAGAGAGGCTTTACGAATGATTTACACACAAATTAGTTCTACTCGTGTTTCATGAATGAGGTCCATTGTGTTTTAATCTGAGTATAGTTCAACACTCTTGGCATCAAAGGTTCCATGAATAACATTTATCATATGTGGAACCTTTCTATTGCACAAAAGGTCTTTACAGTGGAAAATGGTTAGATTGTTAAAAAGTTTTGTTCTGTTTGTTTTTTTTACATTAAATTATTTCTTTTTTTTTTATAACTGTTTACTGAAAGGTTCTTTAGGGAACTAAAATGTTCTTCTTTGGCATTACTGTGAAAACCTTGATTTTTAAGACTGATTAATTCATTAATTAGCCTGACGTGGTCATACTCAATTCTAGTCAGAATATGAGTCTGGTACCGCTCCATTGAGCTTTGATTATGGGGCGTGTTTCAACCGAACCAGGAAAGACATCAATTGGATAGACCTACAACCAATCAGAGTAACGGAGCGGCGCATAACGTTAGTTGTCAAATGTCAACAGAACTCAACTGCACCATGTTGCCAAGTCTGTGTTTTTCTTGTGGGTTGTTCTCCATGTCCGCAGGTTGAGGCGACCCCAATTATGTGATATATAGACCCAGGAATGCGAATTTTAGCAGGCAACCTTGCCAAAATAACATATTTTTTCCCCTAAACGCCTTTTTTTCCAGAGAACGTTACTGTTTGTCATCTGTCCATCATCGTCTAAAGCCCGCCCTGACAATTTCATTGGTCCGAACAGCTTCTGTTCGGGCATAATTACTCCTCTATGGATCGAGTCCAGACCGAACTGCCTGAGCAAAAATGTTGTGGGTGGGGCTAAATTCGCCTGGCATCCAGGCTATTAATTCATAACTCACTTTGAAAAAAGTAGTTACTGTATTTAGCCCTTTCACAGGAGTTTGAACTTGACGGTAGAAATACTACTTGTGTTTTTTTTTTTTCATTTTAAGCTGGAAAAATCATAAAAAAGCAATTTGATTTGTAGGGCACTAGTGAAACACTTTGGTCAAATCACCATCAATTCAAGCTGCTCTCAAGATGAGGAAGCAGAGCACATGGAAAAAAATTCCCAGAGCTGCTGCTATTTATGTATTTTCATTCTTTAAATAAACCACAATGAGACTTATAATGAGTCCAGATACACTCTGGGGTGAAATCAATAAACAGTATTTCAGCGCAAATAATGTTTGTGCTGTGATATGCACGAAAACGATTTGCCTGCTACAATTAATGTTGTTCATCTATAAAAAGAGATGATTGCGTAAATTAAGAAAAAAATAATCAAAAGATTATTTACGCATTTAACAGAGCTGATTCAGGTGCATTGTAACAGTGTTCCTTAATACTTCCATTAAGGACAACAGATCGACTTTCAAGGTCATGTAAATTTAGTTCAGCACCAATTTTGGGGGCACATTGGCACTGATACTTGATATGCAAATCAAGTGCGACAGTATAAGCACATAAAAAGTGCTTTCCACACACACAATTCATTCTTTGTGAATTCCCGCACTGAGACTGAAGTCGACACCCCTGTTCAGCATCTGCGCAGAGTGATAGAAATTCATTTTTTGCACAGTCTACTAGGCATCGATAGCCCTTTTCACCTGTCTATCTTTTTCACCTCCCATCACTTTATTTACCCTTCTCTTTATTCAATAATGGCATGAATGTCATCTGACAACCTTCCTAGCTCTTATTCTCACAAACCCTCCTTCTGTTTTAACATATCTTCCCCATTTTCTCCAGCTGTGCGAACAATAAGATATTACAGGTCCATTGGGTTTCACCCGAACCAAAGGATGAAATCAGGTACGTGTGGCCTTCTCCGAGGGGAAGCCCTCCTGTGGCTTGGCAACGACCTGTGAGATGGCGGGAGCATTACAAAGTCACACGAACACCTTTCTGCTCCTGCATGTACTGAGTCATGACATTCTGACGAGCGACGCCAGGGGGGAACAAACAAGTGTGTTGCCAATTCATTCATCAAATGTGCTTTACCCCTGTGGACCTCAGCGAGTATGTGTGTGTGTCTGCCTTTCTACGCCCTTCAGGCACACCAAACTACTTACCGCCTCCTCGTGAATTTGATGCAAAAATGTGTGCAGTAAAGTGTCAGTGTAGGAGAGTGTGTGTCCTCTTCTTCACTTGCTTTAGCTCGGGAGGGGGCAGCGGCGGATGATAACGCCAAAACGACTTCACTTTCTCCTGTGCGTGTGTGCGCTGAAAGGTCTGTCACACCTCCAACATAGTGAGTGACATCAGAAAATGTTTGCTAACTGTAGGAGCTTTGTCCTCGTCTCACTTCAACATCTGTCTGCTGACACACACAACAAAGAAAGTCGCGCGTGTCACTTTAGATCACATCATAACACAAAAGTTGTTTTTCCTCTATAGTACAAATTTGAAAATGTCTTCTCAGATGCACTTAAACTGTCTAGCTATACTCTGTCTGTATAATGACCTTCAAAATCCGGTACTTTTAGGCGATAAGAAACAGATTTAGCCAAATTACTCAGCTATTATATTAGCCAGTGATTGTAAACTTGGGCTGAGAGAGAGTAAGAGCCTATTTTCAGAGAAAATACACCAATGATTAAAACACCTCGGGTGCTTAAACCTTCATTATTTTATTATTTGATATTATACATAATCATTCTAAAACACACCATCAATTTGGTCAACATAGTGTCTCATAAATTCTTCTGCTTAACAAATATTAGTTAATTACAGATCCATATAGCCCCAAGCAATGCAACTGTTTTAGAAAAGTTAAATGAAACAACTTACAGGAGAGCAGCCAAGTGGACAGGATTCCAATGGTGTACTAAAAAACTCTCTATCTTCATGCTGGCATGACGCCATTGCTGTTCAAATAACCTCACCGTATGGCTTGACCCTCTGTCTACGGCCATCCTGTCTCATAAGTCTTCGCTGAGGAACGAACAATATGTTAATCTGTGTGCAAAAGAACAGGCAATGAATTGAAGGAGCAGCTGCTGAGGTTTAAAGTCCACTTTGAAATCTTGAAAACTATACAGCTAGTCATTTTAAAAGTTTGAGAGAGTTTGCACAATGGAAAAGTTCCAGTAAATCTGTTCTGTAAATCTGACTGAGCCAGTATATCTCCCAAAATGCCAAAGCAGCACTAGCATTACGTTAAGAGTGCAGGCATCAGTGATTTCTACAGCTTTCTTAAACTAGATCTCAAACCAACGAAGTCACACGGTCAACCTATTGAGGATGAGAAATTTCTTCTGCATCTGAATCACTAGAACTTTCATCCCCGGGCCTCATCCTCTTGAAATTCACTATTCAGTGATTATCATCACTGTCACATGCTGATACTCATGCTGGTCTACTATCATGGTTCTTTACGCATTACAAAATACATAACTGGCCAAAGTTTAGTAGATTTGCTTAATAATGCAAGTTAAAAAAAAACAACAAGATCTCGTTAGTTTTCATAAATATTTGTGGGTAAAGTGTTGCTCTAGCATCTAATTTTGCACATTTGAAAATAAACACCATTTGCACATTATAAATAGGCAAATTATACACAGTCCTATACATTATAAACGCACTTAATGCAAGCATTTTACACTATCATTCAAAAATCTCTTATGTAAGATTTTTTTTTAAAGAAACGAATACTTTTATTCAGCAAGCACATATTAATTTGATCAAAAGTGACAGTAAATTAAAAGTATTTTTTATTTAGTAAAGAATCCTGGAAAAAATATTTCACGGTTTCCACAAAACTGTTAAGCAGCACATCTATTTTCAGCATTGAAAATAATAATAAGATAATGCTGAAAATTCAGACTAAAATTATATTTATTTTAAATATTAAAATAGAAGACAGTTATTCGTTTTTTTTGTTTTCACTGTATCTTTGATTAAATAAATGCAGAATGAATGACGACTTTAGAGATGTACAAAGGTTAATTAATAGTTGTCCATAGAATAAATAAATAGATTTCAATGCATTTAAGCAATAAACTTAAGTTTGTTCAATGTCTTTACCTGCAAACAAAATATTTTCCCCCAGTTTCACAAACAAGGCTTAAAGGGATAGTTCACCCAAAAATGAAAATTAGCCCATGATTTACTCACCCTCAAGTCATAGGTGTCTATGACATTCTTCTTTCAGACGAATAAAAGTTGAGTTATCCCTGGCACTTCTAAGCTTTATAATGGCATTGACTGTTGCTCTGTTTTTGAAGTCGATAAAAAATGTGTCTCAAATAATATGCTCCACACAGCTCCGGGGGGTTAATAAATGCCTTGTGAAGCAAATCGTTGCGTTTGTTAAAAAAAATATCCATATTTAAAACTTTCTGAATGAAAGTTCCAGCCAATCGCCTTCCGTGGAAAAGTACTGAAAGTGCCTTCTCAGAGTTCAAGATGCGTACGCGACGTCTGACGAGCGTACCTGGTAGTGTAAGCCTTTGAACCGCAGAGGCACTTTCAACACTTTTTCCATAAACTGAATACGGAAGGTGATCAGTCGAAACTTTACTTAATAAAGTTTTAAATATGAATATTTTTGTCACACAAACGCATCTATTCACTTCCAAAGGCATTTGTTAACCTCCCGGAGCCGTGTGGAGCACGTTATTTGGCGGACAGATTATCTTTTATGGACTTCAAAAACAGAGCAACAGTCAATGCCATTATAAAGCTTGGAAGAGCCAGGCCTTAATGTTTTAGATGCTGTTAATGCATTCATAATGTACATTATTTACATCTTTACTCTACGCGTAGTATAGTACAAAAACTGCGAACATTACACACAAATATACATAAATACTAATAAAATCAAGCATGAAAATAAGAATTGTGGGTGCATCACAATATAGAATATGCTAGATTTTCACAAGATGGAAATCTAGAGATTTCAATAGACTGCAGGAAAAAAAAAGAGAAGAAGAAACAAGAAGCAGCCGTTCTGTGGGTAAAACATCATGTTTTTGAGAGAGGTGGCTCAAATCACCCATTACCAAGCATGTGTTGAGTCTTGAAGTGGATGGGCAACAGCTGCAGAAGATCACTCCAGGTTTCACACCTGTCAGCTACTAACAGGAAGATGGGCACATGAGCACCAAAACTAGACAGCTGAAGACTAGGAAAAACCTTGACTAGGCCAATCCTTGATTTTTGCTGCGACACACAAATGGTAGGAAATAAACAATATAAATCCAAGGACTCAACTTGCCTTCAGTGTCAGTGGTACAGCTGGATTGGTTTTCTTTTGCAATCTGTTTTCAAATAAAGCAATAAGGGACTAAAGGCATTTCACAGCGAAAAGGCAGGTTACAGTCATTTTACATGAAGGGAAACGGTGTTCCTCTTAATGGCACAATATAAAACATTTTTAGATTTAAATATCCAAAAACCGTTCGGCCAAAGTTATAAATTTTTTTAACCTTGCATTATCCCATGCAATGATGTCATATCCACATTGCCCTCGATTTTCGAAACCATGGAAACACCAAAGACTACTTTAATATAGTATGTAATTTATTAAACAGACGGGCAACTGTTTGGATATACATTTATCAATAGAAAACAAATCATTGTTATACAGTGCAACATGGTTAGTCTCATTGTTTGAATCCCTTGGGTTTTTTTATTATTAATGTTTCGTAATTTTTCGTAACGTTTTTACCATGTCTCAGAGAAAACACTATTTTGTCAAGTGGCTAACATAGCGTAGTTAGAGAGAGCTTTCTCCGTCATACAATATATTTAAAATAAATTGCATGTCATTTAGTCATCTGGTTTTTATTAGTATTATATTCTAATATCGATCTAGATTACTGCAACAAGTTTCATACCAGCAACCGAGTGAACACAGAGTAACGTTATAACAACTTTCAAAACTCTCAGATGTATTTAGTATGATTGTTTTAACCATGTCAAACAGCACTGATTTACCCCACATACGCAACGAAAAGAGTGAAAGTGGCCGACTGCAGCATAAGCATAATAAAAGCTCAGAGACCGGTGTTTCATGCAGGTCTCTATCATTAGCATTCACTCCTGAGGGCTCTCTGTGCATCCTCATACCATCGTAACGTTAATAAAACTTTAATACATTTGCTCATTCATGAACCTGATTTCTACCGAGTCTGTCAGATTTCTTTCCATCGACTTTGGAGGTGAAGAGTCAAGACTACAATCCCATGATTCCACACTCATTCATGGCATCATCAAGCTACACCTTTGTTTTGAATAAGAGACCGCTAGCGGTGAAACTTACAGACTGTGCATTGAATGCAAATGCAGAGTGTCTAAAACTCCCTTTAACCATGGTCAAATCACTGTAATGTATGACCTCAAGATGCATTTTGCTTATGCTTATAGGCTAAATGGCACCAATGTTCCATAAATAGTTCAATTTATTAATAGCAATAATCACAATAAACAATTTAACAATTGTGGTTGCCAAGCAAGTGATGTCACAGGTGTGCACATATCGTAAATATAAACCTTACCCCTAACTCTGAACACAGTTAGTATCCTATTGGAATTGAGAATTATTCATATACTGTATATATATACAGGTAATGAATTCTTAAAAAACACTTTTTCTGTATTTTTTTCCCCAATCCATTCTAACTGATCGGAAATCATTTTTCCAGTTTCCACAAAACTTTATCTATGTTAGTCAGCTGATGTCATTTTAATCAAAATAATTAGCCATGTTAGTCACTTTTGTAGTTCTGGGTAATTCAAAATAACCACGCAACTTGTTAGTTGCGCTTTCATTCCATCAATAGACATGACAATTTTTGTACTGTCAAAACTGTACATTCTATCGCCTAACCCTCAACCTACTCATCACAGAAAACTTGTTTTGCATTTTTACATTTTTAAGACAGCATGAATTAATATGATTTATAATCTGTTTTCCTCATGGGGACCAAAAATGTCCCAACAAGGCAAGGCAAGTTTATATAGCACATTTCATACTCAATGGTAATTCAAAGCGCTTCATCTACAAAGACAAGGATTTCAGATATTGCCATCTTTGTGAGGACATTTTGTCCCAATAATGTTGGGTAGCTATACATTAACCACACACACACACACAGGCTACAATCATCAAGCAATGTCCATGAAAAGAAGTTGAGTTGGATTAGTAAAGAGTCTTCTTGTAAAGGCATTTTATTTCAAGGCAAGGCACTGTTACTTACAATAACGATTATTATTATTATTATTATGGATTGTCTTTGGTGCCTTCAGCGTCTCTAAAGGAACAGGAATGCACATGGTCATCGTGTATCATGCCCTTTCTCTTTACAGCTTCCTCTCTCTGTACAGTCATAATCTCATTGTCTCACTATTGAACCTCTCAACATGTCACTCTTCCACCGCTTGCAGACATGTAGTGTCTCAGTGTGTGTGCATCTGTGTGTGTGCGGTGTTTATCATAGTTTGAGCTCTCTATTCAATTTCCTGTCATGTCCACCATCCACCGTGCATAATACGCTGGCTGTTAGCCAATCACGTCATTTTATGTTGCACACTTATGCAGAATAAACATCCTCCGTGATTGCGGGAAAAAAATTGAAACAAAAGGGCTACTAATTATTGTGTTTACAATATTATATAACGTATTGGCTATAGGACATTACATTTTCCCTACAGGACTTGTATCACACGATTTTCAAAAAGATGCGTATTTTTTACTATTAAAACTATTACTGGTTTGGGGCTTACGGAGATGAAAGTGTGGGTTGTTATCGCCCTCTGGTGGACATTTGAGGTACTAACGCAGACTCTAATATGAGCTGAACATGTCCAGTGAAAGATCTGTGATCTGTTATCTAGCATCTGCTGTTTTCAAATAGATGCTACCTTTTGGAATTATAATAAAAGCAATTAGCATAAATTCATAATAACATTTTCCTATTAAAGAAGCTAGAATACCCAAAAATGCAAATTCATTTGATTGACTCACCATCCTGATGTTTCAAACCCATATGACTCTCTCTTCCGTAGAACACAGAATGTTCATTTTTAACATTTGCAGCTCTTTTTCACACTGACAAGGCTACTGACAAGAAGTGAGGTCTGTTATGACCAGCAAAAAGCACCATACAAATATCATAAAACTATCAAAATGTAGCCTATAAAAAAGTATTATATTTGTAAGTATTAAAGTATTAAGTTTAAAGTTTTTTTATAGAATAACATATAAACTATATATATATATATATATATATATATATATATATATATATATATATATATATATATATATATATATATATATATATATATATATATATATATATATAAAATCACAATAGGAAGAAAGGTCTAACACAACTTCTGTTTCACTGGACGAACCAGTTCATTTTTTAGGATCAGGATCAATAGTTTCTTTTAGAAAGTGGGCTTGCTATTTCTCTCATGAACGTATAAGGCAGATAGACGATGGAAGAAGACTTGGAATATTTTGCCTGAGCCCACTTTTATGAAACTTCTCTGGTACTTTTTTCTTTGTCATTTTGGAGCTTGAAAGCCCCAGAGCTCAACATGAGGATGAGTAAATAATGACAGAAGTTTCATTTTTAAACACTTTTAACCAGGCAGAGAAAATAACACTTCTGTCTCTAAACACCATTTTATAAAACACATTGCCTTTAGAGTTCTGCTTGTACAATATTTTATTACACATTATTTAAAAAATATACAAGCAATGGCTAAAGACGTCCGCATAAAACTAAAACTAAAAGTAGCCCATCTCAGCTCTGGACAGCTTCAAACTTTGTGTTCCTCATGATCTGGTTATTCTGTTTCTTTCCTTTCAGGCTCTCCTCTTCCTCACCATCTACTCCACCCGTCCATCAGCCCATCCCTATTCTATCACACACACACTCACGGAAATACATCTGCAGGGTGTGTGTGAGTTATGGTGCTCTCTCCCCCAGCGCTGTTACGCCCTGACACGGATGGCCACTTCCTCCCATCATGCATTGTTTTGTGTTGAGCCCGTAGGCAGAACGTCCTGCATCAGTATGAATGGGTCCAATCTCTCAATACTCACTGCTTTGGTCTCTCTCTCTCTTTCTCTGTCCCACTGATTGATGCCACACTATTCGGGCAAATTGCCTGCACACATCTTACCCAAGCGGTCTGGCAAGATTGTGTGTTTGTGCGAGTGTGTGAAGGGTTGAAGGAGAGAAAAAGAGAGAAGAGCTTCGCGAAGGTACAGCCAGCATGACAATGCAATCTTGCCTGAGGGCGAGAGAGATAGACAGACGGACAGAGAGAGAGACAGATAGGAAAGATCCACTGCTTTCCTCTTAATGTATTTGGCAACAGAGAATGCCCAAAACCGAGCCAATAAGGGCCGATCGAATCGCGAGAAGAAGGTGATGGAATATCATCCTGCCTGTGTCTATGTATGTGGATATTTTCAGTCTGACAGAGTCTGGACAGTGAGAGAAGAAGATGAAGAAAGTCGAAATGTGTGTGCATATAGGATTTAGACCCTCTACGCAACAGATTCAAGGGGTCTGGTTAGCGCTCGTAGAGTGTGTGTGTGTGTGTGTGTGCAGGATTTGTCTGTGCAGAATGAGCGATCCGTCTTGCTGGTGCTGAGGAAGCATTCCCATAATCCCACTGCTCAACTTCAAAAAGCTTTGTAAAAGACTACACAGCACCCTGCACCACAGTAAAACCCTCCCCGTCTTTATTCTCTCTCCTTCTTTTTCTGGCGCTTTTCTTCTCCTTCGTAGCTTCAGTCATCTCTGCCCCTTCTGACATCTCCTGCATTCCAATCTCTCTTCTCAATGCACTTCTCATCAATATTATATTGCTTTCTCTCTCTCTCTCTTGCTCACTTTGACCATCTATTTCTCCCTCTGCGCTCTTCTCCTTCTGACCCATCGCTCTTTGCTACGTCGAGCAGGTGCTATAGGATTATTTTCTTTATGTATCGCTAACTCTCATGTGACCCACCGAGTGAGGAGGATGGTGAAGAGTGCAACCACAGGGCAGCCGGAGGATGAGTGCCCCAGTCAAGGGCACAATGACAGGGGTCAGAGGTGGTGGCCCAAGTGGGATTGAAACCTGTGTCCTTCTGCTTTTTTTCCTCTGAACCGCCTGTTAAGTTATTTTCCAGTCGTCTGGTTTTCTAAAGAAACGACAGAACGAGACAAACTAAAAGAGAGAGGAGACCTGGCTGTTCCGCGTATATTTCAGCTGAAGCAAGTGAAGAACGCATGCTCACTCGCCATTTGACCCGCTGCTCTTTCTGTGTTTTACAAAGCACAGAACTTCAGCGAAACTCCATGTAGCTGTGAAGAGTAGCAGACAAGCAATGCCAAAACATTAAAAGCGGCAAGGCCTGTAACAAAGACAGGCCCTTCGATGATCTGTGTAGGCCTGTCCTTTTCAATTAGCCCTTCTTTTGTTTCTTTCTCTCTCTTTCAGCAGGAGGCTCAGGAATATTGAGTGAAGCCCAACCCCTGCTTCAAATATTGATACGGTTCTTACCAGGCCTCAATGCCCTTCCTACATGACCGGCTTCTAAAACAGAAAGGAAAAGGTGTTTGTTTGCAGCTCAGCGATCATTACCGCCGAAAGAGTGCGAGTGTGGTATGCATTTGTGTGATATTCTAAACTTGGCTTCTGACACTTGCATTAACTTCACAATTTTATTCCTCGCAGTCCCAAATACTTATTCCATTTCCTCCACTCTTACAGATTCCTCCCATACTGACCTTTTCCACTGTGACAAACTCTTAAACGCAATTTGCATCAAATTTCTTGACTAACTTAATGCCTTTAAAATGGTCACGTCTAGAAGATAACCATCCTACTGAAATGTGCACTGTTAAGATGCAGACACATTTACCATTGCTTGGCGAAATTTTGTTCGGTTCCCAGGGAATACATGAACTGATCAAATGTGTAGCTTGAAGAAGTGTCTGCAAAATGCAGAAATGTAGGCTAAAAGTTAGAACTCAGTTTCAAGCTTGCGGTCTAAATTAAATGGAAGGAATGAAGATATTGTACTGTAAAAAAATCATACAAAGCGTGTTTCATGCCAGTCTTACGAGCCAATTCTTTTACTGAATCATTTAAAGTATTCACCCATGAACTCACAATGTTTTTTATTTTTTGTTTTTAACATGTTTTTGTCTTGTCTTGCTTGTCTACTTCAATTATAAGCTTAGTTAATCAGTCAGTGCAGTTACTGGATCAGCATCTGATTCGCTTTCTGTAAACTGATGATGTTTTGTGTATGATATACTTACTATATTTCTGTCTTTCAACAAAAAATGAAAATGATGTCATGCTTAAATCATCCTCAGGTCGTTCCAAACCTGTGTGTTTTTTTTTCTTCCGTGGAACATAAAAGGATATATTTTGAAGAATGTTGTGTAAGAACACTTTGGTTATCATTGAGTTCCAATGTACAGAAGAAAAAAAGAAAAAAAAACACTGAAGCATTTCCTATCTTAAATAACTAAAGGACTGAGAGAATAGCAGCCCATTAGACAAGCTCTTTGAATGCTTTTTATCCATTTCTTCCTCCACTGTACTCACTCACTATATCTTTCTTAGTCTCTCTTCATCTGCTTTCTAATGCAACTATTCACCCCGAGTTGCTCATGAAATGGTTATGGTTTCGACTGCTTAACATATGTAAGAACTACAGTCATTTTGTAAATAGATGGGACTATGAACTATAGACTTACTCATGTAAAAGAGCAAAACACTTGGAAATGGTTCACATGTTGGGTTTTCATGTTTTTTTGGGAACATTCCATAGACATAATGATTCTTATACTGTTCAAACTGTGTTTTCTATTCCATAACCCTAAACCATAACTCTCTACATTTCTTACATTTAAAAAAAAAAACAGTCTGATTTATAAGCTGTTTTCCTTATGGGGGCCAAAAATGTCAGATATTGCCATCTTTGCGGGGACATTTTGTCCCCATAACATATGGTTTACCTGAACAACACACACACACACATACCCCTAAAGGTTAAAAACACATGAAATATTTACTGATTTAATAGCCTGTCAACATTGTCGTTCCTTTAAAGCATGACATTTATTTGCAGTTCCATCTTCCTCTCACTCTCTTTCTTGCACACGCTTTCCCTGAAATGAATTATTGATTTTTGTTTTAAGTTGGTCTTCCTTTTTGTTTCCATTCTGAATATGAAAACATTTCACTTTTTTACTGTTTCACTCTCAAAGCGCTCTTTTTTTAAAGAGCGCAAATCCATGAGCGTATGTGATCGTCTCCTGAGCCTCAAAATGCAGCCTCAGCATCAAGCCATTGATTTTGTTTCATCTTATTGAGTTTCCTTTCCTCTCCCCGTCGCTCTCTTATTGTCTAACTCTTTCCATCATTGCTCAGTCCATCTCTTCCAGTGAGACAAAACACTAATAAATGCAAGTGACTAATAAACTTGACTTTATTGTTTTCAGAATTCTGAAAATATACAGTCGAAAATGAACCCTGAGCTCTGGGGGAAAAGGGAGTAACAAAGAATAAATAAGGGCTGCTGCATATATTATTAATAATTATAATCACACATTTTTGGTGTTTATAACTTAAGTTCATGTTTAATTGTTAATCATTGTTATACATTGTACTAAAATACTAGTTTAAACTTAAAATTTTTGGTTTTGTTGAAAATTATATCTGTTAAATAAATAGAAAATGAACTGCATAGTTAGTCCCCTTATGTTCATTTTTAAAATTAAAATGTTCATAATGTACCATGATAGAAGGTTCCCTGTATAATTCACAGCAATAGCTATGATTTAGAATAGAGATTTATTTCATAAGCAAAATGGACAATTAAATCTGAACTACATCAAATTGAATCAAGAGAATCTAATCGAATTGGGAAATGTGTATCGATACCCAGCCCTAACAGCAAGTAGATAAAGAGAAATTAATTCGTCATAGTAAATGAGTACAGAAATAGAGAACATCATTTCAGTAATTTTGGTCATCCCTTGTCACGGCATGACATCACATTCAGCGCTGGCATTAGACTGAATAATTAGATCATAATAAAGCCACAATCATCATAAGATAATGTAGTTCTCCCTCAAGAGAGAGACAAAGGAGCACTAGTGTGCAGTCTGTCTGTCTCTCTCTAAAGGCATCTTGACGCATTCTCTCTCTCTTTTCTTTGCTCGCTGCTGCGGAATTATCTGTGTGCCACAGGAAGACCCTAATATCTCTGTATACAGATCAATTCATCCCCATGTGAAAAAGAGGAAGCTATAGAGAAAACAGAATAGCCACCCCAAGCTTGTTTATACCGAAGCTTCCAGAGTGAATTGAATTCCTGAACACAGGCGGTCATCCGTTATTGAGATTACCTGATTCTGAGATTCAGAGTTTCCTGCCTCTGATTCACAGCATCTTCCTGTCTGTCTGCTCCCCGCTGCGCGGCTTCCTCTACATTTCCATGGGCTCATCATCTCATTCCAGAGGGTTTCACCGGGCTCAGACTTACACAGCTCATTTGAACTCTAGTGTAGTTGCAGCCAGGCCACTTCATCCTTCCAGATAATGCTGAGACTCTCTCTCAATCTATATAAAAACAGATGTCATATCCTGTGATTCTTGGAAGGAAATTCATGTGATTTCATGAGTCCTTTTGGAGAAGGAAGGCGTGGC
This sequence comes from Gobiocypris rarus, assembly GCA_023029165.1. Taxonomy (NCBI): domain Eukaryota; kingdom Metazoa; phylum Chordata; class Actinopteri; order Cypriniformes; family Gobionidae; genus Gobiocypris; species Gobiocypris rarus. Next base: position 21,834,078 of record CM040912.1, read on the forward strand.
CTACCGATGCCTGATCTGCAAAATTAATGATATTTGAGATGCTCTTTTAAGATGTGTTTTGGTGATAAGGACTCTCCAAGAGCTTCCTGAAATTCATGTGAGTAAATGACTGGCCCTGCATGCAAAGAGAAATCTGTAAAAATAGAACACAATGCAATGTGTTAACCCTTAAATGCATTACTGTTTCGCCAATCATTCTTACATATTCGGGTCTTTAGCGACCCAGGGTTTCAGTTTGAGCAGATGTTTTATACCTTTATAACTGTCCTCGTCAGAGCTCATTTCCCAGTACATTCGGCATCTGGCTCATATTCGCCATCTCAAACATATTCTCAAAACGATCATTATCAGCATCTTCAAAATCAATAGTTTAACCGCTGACAGCTTCTTCACCAGTTCCACCATCAAGTGACAGTGACATTAATATTTGATTACATTTTGTTTTGAAAAAACAAAACAAAAACAAGCAACCCTAGACCAAACCATAAACCTAAGTATGTTGTTATTAACTTATTTGTGTAATTACATTGTAAAAAGGACATTAAAATAAAGGATGCACTTTTTTGGTTATCTTTGTTACATTGTAATTACATATTTAAGTACTGAGTAATATTAATAATATTAAGTAACTACATGTACTTAGGGTTAGGATTAGGGTTTGGTTTAGGGTTAGTGGCATGTTATTATGCATCATTTATAGTTATTACTATAGTAAACATGTGGCACTTTTAAAAAAGCATTACCAAATAAACTGTGAGCAAATCTATTCTATTACATGTGCTTTAAAAAATAAATAGAAATTTAAATACAGTATTTCATGTTGTCACAGTTTAAGGGTTAGAGACAAATGATTGTTGACTGTAAAGGGGCAGTAAAAACGAGTGATACAGAGGGAGGGCGACTTTGCTTTTTTAAAGGAAAGCAGGGAGTATTTAAGTGGCAGCTGTGAACACATGTCAAAAGAAATTTGGGTCATTCTCTCTTTAGCTTCTAGAGATATCATTTCAGTCTCTATCACTTTCACACATTCTCTCACACACACACACACACGCTTAACTTTCCCTAAGGCCTGTTTTGAGCTAAAATAAATAACTTGACCCTCAGTTTGTGCTTCCATTGTCGAAATAAACATTATATAATATGATACTTCATGTAAACTTTCTCAAACAAACACTCGCACACAAAGTGCAAATAGTGATATATACACTACAAGTGCAAATAGCTGTAGATGAAATAGCATACTAAGTGAAAATAGTGATATATTCTATTTACACCATGTAAAAGTAGCAGTAGCAATGTGTAGTAGCAACTAGTAATTACATGCTATTTATACTTTATTTTGACAGACATACTAATTGCACCTCAGTATTGTTGTACATTATCAGGATGCAATAATAATAATAGAATGTAAATTATTATATTTATTAAAATCATGAAATGGATGCCGCCTTAATGGGACAATAAAAGCCCTCCCAACACCTAGCCCTAACCCTATCCAATACATGCTTTTATTATATTTAAACATTTCGTTAGGCACTTTATTTTCACTTAGAACATTTTCTTAATTTTTATTGAAAGTAAAGGCCTTTCCGATGTGATATGTGATGGGAAAAGGGATAAGAGCGAGCTCAGCAAAAGGGGGATTTGAACCCGAGTTGACCGCGTCAAACCTAGATCCTTGAGCCTCAGCATTACTGACTACACCACTGCAGATGTTTAAATGCACAAATGTTTACTATGATTTATGTTTTTTTGTGAAATATTTGTACATTTAAAAATATTGATTACATTTTAAAGCAGTGAAATCAGTTACACTGTATGAGTAAGTAAATGTAAGTAAAAAAAAATAAGTGGATCTAAGTAACTGCATTTGGTAATTAACAAATAAAACTGAGTTTGTGGGGGAAGTAATATTAACTTTTATAGTATGGGTAATATTAACTTTTAATCTCCTCTAAACCTTTGTAAAACACAACCACAGGAATAAATGACATTGCCCTTTATTGTTGATAAATAAGCAATGCAGCATATATTATAGTTTTAACAAGTAATTCAGGTGTAATCAACCGGTCTGTTATCCCATTTCCACCACATCAGCGCTGGTTCTCATGCCGGAGTGGGATTTGCGCTCTGTGGGTGAACTTCGAACTTCAGGCCGCCATCCTGCGTCACTCGTAGCCGACAGATGCTGCGACGCCATAACCCATAGACATAATAAAATATCACCATATTAGGCTATTTCATTTTTATTTACGTTTAATATGCATAATAATGATAATAACAGGCTAATATTAATAATAATTAAACAAAGACACCATCAGTGAATAGATTTTAATAGGCTGTGAGATGGAATGGATAAAATTTGTTTCTTGTAGGCCTGTATTATTTTGTGTTCTATTTTAGAATTTATTTTAAAAATAACAAACTTAATTCGAATGCTTGTTCTAGGCACCATCGCGTGCAATACAATATACTAATAGGCAATATATTAATATAATAATTTCACAATTAAAAATAAATATTATTATAGGCCTGTCTATTTCTGATAATTCCAGGTTGCTCTGCATGTTGTTTACACATTTAAAGGGATAGTTCACCCATCAAAATTAGCCCATGATTTACTAACCCTCAAGTCATCCTAGGTGTATATGACATTCTTCTCCCAGAGGAGTTATATTAAAAAAGTGTCCTGCATGGCTCTTCCAAGCTTTGGAAATGGCAGTAAATGGTTATTTCTGTTTTGAAGTCCATAAAAGTGCATCCATCCATCATAAAAGTAATCCACACTGCTCCAGGGAGTTAATAAAGTTCTTCTGATGCGAAGCCATGCATTTGTGTAAGAAAAAATATCCATATTTAAAACTTTACAAACTGTAATCTCTAACTTTCGCTAACTGTTGTATGCACATTCATGAGCGTATGAAGTAGGACGCAGGCATAGTGTAAGTTCCGGTGATGAACGCGGAAGCGCAGAGGATAGAGCAAAACAAAACTCGGTTCTCGCAAGAACTAGCATGTTCTCACCGGTGTGTCCTACATTATACGCTGGAGAACGCGCGTACGACAATTAGTGGAAGTTAGAGATTAATATCCACACAAAATATGGATATTTTTCCTACACAAACTGATCGCTTTGCTTCAGAAGGCCTTTATTAAACCCAAGGACCCGTGTGGAGCAGTTATATGATGGATAGATGCACTTTTATGGACTTCAAAACAGAAACAGCTATTCACTGCCATTATAAAGCTTGGAAGAGACAGGACATTGTTAAATAGAACTCAGATTGTATTCATCTGAATGAAGAAAGCCATATACACCTAGGATGACTTGAGGGTTAGTAAATCATGAGCTAATTAAAATTTTTGGTTGAACTATCCCTTTAAGGCCATGAAAATATATCTTTCCTTCAACATATGAAGTTGTGGCCACGAGAAAAATATGACGTTCCCTCAACATAGCATCTTGAGGATTTATTATTACGTTCACGAGTTAATATGTCATGCCAACAACATAACTAAGTGAACCGAACATGTCCCCTCCCAGTCACAATAAGGAACTAACTCAACTTGTTTCTCTCTCTTTTTTGGGGATTTGTTTAATACTTCTAATGTAATTGAATTGCCTTCATGATCAGAGACAGATGCCTATTTCCAGTGGTATTATGCAGCAAAACACTGCTGCTTAAACATCAGTGGATTTATTTAAATATTTTATTTAATTATGTTATTTAATGTTTCTTTTTTTGCAAAGACAATAATCCATGCCTACAAAACATCTGGGCCCTTTTAATGTGTTTTCAAGTGAGGAAAGAAGCCGACGCAGCCTGTGAAGCAGACACACAGTGATTTTTGAATGAGTCTCGTTATAAACACTCTCCTACCCTTAATGGAGGCTTTTTAGGAGCTTCCTTGCTGCGATCAATTTGGTCCCCGCTAACAGTCAGGCTGAATTTGTCAGCGGACGCTAGGCGGTTGGCCTGGTGTGATTGGAGGCCTACATTTCAAGGAGGATTTTGGAAGATGAGGCCAGTTATTGCACAATTAGACAAGCAAATTAAAAGTGGCAGAAACTGTGAGCTTGCCGAGGGGCTCTTCTACCCTTCACTCCTCCAGCTTCCCTCCCCTCCGCTCTCGCGTTTCTTCCAGAGAATTCCTTTCCTCCATTTGTCGCGCTTCGTTTTTGCGCGGGCACATTTTCTCTCTGTGCAGCTGCCATCACTTTATGTCAGTATTTCGTTCTGTTCCTCCGACTTGTGCGGGTAAACTTTTCTTATAGCCCGCAAGTGTGATGTGTGTATGTGTAGGTGTGTGTTCTTGAGGGAGAGCGCTATCTTTTTGAAGGCAAGGTGAACTTCATATTTGGTCTGTGATGCGGAAATACCATGAATATATATCTCTCTCTCTACATAGTGAATTGCAACAGAGTCACCGTGTGAACTTAAGTGAGGAGAGAAGTTTTTTGAATGGCAACCGTGCAATTTGGGAATTCATTCCCATTCCTCTCAGTACCCCAAGCAAGAGATTTTTTTCCAGTATTGTGCTTATTTCTTTTCACCGTTCCCACTTGAGCTCCTTCCATCTCCACAACTCCAGCATTTGGCTGTACGTGTTAATGTACAAAATGAAAGAGTATCTTATTTACAATGTTCTGTTGACATTTCAAGTTGACCTTTATGCTAAAAAAAAACGGGCAGAGAAAGCAAAGCATCCCATTAACGGGTGATTCTGTGCGCTCTGCCGATTTTAAAGTCCATTACGTTTGTTAGCCTCCCAGCACATCAAATCTAGACCATTGTTCTAGTCCGACTACCAAAGGCTAATTGCCATTTCGAAGAGGATTCATAGGTATTAAAGGTACATTTAGGGTGCTGTTTGTCTGGATTTTGACCACAACAAGTGTTGTGTCTCAAATAAATAAGGTAGAAGAGTGCAGAGTAGTTGCGTTTCTCATCGCACTCCACAGAGGTTTATTGGACAACAAATGTAAAATATTGAGTGCATTAAATTGTATGCAAATTTAAATGCAGATTTCTTACATATTTAGTATGTGTGACTGAGAAATTGGTGAATGAATCAGAAAACCGGGAAAAAATGCTTCACTAACTCGACTAAAATACAGAGTTCAGGGTTGGGCTGACATGGCAGCTACTTTACTTTGCTGATTGTGCTCACAACAGCTAAAAGAAATAGGAAGAAATAAGCTGTGTTAAGCCATTTTAAAGAACGCCTCCAGCAGCACAGACACAGAGTAATTGAATGAAACTCTTTCCGTGGTGCTGAAATTAGAGTATTTGGGCATGAGGCTTATAATGCAGTGCTGTGAGACAGCAAAGACCAGAACAAAAATAACCTTTTGGGGTTTTTACTATTGAATTGAATGCACTTTATATTCAATAGACTTGAGGCATTCTATTATATGAAGCACCTATGGTTTCAGATTTATAGGTCATAATAGAGCAAAGATATATCAAATTATTATTGAATATATAAACAAGTGCAGCAACACATCATTCAAGATAAAATAATAATATGAATAACTCTGAATTAGATATTCATTCATCCATCCTATATGCATTTTTTTATTATTAAGCATGTGGGATTGAGAAATTTGTAAATGAATCAGAAAACTATATTCTTCATGCTCCCTCCCAACCATTCTTTCACAATGTGAGCCTGATGAATCGTGACATTGTCATCCTGGAATATGGCCATGATGTGCCTTCCTACATGGTTGTTTAAGAAATGAAAAGCTACACACTCCATCAATTAGGGTTATAAGAACTGTTGCCAAACATATAACATGCTAGAAGCATAAGAATCACTGCAATACTGATCCAATCATTGCCTATTTGAATCCAAACCGACTTTTTTTTGGATGGGTAGTTTCATATTTGGATGGGTAGTTTCATATTCAGATTTTGGATTACTCTCTTGTCTTCTGCAGGTTCTATCCCAGCGTCTATCTGCACTGTAAGAAAAAATCTGTAATAAATCCAAAAAGTTACTGCCAGAACATTATCTGGTAGGTTTACGGACCCTAAAGCACTAACCAAAATGCAATGTGTAATATGACTAAAACACCTGCGCAAAAGCAAAATGCCAGGAACATTACGTTGTTAAGTATGAATACAAAAGACAGATGTGCATCAAATAAAGGGTGCTTTTAAGGTGCCTTCACACTAGAAATTTTGGTGCGCATTCGGGCTCGACTGACGTCAGAGTTCGGTTCGTTTGGATGATCTGAACGCTGTCTTCCGAACTCGGGTGCGCACCTGCGAACCATACCTGAGTTAAAAAGGTGGTCTGGGGACCAATCATACTAAATCGTGGAAGTGAACCACTATTAATGATCATGTCACCTCAGCTCCACCCACATACCGCCTTATTGCCCATTATTAGTTATCCGGGAGTGATGCATGCTGGCGGGATGGCAACGGCCAGCTCGACCCTACTTTACACTTTAAAACTGCTCTTCAGAATCCTATGGGTGACGTTTGCTCCCTAGGGAGGAGCAACTGAACTCTGGTTCGGGTAATCGAACCAAGTGTGAAAGCACATGTGAATAGGGCAAAAATATTAACTAAAAGATATTTCCATACTTTCCCAGGTGATTAATCAGTCCAATAAGACAATTGTTTTGTATTGTTTAGTTTTCTGAAATGCTAGGTTCAAATATTAGAAATATTAGAGTTAAAGGTTTTTACAGAGGAGGATATCTCTTTTATCATTTCATATTTCATAAAATACTGTCAACAGCCTAAAAAATATGTTTCATCATGTTTTTTGTATTAATAAAATATTATATAAACCAAGCGAATGATATGTGAACAAATCCCTCTGTAGAAACCTTCAGAATATATAAAACTGAAGAGTTTGGTGTCAGTTTGAACAGACGTTCCTGGTTCGTGTCCTGGCACAGAGCTCAAGATGGCTGATGCAAACTGACACATGACTGGATGGCAGAGGTGACAAAACTCCATATTTGAAAAAGGAAGGAGCGGAAAAGAACAAGTGAGAGAGAGAGAGTGTGCGTGATCGAGTTTCTTTGTGGGAAATTAAGTAAACACAGCCTGTGGCAAATGAGAGTGGAGATGGTACACCGACCCTGGAGAATGGATGTGTTTGATTTTTGGAGATGGAGGCAGTGGGTGCATGTGATGTCAGAAAAAAGCCTGAAAGAAAAAAATAACTCTGTCATGTGTCATAATTCAATGTGACGTGAGTGTTTGGGGATGTCAGTGGACATAAAATTGTGGCCGCATGAGAGCGTGTATGAAAATGTGCACAACTCGCTCCATGTTCTATACAAAAACAGCCCTGCGGACCTGGAATTGACCTCCAGCTGATTCATCTCTCACCCTGGATGTTGATCACTTTCTCAGTCAACTGTGTGAACATCTCCATGGACATGATATAGAACAGATTTCAGCATGCAATGGATCTTTCTTCTGTGAAACAAAAAATACATTTTGAAGAATGTTGGTAACCAACCAGACAACCCTTCACTTCCCTTGTATGGACAGAAAACACTGAGACATTTATCAAAATATCTTATTTTATGTTCCACAGAAGAGGAAAGTCATACAGGTTTGGAAAGACATAATGGCGAGTAAATGATGACAGAATGAAAATATTTTGGGTTAACTATTCCTTTAAATCTGTTTTAAAGGAACAGTTGAGCCAAAAAATTACATTCTTGAATTAGAACAATTGAGATGAAAGAACTATAAATCTCATAAAAGCTATGTGCTACACCCCAAGCCAGGGCCGTCCCAAGCCATACAATAACTGAGTTATTAATGACTGCAAATGGATCATTGTGTCAACTCAAATCAGTCCATTTTGTGAATTAATCAACAGGTTCATTGAAAATATCTGATTTATTAATGAATCCTTCATCGCTATATAATGATTACAACAATATATATATATATATATATATATATATATATATATATATATATATATATAATAATACAATATATTTTTATTCTCTCTCATGTAGTTCCAAACTTAAAGGTACATTTGTAAAAACTGACAAAATAAATGTAATAATAATAATAATAATAATATATTATTATTATTATATTATTATTATTATTATTTTACATTTATTTTGTCAGTTTTTACAAATGTACCTTTTAAGTTTGGGACTACATGAAAGAGAATAAATGCTGACACAATTTAATGAATACACTGATATGTGAGTGTAGATATTTAGCATGTTCTCAATAATTTATCTGTTTGTTTTTTCATCTTTTTCTTTATTCAACGCTGTAATTTTCTTTGTCACTCTGTGCCATTTCTACCCGTCTCTTGCCTTCAAATGCTTGCATGTTACCACACATCTTCTAATTAGCATCTTCGGTCATACTTTTGGCTCTATATTGAAGAATTAGGAAGCTAAAAGCAGTCTCTCTGAGTGAGTCTGTGGAGTGATGCTTTAAAGTAAATACAAATCAATACTGCTGTACTAACTCAATTTCCTGTTAGCGTGAGGCTACATACAGCGTTTCACTGAATTAAAGAGAGTCAGACAGGATGTGCAATTGTATCTAACGTAACATAATTGCAGTGAATATGGAACGCCTGTCCGCTTATTTGAACATGTAGAAAAAGATGCTACTTGTTGAATGGAAATGATAGACTGTGACTAGCATTGTATTGAGACCATTAGGTTTTAGAAGCTTCTGTTGATTTAATCGGTTTTGTGGCCCCGAAAAACAAGCATGTGGTTCATTCTTGACAAACTGGGAAAAAATGAGAGATAAAGTGAGGCTTGTATCTGATGAAACATTGTGCTTAACGGTTTCAGCAATAGCCTGTTGAACTCGTCGGCGCTCTTCCGTGCATTTATTCATTTCCCGCAACTCATCCAGTTTCCCTGTTCCATGTTCTTCATCTGTAACCTCTCAATATCTCTTCTTCCTCTACTCCATATAGAAAATGGTTTTTGTATTGTAATTAGACAGCAATTTGTGAGCTCAGAGTTGCTCTGCACACAAGTATGTGCTAATCTCAGTAATTAATCCTCATTTACTTAGTTTCTCAGTAGAGCCCATCACCTCTGCTTTCTGCATTTTTTCTCCCTCTCTCTTTAACCTAATCTATTATCGTTATCATATTCACATTTTGGTCAAGAATAACTTGTTTCTTGCACATGCATAGATCTGAGTGTATGTGTGTTACAATCCCCCTTTGTTTAGTGTAAGTGCATTTTCCATTGAGTGTCCCGGTGTCAAAATCATTACAATGTACTGAAACATTAGATTTCTGGTATCCATCACTTTTGATGCTTTGATTATTATTATTATTATTATTATTATTATTATTATTATTATGTATACACTTTATCTAATATTATAAAACAGGGGCTTTCAAACTTTATGATGCCAAGGACCCCCTTCCTAAAATCCATCTATTTTTCTTTCGGCCTATGAAAAAACATTTAAACTGTTATATAAATTGTGTGACATTATAAATACAAAATATTGTTTCCAAACTTAATAAATTGGCTATAATTGTGGATGTAAAAATTAATTGTGGATGTAAAAACCTGAAGAATAAAATTTTTCAATTAAACATTTGAGTGAGCAAGATCAAGGGGACTACAGTGAAAAAACTCACAAGAAAGATACAAAGCAAACATATACAATTTTGGAAAGTAGCCTATGTATTTGGTAAGAAAGGAGAGAAACATTTAGAAAGAAACAGAATGTTTAGTAGACTTTATACATTTTCCGAGATTTTCTGGGGACCCATTAGAACCTTCTGGACCCCAGTTTGAAAACCCTGATATAAAATAAGATTTTTAGTATGGTAATGGACGGCCGTATAGCTCATCTGTAAGGACAGATATTCATCCAAAACATAGACCTCTATAAATTGTAATGTGTTCAGCATTCTGCAACAAACTTTTTTCATATTTGATGTCAGAGAGTGTATATATAAGCAGGATATATTAAAATTTAACGTATGGCTTCGGCAGGCGTGCATTATGATACTAAGTAAGTAGGTTAGTGTGTGCCTGAGCACTCTCCAGCTCCACAGCGCCACAATTTCCAGAATGAAAATCTGTGGTGAATAATGGAACTGCATTGGCAGTGGCTCAGCGGTTAATATAGATTGTCTACAAACCAGAAGGTTGGTGGTTTGATCCCCGGTTCCACCTGACCAAGTGTCGAGGTGTCCATGAGCAAGACACCTAACCCCAGCTGCTCCCGATGAGCTGGACGGCACCTTGCATGGCTGACACCGTCCTCGGTGTATGAATGAATGAGTGAATGGATGAGTGTGAGGCAACATGTAAGGCGCTTTGGATGGCCATGGGTCTGTTAAAAGCGCTATATAAATGCAGTCAATTTACCATTTTCACATGACCTTACGTAAACCTTGACTCCATGCCAAGACGACATCAAGCTTTGTGTATAATATTAGTCTGCATCAGGTCAGTAACTAGTTATCATGTATGTTCTTCCTAGGTGGAATAGCGTATCAAATGAATAAAAGTATAAATCATTTAGTTAAATTGTGCTTAGGTGAATAGCCTTTGTATAATTCTGTTGTGTTTATTTTATGTTTGAGGAATAGACATGGCTTTTTTTCCCTCACTGGAATTCCTCCATAACTTGTTATATTTCAAAACAACATTCAGAAGCAATAAATACTACACTAAAGCAATACTTAGATTCTTAAAGCCAGTCAATCAACACCCTCAGGCTGAATGACGCAACCTCTGCCAAACATGTTCTGTTAGGTGTATACAGTGATTAGAATATACAGCTTACAAAATGTTTTCCATAAACTAGCGCTAAGACCCAGAATCTCCCCTAACTAAATGAACAGTCAGGTGCCGCTACTGGTAATGGATATGACAATGTTAATGTATTTGGTAATGTACGGCGGAATCTATTTGCTACACTGCTGCTGATTGCTACACTGTTGCTGTTGTTGTAGATTAAGTCTTGTTAAGACATAGGACTTGCTACTGTCAATACATACACCGATACGCTGCTGTGAATACGCAAGGCATGCTGCTGCTGCACAAATAGCATGTATAAAACTAAACCGTAGCAGATTTGTACAGGTGGAGCTGCATGGGGAATGAGGAGGGTTTCAGAGGAACAGAAGTGCTCTGCAAACTGCTATAGAAAACTCTAACCAGCTATTTAAATGTTGAGAGATTTCGAGCATCTGTGGGATGTGCTGAAAAAATATGTCCGATCCATGGAGGCCCCACATCACAACTTTCACGACTTAAAGGTTCTTGGTGCCAAAGCACACCTTCATGGGTCTAGTGGAGTCAATGCCTCGACGAGTATATACACACACATATAATGGGACCATATTTATATAGTTTAAGATAGCCTCTAAATTAATAAAATGTAGAGGCTAGCGGTTTTTCATAATGGTTTTTATACATCAAAAACGAAGATGCATGATAAGCAAAAAGCATCAGGCATGGGGTGTTATAGTGATTTCGTTGAAAAATACAGTTTCAGCTATGTTTTAATGCACAATTTTGTAATCATGTCACAGGTCATTAAGCCAATGTTTAGTTGTTAAAGTCCCTTGCTAGTACTCAAATTTGTTTTCACAAGTTTTTGTGATTTGCGTCACATCTTAGGGAATTAGGGAGTGGAATGAGATGAACCTGAACTGTGTGTCTGCACCGACCGATACATGCCACCCTCATTCACCAAACAATGAGGAAAAGCATGGCAACATAGAGGACAAAGCCTGGTTGATTGCTCTTTGTGGTGTGGACCGCTCTCCGTTTTTCAACCCCATGAAAGCTACAGACTTAAGCTGATGTGACAAATTACAGAGGCAGTCTCACAATGGCTTCCATTCTTAAGCCCTACCAGATATGAGAAATGGTCGTAGCACATCTCCTTCTGTAGCGGCTATCTGTTTGCTTCAGCTTTCGGCCTGTTTCATTTATTCAAAGTATTTACTGTCTGAGGAAATGAGAGCTGTGGTGACGTCTGAACTGACATGGGCAGCCATGTGTAAACAGAATCCTTCATTAAGATAAAAAGCAGGAGGCAGGTCTGATAAATGCAGCAGATAAATGGCTGTGGATATTTGTCTTGGCTGTGGAAAGTGAGGTTTCATCATGGCGGCACTCCCTGGTTCCTAAGTCCTCCTCTGCCATGTAGTTTTTCATTTTTGACTCTCTTGAAAATTCTGCTTTCATCTCTATGTCGTTCTAAACTGGTATGACTTTCTGTGGAACAAAATAATATATTTTGAGAAATGTCTCATTGTTGTTGTTTACAAGTGGCACATGGAACCTCCGCACCTCTTCTGTCATTGTGTTAAGGCCGCTCACTAACTCTATACACAATGTGATTGGCCAGACCAGAGATTGGATTTTGCAGCACGCAGGTCCACCGAGAGTTGCTAGACTACACTACGCTAGGGTGTGTCTAGATTTCTGGGCTAGCCCAGAAGTACAATACAACAAAATTTAAAAAACAAACATAAGTTAATAAGAGATGAGCAGAATGAAGCCACAACGCAACAGAAACAAGCCACAACACAACGGAAACAAGCCACAACACAATGGAAACAAGCCACACCACAACAAAAACAAGCCACACCACAACAAAAACAAGCCGTAACACAATGTAAACAAGCCACAACACAACAGAATCAAGCCACAACACAACAGAATCAAGCCACAACACAACATAACAGAAACAATCCACAACAACGGAAACAAGCCACAACACAACAAAATCAAGCCACAACACAACAGAATCAAGCCACAACACAACAGAATCAAGCCACAACACAATAGAATCAAGCCACAACACAACATAACAGAATCAAGCCACAACACAATAGAATCAAGCCACAACACAACATAACAGAAACAAGCCACAACAACAGAATCAAGCCACAACACAACATAACAGAAACAAGCCACAACAACGGAAACAAGCCACAACACAATGGAAACGAGCCACAACACAACAGAAACAAGCCACAACAACGGAAACAAGCCACAACACAATGGAAACGAGCCACAACACAACAGAAACAAGCCACAACAACGGAAACGAGCCACAACACAACAGAAACAAGCCACAACAACGGAAACGAGCCACAACACAACAGAAACAAGCCACAACAACGGAAACAAGCCACAATGGAAACAAGCCACAACACAACAGAAACAAGCCACAATGGAAACAAGCCACAACACAATGGAAACAGCTTATCGGTGGAGAGGAACAAGTGATGAAGCCAATCAATATATGGGGATGATTAGGAGGATAATGGGCAAATTTTCATTTTGTTGTGCACTACTGGGCCACTGTATCTTTCACTGTTGTCATTTAGACCAACAGTGTGTTGACCCTTATCGGGTTGGTTTTCTCTGTTCATTCATTATTTAGAGGCTATTCCAATGGCAATCCACCCGTGTCATGTCCATGTAGAAAATGAAGACATACTGTAATCAGGCAGAAGTTTTTAACCAGCTTCATACTCTTCAAGACTGCAAACATTTGCAGGAAAATAATCAGGCGAGCCACTACTGTCCCAGTTTGTCTATGACCTGAATCGCTTGTCTGCATAAACACTAGATGATGCTAATTAAGATGGGAGAGACAGTCTTATTAGTGAGAAACTAAAATAGCAGAACTGCGACTGCATAACAGAGAAGGTTACTAAATTTCAGCTGATACTCACCGAGAATGTGTGTGTGCGTGTTTGTGTGTGTGTGTGTTTGGGGCGACTCTGGACTGTTAAATTCTTAGAAAATAATGCACACCCGAGGTTTACCAGCATTACTACCTCGAGTGTGCATTATTTCAACTGCCCGTCGTCAATTATTCCTTACATAAATAATTTAAAGCACTTAAACTTTTCAGTTCATGGCCTGCTTTTTCAGTATATCTAGCATTCAACATCCGTTTGACTTTGTTAAAATCAATTTTGAAATATCTGCAAATGTATTTTGACATTTCAAACTGCCTGCTGATCCATTTAAAATTCTGTTCAGAGATAGTTTATTTAAATTCTTTACATTTTCTCAAATATCCAAGATTTTCATCATTGTATTATTGTAAAATTGAATTAACATAATGGTCAAAAATACAATAAAAACTTTGAATAAAGTTGAATAATTTCAATTTATAATAATTGTTTTTAGGTGTATTTTAAAATATTTGTATAATTTTAAAATATTTTAAATTATAATTTATTCCTATGATTGAACGTTGAATTTTCAGCATCATTACTCCATATGTTATATTTTTTTGTGGAAACCATAATATATTACCATTCAAAAGTACTATTTATGACAGTAACGACATACACTTACCTAAAGGATTATTAGGAACACCTGTTCAATTTCTCATTAATGCAATTATCTAATCAACCAATCACATGGCAGTTGCTTCAGTGCATTTAGGGGTGTGGTCCTGGTCAAGACAATCTCTTGAACTCCAAACTGAATGTCAGAATGGGAAAGAATCCCATTCAGTTGTTTCATGCACAACCATCTCTAGTGATTACAAAGAATGGTGTGAAAAGGGAAAAACATCCAGTATGCGGCAGTCCTGTGGACGAAATAACCACTCGTTACAACTGAGGTATGCAGCAAAGCATTTGTGAAGCCAGAACACGCACAACCTTGAGGCGGATGGGCTACAACAGTAGAAGACCCCACCGGGTACCACTACATCTCCACTACAAATAGGAAAAAGAGGCTACAATTTGCACGAGCTCAGCAAAATTGGACAGTTGAAGACTGGAAAAATGTTGCCTGGTCTGATGAGTCTCGATTTCTGTTGAGACATTCAGATGGTAGAGACAGAATTTGGCGTAAACAGAATGAGAACATGGATCCATCATGCCTTGTTACCACTGTGCAGGCTGGTGGTGGTGGTGTAATGGTGTGGGGGATGTTTTCTTGGCACACTTTAGGCCCCTTAGTGCCAATTGGGCATCGTTTAAATGCCACGGCCTACCTGAGCATTGTTTCTGACCATGTCCACCATGTACCCATCCTCTGATAGCTACTTCCAGCAGGATAATCACCATGTCACAAAGCTGAATCATTTCAAATTGGTTTCTTGAACATGACAATGAGTTCACTGTACTAAAATGGCCCCACAGTCACCAACATTTCTAAAGAATGCTTTCAGCACCTTGTTGAATCAATGCCACATAGAATTAAGGCAGTTCTGAAGGCGAAAGTGGGTCAAACACAGTATTAGTATGGTGTTCCTAATAGTCTTTTAGGTGAGTGTATGTTACAAAATATTTTATTTAAAGAAAATGGTAAAACTTCAGCTTCAATCACAGCAATAAATTACATTTTACAAAATATGGACATAAAAAAAAAATTAAAGGTGTCATGAATTGGATTTTTATTTTTTATTTTTTATACTGTTGTCTGAGCTCAACTAATGACGTTTGTGTGGTTTTTACATTCAAAAACATCATAATGAATAAGTAATAGGTTTTTCTACACTGGTTTTGATGGGCGTGCCCCACTGCAGACTTGGAAGTAAACACCCATGGCTAGGATTGGATAAAATTTGCATATTTAATGAGCTTCAGGTCCCCCGTCAGTGCATGTGTCAGTGCAACCGGAAAGATACTCTCACAGGTCTCTCAAACCGTATTTATCAAACAAACACAATGATTTATCTCTCATCCACCCATGATTGATTTATTTTGTTATTACTTGGCCGCCAAATCAGTGGATATAAGCACAAACCGCGCACACACACACACATGCCAGGGTGCGCTCTATTCAAATATCAAGTCAAGAGAGTGAATAACGCAGATCAAGAAAGGAATGTTATTTCACTATTAAAAATTCACCGGCCTGCCGTCGGGGGTAGCCCGTCTTGAAAACACATAGCCCGGGACATTGGGCTTTGGGAGTCCTGGTCCATACATAGAGTCTGATTCCGAATCACAATGAACCAACACATAAAGGATTCTCCAGCCTGTGACAGCGTGCTATGTTCTGTTAGACATGTACACATAATCAATACAATCTGTAACAATGCAATACTATCACATATAAAAATACGTTTTACTCACATAAGTGTGTTGCACCATTCCTGTCGGATCCAATATACAGTAGAAGGCACAGCATTGTGTTTTAATCTCAGTATGTCTGCAAATCCAGTATCGACCTGTGTCTTGTTTACAAACGATTATCTTGCTGTCTTCGATAGTGCGATTAGCTCCATTTAGCAGAGTTTAGCTCCATGAGTCGGTGGGCGGGGCTACAGAAGCAGGCGTAAACATTTATCTGTAGAGGCAGCGTTTCCCCCTCCTATGACATCATAGATCAGTATATATCTGAGAGCTGTCGTTTGCTGGGCCTGGTGTCAATAAAAGCTTTTTTTTTGACTAACAAGGAAGTTTTCAGCTCTGACACTTACAGGAAATTCTTATATTACCATGACCTTTAATATATCAAAGGCTCAAGAGAAAGTTGATTTCTCAATTCATCACCCCTTTAAATAATCCTTCTTATAATAATAATAATAATATTACTTATTGCAGCCTTGGTAAGCAGTAGAGACTTATTTATTAAAAGCAATGAAAAAGACTGTTGTGCTATTGTCATGAAGACCTCTCTTTCAATAACAGAGAAAACTGATGTTATACCTTGTATGTCAGTCCCCTTAAACCAGGATGAGGCTAGGTTTGTGTGTTGTGCACAGAGAGACCTCCTAAACCATATGTCCTCATAAACCAAAATATGTCCACATAAACCATAAACCTGTGAAATGTTACATAATTATTATTTGTGTTGTTAAAATTGAAATAGCTATTTTGAAGCTATTTTGTTTTTTGTAGATCAAATTAACATTTTTGACATGACTTTCATGTCGATTGGGAAAGGTGTGTCCCCGTAAACCACTAAAAAGTCACACTTGACCTCATAAACCACATATGCCTGTAGGCATGTTAGGTAGGTGTGTGTGTGTGTGTGCGTGTGTGTGTGTGTGTGTGTGTGTGTGTGTGCGTGTGTGTGTGTGTGTGTGTGTGTGTGTGTGTGTCTTTGTTTATATTACATTGTGGGGTCCAAATGTCCCCATAAGGATAGTAAAACCTGAGATCACCTACATTGTGGGGACCAGCCAGTAGTCCCCATTTTTCAAAAGGATTATAAATCACACAGGATGAGGTTTTTTTGAGAAAGTAAAAATGCAGAATGTTTCCTGTGATAGAATGTACAGTTTGTACGGTATAAAAACCATTACGTCTATGGAGAGTCCCCACAAAGATAGCGAACCAGACGTAAGTGTGTGTGTGAGTGTGTGTTCAATATGTCACGTCACATTCAAATCTCTGTGTTTACTATATGTCATTTTTAAATCTGTTCATCATATACAGCCATTGTGTCTCTTCAGAAGATTTGGATTAGACCACTCAATTTATTATTTTTACGATGCCACCCTCTTCTTGAAAGGGGGTCGGGAACACCAGCTCATTTACATTTAAACACAAAAATTCAGCGTTTCTGTTCACCCCCCAAAAAGTGCCAATTTTAACATGCTATAAAAATGATTTGTGGGGTATTTTGAGCTAAAAATTCACATACACACTTTAATGCACATAATAGGCATAATAGGTCCCATTCAAAATATATTATATATTACTTTTATTATATATTTTTATTTTTTGACTCCAGCTTAAATGACTTACTTCCCACAGAGACTGATTGAGGAGCATTCAAGAGCAACTTTGGGGAAAATGGTTTCAGTTGAACAAGGCAAAAGTTTTTGGTCACTGTGACCCGAGATCGATTTTATCTTAAATATAGCAATGTTTCTGAGTGGTTTTCAATCATGACTGACAAAAAAAAAAAAAGAACTCAGTCTTTAGTAGAACTGGGTGGACGGGAGCGAGACTGAGTGAGAGAGAGAGAGAGAGAGAGAGAGAGAGAGAGAGAGAGAGAGTGTGTGTGTGTGTGTGTGTGTGTGTGTGAGGGAATAAAAAGATGATAAATGCTCTGACAAATTATGTTAAAGTATTAGTCTGGCTTACGCTGGATGTAGCACTGGCAGCATAAATATGACAGAATGAACGCAGCCAAAGTTTGTTATCGAAATGCAAGTACAGGGCAGCGGTGATGCAGTCAGTGACAAATTGATGTCAGAGGCTAGCATAATGAAAATCATTTACCGTTGCCATAGTTACCAAACCCTCAGTCATGCAAGCCACAAAAACACTAATAACTGATCGTCAACGTTATAAACAGACAGATGAAGATGCACACGCATTAGGTTATGTATATTAAACCAATACATTTTGGCTCATTCTTTTCTTTTATAATACTTTTTTTTATCTCTAAATAAGCTTCTTGTCTTTGATTACCTCTTTCTCCCTCTGATTTCCTCACTTACATAGTCAGTGTTGAAGGCATCTGCTTATTTTGAGCGTTTTCAGCGTGTGGGTGCTGATATTATCTCCCATCAGCCCTACATTGTCTTTCAGCTGCTAATTAGCCACCATTATAGTTCAGTGGCCAATCAGAGATCTTGCTGTCCGACGAGAGTTGCTTTATTTACATCAGATAAAAGGCATAATGGGATGGGATGGAATGTGGCGATGCACATTATGATTCAAAATCTGAGCTCCTGTGCCAACTGAACAACTGGTGCAATACCATTAGGGTTATTAATTTTGATAAGATAAGACTTGTAATGATTCATATCCTCCTAAATCTCATCTCATCCATGAATAATTTAGAGGGAATATTGGTTTATTATCTGTTGGTAGTACACATATGTTCCCTGGCTTTCGTTATGCTGTGACTCTCTTGATTAGGTGCAGTTTATGGCATAACAATGGGTATTTAACCTCTGAGGCCTGCAGAAGGCACTGGAGAACACAGGCAGCGGACGCGCCCAAGTGTGAATAATACAGTAAATTGCCGCAATGGTCTGTAATCGAAGTGCACAAACAAACAGAGTGTGATGAATGCAATTTTCATAATTTTCAGATAAGATTGCGGTCTTGTATTTGGGTAGATTTTTGTATCGCTAAAAACATTGTCTACGTTGAGTTCTTGTTTTTCCAATCCTGACTGCAATATCGGCCCATCTCCTCTTAGCTAGCAGGCAGCAATATGGCTGTGTGACCAATTGGAGTGGCCAATATCCACATGAAGATCTGTCTTTTTGTTTATGCTGTGGGCACAATTGTCTCCATTTGATTTCATTGGAGTGGACATATAATAGTGGGAGGACAGCAAACTCACATATGCATTGTTGAACTATCAGGAAGAATAAATCTGTGATTCTTGTGTATACTTTGAAATAAGAAATCGCATTGCGAGATCAATGTTAGAACTGAGCTATATTGAGTCCCATGCTCATCGATGCTGAATTTATTTGATTAAATACAAATTGTGAAACATCATTGCAATTTAAAGTCACTGATTTATTTGTTAATATATTTAAGAATGTAACTTTTTCCAGTGATGGCAAAGCTGAATTTTCAGCATCTGTACTCCAGTCTTTAGTGTCACATGATACTTCAGAAATCATTCTAATATGATTATTTGCAGCTCAAAAACTCCATCCATATGGAGAAGGAATAGAAGGAATATTTCCATCCATTTGGATTACATTACGTTTATTAGTTAGGTTAAAACTGTGATGCATATTAGTCATTCATAAATGGAACAGGTACAATTTCATCAAAATGTGTTTTAAATACACAATAACCAGGTTTATATATTTATCATGAATAAAAAAATGTTTTTCAATCTCATACATTTTAACTAGTTAAATATTGCTTGATGCACAACTAGACACATATTTTAACCATATTCATGCTTTTTAACGGAATAAATGTAATTGTTTTCACAATAAAGTTTCATGCTGATTATAAATTACAGTCCCTGACAAAAGTCTTGTCGCTTGTGTACAAATTGAACTGAAGTGCCGCTGAAATATATTTCTTATCAAGATTTTTTTACAAGAAATGGCTCATTTTAATCCCAACAGCTTTTGTAATAATGTTTCAGTCCAAAATGAAACTGTCAAAAAATATTGTAATATTCACAGCTTGGTAAAGCCCATTGAGTCAATTTTTGCAAAGACAAAAGTGTTGTCGCCTTGTCATATGAGCTTCACCTGTGACTAATGAGGGATCAATTAGATCTCAGGTGTGTATTAAAAGAACCCCAGTACACTAGACCTTCACATCAACTGCAACTAGACCTCTGCAAACAAGCCTAGAGTCACCCGGAGACTAAAGTTTGAATTATCAAGAGGCTGAAGACCAGATCCACTGCTGATGTGGCAGACACCTTCAATGTGTCTCAGCGTCAAGTACAGAGGATAAAAAAGATTTGAAGAGACTGGAGACGTTTATGACAAACCCAGGTCAGGCAGACCCTGCAAGACAACTGCTCGAGAGGACCTTTTGTTGGCTCGAAAATCCAAGGCCAGCCCATTTTCCACTGCAGCAGAGCTCCACGAGACCTGGTCACCTGAAGTCCCTGTGTCAAGCAGAACAGTTTGTCGGATTCTGTCTCGAAATGGCCTCCATGGTCAAATCAGTGCCCAGAAGCCAGCACTAAACAAAAGACAATTGAAAAACCGTGTGGCATTTGCCAAAGCCACAGCCTGCTAAAGGATGGGCTGGAAAAGTGGCAGAAGGATTTTTCAGATGAATCTTCTGTTGAATTACACCACAGTCGCCGCAAATATTGCAGGAGAACTGCTTTCTTTGCTATTCCTGATGACTTAATAATAAATTGTATGAGTCCTTGCCAAACCGCATGGTTGCAGTCCTTCAAGCTCATGGAAGTCATACAAGATATTAAATTTGGATCTCACAGCACCACTACTTAATTTGCTGACATATTTTTGTATTTGCAGTAAATTTGTTCAATTTCTGTATAGGCGACAAAACCTTTCTTTCTTGATTAAATGATAAATCTTTTTTCAGTGAAACTCATTTATTTCAGTGCATTAAACATCATTTGGGAGGGTTTTAGCTTTTCATATGAGCTATTTCTAACACCAATTGATGAATTAAAAATCAGGTGAATAGCAGGTGTTTCTACAAAATAGATAAGTGACACGACTTTTGTCAGGGACTGTATATGAAAATATGATTATGGTAACACTTTAGAATGGGGAACACAAATTAACTATTAACTACGACTTTTGCCTCAATAAACTCCTGATTTACTGCTTATTAATAGTTAGTAAGGTAGTTTTCGTAACATTTAAGTTTAGGTATTGGGTCGATTAAGTGATGTAGAATAAGGTCATGAAGAATAAGGCATTAACATGTGCTTTATAAGTACTAATAAACAGCCAATATCCTAGTAATATGCATGCTAATAAGCAACTAGTTATTAGTTAACAACTGAACCCTAAAATAAAGTGTACCATGATTATATAGTAAATAGAAGTCTTATCCATCTCTTACCGATTTCATTAGTATGTAACCTACAAATATGCATCACATAGTTAATAGGTTTATTTTTAGGCAAAAAATATTGTTTTGGAGTGGATTAGTATTATTAATGTTCAAAACATTTGGATTTCTCAATATTTTTGTGGAAACATGGATACTTTTTCCCCCAAGCTAATTGGGGATGAAAAAGGTTCGGTAACACTTCATTTCGATGGTTCACTTTAGACATTCTACTAAATATAAGTAACTATTAACCCGAACACTAACTAGTCTACTAATACTCTGATGAGAGTTAGTTGACACATAGCTGCAAAGTTATTTAGTTAGTAGAATGTCTAAAGTGGACCATCGAAATAAAGTGTAACTGAAGGTTCAATAGAACAGCATTATTTAAAATATAATTATAAGTTATAACACTACAAATGTCTTGACTGTCACTTTTGATCAATTGAATGCATCCTTGCTGTAAAAGAAGTATTAATTTCTTAAATTAGTGACATAATAAAGTCAGGCCTTTACAAAAATGGTGCTCTATGGCACTAAAAGTGGTTCTTTGGCTCGTAATCATTTTGGGGAATCACTTTAATGCTATATAGCACCAAATCTTGGTGCTTCAGTGGTTCTTCACCGGTTCTTTGGGATGACTGAGGTGCTATATAGCACCGCTACCATATACAGAACCCACCAAAAGTGATTCCCCTATGATTCCCCTTACGAGCCAAGAACCTTTTAGTGTCTTAAAGCACCATTTTTATGAAAGCCTGACTTTATCATGTCACATTGTGAGATTTAATGTCACATAGTGTCACAATGGGGAGATTACAAACAAACAAACAGGCAACTAAATAAACAAGTAAATAGTGATTTGAGATATAGACACTGTGAGATTTAAAGTCACAGTTACCTTTATATTTTTGAATACTCTGAATCAGAAATCGACTTGTATATATGTATTTCATATGTACAGCATACAAAAAAAAATTCAATTAGGTTTTAAATAATTACGTATCATAGTTCATTAATGCACTGCAGAAACAGTTAGAGAAGAGGTCAGGAAAAAAGCAACAATGTAATGCCTCACCAGTTATTTAACACTCTTGCTACAAAAAGCACACTATCATTATTTAATTAAGCTCTTAAGTCCATCATTTGAATAGTTTAACATTAATTGTCCCACAAGAGCCACTCGGTGCCTGCGGTGTCTCACTGTCCCACCTTTCCTATTTTGTAGCGTAAATTAAAAACCTAACTTGCTTTATTGACTGTTGTAATCTCTCTGGACTGCTCAGTGTTTACTGACTAATAGCATGAGGGAAGGTTATGCATTAGTGATGAAATCTGAAAGCTTGGTGGATGCTTGCTTTTCGCTCTTAACAGTGAATAGACTTTGTACTGATAAAACAAAAGCCTCAGAGAAATAACAGACTGTAGGGACATGCTGCATCTTTTATGAGCAAATGTTTGTGTCATATTAGCTTAATCTCTTTTTTAAATGGATTTTGAGGAGGTTATTTGGGAGCTTTTTCCTGGCGTGACTATTATTGTGGTTAGGCCAGTCCAAGAAAGTCAGTAGGGCAAATGTAAAGGCAAACATTTGTTACTAAAAATACAGGGCTATTAAAGTGCTCAATCAAAATGAGCAAAACCTTTAATAAAACTTTCAGAAAACAGTAGCCAATATAATTGCCAGGTAACAGATGCAGCCCAAACTAATTCATTCAAAACGCCTGGATTTCACCACTACAACAGCGACCTTCCTTTGTGTGTCAAAGTCACGCATAATGTTTTCAATTATTTGAGGTTCTTCATTCCCAACACTCCTGCCATATGGTGACCTTCAGATGAGAGAGAAGCGACAGCACAGTAATGCTTAGGAGGGAAGCACTGCAAAAACAGGTGAGAACAAACACACATACGCGCGCACACACACACACACACGCATTTCGATCAAAATCGTAATGTGGCGTCGCTCAAGGTGTCGGCATCTGACAGTCGTCATTTATAAAGACGCTAATTAATTCAAGCATAAAAACTTTAATGAGTGAGACGGCGCAGGTGTGTCACTTACACCTCTGGCTGATTACAGAGAGTAAATCAGACAGAGACAATAACACATGGAATACAACCTGATTAACAATTTAAACGTAACAGAAACACTCAAATCAAAATGTCCGCAGCATTTTTGTACAAACAGACCATAAACCAAGAGCGATTCTGCAGTATATTTATTCAGACGTTGAGGAGTTGAGAGAGCACTTGTAAAAAGACTGCAAACAAGCAATTTAACACTGCTGACGCAACATGTCTGTACAGTATACAAACTGAATATACACTACCATTCAAAAGTTTGAGATTAGAATTTATTTTATTTATTGAGGATGCAATAAATGTATAAAATGTTAAAAACTTTGGTAACACTTTATTTTAGGGTTCAATTCTTGCTATTAACTAGTTACTAGAATATTAGCTGTTTATTAGAACTTATAAATCACATATTAATAGCTTATTCTGCATGACCATATTCTACATTTCTAATTTTACCAAATACCTAAACTTAAATGCTACAAAAACTACCTTACTAACTTAGCCTGACAAGCCAGCCCCACATCAAGATGTTGGGTCTGGGAACACACCGTTGACAGGGCTCAATCCGAGGGGCGGGATAAATGGTTGTCTTTCAAATTCCCTATGCCACGCAATAGGATAGTGCTACAACCAACCAGAGCATTGAAGGCGGTGACGTAGTCAGAGGCGCTCGCTTGATACAGCATAGCTAGTTGATAGATTAAACTTTTGCTGTATCCGGTCAGCAAAACTCTGAAAACATGACTGCAGTGCCCTTCTTTGTTCTTTTCTCAAATAAATGCTTAACGCCAAGTCTTCCAGTGTGGCGGCCAAAGCCGATTCGAAAAGACCGCTGTTCGCCAGCAGCAGCCGTCTTCTTTGTTTTCAAGTAGCAGGGAATTTACACGGAACCGTCACAACTCTGCCATCATTATGATGAGCCCCACCGACTCCATACACGATGTGATTGGTCCAACTAGAGTTAGCTTTTTTTTAAGCTCACAAGCCAACGGAGAGTTGCTAGACGACCCTGGCTACAAATTACATTTGCTGCCGCTAGGGTGCGTCTAGATTTCTAGGCTATTACTAACTATTAATAAGGAGCACATTAAGAGTTTATTGAGGCAAAATTTGCAGTTAATAGTTAATGTGTTCCCCAAGCTAAAGTGTTAAAGTTACAAAAGATTTTAAATAAATGCTGTTCTTTTCAACTTTCTATTCATTAAAGAATCAAGAAGAAGAAAATATTTATCAGAACAACGGTTTTCATCATTAATAAGACATGTTTCTAGAGCACAAAATCAGCATATTATAATGATTTTTTGAAGGGCTGATGAAAATAAAGCTAAAATTCAAAATATAGAAACAGTTATGTTAAATTATAATAATATTTCAGAATATTACTGTTTTCACTGCATTTTAAGAGACTTCTTTTAAAGACATTAAATCAAATTACCAACCACAAACTTTTGAATAGTAGTGTTCTAATATGAACCACTTAACTTTAAGAATGTTTATTTATATAGTCTTAGGACTTACATGTTTTGACGACAGGCAGAGTGCATGATTACCATTTTAAAAACGACCATGAGACGCAAGTGGCTGTTAAGTAATTCATAATCTACATAAAATGTCAACTATAAATATTTAATATCAAACTGGGTGACAATATTCAGTGTGTATGCTCTCACACTATTATGCATTATTCAACAACTTTGGAGGGTTTGGAATGGTGGGTAATTTTTGTATCCAACTATTAATGGGCACAAGATTCTCTTGAAAAAACACGTGGTGAGATTGTTATGACTAATTCCACTCACTTCTGAGCAACCACTTTCATTGCATGGAGGTTTGATAAGTTCTAAACAGATCAATGCAATTGGAGCATCATTGTCTGGTAATGTCTTTAACCTCAGCTAGCATGAAAACAGAAGGATGCGAATGCAGGGAAACAGCAGGGCTATTTTTGTATCCAACTATGAAAGGACACAATTCTCGAGACAAAAAAGCAAAAGAAGCTTGGTAGATTTTGAAGCATGAGGACTGAAATCTGGTAGAACTGAACACACTGAAGTGAACTAAAATTACTTAAAAATGACTTTAACTAATGACAATGAATTGAACCTTATTGTAATGCATTAGGTGTCATGTACTGCCAACATGTTTTACATAATAATTTATTAATCTAGATTAGTGTTGATTTATAAACATACAATTGTTCATTGTTATTTAATGTTTTATAATAATGCACTAATGTAAAATGTATTAAAATTTGTACAAACTAACATTAACCTAGATTCATTAAAAGGTGCGATATAACAGAAGTAGTGATGGATCCTTTCTTACGTATTGTGATATAAAACATTGACAAAGAACAAAACGTATGACAAGGACTTCTAGGGTTCTATCTATGGGTTGTTGATTGTAATTTGAGTTGTGGGAGTTGCACTCAATAAATGTATGAAATCTTGCAGTTGATCATGGGGAGTGGGGATTTTAGTGATTGGAGAAGTCTGGCTTCCTTTACCAGAGAGAAGACTGTCATTTTACAGAGTTCAAAAAAAAAAAATGCTTTGATGATTCTCTAAAAAGGGTACATTTTCATGTTATGCCGATTTAAACTAATGCTAATAGATTGAACCTTTTGTTCTAAAAGTTATCATTCCTCAGATTTAAGAAAAAGCGGTTTCAAAATATGGGGTGTGTACAAAATCGCGCCGAAATCGTTGGAACAAAATTTGAATTTGATGTTCTACATAGTATGAATATAGGTAGTATGAATGAAATTCGAACGTTCTACAATCTGCCATGTTGTTACTGTCATGTGACCTAACAGTATCAGTTGCATCGCGTCGCCTCGCTGCCATTCATACATCCTCTCCCGTGGCCTCATGGGATTGTAAAGTTTCCACTGAATGCACACTTCAGAATCTCGGCGGCAGTAGCAGGTCATCCGGGCACTACTGTCTTTCTAATACTATGCATTCGGACATACTACTCCATACTACTGTTTGAGTACTGTTTTTTGCAAACTATATAGTAAGGATGTACAGCTCTTAATGCATCATGTTTCCTTATGGAGCATCAGTGAATGTTTGAACCTTTTTAAATAGTTTTAATAGTCCCTCAATTGTCCTCAGTGTGGAAAGATGGATCTCAATATCACACCGTTAATGGAGAGGGTTCAAATATGCAAAAGATGCTGGAAAACTGAAGAATTTTGGGGGCCTGGAGGATTATTTTTTAATGAACAGTGTGCAGTTTAACTGCTCAGGACAAACAAGGGACTCAAGAACAACCATCACAAGACAAAAAAATCCAAACAAACAGCAATGTATCATCCAGGTTATGACAGAGTATTGAAAATCAGTAGTTCATAAACTTTTGAACGGGGTCATTTTAATAAATTTAGCCTTGTAAATTTAATTAAATAAATTTAGTCTTGTGGACTATATGTAAACACTTTGTATATAAAATATTTTATTTAGGACAGCACTAAATAAAAACAACGCATTCTGTATGATCTCTTATTTTGTTAAAAATTATTAACATTTTCACAGATTCTTCAAGGGGTTCACATACTTTTCTTACTATTTTAGATGAAATTGGAGCATCACTGTCAAGTAGTGTCTTTTTCAACCTCAGCTAATACAAAAACTGATATGAAAAAGAAGAGGGAAATGCTTGTCACCATGCAAAGCCTAAAGAAATTACAAAAGTACAATAATACTGAATGACATTAAACGAATACGACTTAATGCGACTTATGGAGAGCAGATGTAGTTGAGCACAAAAAAAGTCTTTACATCCAATGTTTCACCTACCAGTTTTCATCAGTCTGAACATTCACTGTACTTACTCACCCTGTCCTTCTATGTTAAATACTTGATCCAAAGAGTCCAGCTTCCTTACTGTGAGGTAACTGCTTCGATTGGTCTGGTTTATTTTTCTCATACACATGGGAAGTGCAATGGACAAGACTCCTGTCTTTCTGTCTCTCTTAATTGTCTTTGTTCAGAGAACGTCCTGTTTTGTTGAGAACAGTACTTAGTTCATTAATGAGGTTTTGAGGCAACTGCACACCTCTGCTGGGCAACACCACTTTCTTCTGTGATAGCTGGGTGAGAGCGCTGGGGTCTTGTTGAAGTGATGCTCTTCGCCGAGACTGGAGTGTGTCATCAATCACCATTTCAAGCCTGGAGACACATGGAGTTCTTTCACCGCTTGCCGATTTATGCTTCGAGTCTGGTTGGTTGCCCTCATCTGTGGTCATTTGGTTCTGTGTATTTGCACCTTCTATACTTGTAGAGGCGACTGAGTTCCCTTTAACCTGCAGAAGAGGAGAAAGTGCATGAATATTCATGGCTATATGAGTCAAAGTCTGTTTTGTATGCAGGGAATAGACTTGAGGCCCAATTCCAACAACCATTTTGTGGACAAGACAATATGGATAAGGTTTACTGTTAACAAAGATTGCTAACTTTGCAGGTCTTTAGAAGTGTTTACTGAAGCAAAAATGTATTAAGCAACATCAAACAAAAAGGTTTGTTAAATATACGACATTTATGTGAATGTAGAGTCGGTTAAATTCTGACCTCCCTCTGGCGTTTGGCTGTGCTGGTCTGTGCAGGGCTGTAAGTGGATGTTCTCCCTCTGCTCAGGTTATAAGGTAACGATGTGCTCTGCTTTAGGTCTTTAGGCCACAAGTCACCTTCATGCTGCAAGCACATTTACCTTTACGCATTTGGCAGATGCTTTCATCCAAATAAACATTGCATTCAAGGATTACAATTTATCAATTTATGCAGGAATCAAACGCATGATTTTGGCTCAATGCTATCGCCATGCTCTACAGTTTGAGCTAAATAAAAAGAGTAAATTCCAGCCAATGGACCCTTTTCACATTTCCTGCGGAAGCGGAAGTCATCATAGTTTGGTAGACTTCTATAGCGGTGAATGGGAGCCCATTTGCTCCAATAGCAAAGGAAAAATCTATGATAGTGCTTCCACAACTTTCCAAAAGTGTGACAAAACATCAGAACGATGAGAAATCTGCCATCACTCCTTCAGCCGTTGTATCAGAAACACTCACGCAGCAGTGTTAATTAATTTTTTGCAATTTACTGCCGAGGTAATATAACACAAAGTGTAGCGTAATAAATGAACATCATCACAGTCGTTGAAAAGGGTCAATCAAATATTTTACAGGTGAGCATTACTTAAAGGAAAATAGGTTTGCATTCCCTAGAGAAAATACCAATGTTCGCAAGACAAAAATTTGTGGTCAGTAAGATTAAATAAATGAACACATTTATTCAGCAAGGATTATAAATATATATATATATATATATATATATATATATATATATATATATATATATATATATATATATATATATATATATATATATATATATATATATATATTTTTTTTTTTATAATGTTATCAAGGATTTCCATTTAAAATAAATTCTGTTCTATATAATTTTTTATTCATACGTAGAATCCGGAAAAAACTGTTTCCACTAAAATATATAGCAGTTAACTGTTAACTGTTATAATAGTAAATGTTTCTTGAGCATCAAATCAGCATATAAGAATGATTTCTGAAGGATCATGTGAAAACTGGAGTAATGTCTGCTGAAAATTCAGCTTTATCATCACAGGAATAAATTACATTTTAAAATATATTAGCCCTCTATGGTATGCATTATGTTCTAACCATGAAATATATATTTTTTAAATATAAAAAAAGTTAAATTAGCTAAATTCCAGCGAAATAGCTTAAATCACACAAAGCAAAAAAGATTGTTGGGAGGACACTTAAGGAAACATTGCTATATGGCAACGCTGTACAACGTAAAATGGTCAAAAAAGTTATCTCTTCTATTTAAAAGCACATTTCTTTTATTAATTGATAGATTCATATATTTGGAACCAAAAATAAGTAGATCTACCAATTTACCCTTCAAAATGGCTAACTTATTCTCACTCTCATCACATGGAAGAGCTAACTCACCCTTTCTGTAAATGTTTCACAATTCTGATCAAATATTGGTGAGCATACAAGACTTATTTTTAAGGTTTTTGAAAGGTCTTAAGAACCCTAGACTTTAACAGTAGAGTACAGGTTCTTCTAAAAAAATTTGCATATTGTGATAAAAGTTCATTATTTTCAGAAGACCCAACACTCTGGATGAGCTTAAGGCCGCTATCGAAGCATCCTGGGCCTCCATAACACCTCAGCAGTGCCACAGGCTGATTGCCTCCATGCCACGCCGCATTGAAGCAGTCATTTCTGCAAAAGGATTCCCCACCAAGTATTGAGTGCATAACTGAACATAATTATTTGAAGGTTGACTTTTTTTGTATTAAAAACACTTTTCTTTTATTGGTCGGATGAAATATGCTATTTTTTTTTAGATAGGAATTTTGGGAATTTCATGAGCTGTATGCCAAAATCATCAGTATTAAAACAATAAAAGACCTGAAATATTTCAGTTGGTGTGCAATGAATCTAAAGTATATTAAAGTTAAATTTTTATCATTACATTATGGAAAATAATGAACTTTTATCACAATATGCTAATTTTTTGAGAAGGACCTGTATGTTGTCAGCTGAGCATTAGTATCATCGCAAAGAAAATCCAATAACAAAGTACAAGTGTACAAATCGATTTAGTATGAAAATGTTACAGTGACATTACCGTGAAACTATTTAGTACAACACCCTCAACAATGTATGAGGAATATCATTAGAGTACTGCATTCCAAGTTGTAGAAATTACTTGAGGATTTTATTCACATTCATGACATTTCTAGGCCTGGAAATCCATTTCTTTTGCCTGATATTTTCCATGACAGCGGGTAAAAAAGTTTTTGACAGGAAATGTATACCTTAATTTTAAGCTTTAAGTCTCAGGCAAACGGAAGATTTAAAACTTCCATATATTCTCAAGCAGCTCTAACTAACACTAACTTCCTGACCTTAATGATGTAGGAACAAATGTGCTGGAACATTCTGGACCTATTCCTGAGCTGAACACTCGCTAAGACAGCTCATACTTTCCACTGTGACTTTATGGCCTTTGAGTTGTTCTTCACGTCTACATCCTCATTTTAGCAGCAGAAGGTCTCATCTGCCTGTTCCTTTACCTACCCAGCACTGCTCTCCAGTTTCTATGGAAACCATGCCAAGCAGAATGCTGGGTGAAATGGAAGCAGTGAGAGGTTACAAGAGTCTCAGAGCAAAGAGTATCAATTAATCTACCTGCATGGACTCCACAACCACTTTTAGCGCATGTAATAATGAGACACAACAATATGTACACTGAATTATGGTACATGCCCTCCACTCCCCGTTTAATCTACCACTTGGGGCCCTGCAGAATACTCTGCGCCCCATCCCCGAATAGAAAAAAAAAAGTAAAAACTGAAGTGCTTTATTTTTCTCCCTCGTATCAGTTCAAAACCACAAAAGCAAGTATAAACCTCGACAATGAAAATAGTGGACCTGTAGGAAGTAGATAAGGATGAGGCATTAGGACCGAAGAGAGGGCCAGGAAAAATCTCAGAGGGTTAGCGGATTGGAGGAGAGATCTAAACAATGGCTAAATCATCTACTCCTCTTCTACCATCTCTTGCCTTTGGTTTAAGTTATTAATACTGAATTAGCTGAGTCAGACCCTCTGCGTGTAGTAGTGCCCGGCTTGTCTAAAGAGGAGTCTGCTGGAACCAGTGTTATTGTGGCAGTCTGCATGACCTTATTTCAGCTAAAAGACCTTTCCGGATAATGTGATTTATACTCATGGAGGATGACCTTGAAAACATCTCTCAATTCTTAGGGCTAGTTTTCTTCTAACTTTCTCTGGAAAAAGGGAATGCAGCATTATAAAAAAAAATACTTATTCCAGAAATATTACACATCACTTAAGTGCAAAATAATGTAATGTTTCTGGACACTTAACTACATGTTAAGTGCAATTATATGAAAATGTTTAAATCTATATTAAATGCAAATAGTTGAATTGTAATTAGTTTTTTTGACCCACTTTAATTTCATAATTATTTTAGTTGTTTCTGAAATATGGTTTTACTGCCAAATGCACTGACATGCATTTATGGAAATAAATAGACTTTATTAAATTTTTATTGAAACATGTCTGTATTATATTCAAATATATTTGTCATCACACATTTGTAATGATGAAGTTGCAATTTTGTACATTTAAAATATTTTAACTTTACATAAAATATTGATTAACACATCCCAGGTGAAAAATAAGTACTATTAAATGCATAAAAAATGTACTCGAGTATGTTTTAGTATACAAATATAATATAGTGCATTTTTAATACATTTAATAGTACGTCTTTTCCACCCAATTTAAATTATAATAATGTATTCCTTTATAATGTTACTCATCAAAATAAGTGTACTGTTTAAAGCAAAACAAAACAAAAATAAAACAAGGAAACTTTTGACATTATTACAAAGTGCACACAAAGTTATCTCTTAAGTACACTTAAATGGCATTTTATTTCATTAACATGCTAATATTGGCAAGTACAGTTTTTTTTTAATATATTTTTTTATATATACTTTTTAAGATTTGAAAAGTGCTACACACTTCTCCTTCACTAAGGTGTACAGTGATGGCACCAGATGGTAATATCGTGTTTGCCATATTCATGTACCATGGTATTTACCAGGTACTTCAAGGTGCTATACAGAATACCTTATATGTCCAAAAAAAGAAAATAATAAAAAAGAAAGGTAATATCATGGTACTTTATGAAGGGAACTTATGAGAAATGCCTAATTTTTGGTTGCTAAAGTGAAGCATTTCCATATGTGAAATAATACATCTAAAAATTGCATTACAAAACCTCTTAACATGCCCATTTGTAACAATGTTAACTGCACATTATCTGCACTTAGAAAACGAAGAAAGCTCACCTTCACTCTGATAATGGAGGTGACCCAGTCCTGCTGAGAATCATTCCCTTTACAGCAGAAATACCTTTTTCAGGGAGGATGAACATGCATACAGTCAGAACACTGAAGCACTCAAGTGTCCTATTTGAAATTCAGTCCTGCAGTTCTGTACTTCAAGTACTAAGCTGTACAAAACCTTAGTACATTTCAGGCTAATATATTAAAAAAGGGACATATTATTCAGTTCCAGCTAAATGATTTTCTTAAAAACAGTGCTGAAGCGTGTGATTGAATGTGCAATTAGGAACAGAGTTAATTGCACTTACCAC
Organism: Gobiocypris rarus; assembly: GCA_023029165.1. Lineage (NCBI taxonomy): Eukaryota > Metazoa > Chordata > Actinopteri > Cypriniformes > Gobionidae > Gobiocypris > Gobiocypris rarus. The sequence goes on from CM040912.1 coordinate 21,866,835, forward strand.
TGCTGCTTTTCAGTATAAACAGTAAATCCCCAACTGTTGAAAATTAGTCAGAAAAACAACAAAAAAGTATTGCATTAGTTTCACAGCATTTCATTCAGGTTCTACAAATAAACTATATTCATCTTTTCCTGATGGTGCCACAGAGTGACCTATTGAGAACCTCTAAAGTGCTAAAATACCATTAAATACAGCTTAACTTCCACAGCCAGCAGACAAACATAATATAAAAGATGACCTATTTTGCTTGTGTAAGAGATTTATATCAATGTTACATCCCCTGTTATACTTTACACTCTTAAAAATGTAACTTTTTGGTGACCTACTTATCTTTAAATTATTTAGTTTATGGTTCATTGTCTAAATGGTTCAAAATCTTTTCTGACCTCACACACAGCATTTTAGTGATTTTGGCTAAAAATTAAAATTTCCACAAAACTGGTCACATAATGAGCATAATGAGTTTCTTCAACTTCTGGAACTTTGTCACTGGTGCTTTTTGAATTGAGAAAAAAAAACATTTAAACTTTTTTTTCTTTTTGCTACTTTTCACATTTCTTTTATGCATTGATTCTATTGGTTTACATTGAAAAGCCAGTATAAAAATAAATATTAATAAATAAATAAATAAATATCAAGCGTAATGTCAGTTCTGGCAGGTCTCGTTAGTCAAGCTCTCACATCAGCTGATCACGTCTACCTATAATACGACATCTATCACAGCATACATATATAAGCTCCTTCAGTACTATCAGCAGCGGTCACGTTTCTTCAGAGCTAATTCACCCTCCTCCATCCCCAGCTCCTCCTCTCGTCCATTCAGGATTTGGTATTCTGATTCCCCTTGAATCAGACTAAAATTATAGTGTACATTAAAGGAACACTCCACCGTTTTTAGAAATAGGGCTTATTCAACTTCTTTCATACATTTAGATATGTGGGCAAATGCATTTTTGTCTCTTTTAGTTTGGCAGGGTCGCCGCTAGCTTAGCTTAGCATAATGAATGGAATCCTATGTTGCCAGCTAGCATGTCCCGAGTAAAAGTGATCCAAACAAAAAACAAAAAAAACACAACACATGAAATCCCACAACTTCCGTCAACATACATTTCATGTGTTGCGTGATATCACTGCGCCCAAGTAGCAGTGCTTCGCCTGTGCTTCCCCATTATATAGTCCCAAGTCAATATCTGCCTCCGAAATCACCTAGTCTCAATCTGCATCGCTATTTGTACTCGTTGTGAATACGCAGGTCACAAGCAGTAATTAGGTGGGGGGTTTTATTTTTTTATCACTTTTACTCAAGACATGCTAGCTGGCAACCTGGCAACATAGGATTCCATTCATTATGCCAAGCTAAGCTAGCGGCGACCCTGCCAAACTAAAACAATGCATGCACTGAGACAAAAATGCATCTTCCCACATAATGTAGGATTTGTAGGAAAATTCCTAAATGTAGGAAAGATGTTGAATAAGCCCTTTTCTACAAACGGTGGAGTGTTCCTTTAAATATTGACATTACTGATATCTGCAATACATTATGTTGGTTCTGTTCTGTTTCCCCTAAGGGGGGTTATCACAGGGATGCTCTAATCCAGTGTTTTTTAAACCTGTCCTGGAGGACCACCAGCCCTGCACATTTTGTATGTCTCCCTATATCAGACACACCCATTTCAGGTCTTGCAGTCTCTAGTAATGAGCTGATGAGTACAAGCAGGTGTGATAGATGAGGGAGACACACAAAATGTGCAGGGCTGGTGGTCCTCCAGGACAGGCTTGAAAACCACTGCTCTAATCCATGCTAGGCTGCATGGATGCGCTTGTAGTTCTTGCCCAGAACAGAACCATACCGGCAATCCAAACTATATGCTAATAGTCAATCATCTTTGACGATAGTGGTCCTGACAGAAATATAATAATACATTTAAAACTGATTATCTTAAGAAAGAAGGAAATAACCAGACCATATCAATATGTATTATGTGCAAATGTTTTATACAAATTATTATTTCTGTCTCATGTTTTTATGTAATTTCCACCACTTCTGCTTCTATAAAAGTTTCATCAAAAGTTAGTTTACCTGTAAACTAATGAGACGACAGTGTCTGTGAAGAGCTTACTTGAGATATATTATAAAATAAGAGATTTGTCACAAAATAAATAAAATGGTGGAAAATATTATGTGATATGTTAGATGTTATTTGGTTTCCAATCAAGCTGTACAGTAATTGTAACATAAGTTTATATAAAAAATTACCCAATTGCGCATAATAAAGAGTACAAAAAAACTATGTATAATTACTGTAATAACTGTCATTTATAAACCACAAATTAAGAATTCGCTCCCACAACTTAATTTGTGGCCACACTGATTTCAGTTAAATCGAGGCCACCTTTGATGAATTCATTCCCTTGTTTTAGGTAAATAGTGGTCATGTTGTATTAAATAGTTTGATCATTTTACTTTAGCTAAATTGTGGCAACTAATTCTTTACCACGAATTAAGAACTGCTGGGAGAAAAATGTGTAAATAATGTTTTCTTATCTTTTCTTTTTTTTACCTGAATGTCACTGTGGTATGAATGTTCCTGATGGTTCCTGAGATGCAAGTATGTCCACTTTTGGACATTTTTAGTTTAGGTCACACTCAAAATCGTATGGTCTAAAACACAACTTTCATCATCTTTGCAGGAATGTAATATGAAGATTCTTGTAGAAAAAGTCTCTTTAGCAACTCTATGAAAATAAATAGCAGGCAGAACAATGCCAGTATAACCATCGATATCTATGGGTACAACATGTGTCACATGACTAAACAACATGTGTCATCGTTTTCGAATACCTCCATTTTCACAGTCCACACTGTGAAATGTATGGAAGGCCAAACGGAAAGAAAAAGATGAATTTTCAAACGAAAACTTACTAGTGTGGACAAGGCCTAAGAGGATAAATGTTTTACAAGTCCACAGGAACAAAAGTGCCAATACTTGAAGAAACGCCCTCAGACTATAAAAAGATGTACCGCAATGTAACATGGAAAAAAAACGAAAAACAAAAAAAACCAACGAGAACAGATTGGAAGTCATTTGGGGTAAAATGCTATTGTAAGAATCATGCCGTGGATACATTCACAAGGAAAATTATGAAGAAATGATCATTAGCAAAAAAGACTTCAGCGCCCTCATAAATTACACAACAGCCATAAATTACAAAAACGCAACATTACTGAAATGAAACAAATCCACAGTTAACAATTTTCCCAGTAGGAGAGAGAAAAACACAGTACAGTGTATTTGCTAAATTACGTTTAATGAATTTTGTAATTGTGAGATATAAATCTGCCTTCAGATTGAAAGTGATAGTCTTGTTGGCACAAAACCAAGCTGCTCTGCCTGTTTGGCACAAAAGATAAAGACTGAACTAGGAGCTCATTTGAACATGAACCTAGAGTTAATGTCAGAACATTTATGAATCGATCTTAATTATACATTTAGGATTATTATTACGTCTCATCTTTCAATGTGGCCAGTTCTGGCCATGCTAATTTAGAATAATTGGTTTTTCGTAAGATTATTTGTGGACTCTATGTGCTCCGGATTAAAATAAGGATTTTAAAGAGTGTTTGGAAAAATTGTTACAAAAGGCTAGCCTGGATGCCAGCCGGGTTCTCCTGAAAAAATGCCGTTTGGGGGGTAAAATATGTGTTATTTTGGCAAGGTTGCCTGCTGAAATTTGCATTCCTGGTTCTATATATCACATAATTGAGGTCGCTTCAACCCGCGGACTTGGCAACACAGTGCAGTTGAGTTCTGTTGACATTTGACAACTAGCGTTATGCGTCGCTCCGTTACTCTGATTGGTTGTAGGTCTATCCAATTGAGGTCTTTCCTGGTTCGGTTGAAACACGCCCCATAATTAAAGCCCAATGGAGCGGTACCAGACTTATATTCTGACTAGAATTGAGTATGACCACGTCAGGCTTACAAAAGGCACCAGTTTGTTCATGAGCTTGAGCAAGATGCAATTAGGTAACACTTTTGCTAAATGCATAAAGAGAATAACAGCTTTTTTGTGGTATAGCACTAGATAAATACTTGAGACCATTTACCTGCTTGTTGGTTTCAACTTCCTTCGTAGCCCTAAGTAACATTTAATTGACTTTAATGAAGCCCCTCTTTCTGGCTTGGTACTCTGTGGAAACAATGGCACACGTATCAAAATCAACAGCGCGTTTGTTTAAAATAATGCTGTATCTACACATATTTTACAGTACAAATATGCTGCTTGATTGCATGTAATAATGGGTTACACTTTATTTTGAGGTGTCTTTTTTACAGTGTAATTACACATTTAAGTACGGCGTAATATGAATTAACTACATGTACTTACTATAGGATTATGGTTAAAGTGCTACCTAATAATGCTAAATATCTATTAAAAACCTTTCCAAACAGGTACTAAAACTGGTTCACATACTGTATGCAGAAAAGTAGAGTGAAAGAAAAAAACTGCTTTATTTCCCCCAGCTCATTCACTTGAATCAAAAGGGGGAAAACGGCAATTTCCTGTTTACAGCTGTTGGGAGCCCAAGGGCATTGTGTAAACTAGCATGTGCCGACAACACTGTGTTGTTGCCTGGAAGGGATGTACTTCGTACGTAATGCACTGCAAAACACGAGCGGCATAGGCGAACACATCAACTACGGCAAAATGAAATCTAACTTACAAAAATTCAAGAAACAGAAAACAAAGGCATCAGAATATCAATTAAATTTCTGCTTCACAGCCAATTCCCACCTTCTTCACTTGATAATTAGCTGAATATTCGGCAGCAGCCAGAAATTACACTAATTAAGGAAAGAACAGCCTTCATTCAGAGTGTCTTCGCCTCTCCGCCTTCTCTCCGTTTCCCTCCCGGTCTCACACACACACACACATACACGTCTTCACACTTTGCTCAAATATCAGTTATTAACACATATTGCACTCTTTAGGAGACTGTGTCTTAGCTCACGAAGCGTGCGCCCCCGAGGAAGAGCAGATCGGCGTGCGCACGGAGTGAATAAAGTAAGTATGAGGAGATATTACAGAAAGAGAAACCTAACAGACTGCAGTTGTTTAAATCACTGTACTCATTTCAGGGGTACAAGATGTCCCACATTTCTTTAATTCAAAATGAAAATAGCCATTATGGGTTTATTTGTTTCCCTTTTTTTCCCGTCCACGCTTATTACAAGCGGGCCCCTGCGATTGGCCCAAAGCAGATAATTTCACATCCGCTGTGTTTTTTAATTACTATTTCATCTGTAAACGCATGCTATGAAAACAAACAGAGCTAATATGAAATGCCATGCTGGAAAATCTAAATTGGTAAACTGGCAACTGCTGAGGGACTGCTGGCAAAGAGCGACTCTGCGCATAGGTTGATCTTGATGTAAAGCAGGGGATATTTAAATATTACCATGAGCACAGATACTTAAACTTACTGCGAACCATTTGATTTGTTAAAAAAGAAGGAGACTTGGAATTAAAAGTGAAAAGGTAAGGGACATACTTTTATGTCCTTGTATAACAGCAGTTTTTTGTCTTGTAGTACCAGGTATCGGTCCTGAAACTTATTCCCCAATAACATCTTGGAGGAACCATCTTTAAATTTGAGTTGCTCTCCTTTAATGAAATCTTTCAGTTTATCTGTCACAAAACACAGAACAACACAAAGAAAACATATTGAGTCATCCCATTAACTATTTATGAGACACAGAACATACAAACTGTACGTATACTGTAGCATTGCACCAGTGCGGCCCTCCTGCTTCAAACTGTACCAAGTGTCATGCATTTTTAAAATGTCTAAAGTTGAAATCTCTACTGCAACACATTTCCAGCTTAGCACATTTGAGAGTCAACCAATTACACATTCTGGCAAATGAATAAACCTTTGCATAACAGCACTGCTTAATATATATTAATATCTTTAGTGAGGCATGCAGAGAAGCTATTACTAAATTATGATTTCTGCCGTTACTGATGGTTTCAATAGGAAACCAAAAAGTATAAATGCACACTCTAAAAAAACTGCTTTGCTTTTCTGCAAGTACCCCATTCATCATCAAGAGTGAAAAATTGATCAGGAAATTGGTACTGAGACTGTAAAAAGTTATGAAATTAGACCTTAATCAGAAAACGTTTTGACTGGTAGTCACTAGGACTAGGCAATGTATGAAAATATTCACAATATATTAAAACATTTTTGTTTTTGTTTTGTTTTTGATGGCCAGTTAATTTAAAACTGAATTCAGTGATTTATTAGTGTAAAATGTTCATGCACTGTAAAAAAAATATTTTAAATGGTTGCCTTAAAATTTTGAGTTCATTAAAATTAACATTTTGAGTTAATACAATGAATTTTTTTCAGAATCAACATCACCTTATTCAAATATTATTAAAAGATTTTGTAAAATTATTGTGTATTTGTGTTTTATTTGTTATAATGCAGTGAAACATGCCAATTTTCATGATTTATCACAAAAAAATCGTATATGGTTCAGATACAATACTATTTTGAGTTTCTATTTATTAAACCAATTTCCTTCATTGTGTTAACTCAATTTTTTATTTATTTCAAGTAACTACTTGCTTTTTTAAGTTAAACCAACTATTTTTTCTCTATGTGGAATATTTCATTATTAAAATAAAGAAGACAGATGTCTCCAGTTTTAATAGCATTGCTTATTTAAACCTCACTAGTGAAAACGGCTTTAACGTTGTTTAATTTGATTAATTTCCAGGAATTAGTTCAAACTGTTTTCAACTCAGTGAATAGAACACATATAATAAATTGAGACATGATGAACATGGTCAAGGCAAATATGTACATTATATATAATAAAATGAAGCACTGTTTAAGCATAACCAGAAGCTGATCTTTGAATGTTGCTACAATTAAACAATGACTGTAAATGTAATGTAACAATATAGTTGTTCCATTTGTGAATCATAGTTTGGAGCGATCTGCAGGGGTGCATTAGAACATTCATTGCTGTTACCTGAGTTGGAATCTGTCATTTTAGATCCAGAATATTTCTTAATGAGCAGATAGGCTGAGCTGGGATCCTCCAGAGAGCTCCACTCCAATACCTGCTCCAGAATCTTCTCTTTGTAGTGTAAGGGCCGCTCTGAGCACAGAGAGAAATGATAGGTAGGATAAGTGAATGCAAATCTCCATCTGACTTGTTTCATAATTGATTGCGACTCCACGAAATAGAAAGGCCAGAAACATGCTCTATGCAAAATGTGAACAAACGCTTCTAGCAGCGCAGGCTCGATTTCACACATCATTGTGCTCTGAAATATGTCAGGGCACAATTCATCAGTAAGTACGATGAAATGCATGTGGAAATGTCATGGACAGGCATTTGTGTACACGTGTAGAGTATGTTTCTGGCCAAACTTTTAAAAGACTCTCTAGAATCAAAAAAATGTATCTGCAGGACTGTTTATTCTTAAAATCACTTTACGTAAGCAATAAGATACAAGAGGTTGTTGCATTGTGTTTGCTGAAGGCTGTTGTTAGGGACAACGTGAAGCACTAGCCACTTGCCTTATTGCTTTTATAAAAAGGTTACCACATATTTAAGCCAAAAAAGTGTTGTGTAGTGATAGATAGAACTGTTGAGTGAAGCAGCCATAGCAATGTTTTATCGTGTTTTTTAGCTGTATTTTTATCGTGAATAAAATACAGCTATTGACCAATCAGAATCAAGGACTGGAACAAACCATTTTGTAATTAAAAATAACACATAAAGATAACATGGAGAAAGAAAAAAAGAATCCCACTCATCATCACCACCCTCTAAAAAACTGTTTGTACTTTGGGTTTGTCCTCCACACAAGCATAATTATGTAGTGCAAATTTGTAATTATCGCCAGCCAATCTGACTATGATTAGAAAACACACTCAAGTGCAAAATAGATCCATTATCAAGTTGTAATTTGTAAAAAGGAAAACACAATGCTAGCTATTGGCAAAAATCACTCTTGCACCACCTGTCTCCCCCTCCCACCAATGCCATCACAATCTGTTAATAGTTTCTCATAATAACCACCATGAAATAATAATAGTACTAATCATGCGCATTCACTTAGCTGTTAAAACATTTTAAATGTGTGCGTAAGCTTAAGGAGGAACATTGTGAAATGCTCTAATAATTTGCTATAAAAACAAACGCATTCATAAGTTTTGATTTCAGTAGTTTTAAGTGTGTTTGTAAGATTTAACAGCAGTGTAGCCCTACCCATTTCTCCATTCTCAATGACCTCAAAAGTGGTCCAGAGATCTTGAGCTTTCACCTCCATCCCCTTCATCTCCAGAGTGCAGACGGCAAACTCATCTGACCTCATATTGGGAGACACCTTATAGAGACAGACATCAGTATCAATCAGTTGTCAGACTTCATTTCCTTGTTCAAAAGGATTTATCTACTTTTGCTGGAGGAAAATTGAAAGGAAAATAGGAAAAAAAGATATCAAAGAAGTGTCAAGAGAAAAAAACACTCTGAAACAACCTCTATTAACTGAGGTTTATCTTGAATACTGATAAAACACAATTACTCTCACAATTAAATCAAACATGCCTTTGATTAACTGCAGTTTGATTTAGTCTGTGGCAGAATACCCTCTAGGTTCAGACACACAGACAGCCAGACAGTCACACACACCACAGAGAGAGGGGGGGGGGGCAAACCTTGATTAAACAGCACTTCTCTGGCTCCTTTTTTTCCAAGTAGACTTCAAATATCAGGTCACCAGCAGGAGAGAACTGCAAATACAGGTATACACAGAGAGACAAAACACACACAACTTTGATTTAAATACATGAGAGAGAGAGAGAAAGAAAGAGAGAAAGAAAGAGAAAGAAAGAAAGAAAGAAAGAAAGAAAGAAGAGAGAAAGAGAGAAAGAAAGAAAGAAAGAGAGAAAGAGAGAGAGAGAGAAAGAAAGAAAGAAAGAAAGAAAGAAAGAAAGAAAGAAAGAAAGAAAGAAAGAAAGAAAGAAAGAAAGAAAGAAAGAAAGAAAGAAAGAAAGAAAGAAAGAAAGAAAGAAAGAAAGAAAGAAAGAAAGAAAGAAATTGAACAGAGCTTTTCTAAGGAAATAAGCACCCAACAGTATACAGCAATCTTTATGGATATAACACAAAAGCAATCAACAGCCCATTCAGTTCAGACCAGCGTCTGTGTGTCTCTGACTAAATGACACACAGCTGGAGTCCCACACATCATTTAGCTGCATTACACAACAAAAGCTGGCAAACATCTTAGCTCATGTAAACCAGAGATTAAAGCTTCCTTTCTTAACTGCTTTGGCAAAATGTATTTAAATGTAGCATAAATGACACATATGCTACTGTGACATTCTATAAGAACAGTGTATAAATACTCATTGCGTGTGTTCACACTTATAGATCAATTTGCTTGGCTCATTTGGTCCAGAACAACAACAAAAAAAACATCCTGGTCTGCTTGGCGTTCAGATTGCTTGGCTTTTATGACATATTCCCTATTCTGAGATGGAACATACCGACCATCCAAAACAATGCTACATGCTGGGCAAAATGTACTTTTATGTGTGTGGCATACATATGAATGTATTTTGGCCTGCTGAGAACTTGTTGAGCGTCAGGAATCCCTCCCAGCAAGGAGACACAGTTCTGATACCTGTACTGAACTGTGATGGGCAACAACACGACTATGACAAGAAAAAACAGGTATGCTTGAGCATTCGGTCCTTTTCAGGGTCTTATCTTACTGTTTTTGGTTAGTTTACATATCTTTGGTCCATGTGGTGTTCATATTTCATGCCGCACCAGAGTTTGTTTGGATGCAGACAGAGACCCATCTTTTCAGCGATCTCGGTCCGCTTGTTTGTGCGCACCAGGGTTTGGATGGCAGGGTTCACATTTATTCAAATGAACCACACTAACAGAGAAATCGCACCAATGTTCATTTTAATCGGACCAAACATGCCAAGTGTGAACACACAAGTGTGAAACTGCATCCAATGTCTGTGTTTTGTTTGAAATCGGCACGTAAGTGCATATAATGTCAACAAAACCAACATTTAGCGAATCGAAAGTTATCCAGTGATAATACTATGATATATTGTGTGTGTGTGCTCATGACTCTTTATCTCCGCCCGCAGCACTCCTCCATGAGTTTGGCTGTTTTCGGAAAGAATCGATACAGCATATCTTTTATAAATATGATATTTCTCTTCGGAAATTTGAAGAATGCAATAGTACAGGTCCTTCTCAAAAAATTAGCATATTGTGATAAAAGTTCATTATTTTCCATAATGTAATGATAAAATTAAACTTTCGTATATTTTAGATTCATTGCACACCAACTGAAATATTTCAGGTCTTTTATTGTTTTAATACTGATGATTTTGGCATACAACTCATGAAAACCCAAAATTCCTATCTCAAAAAATTAGCATATTTCATCCGACCAATAGAAGAAAAGTGTTTTTAATACAAAAAAGTCAACCTTCAAATAATTATGTTCAGTTATGCACTCAATACTTGGTCGGGAATCCTTTTGCAGAAATGACTGCTTCAATGCGGCGTGGCATGGAGGCAATCAGCCTGTGGCACTGCTGAGGTGTTATGGAGGCCCAGGATGCTTCGATATTGGCCTTAAGCTCATCCAGAGTGTTGGGTCTTGCGTCTCTCAACTTTCTCTTCACAATATCCCACAGATTCTCTATGGGGTTCAGGTCAGGAGAGTTGGCAGGCCAATTGAGCACAGTAATACCATGGTCAGTAAACCATTTACCAGTGGTTTTGGCACTGTGAGCAGGTGCCAGGTCGTGCTGAAAAACGAAATCTTCATCTCCATAAAGCTTTTCAGCAGATGAAACCATGAAGTGCTCCAAAATCTCCAGATAAGTAGCTGCATTGACCCTGCCCTTGATAAAAGGGACACTGGACTTCAGGCATTTTGGCATTTTCTTCTCCCCAGTCTTTCTCCAGACTCTGGCACCTTGATTTCCGAATGACATACAAAATTAGCTTTCATACGAAAAAAGTACTTTGGACCACTGAGCAACAGTCCAGTGCTGCTTCTCTGTAGCCCAGGTCAGGCGCTTCTGCCGCTGTTTCTGGTTCAAAAGTGGCTTGACCTGGGGAATGCGGCACCTGTAGCCCATTTCCTGCACACGCCTGTGCATGGTGGCTCTGGATGTTTCTACTCCAGACTCAGTCCACTGCTTCCGCAGGTCCACAAAGGTCTGGAATCGGCCCTTCTCCACAATCTTCCTCAGGGTCCGATCACCCCTTCTCGTTGTGCAACGTTTTTTGCCACACTTTTTCCTTCCCACAGACTTCCCACTGAGGTGCCTTGATACAGCACTCTGGGAACAGCCTATTCGTTCAGAAATGTCTTTCTGTGTCTTACCCTCTCGCTTGAGGGTGTCAATGATGGCCTTCTGGACAGCAGTCAGGTCGGCAGTCTTACCCATGATTGCGGTTTTGAGTAATGAACCAGGCTGGGAGTTTTTAAAAGCCTCAGGAATCTTTTGCAGGTGTTTAGAGTTAATTAGTTGATTCAGATGATTAGGTTAATAGCTCGTTTAGAAAACCTTTTCATGATATGCTAATTTTTTGAGATAGAAATTTTGGGTTTTCATGAGTTGTATGCCAAAATCATCAGTATTAAAACAATAAAAGACCTGAAATATTTCAGTTGGTGTGCAATGAATCTAAAATATACGAAAGTTTAATTTTATCATTACATTATGGAAAATAATGAACTTTTATCACAATATGCTAATTTTTTGAGAAGGACCAGTACTATAGAAGTACTGAAGATTAACATTAGATTGGCAGAAACTGTGAGTGTTATGTACCCTTTTAAATACCAGAGAAAATATCTTAGCCAATATGGAGGGATAATGTGTATTAAATGTGTATTTGAATAATCCAAGAGTCCAAAAGTTTTAGAACCACTGATCTTTTACCTAAAGTTTTTCACACATTAATGGACATGTCATTCATGTACTGTCCAGATCTATTAAATTTGTGGAAAATACATAAAAAAATCTATTTAAAACCAAAACAAATTAAATACATCTCTTCTGTGATGATCATACATTCAATTCATGAATTAAAAGTGATTTTGAGATTTGAGGGGGTCAAAAATGTCTAAAGGTTGCAAGTTTGAAGAAGTCAAAATAAAGGTTTAGAGTTTTTATGACATTCCTACTATTCTATAATGTGGAAATTAGCATGTTTCAGTGTGTGAACCTTTCAACAGTCTGATATCCAAATGCTTCAAGAATTTTCCATGGGTCAGTTCAAACACTGTCCTTGCCCCAACTTGAAAACATACACAGAAACTTTTTAAACTTGGACAGCTGCAAACAAAGGAAGATTAATTTGTTTTCCAGCTTATCTGAACAAATTGTTCCTTGTGGTGCCAGCGAGGTATAAAGCAGGAGACGGAAAGGTTAGGTAACACAAAGAGCTTGCCGTTTGCTCTAATTTGCTCAAAACAATACCAATACAGGTTAAAGTGATTATGTGACCTGTAAAAACGCACACTCACACACACACACATATATATATGCAAACACAAACAGGTTTGTGGACTTTAACATCATGCTTTACAAAAATCTCTGTCTCACACTCGCAAACACACAAACACCCAAACACACACACCAACACCTATTTAACAGGAAGGTTAAAAGGGGTGACTTACTGTGGTATCCTTCCACCTGGTGATAAAGCTGTTTTCTTTCTCCATTTGCCTAACCTGCTCTTCATTGACCTGTTTTAATGGACCCACACAGATAAACAGAGATTAAAGCCCCTGTGCACAGTAAACAGACCTGCTCACATCCCCAACAGCAAAGTCAGGGCATTTTAACTATTCAAAACGCATCCCATAAGAGAACCTGTTTGAATTGACACAAAAAAGTTTAAGTAGACATTTAACTGTACATGTTCATTTTTCATGTTTTATTTAATTACACTACGGTTAAAAATGCTTTTAAAAGAAGTCTCTGTAACACTTTACTTAAAGCCTTTAAGTATTTTTAATGCATTAATTATGCCTTGTAATACACCTTATAATGCACTGTATGGTCTCATGAATAATTGTAATCAGTTATTATGCTTTAAAACACACCTTTAGAAAGTATAATGCATTAAAAAATGACAAACAACCAATTTCAGATGTAACAAGGAATCTGTGAATGCTATAATGTATTTTAACTTTGGTTACAATTTTTTATGAAAATATATAATGCATTATAAAGTACATTATGAATACCTTAATAATGCATTATACAAGTTTATATAACATTTTGGTAACACTTTACAATAAGGTTGTATTAGTTAACATTAGTTAACGCATTAGTTAGCATGAACTAACCATGAACAACACCTCTGTTCAGCATTAGTTCATCTTTGTTAACATTAGTTAATAAAAATACAGCTGTTCATGTTAGTTCACAGTGCATTAACTAATGTTAACAAGATTTTAATAATGCATTAGTAGATAAATACATTTATCACAAATATTTATCACAAAGATAAATAAATGCTTTATAAGTGCAGTTCATTATTAGTTCATGTTAACTAATGCATTAACTAATACAACCTTATTGTAAAGTGTTACCAACATTTTGTAAAAATATTACTATTTTGAAATATAATTACAACTGAACATAACTGTTTTCTATGTGAATATATTTTAAAATGTAATTTATTCATGTGATAGCAAAGCTGTATTTTCAGCATGATTAATCAGTGTCACGGTGTCACATGATCCTTCAGAAACCAATGAAAATGATGATTTGCTGCTCACGAAACTTTTATAATTATCATCAATATCGAGAACATGTGTGGTGCTTAATAGTTGTGGAAACCATGATGCATTTTTTCAGAATTATTTTATGAATAGAACATTCAAAAGAACAGAACTTATTTTAAATAGATTTATATCTATTCTATATATATATAATGTAAAAGTCTTGACTGTAACATTTAACTTGTCCTTGCTAAAAAAACATATTCATTTAATTTCATATTCATATTGGTAGTGTATGTAGACAAAATAATATAGCATTTTAACATCTATTTATACGGAAATGTACATATTGATCAGAACATTAAGAAGGTTACATATTATTGAAGGCTTGAAAAAAATGTAGATATTTACTTAGCAGTATGACTAAACTAAACAAAAAAACATAGCAGTTTGCTCATTTGTAATAAGAACAAATAAAAAAAAACATGTTAATGTGTATAGTAAACTTATAATTTACACCTGCATGTCATGTTATGCGACATGTAATTTCACATATTTTTCTCTAGATTATGGCTATTTGTCACACTAAATTTCACATTTCACACGCTCTCCTTCCTTCCTTCTCTCTAAAAGTACAAGTGCGGGTATGTGTGAAGCCAGGGGGCCTATGAAAGTATGAGCGAGCCGAGGGGGAATTAGCACACCACAGCACTGTAAATCCCATTACAGAGGCAAGCGTCCAAGTGCAACACGAACACCGTCCCCTTCTTCACACACTTATACTAGAGCTGCGCATTTCGTGGTGTTGAATGGAAATGCTTTCCACTGTTCACAGCACCATGAATTTTGTCATATACTCTGTAATGGGTAAACAGCCACAGCTTGCCAGTATGTTATAGCACTCTTCAAATGAGGGGTTCAACACTGACAGGCCTGTTGTATTTTTATGAGAAATAATAACAATTGACGAGATACTATTTCTTGCATCAGATTCTCCTTTAAGAAACTACTAATGAAGCAGAACCTTAATAACTAAATCAACTCTCTCGTGTACTAAAAAAAGGCTTATAACAGTATAAAAAAATTAATTAACACGACACACCTGTGAAATCATAAGAACAGCACTGTGAAAATGTATTTTGGCTCTCATACCATGAACATGACGCTATGAATATAAGGGAAGAGAATATTGGAGAAGTCTCACATTTAGCAGACTCTCGGGAATCGAGTGACAGAGATCAACTAGGTCTGAATCCTGAGAGAGAACACACGTTTAACTCACAGAGAAGAGCTGGATGTAATTGTTGATGAGGTCCTCCACCACCCGGGTCTCCTGAGCCGTGTGTCCCTCCGTTTGAAACAGACAAGAGGAGAAAACACATGCCAGCATCTGCGTGCTCATCTGGTTGATGTGCGAGCACCTCTGGATCCTGTGCAGATGTAATATATGTGCATAAATATATGAATACTGGTGGGAAAAAAGACCTACATAAATCATAGATAAGTAAACACACTCTGTCCATTCTAGTTAATATATATATATATATATATATATATATATATATATATATATATTTCAGAATTCACTGAATGAGCCCTCTTTTGTTGGCACAGTGTTATTGTTTGCACAACTTTAAGGTAGTTTTATCCAGAATGCTATGACAGGAAGTGGGTGGATTTAAATGAAAGCATATATAAGCAACAAAAACAAAGCAGGCAGGTGCAAATGCAGTGTAGACCTGAAGACAACAAAACGATTATTGTACATCATGGGGGAAATGTTAGGCTATACTCCAAATATGCCAAAAGGGCCAATTAAGCCTTCTTCAAACAATTACAGTCATTACAGGAATATTTCGAGCAATCTGACATACCCAGAGAGGGTTTGGAGTGCCCATGTTTACTCTGAGCTATTTAACCAGACTTCAAACATAAACACAATACCAACTGGAAATGTTTCTGGCTTGAGAGGATGTTATTGCAGACTGTGCTGTTACGAAAAGAGGAAATTACCTGTACAAATGCTGCAGCAGGGCACCTAGAGTTGACCTGTTGACCTTGGGTAAACTCTGAATGTAGGATGAATATTTCTGCACTCTGACCTTCTCATTCTGTTCATCTGAATGAACAATAAACACTCTTTAAATGCAGAAATATACTGTGTATCCAGTCTATTCACACAAAATGTTGTTTGCATTTTACACAAATGACGAGACAGAACCTAGGGGTGTCACGATACCAAAATTACAGTAGTCAGTACCAATGCCATTACAATTTTACGCTTCTCTGTACCAATTTCATTACCACAGCAAAATCTGTTGGAACTATTTTACTATTTTATTTAACTATTTGAAAAAATATAAAATTCAATTAAATTAGTTTATTATTTATGATGATAATCATTATAAGTAGCCTAAATAAAAGGCCTATATATAAACATTTAAAAGCTACATGGTGTTCACAATAGGGGTGCACCTATCCAACTTTTTCAGTCCCGATACCGATACCGATGCCTGGGCTTTGTGTATCTGTCGATACCCGATACCGATCCGATACTATTGTTGAATTAATTATAAACTGTATACTTCCCACCTTATACCTTCCTCGAAGAGACTAAAGGCACCAGACATTATTAATCATAACTAAGACAAAATAACAGATGTATGTAAAGTGTTGAATTCTAATTGAACTAAAATATAGAACATTTATTTAACTGAAAAACAGTTACGTGTATGGTCACATTTGACCATCAATGAGTATGAGTGTAACCAATTAGTAAGGAACACCTGAGGGCTAAATACAAGAATAACATTAATGTTAACATTGTTGCATCTCTATCACTCTCCATAATAAAACGATCCTGTAAATATGGTTGAATCAGTAATCAATGCACACAATGCTGTACTGTTTACCAAAACTTGCTGCAAACATCTGTATAATGAAACTGTTGTGTATCCGCTTAAGCCATTGCACTGACACAGCGCTAGAAGTATTGAGCGCTTCATGAACCACGTGACAGTGCGCGCCGCAGGAGGATGTGAGCATGTCGCAAATCCGTTTTTCAACACCTCTGTCTTTAACATAATGCCACATTAGCGCCAAAACGCAATTTATTGTTTGAAAAATGTACAAATTAATTTTTATTTAATATCAAAAGCAGGTATGGCAATTTGGCGTGAGATTAAGTTGGGCAGAGTGCATGAGATGAGACAGAAATGCTTGAGAGTTGGCAACCCTGCAGCCGAGTCTCTGGCTCGCTCCATGTTGCTTCTAGCATGCGACACACGTAAAGCTGACGAATGACGTAGGTTCTGCTGCAAAAAAAAAAAAAAAAAAACCTGGATCGGCCTGTGGATCTGTAAATTTTTCCGATCCACGATCCAGCTACTTTGTCAGTATCGCGGCCGATATATGATCCTAATATCGGATAGGTGCACCCCTAGTTCACAAGTGAACATTGTTTATAAAAAACCCTCTAGGCACACCTAATATTAGTAGTAGTAGACTAGTAGTAGTATTATTAGTATTATTATTACATTGTGACATAGCTAAATCTACTGTACAACAGTAGCCTAATATATATCTGTCAATTTATTCAAGTTAAACCAAACTTTTATTTTGACGGGTTGCCGTGAAGACCTTTGAGTGTCTGTGTGTTTATGATATAACGATAATGAAACTGTAAATGCTCACGAAGTGATTCTCAGAGCAGGTCTGGTCCATGCGTTCATGTCCTCATATTGACGAGGCAAAAGCTAAAAAGACAGCGAGCGTCACGCGTGTGGGTGTGTGGCAAATGAAACTTTGCGTCTGCTTCATTCATTCACACAGAGACGCAGAACATACAGGATTAATATTTAACAAGTCTTTTACGGTTTAATATTCACAGACACTAGTATATATATTCAGCTACAGTCTGGAGCCCAGCGCTTAAATAAATACGGAAGTGACTGAGAGCAGCTGCCTATTAGTGAGAGCCAAATATACAGGTCCTTCTCAAAAAATTAGCATATTGTGATAAAAGTTCATTATTTTCCATAATGTAATGATACAAATTAAACTTTCATATATTTTAGATTCATTGCACACCAACTGAAATATTTCAGGTCTTTTATTGTTTTAATACTGATGATTTTGGCATACAGCTCATGAAAATTCCCCAAATTCTCAAAAAATTAGCATATCATGAAAAGGTTTTCTAAACGAGCTATTAACCTAATCATCTGAATCAACTAATTAACTCTAAACACCTGCAAAAGATTCCTGAGGCTTTTAAAAACTCCCAGCCTGGTTCATTACTCAAAACCGCAATCATGGGTAAGACTGCCGACCTGACTGCTGTCCAGAAGGCCATCATTGACACCCTCAAGCGAGAGGGTAAGACACAGAAAGACATTTCTGAACGAATAGGCTGTTCCCAGAGTGCTGTATCAAGGCACCTCAGTGGCAAGTCTGTGGGAAGGAAAAAGTGTGGCAAAAAACGCTGCACAACGAGAAGGGGTGACCGGACCCTGAGGAAGATTGTGGAGAAGGACCGATTCCAGACCTTGGGGGACCTGCGGAAGCAGTGGACTGAGTCTGGAGTAGAAACATCCAGAGCCACCATGCACAGGCGTGTGCAGGAAATGGGCTACAGGTGCCGCATTCCCCAGGTCAAGCCACTTTTGAACCAGAAACAGCGGCAGAAGCGCCTGACCTGGGCTACAGAGAAGCAGCACTGGACTGTCGTTCAAATTTTGCATGTCATTCGGAAATCAAGGTGCCAGAGTCTGGAGGAAGACTGGGGTGAAGGAAATGCCAAAATGCCTGATGTCCAGTGTCAAGTACCCACAGTCAGTGATGGTCTGGGGTGCCATGTCAGCTGCTGGTGTTGGTCCACTGTGTTTTATCAAGGGCAGGGTCAATGCAGTTAGCTATCAGGAGATTTTGGAGCACTTCATGCTTCCATCTGCTGAAAAGCTTTATGGAGATGAAGATTTCGTTTTTCAGCACGACCTGGCACCTGCTCACAGTGCCAAAACCACTGGTAAATGGTTTACTGACCATGGTATTACTGTGCTTAATTGGCCTGCCAACTCTCCTGACCTGAACCCCATAGAGAATCTGTGGGATATTGTGAAGAGAAAGTTGAGAGACGCAAGACCCAACACTCTGGATGAGCTTAAGGCCGCTATCGAAGCATCCTGGGCCTCCATAAGACCTCAGCAGTGCCACAGGCTGATTGCCTCCATGCCACGCCGCATTGAAGCAGTCATTTCTGCAAAAGGATTCCCCACCAAGTATTGAGTGCATAACTGAACATAATTATTTGAAGGTTGACTTTTTTGTATTAAAAACACTTTTCTTTTATTGGTCGGATGAAATATGCTAATTTTGTTAGATTGGAATTTTGGGTTTTCATGAGCTGTATGCCAAAATCATCAGTATTAAAACATTAAGAAATAAGTACTTTTTGTGGAGTAGCTTTCTATAATTATACTTGTTTTAATTATGTATGATGTGGGTCACCACCTCTTTGTATTTATTTTTTTGTTGTTGAAATGAAAGCTCATTGGCTGCCACCTCTGTGGATATGCTAGTGGCGTAGTGTTATTGTATGCAACATTTAAGCTAAAGAACTACTGAATGCACCTTCCATAACATTAGAGTAGTTTTATCTATAATTAAACACAAATTAATGCTCATTCACAGGAACAGATTAAGTAGTTGGCAGCACTTACCAAGGGCAGAGATCCAAAAAGGGTACAGCTCTTTAGCCAATAGAGCATCTTCACTGTGAGACAGGAAGCTCTTGAGTGTGTCTGTGACATCCTCTAGCTGGTGGTCTTTAGCCCGTAGCTTAACAACCCGAGCATCCTTGGTAAACCCCTGCAGGAGCTGGGCCACACGGCCCGGGTCACCGTTCTTCTGGTAGATTCCCTCATAACACAAACCTGAGGGGAATGGTCAAGATGAATTTATAGTGTCCTTACAGTAAAAAAAAAAGTTTGATGTCATAAGATTTTAAACGACTTACCATATTGGGTGACAAAAGCAATGCAGCTATCCACGATGATAGGAACATCATTTTTATTCATTTGCTGGTTGCCGAGAGCCATGCCGTCTGTCCCAGCTGCCAACTGAATGGAAGAGTGCCACAGTGCAAAGTCCTGCTTGGTTATGCCATGTATGTACACAGTTCTGTATAAAATAAAATAAAACACACATTTCCAAATTAAAATAAAATTCAAAATTAATCCTTGACAAGAGCTATGACATTATTGTTACATGTACTGTACGCTACTGTTCAAAAGGTTGCTGTATCAATGCTGCATTTATTTAATCAAACATATAGTAAACAGTGATATTGTAAAATATTCTTGCCATTTAAAATGTCTGTTTTCTTAATGTAATTTAATCCTGTGATGGTAAAGCTGTATTTTCAGCATTATTCGTCCAGTCTTCAGTGTCACATGATCCTTAAGAAATCATTCTGATATTATTTGCTCCTCAAGAAACATTTCTTATTATCATTGATGCTGAAAACAGTCGAGATGCTTAATATCTTGTGGAAACCGTGACTCATTTTATTTCAAGATTCTTTGATGAATAGAGAGTTCAAAAGAACTGAATTAGAATTTGAAATAGAAATGTTTGTAACATTATAAATATCTTTATAGTCAATCTATTTAGATCAGTTTAATGTGCATTCAAAAAATATATAAAAAACAAATCTTAAATCAACCAAAACTTTTTAATGGTAGCATATGTTTATTAAAACCCCATATTGCAACATATTTTGTAAGGTGTCCAGTTTACCGTACCTTCCACGCTCAACCATGAGTAAGACCTGAATCTTCTCGTCACCCTCCATATGAGTGGACACAGCTGAGGAAGAAAATACAGGAAAACCTTTGCTGAAGTTGTCCATAACACTATTACATTGACATGAAGATAAAAGCACTCTAAGACATACTAAAATGAAAAGCATTGAGAGAGAAATAAAACAGAGAAACATGAAGTGAAACATGATGAAAGCTTCATTGTTTTTTAAACTTTCCAGCTGGAGTAAGTGGAGCAGAAAGCTGAGTGCTGCTGGTCATTAATTTCTACAGCCGTACATGAGAAAACTGCCTTTCCAAACCCATCAGACACATGAACAGTTGTACATACACAATCAGAGTCACTGATTCTTCAACATCTGTCATATTTCCTCACTCCCTCTTGTCTCTCCCCCCACCCCCAAGTACCAGACCAATATTTCAAATCAGATGCAATGACCAAAATTCTTAATCTTTGTATTAATATAATGAATTCATCAAATTCATAGTCAATCACTTGTTCATAAACTTTGAGATGAATCAATTTCTGAGTAATAAAAACAAAACCTAAAAAGGTCAAGCGAGAACAAAATTGCACAATTATTTTGAAACTCCATGCTCAACCAAAATCAACCAAAACATATAACTTGAGTGCTAAAAACAAGCACTTTAATTGTTGCACTTTAGCCATTATCAAGGTTGGCAAATTTTGTTTACCAATGTTATTGAATATTATTAAAAAAAAAAAAAAAAGGAAAAAGAATGCTACTGGGCACACAAGCTTTATTAAAAGCCATTACTGAAAAGAGGCAAACATTCACTATCACAGTTTGATAAAAACAAACAGCACTCATTTCATCCTTTTAACCTCCCTTAAACATTAACGGCCTTAACTTTTATTAAGGAATAAAAAACTGAATTAAACTAACAGCGTTGTTGTGCTGGGGCTAACACTGAAATTCCAATAACACCTCTCTCGACACATATATTGAAATCATTTACAAAGGAGAAATTACTTCACATTAAAAGGTGGAAAGCAAGCTTCCTTTCCTTTTAATGAGGGTTTAGATTGTGTTGACAATGAAGTCAATTTTCAAGGTTATTATGCTTAAAGTTCCCTATGGACAGTGTGCCCCAAAGGTCTCAGACCACTCGTGAAAGTTTTTATTACAACAAATGTTGAACTAAAATATGGGTATGACTTTTAGAATTACTTAGTATTTAGTTTTCTCTTACTTAAAGGTGCACTACGTAACATTTTTTCAGTAAAATATTGAAAAATCACTAGGCCAGTATTTTGTTTAGTTGAGTACTTACAATATCCTAAATGTTTCCAACTATTTGTAAATCGTGAGAAAATTGCCTTTTTGACCAAGGAACCAGGATGTGTGACGGAGTCGCCTGTCAACGATGTCAAATCTGCGTTACCCTCGGTTTCCGGTTTTATTTTGCAGAAACGCTTTACTCTTACTGCAGTGTGCAACAAGTGTCACAGCAACCGCTGAACGAACACACAGAGTAACGTCATAACATCATTTTCAACACACTCAGATGTATCTAATATGATAAACAGAGCTGCGTTACCTCATACCAATGACGGAAAAGTGGAAATGGCGCTGGCTACCGTGGCATAATAAAAGTCCCACTGCTTGCGAGGTGTGTGTTGCGTTCAATCGCTCGGTCCTGCTCTGCTTCATACTACAGTAACATTAATAAACACATCATGAACATGTTTTCTGCCCGAGTCCTATCCCAATTCTTTTCCACTGGCTGTGAGGTGAAGACCACATGTCCCAAGATTCTGCGCTTAAACTACGCTTTTGTTTTGAATAGGCACCCTCTAGTGGACGGAAAAGTTACAAAGTGCACCTTTAAATATCAGCAACATGAGCTACATTAACTCAATGTTTTCTTAAAAAAGGTCACGAGCATAATCTGAGATGATCCAAAGAGCATCTTGAGCTTCAATCTGACCATCTACAAAGACATTTGATCAGGGTTCAGTTTACTTTGATTTCTGAATATTTTCAGATTTAAATGAGTTTCATCACAGATTTTTAGCATGGTCTCACACTTTTGGACCCCACTGTACATAACATTATCCTTATATCAGATCCTAATGGAGGACCTGCATGTACTTGCATGCCACATTTCAGGACCATGGACAGCAACGTCTTTCACAGATAGGATGAATTCTGGTTGATTGGGACACATTTTGCCATTCAGAAGACTGGGAAAAAGTGTCCAAATCAACCTGGATTCACAAAACATTGTCATAGTGTCATTCAGTCTACTTAAAGAAACTACTTTGAGGTGCTTTGAAGAATTTGCTAATCTCTTTCAAAAGCCTCTTTGTAGACAAAATATAATGTATGACTTTCAGATGCCATTTCTACATAGAGCTTTTCAGTTGTTAAATGGATGCATTTGACATTGCAGAAGCGAGTAAATAAGGGTGAGCTGGGGCAAGCAGTGAACTGCTGGTCTGTCTATGTCTGTGTCCTAATCTAATTTCACAGAGTTGCAGCCCTTTGAGGCCCATATGTTCTGTCGCTATAGAGATCTTAAACCACTGGAGACGGTTCGTTAGCACGCCACGCTACATTTCAAGGCTTCGCAAACTGTTGAGGCATCACCCTTCTTAATCCTGCCCTGAGTATGTTGGCTTTCTGGATTTGATCCTTTTTTTGGCCTTGAACGGATTAAGGGGAAAAAAAGAGATTCATTGATTTTTCCCGCCTCGTTCTAGCGCAATTGATTGAAAATGTTGCAAATCTGGTCCACGGGTGCCAAGCTCATGTCAACTACCTCCCGCCCAAACACGACTGCCATCGGCAACTGCGGTCTCCCTTCGAGACAGGCGAGACGTGTGACCAGACGAGTCTTTTAGAGACGTGGGAACGGAGTCAAACATTAGCACACTGGGAATGCCAATGAGGAAATACTAGCAGGAGACAGAGAAGGTGGCACAGAAGACTAGGGCTAATTTTTCAGATGAGATTTCAAGAAAATGATTGTGAGGCTCAAGGTGACTCCAACTATTACTATAGGATACTATTACTGTAACACTTCACCTCAGACATCTCTGATGTAATTAGACGAAAGAATAGAAGATATGGGTGATCATTTCAAAACAGATAATCATAGAAAAGGCCTGTTAAACGGATCTAATAAGTGTGAACAAATTGCTAGAATTGAATCGCACATACAAACACACATTCAGAGGTCAATTTCAGGGTTAGTTCACTCAGAATAAAAAAAAATTATTGCTTTCTCACTTCTGTGAAACACAAAAGAAGAAAAATGTGCTGGATCCAGTTACAAGTTTTAAAAAACGAAAGCAATTACACAATCAGAGTGTCATAAAAGTGGTCCACACAACACTTTGCTTGATTCACAGAACGAAATGTCAGTTATTACCCACTGCTATTCTTCCTCTCCAGTGAGCTGTTAATTGCTGTAATCAGATCATCGTATCAGCACACTGACCTCGAGAATCGGATCAGATCGATTTAAGAATAAAATGGAACTTGATTGTCTGACTCATAAAAAACTATTTGTTTGTGATTTGGACATTGCAACTTATATAATGAGCTCTCAAGAATGCCAAGAGAAGCAAGGACAGATAATATTTTCAGTGAATAACTTTAATTAAATTGAATTTTTATGTGTTCCTCACCATAGTTGATAACTGTTAACTAAAACCAGTTGCCAGCCAGTTCCAGCGTTTTTGATAATTTTTCACAAAAATGTTATGGCCCCCTGAATACTTTGTTGTATGAATATCAGAACATGCAATATATCAAAAGAAAGGACATACCCTCTGCTTTTAAATAAACAAACAAAAAAATATGCTAGCTTCATGTTTTCTTTTTTTTTTTTAAATCAACACTTTAATGTGGGTAAGTTTAATAAAAAAGCAAAAATTTGAACAAAAAGCTGAGAAAATCGTATTTTTGTCAGATAATTCATCCAGATTGGATTCAGAACGATAATCAAAACACTGATGGAGTAGATTGAGTTCATCAACACCCCTGCTTGCACAGTTTATATTTACAGATTTATATGCTGTTTAATGTTGATGATCACGTTACTTTACATATGAATCTGCTTACATATGATATCGCTTGTTTCTGCTTTTTTTCATGTGTTTTGATCAGGAGATTCAGTACTCTTTCAAAAGATGTGTCATAGCGCTCCAAATTGTATAACAGTGAAAACAGAAATAAAAATAAAGCTAATAAAAATTACAAAAGCACATAAAATTCCTTAAAAACTGAAAATATAAAAAAGAAAAGCTAATTCAAAATATTATAACAGTATATGAAATATTTTAATAGTATATAATAATACTAAAATAACATAACATTATTCCTCACACAAAACTATCAAATAGGTCCAAAAGACTTGAAATATAGCAAGTTTCATGGACCACTTTCATGATACCTTTATGGTTTTGGGGGGCCATTTTAGAGATTATATTATTATATTGCAAAGATTATTGAAAGATTGGCCATGATAACTCTTAAAAACCTGCTTGTTGTGTTCGTCAGAAGTCATATGTTTGAAAAAACATGGATGAACTATTCCTTTAATATCTTTCATTCCACTGGTATGTGTGCATATTTGTTCTCACTGAGCTCCTGTAGGCGTTTGAGTTGAAGAACCCCCTCCTCTTCATCTTCATCTCCAGAACAGAAGTAGAGTTCTGAGCCCACCAGAGCAAACCATCCCATTCGCCAATGATAAAGGTCATGGCCCTCTTTATAGTGCAGTCGACCAATAAGCTCACTGTCCTGCCTCAGTAGAGCATCTGCCCTTGCAGGGACAAAACACTGGAAAGAAAGAGAAAAATATTACACAGAGCAACTATGTGAAAGGCATAGAGAAAACATTTAAAAGTCAGGGGCTTGTGTAGATCAGACAAATAAGTTTCTAGTGTTTTCTGCCAAACAGAAACTACAGCTAACCCTGGAGTTGCATTAAACCGGCATATACAGATAGTAGTACAAACATAAACATTCTTTGAACATTCCCTAGCTGAGCTATTGGAGTTACACAAACACTTCAGCCTAGACACTAGAGCCTCCACATTTCACTTAAATGGGAATGTGTATATGTGTGTGAGTGAGGGATGAGAGGCAAGTCAGATGGATCTGTTTGAAGGAGTAATAGCATACACCCACTCGCAAAAGAAAAACATGAACGCACTCCGACACAACAGGGACAAAGACACAATAAAATGACCTTCCAGAATCGCCTCGTACAGGAGAGTACAGCAAAAGCAGCAATTCATATTTAAACACAGAAACGGTACACTTATGTTAAATCCCTGCAATGGTAAAGTTGCCATAAATCCTTTTAAAGACTTGTGTGTTATGAGGGAGTGTAACCTTGGCGATGGCATGTGTCCAATCTTGGTGTGCATCCGAGGTCTCTGCTCCGAACACCAGCACTCTCTGAGAGCGCAGGTACAACTCAAAGGTGAACACTGGCCTGAGGGAGGTGTGAAACAGCAATTAACACACACACAATGACTGAAAAACACACATGCACACAGCTGTGAAACAGAAAGGATGGTGATTAATCTCTGTTAGTCTTTTGCTCTTACAATAAACAGCTGAACACTGGAGATTAATCCAGGGGGAAAGGTCACTCTCTTAATGGCTTTAACAGCTCTGACTTGTGGCCCACATTTTTAGACAGGGGGGTATTTTTGTTACAGCAGCGAGAGCAAAAGAATCTCAGTAAAACTGGTATTTCCCAGAGGGTCAGGTTAATCGGGTTAGAGGTCGGTCAGCATTTTGGTTTCCTCTCTTTACGTTTCCTTGGTTTCATTTCTTTACGTTTGTTAGTGTATGGAAAGTCTGAGGTGTGGTCACATCAAAAACTCTTTCTGTAACCTCTAACCCACAAAAGGTGGTTAATAGCAAAAGTTCATTAACAAGAGGGTATGAGGGAGAAAAGCGTACCCTGTTTCGGTGATGTTCTCAGTGTTGTTGATGGCCAGGCTCACCACGCCGCTGAGGTCAACCCGGCCCAAGGGTGTGGCGATCTTCTCATTGTCATAGTAACTAAGAAATCCACCTTCCAACGTACACCAACGACGGACCATGTCTAAAACATGCATACGAATACACAAACATGAAATGTAACTACTGAGAACCAGATTCAATGGCATATTCTTAGTGGTACTTGCTGTTATTGCTGATACTTAGGGATTTTAACAAACTTAGGCGCATACATTGTTAACTGTTGTGCTACAGACATGAATGAAACCCTGTGATTCTCAATACCAGGAGGAAAGGACTGAGGTGTAAAATCTAATAGCTTTCCTGACTCACATTTACTTAGTTAACTTTACTCAGTAATATAGAATACATACTTCTTACTTGGTTTTGTTGAGTTACAGTCAATTGCAGGGTGAAAATAACAGTTTACTCAATTGTTTGAGTGCCGCTTACTTGAAACAAGCAAGTAGCAACAAAGGATGCAATGACGTTATTACACCAGTCAGTGGCAGCAGTGAAGTAAAGTGTGCCTAATGTGCAGAAAAAACGAAGAAGAAGAAGCGGCACTTGTAAGAGCATGTGAGATTGAATCTGCATGCATCGGTATTTGAATTTAGCAGATGTGGAAAGACGTTGACAGGCTGCCTACGTTTTTATCCGGAGCTTCGTTGCGTTTTTTGGAAGAAGAATAACATAAGGTAAGTAATCAAGCATGCAACTTTTGTGTGAATGTTTTTTTTTTACTGTCTCCTCTGTTGGCATTGGTTTATAAATTATTAATGTTACACATCTGTTGAAATGGCGCACATTTAAAGTTATATGTAACCTGCAGCTTATGCAGAGATTAAGTTTGTGATTATTTTTTGACAATATTTGTGATTTCACTGAAGCTTTATACTATTATTTTTGTGAGACAGCTTCTGGGAAAGTGAGGAAAGTGAACCCTAGTTGAACACTCATTGCATCAAAGATTGACCAGACCTTCTCAATGTGAATACATGAGATTGTGGATGCAGAAACTCCAGTGAAAACATTGATGGACTTTTACAGAGAGACAAGTAAGTTAAGCACTTATTCATACTCCTTTTCCACCATGAGAAACCACATTCTGTTTAGGTTTGGCTTTAAAATTGGCCTGTAAGCCTTACCATGCATTAACAAATGTCCACACTGTCCCAAGCCTCAGTATTTTTTAAATTTTGTTATGTGTTGTAGGTGTTTGCGCAGTTTAACAGGATACTCAGCACAGATCTGCAGAATAAGTTTCATGGTGCTGTTGATCGCTAAACACCACGCTTTGTCACAATGTTGAAAGAGAAATTGGATGAGCTAATGCAGCAAATGAATACAGGGGTAAGTTAACTGCAGCCTTAATTTTGTTTAATATTCTGTGATAGAAATTAATATAATTAGTGACAGAATTGTGACCAAACTTAATTTTACTGTAGCTTTAATGTTTCATGATCTTGAACTTTTCCAGAAACAAGCAGATGTGACAATGCACACTCTTGTGATCCGGGGCTTACCTATCCTGCTTGGTGATGACGCCAGTACCTTATACAACACCTGCAACGTAAGTTCTCATTGTAAAAAAATTGAAGTGTTATGTCTCCCAAAAAATTTAAATGGTCATCAATAGCACTTCTGTGTTCCATTGAAAGTTATTCAGTGATGCAAACTTTTCTCCAAAGAAAATAGTATAATTTTACAACTAATCTCTTCAGTGTTAACTTCATTACTTCATCGTAAAGATCATCAATTGTGAAAACGGTTAATTTGGCTATAAAGCAGTTCTGCAGAAAACTGTGATGTTATAGCCTAGTTCCGTTCCGTTATTATAATATTTAATTAATATACCTTGCATACAATAAAATAAATCAAAAGATACATGTTAAATACTTAATGGGACATGGATAACAGGCAGTGTATGCAGGGCAGATAACTGACAATTAACCCATTTAATCCCAAAGTTGACATGTATGAATTTGAATTGAATTTGTTAATATATTAAACAATCAAAGTCAATTAAAGGATTAGTTCACTTTCGATAAACTTTTGCTGAAAATTTCCTCACCCCCACATCATCCAAGATGTCCATGTCTTTCTTTGTTCAGTCAAAAATAAATTTGATTTGGTTTTGATGAAAACATTCCAGGATTTTCTCCTTATAATGGACTCAATGGACCCCAAACGGTTAAAGGTCCGGATGACAGTTTCAGTGCAGCTTCAAAGGGCTTTAAACCACACCAGACGATGAATAAGGGGTTTATCTAGCCAGATGATCACTCATTTAAAAAATAAATAAAAAAGTTTACGTTTTATAAGCACAAATGTTCGCCTTGCTCTGTTCTGTACTGCGCGTTTGTCATTTGTCAAACTGTCATTTGGACCTTGAACCGTTTGGGGTCCATTGAAGTCCATTATATGAAGAATAATCCTGGAATGTTTTCATCAAAAACCTTAACTTCTTTTCGACTGCAGAAAGAAAGACATGGACATCTTGGATTACATTGGGGTGAGTAAATTATCAGCAAAAGTTTATTTAAAAGTGAACTAATCCTTTAAGTAAGAAAAATATTGAAAAATCCTTGAAAAAATATGTCTGGTCACAATTGTTACCGGTAGTAGAACACAGGTCTAAGGTGTTAATGCATTTACAAAATTACAAACCTCCAGCAATTATTTTAAAGACTGTTGCTGTGTCCCAATTCACCTACTTATACTACAACCTAAAAGTATGTACTCTTTTTGTGAAGAAAAAGTACATACTTTTGTGTGTTTATAAGATGAGTATGCCAGTTTTGGGACATACTACTTCGTCATCTATAACGGACTCTTTCGCTTAGTAACGTGCATCCAGTCACCGTTTAAACTGCCCTGTCAATCATCGTCACAGTTCAAATCCTCCACATTCAGTTTAATTTCCTACCGTATCGGAGAGAAATGTAGTCGCACTTTGATCTGCCAGTTGTGTTTGCAGTTTAAATATAATGATGCATTTAAGAGTTAATGGCCAAACATATCAGTACAAAAGGTCACAATGCTGCTGCAGATAAAATATAATGTGGATAACATAACAAATATTTTCGATAGATAGATCTTTTAAGATGGCAGTACCATGAAATAAATGTATGTGGTCAAACCACCTAAAAATGTTAGACCTACCCAGAACTCATGTAGACATCTTACATTGCACTATAAATGGACATGTGCTTAATAATAATAGTTGCTTTTAAAACCACACTAAAATATGTGAGGTAACACTGTGGATTTTCACATTCTCCTGTTGTAATATTTTTATTGTTTGGTTTTATTCAGGAATGTGATGTTGATGGCTGGCCACAAGTGTCCGTTGAGGTGCTGACCGTTATTGATGAAGAAGAACCTCTCATTCAAAACAAGCTGTAAAAGGTTTTTGTTTTTAAAAATGTTTTACCCAGTGCAAAATTCTGTGTACCATTCTTGTGTCAGTTGTTAAGGAAACAAATACAATAAAATTACCTTTGAACTGTATCATTGCCTTAAATGTATTTGTCCATATGTAAATGTTATCTTTGAAAAATTGTGAACCTATTCTCAATTATTTATAATAGATGACTGTTAGCACTTAAGTTATTTGAGTAAAGCTTACTTGGTTTTTTCAAGGCAATCGGTTTGCATGGTTTTAACAAGTAAACTGGATTGCCTTTTGAAGTAAAGTAAACTCGGTAATTCCAAGTTGTATTCAGAAAACTTCACCTTAGAAGAACTTGCATTAATGAGTTAGGAATACTCACAAAGTGTATTTTACTTGAAATGATTTAGTTGTTAAAAATAGTCATTCTGAGTAGTCTATACTAAGACAAGTACATCTAAAGTAAATTATTAAGTTACTGGAACTCTCTTGTGAGTGTACAAAACTTGACAAACACTTGTTAGTTCTACATACTATTCCTATTTCACTTTACTTGTTTTTTCAAGGCAATCGGTTTGCATGATTTTTTTAAGTAAAGTTTACTAATTGGATTTTACAGTGAGAAAGGCACCTAACGCCCAATTGCTAATGTTTGCACTAACTTGGATGGGTTAAATACAGAGGACAATTTCAGAGCAATTTAAATTGTGCAGCTTTTTAATTATGTTGTCCATCCAATGTGCAATGGACATTTGGTATGATAGAACTACTAGTTGTATTATTCACTAATAAATGTACTGTACATGTAGCAATGTAGTTTGTTTAATGCGCAAAATTTCATGAGTGAAATCCAGCCATTTCAATAAGAAGTGCAATTGGGAGTTTCGCATGAAGACAAAAAAATACCCATGCAGACTTTGCTCATATTTGTCATGCAAATGCACCATGTTGACCAACAGAAATCTGCTCAGTATAAAAGTGACTTCTATATATGTGGTGCTTCATGCTAAACTAGTGACAATGCCTGTGAAATTTTGCCATAATTACGCTAAAGTGGCCACACCTTACAGTTGCTTAAAAGGAGGATTGCAATCAATATCTAAAGACCAGAAAATCAGACACTTGGGGGGAGGCTGTTTTGGACCAGTAAGCAAGCACCTTATAACCACCCAGAACACCCTAGAAACTGCATAGCAACACATTACCAATCACATAGAACATGTTAATAGTAGCCTGTCCATTCACTCAGTACACTTTAGGATCTACTTATTTTTACACATAGGCAATAAACAACATTAAAAACTTGATTTTCGCTATAGGGGGTCTTTAAGAATTTAAATACTGTATTTACTACTATTTTAAGGAGCTTAAAACGGCTAAAATTATCCTTAAAGTATTCTTAACAATATAAACCTTCTACAATCCATAAAGATCAACCAGAAAAAGAAAAAGAAAAAAAACCTGTAAAAGTTTTACCCATGACTTTGATATAAAGTAAATTAAACTTAAAATGCCAAGTGGTATATGCCATGCATTATTCAAATGTACTCATTTAAAATCACTTTTATCTAGCTTATTATTGTTGTGTTCAAGTAATAAATAATTTAGCAGATACTTATATCCCTAGTGTCCTATCAGTTTTATGATGAGTCCCAAGTATTACCCACTACACCATGTTTACCTCACACAGGCCACTTGCTAGGTGCAAAACAGGTTGTGATATGAAAAGTATATGTCGAGAGACAAAACAATTTGACTTTTTTTCAACATTGAGAGTGTGTTGAGTTACAAAGCACTATTCAAGTATCTGATGAGATATTTTTTACTAAAATCAAAGCAATATCTATCAGTTTCCTCCCCAAAAAAGAGAAATATCAGAAACACTGATATTTAACTTTGTGAGTGTAAGAATGTCTTTAAAGAGGTGTTTAAAGATTTAAAAAAAACATGACTGCTACACGTTTTTAAAACCCTGTTTCACAAAAGTGCAGTTTAAATATATCAACGATACATCAAGGCATGTTAAGGCT
This sequence comes from Gobiocypris rarus, assembly GCA_023029165.1. Lineage (NCBI taxonomy): Eukaryota > Metazoa > Chordata > Actinopteri > Cypriniformes > Gobionidae > Gobiocypris > Gobiocypris rarus. The sequence goes on from CM040912.1 coordinate 21,898,873, forward strand.
ATAATGGGGTATCAAACTGTGATTTCAGATCACTAAAAATCCTCCAAATACTAAAATCCAAGAGATTCTCATGAACCTGAGAGGGCTTCCATTCATCATAAATATGTCTAAATATGTTAGATGTTATGATGAAACTGAGATGTTACACACTTTTTCTAACTATTACATTAGATAATTAATACTGTGGAGCTTTGTTAACACTCAAATATGCAGAGCATAAGTCCTCTTCATATACAGTACATGTACATAACTGTCATTTGTCCTGTGAAAAGCTGATGGTCTTTTTCGGAGAGGAAAGGGTAGTGCGATGTTTCTGGAGAGGAGCTAATAGACAGAGCAGAGTATTTTAACTATGGCGGGACTTTAACGCGTTAATTAAGATTAATTAATTGCGTGACTTTAACGCGTTAATTAAGATTAATTACGCAAAAATAGATAACAATTTTAACTTATTTTTGCACATGAACGTTTTTAATGAATACGTTTGACGGACCGATTATACTGGAACACCAACTAGCGTTCTTGACTTCTGAACACAGTAAACATGAACGAAGAAGCTGACGAGACTGCTTTGCTTGGCCCGTGGATGGGAAATTTTGTTTTAAAAACTAAAGGATGAAAGCGTCGACAAGAGCATGGTTGTGTGGAAGCTATGCAAAAGGAATTTGCGTGCTCGAGCCTCAAATATCACCTCAACGCAAACGCTGGACATAAATAAATAAAAAAATTTTGTTGATTAAGCTTATGTATTCAGTCATTATACAATGGTATACTAAAAATCCATGTGAAAAAATAACTTCTCACTGTTCTCAGGTCAAATATTTATATGCAATTAAAATGCGATTAATTTCGATTAATTAATTACAAAGCCTCTAATTAATTAGATTAATTTTTTAATCGAGTCCCGGCCCTAATTTTAACTTTAACTTTTTGTTTAACTTTACAGTGACACAATGCTTCGTTCCTGACAATGCCTCACCTGATTCATCAACAATACTGGCACTTCATTAATCCAGTTAGCTAGGGTTTGTGGGGGAACAAACCGTTCTGTCGGAAATATCAGCACAAGAGTTAAGAGACACTAAATTATGGGTGAGGAGAGGTTATCCATGTGACATGCAGTGCAATATTTAACTTTTAAATTGAAAGTACAAAACATAATGTTGATCAGTGAGAAACTTCAAGTGACAGAGATGGTATTTAATCCAGTTAGCTAGGGTTTGTGGGGGAACAAACCGTTCTGTCGGAAATATCAGCGCAAGAATTAAGAGACTAAATTATGGGTGAGGAGAGGTTATCCATGTGACATGCAGTGCGATATTCAACTTACAAATTAAAATGGTGATCATTGAGAAACTTCAGGTGACAGATGGTATTTGGTGACCGTTTGGCAGTATCACAACACACTGAATTGGCATGTACATACACATGCACAAGGGTCCACAGGCAGCTGGCATTTACTATCAACAATCATCTAATGTGGTTGTCTCTCAGTATCAAGTGTTGTGTAATACAATAAATTGCTGGTATTTATTCCCCTCAAACCTCTTCACCTCATCTGTATGAACCTTTCCAGCTCAAATGCCACCACAATAAATGTGAGAAAACCCTCTTGTCACTGTCTTTTAATTTCCTTGTTTACAAGGCTATGGATATTTAATCTATGAACGAAAAGATTCTCAGAAACCATGTCTTTTTCATTTGTCATTATATTTGAATTTGCACTGCATGTTGGCCAGGGTTTTTTGTCAACTTAAACTTTATCAGTGTCTTCATGTGAACTGAAACATTTATAAAATTTCACATCAATATCTCAATACAAGCTTCTGGTGGGATTGCTGAGGTCAAGCCTCTTAAAATTCAAAATGATAAAAAAAGACATAGGTTTTTCACAATCAAGTCGCACATTTAGATACTCTACAAACGTTTAATATGTGCTTGAATCTTGAGGAGGCTTGAGGATCCCTGAAAGGTGTGTAAATCTACCTTCTTCAGGTTATGTCAAGCCATGGTGGTCGTTACCTGTGATCATCCAAGGTTACATGGGTAGACGGGCCTAAGAGAAGGAGTGCTCTTGAGAGAATTATTCAAACAGGTAAAATATTAAAGGTTTTTAATATTTTCTCAAGATGGAAATAAAAGTGCTGGATCCACTTGTAACCAGTGTTCTTTAAAAGAGGCAGAGTTCAAAACGGCCACCTTGGTTGATACTGGACAGACAGAGAGTTCAAACATGGCCTCCTTGACCGATACGGGACAGACAGAGAGTTCAAACATGGCCTCCTTGGCCGATACAGGACAGACAGAGAGTTCAAACATGGCCTCCTTGGCTGATACAGGACAGACAGAGAGTTCAAAAATAGCCTCCTTGACCGATACAGGACAGACAGAGAGTTCAAACATGGCCTCCTTGACCGATACAGGACAGACAGAGAGTTCAAACATGGCCTCCTTGACCGATACGGGACAGACAGAGAGTTCAAACATGGCCTCCTTGACCGATACGGGACAGACAGAGAGTTCAAACATGGCCTCCTTGACCGATCTGGGACAGACAGAGAGTTCAAACATGGCCTCCTTGACCGTCACGGGACAGACAGAGAGTTCAAACATGGCCTCTTTGACCAATACGGGACAGACAGAGAGTTCAAACATGGCCTCCTTGACCGATTAAGGACAGACAGAGAGTTCAAACATGGCCTCCTTGGCCGATAAAGGACAGACAGAGAGTTCAAAAATGACCTCCTTGACCGATACAGGACAGATAAAGAGTTCAAAAATGACCTCCTTGACCGATACAGGCCAGACAGAGAGTTTAAAAATAGCCTCCTTGGACCGATACAGGAAAGACAGAGAGTTCAAAAATAGCCTCCTTGAGCGATACAGGAAAGACAGAGAGTTCAAAAATAGCCTCCTTGAGCGATACAGGCCAGACAGAGAGTTCAAAAATAGCCTCCTTGACCGATACAGGACAGATGGAGAGTTCAAAAATAGCCTCCTTGACCAATACAGGACAGACAGAGAGTTCAAACATGGCCTCCTTGACCGATACAGGACAGACAGAGAGTTCAAACATGGCTTCCTGGACCGATACAGTACAGACAGAGAGTTCAAAAATAGCCTCCTTGACCGATACAGGACAGTAAGAGAGTTCAAACATGGCCTCCTTGACCGATACGGGACAGACAAAGAGTTCAAACATGGCCTCCTTGACCAATACGGGACAGACAGAGAGTTCAAACATGGCCTCCTTGGCCGATACGGGACAGACAGAGAGTTCAAACATGGCCTCTTTGACCAATACGGGACAGACAGAGAGTTTAAACATGGCCTCCTTGACCGATACACAGACAGACAGAGAGTTCAAACATGGCCTCCTTGGCCGATAAAGGACAGACAGAGAGTTCAAAATGACCTCCTTGACCGATACAGGACAGATAAAGAGTTCAAAAATGACCTCCTTGACCGATACAGGCCAGACAGAGAGTTCAAAAATAGCCTCCTTGAGCGATACAGGCCAGACAGAGAGTTCAAAAATAGCCTCCTTGACCGATACAGGACAGACAGAGAGTTCAAAAATAGCCTCCTTGACCTATACAGGAAAGACAGAGAGTTCAAAAATAGCCTCCTTGAGCGATACAGGCCAGACAGAGAGTTCAAAAATAGCCTCCTTGACCGATACAGGCCAGACAGAGAGTTCAAAAATAGCCTCCTTGACCAATACAGGACAGACAGAGAGTTCAAACATGGCCTCCTTGACCGATACAGGACAGACAGAGAGTTCAAACATGGCTTCCTGGACCGATACAGTACAGACAGAGAGTTCAAAAATAGCCTCCTTGACCGATACAGGAAAGACAGAGAGTTCAAAAATAGCCTCCTTGACCGATACAGGCCAGACAGAGAGTTCAAACATGGCCTCCTGGACCGATACAGGCCAGACAGAGAGTTCAAAAATAGCCTCCTTGACCGATACAGGAAAGACAGAGAGTTCAAAAATAGCCTCCTTTACCGATACAGGACAGACAGATAGTTCAAACATGGCCTCCTTGACCGATACAGGACAGACAGAGAGTTCAAAAATAGCCTCCTTGACCGATACAGGCCAGACAGAGAGTTAAAAAATAGCCTCCTTGACCGATAAAGGACAGACAGAGAGTTCAAACATGGCCTCCTTGACCGATACAGGACAGACAGAGAGTTCAAACATGGCCTCCTTGACCGATACAGGCCAGACAGAGAGTTCAAAAATAGCCTCCTTGACCGATACAGGCCAGACAGAGAGTTCAAACATGGCCTCCTTGACCGATACAGGCCAGACAGAGAGTTCAAAAATAGCCTCCTTGACCGATACAGGAAAGACAGAGAGTTCAAACATGGCCTCCTTGACCGATACAGGCCAGACAGAGAGTTCAAACATGGCCTCCTTGACCGATACGGGACAGACAGAGAGTTCAAACATGGCCTCCTTGACCGATACAGGCCAGACAGAGAGTTCAAAAATAGCCTCCTTGACCGATACAGGAAAGACAGAGAGTTCAAACATGGCCTCCTTGACCGATACAGGCCAGACAGAGAGTTCAAAAATAGCCTCCTTGACCGATACAGGAAAGACAGAGAGTTCAAAAATAGCCTCCTTGACCGATACAGGACAGACAGAGAGTTCAAACATCGCCTCCTTGACCGATACAGGCCAGACAGAGAGTTCAAAAATAGCCTCCTTGACCGATACAGGACAGACAGAGAGTTCAAACATGGCCTCCTTGGCCGATACTGGGACAGACAGAGAGTTCAAACATGGCCTCCTTGACCGATACAGGACAGACAGAGAGTTCAAACATGGCCTCCTTGACCGATACGGGACAGACAGAGAGTTCAAACATGGCCTCCTTGGCCGTCGGGACAGACAGAGAGTTCAAACATGGCCTCGACCGATACAGGCCAGACAGAGAGTTCAAAAATAGCCTCCTTGACCGATACAGGACAGACAGAGAGTTCAAACATGGCCTCCTTGGCCGATACGGGACAGACAGAGAGTTCAAAAATAGCCTCCTTGACCGATACAGGACAGACAGAGAGTTCAAACATGGCCTCCTTGGCGATACGGGACAGACAGAGAGTTCAAAAATAGCCTCCTTGAGCGATACAGGCCAGACAGAGAGTTCAAAAATAGCCTCCTTGACCGATACAGGACAGACAGAGAGTTCAAAAATAGCCTCCTTGACCTATACAGGAAAGACAGAGAGTTCAAAAATAGCCTCCTTGAGCGATACAGGCCAGACAGAGAGTTCAAAAATAGCCTCCTTGACCGATACAGGCCAGACAGAGAGTTCAAAAATAGCCTCCTTGACCAATACAGGACAGACAGAGAGTTCAAACATGGCCTCCTTGACCGATACAGGACAGACAGAGAGTTCAAACATGGCTTCCTGGACCGATACAGGACAGACAGAGAGTTCAAAAATAGCCTCCTTGACCGATACAGGAAAGACAGAGAGTTCAAAAATAGCCTCCTTGACCGATACAGGCCAGACAGAGAGTTCAAACATGGCCTCCTGGACCGATACAGGACAGACAGAGAGTTCAAACATGGCCTCCTTGACCGATACAGGCCAGACAGAGAGTTCAAAAATAGCCTCCTTGACCGATACAGGAAAGACAGAGAGTTCAAAAATAGCCTCCTTTACCGATACAGGACAGACAGATAGTTCAAACATGGCCTCCTTGACCGATACAGGACAGACAGAGAGTTCAAAAATAGCCTCCTTGACCGATACAGGAGAGTAAGAGAGTTCAAACATGGCCTCCTTGACCGATAAAGGACAGACAGAGAGTTCAAAAATAGCCTCCTTGACCGATACAGGCCAGACAGAGAGTTAAAAATAGCCTCCTTGACCGATAAAGGACAGACAGAGAGTTCAAACATGGCCTCCTTGACCGATACAGGACAGACAGAGAGTTCAAACATGGCCTCCTTGACCGATACAGGCCAGACAGAGAGTTCAAAAATAGCCTCCTTGACCGATACAGGCCAGACAGAGAGTTCAAACATGGCCTCCTTGACCGATACAGGCCAGACAGAGAGTTCAAAAATAGCCTCCTTGACCGATACAGGAAAGACAGAGAGTTCAAACATGGCCTCCTTGACCGATACAGGCCAGACAGAGAGTTCAAACATGGCCTCCTTGACCGATGGACAGACAGACAGAGAGTTCAAACATGGCCTCCTTGACCGATACAGGACAGACAGAGAGTTCAAACATGGCTTCCTGGACCGATACAGGACAGACAGAGAGTTCAAAAATAGCCTCCTTGACCGATACAGGAAAGACAGAGAGTTAAAAAATAGCCTCCTTGACCGATACAGGCCAGACAGAGAGTTCAAACATGGCCTCCTGGACCGATACAGGACAGACAGAGAGTTCAAACATGGCCTCCTTGACCGATACAGGCCAGACAGAGAGTTCAAAAATAGCCTCCTTGACCGATACAGGAAAGACAGAGAGTTCAAAAATAGCCTCCTTTACCGATACAGGACAGACAGATAGTTCAAACATGGCCTCCTTGACCGATACAGGACAGACAAAGAGTTCAAAAATAGCCTCCTTGACCGATACAGGAGAGTAAGAGAGTTCAAACATGGCCTCCTTGACCGATAAAGGACAGACAGAGAGTTCAAAAATAGCCTCCTTGACCGATACAGGCCAGACAGAGAGTTAAAAATAGCCTCCTTGACCGATAAAGGACAGACAGAGAGTTCAAACATGGCCTCCTTGACCGATACAGGACAGACAGAGAGTTCAAACATGGCCTCCTTCCGATACAGGCCAGACAGAGAGTTCAAAAATAGCCTCCTTGACCGATACAGGCCAGACAGAGAGTTCAAACATGGCCTCCTTGACCGATACAGGCCAGACAGAGAGTTCAAAAATAGCCTCCTTGACCGATACAGGAAAGACAGAGAGTTCAAACATGGCCTCCTTGACCGATACAGGCCAGACAGAGAGTTCAAACATGGCCTCCTTGACCGATACGGGACAGACAGAGAGTTCAAACATGGCCTCCTTGACCGATACAGGCCAGACAGAGAGTTCAAAAATAGCCTCCTTGACCGATACAGGAAAGACAGAGAGTTCAAACATGGCCTCCTTGGCCGATACAGGCCAGACAGAGAGTTCAAAAATAGCCTCCTTGACCGATACAGGAAAGACAGAGAGTTCAAAAATAGCCTCCTTGACCGATACAGGACAGACAGAGAGTTCAAACATCGCCTCCTTGACCGATACAGGCCAGACAGAGAGTTCAAAAATAGCCTCCTTGACCGATACAGGACAGACAGAGAGTTCAAACATGGCCTCCTTGGCCGATACGGGACAGACAGAGAGTTCAAACATGGCCTCCTTGACCGATACAGGACAGACAGAGAGTTCAAAAATAGCCTCCTTGACCGATACAGGACAGACAGAGAGTTCAAACATGGCCTCCTTGACCGATACAGGACAGACAGAGAGTTCAAACATGGCCTCCTTGACCGATACGGGACAGACAGAGAGTTCAAACATGGCCTCCTTGACCGATACGGGACAGACAGAGAGTTCAAACATGGCCTCCTTGACCGATACGGGACAGACAGAGAGTTCAAACATGGCCTCCTTGGCCGATACGGGACAGACAGAGAGTTCAAACATGGCCTCTTTGACCAATACGGGACAGACAGAGAGTTCAAACATGGCCTCCTTGACCGACACGGGACAGACAGAGAGTTCAAACATGGCCTCCTTGGCCGATAAAGGACAGACAGAGAGTTCAAAAATGACCTCTTGACCGATACAGGACAGATAAAGAGTTCAAAAATGACCTCCTTGACCGATACAGGCCAGACAGAGAGTTCAAAAATAGCCTCCTTGACCGATACAGGAAAGACAGAGAGTTCAAAAATAGCCTCCTTGAGCGATACAGGAAAGACAGAGAGTTCAAAAATAGCCTCCTTGAGCGATACAGGCCAGACAGAGAGTTCAAAAATAGCCTCCTTGACCGATACAGGACAGATGGAGAGTTCAAAAATAGCCTCCTTGACCAATACAGGACAGACAGAGAGTTCAAACATGGCCTCCTTGACCGATACAGGACAGACAGAGAGTTCAAACATGGCTTCCTGGACCGATACAGTACAGACAGAGAGTTCAAAAATAGCCTCCTTGACCGATACAGGACAGTAAGAGAGTTCAAACATGGCCTCCTTGACCGATACGGGACAGACAAAGAGTTCAAACATGGCCTCCTTGACCAATACGGGACAGACAGAGAGTTCAAACATGGCCTCCTTGACCGTCACGGGACAGACAGAGAGTTCAAACATGGCCTCTTTGACCAATACGGGACAGACAGAGAGTTTAAACATGGCCTCCTTGACCGTCTGGGACAGACAGAGAGTTCAAACATGGCCTCCTTGGCCGATAAAGGACAGACAGAGAGTTCAAAAATGACCTCCTTGACCGATACAGGACAGATAAAGAGTTCAAAAATGACCTCCTTGACCGATACAGGCCAGACAGAGAGTTCAAAAATAGCCTCCTTGAGCGATACAGGCCAGACAGAGAGTTCAAAAATAGCCTCCTTGACCGATACAGGACAGACAGAGAGTTCAAAAATAGCCTCCTTGACCTATACAGGAAAGACAGAGAGTTCAAAAATAGCCTCCTTGAGCGATACAGGCCAGACAGAGAGTTCAAAAATAGCCTCCTTGACCGATACAGGCCAGACAGAGAGTTCAAAAATAGCCTCCTTGACCAATACAGGACAGACAGAGAGTTCAAACATGGCCTCCTTGACCGATACAGGACAGACAGAGAGTTCAAACATGGCTTCCTGGACCGATACAGTACAGACAGAGAGTTCAAAAATAGCCTCCTTGACCGATACAGGAAAGACAGAGAGTTCAAAAATAGCCTCCTTGACCGATACAGGCCAGACAGAGAGTTCAAACATGGCCTCCTGGACCGATACAGGCCAGACAGAGAGTTCAAAAATAGCCTCCTTGACCGATACAGGAAAGACAGAGAGTTCAAAAATAGCCTCCTTTACCGATACAGGACAGACAGATAGTTCAAACATGGCCTCCTTGACCGATACAGGACAGACAGAGAGTTCAAAAATAGCCTCCTTGACCGATACAGGCCAGACAGAGAGTTAAAAATAGCCTCCTTGACCGATAAAGGACAGACAGAGAGTTCAAACATGGCCTCCTTGACCGATACAGGACAGACAGAGAGTTCAAACATGGCCTCCTTGACCGATACAGGCCAGACAGAGAGTTCAAAAATAGCCTCCTTGACCGATACAGGCCAGACAGAGAGTTCAAACATGGCCTCCTTGACCGATACAGGCCAGACAGAGAGTTCAAAAATAGCCTCCTTGACCGATACAGGAAAGACAGAGAGTTCAAACATGGCCTCCTTGACCGATACAGGCCAGACAGAGAGTTCAAACATGGCCTCCTTGACCGATACGGGACAGACAGAGAGTTCAAACATGGCCTCCTTGACCGATACAGGCCAGACAGAGAGTTCAAAATAGCCTCCTTGACCGATACAGGAAAGACAGAGAGTTCAAACATGGCCTCCTTGACCGATACAGGCCAGACAGAGAGTTCAAAAATAGCCTCCTTGACCGATACAGGAAAGACAGAGAGTTCAAAAATAGCCTCCTTGACCGATACAGGACAGACAGAGAGTTCAAACATCGCCTCCTTGACCGATACAGGCCAGACAGAGAGTTCAAAAATAGCCTCCTTGACCGATACAGGACAGACAGAGAGTTCAAACATGGCCTCCTTGGCGATACGGGACAGACAGAGAGTTCAAACATGGCCTCCTTGACCGATACAGGACAGACAGAGAGTTCAAACATGGCCTCCTTGACCGTCACGGGACAGACAGAGAGTTCAAACATGGCCTCCTTGGCCGATACTGGGACAGACAGAGAGTTCAAACATGGCCTCCTTGACCGATACAGGCCAGACAGAGAGTTCAAAAATAGCCTCCTTGACCAATACAGGACAGACAGAGAGTTCAAACATGGCCTCCTTGGCCGATACGGGACAGACAGAGAGTTCAAAAATAGCCTCCTTGACCGATACAGGACAGACAGAGAGTTCAAACATGGCCTCCTTGGCCGATACGGGACAGACAGAGAGTTCAAAAATAGCCTCCTTGAGCGATACAGGCCAGACAGAGAGTTCAAAAATAGCCTCCTTGACCGATACAGGACAGACAGAGAGTTCAAAAATAGCCTCCTTGACCTATACAGGAAAGACAGAGAGTTCAAAAATAGCCTCCTTGAGCGATACAGGCCAGACAGAGAGTTCAAAAATAGCCTCCTTGACCGATACAGGCCAGACAGAGAGTTCAAAAATAGCCTCCTTGACCAATACAGGACAGACAGAGAGTTCAAACATGGCCTCCTTGACCGATACAGGACAGACAGAGAGTTCAAACATGGCTTCCTGGACCGATACAGGACAGACAGAGAGTTCAAAAATAGCCTCCTTGACCGATACAGGAAAGACAGAGAGTTCAAAAATAGCCTCCTTGACCGATACAGGCCAGACAGAGAGTTCAAACATGGCCTCCTGGACCGATACAGGACAGACAGAGAGTTCAAACATGGCCTCCTTGACCGATACAGGCCAGACAGAGAGTTCAAAAATAGCCTCCTTGACCGATACAGGAAAGACAGAGAGTTCAAAAATAGCCTCCTTTACCGATACAGGACAGACAGATAGTTCAAACATGGCCTCCTTGACCGATACAGGACAGACAGAGAGTTCAAAAATAGCCTCCTTGACCGATACAGGAGAGTAAGAGAGTTCAAACATGGCCTCCTTGACCGATAAAGGACAGACAGAGAGTTCAAAAATAGCCTCCTTGACCGATACAGGCCAGACAGAGAGTTAAAAATAGCCTCCTTGACCGATAAAGGACAGACAGAGAGTTCAAACATGGCCTCCTTGACCGATACAGGACAGACAGAGTTCAAACATGGCCTCCTTGACCGATACAGGACAGACAGAGAGTTCAAAAATAGCCTCCTTGACCGATACAGGCCAGACAGAGAGTTCAAACATGGCCTCCTTGACCGATACAGGCCAGACAGAGAGTTCAAAAATAGCCTCTTGACCGATACAGGAAAGACAGAGAGTTCAAACATGGCCTCCTTGACCGATACAGGCCAGACAGAGAGTTCAAACATGGCCTCCTTGACCGATACGGGACAGACAGAGAGTTCAAACATGGCCTCCTTGACCGATACAGGACAGACAGAGAGTTCAAACATGGCTTCCTGGACCGATACAGGACAGACAGAGAGTTCAAACATGGCCTCCTTGACCGATACAGGAAAGACAGAGAGTTCAAAATAGCCTCCTTGACCGATACAGGCCAGACAGAGAGTTCAAACATGGCCTCCTGGACCGATACAGGACAGACAGAGAGTTCAAACATGGCCTCCTTGACCGATACAGGCCAGACAGAGAGTTCAAAAATAGCCTCCTTGACCGATACAGGAAAGACAGAGAGTTCAAAAATAGCCTCCTTTACCGATACAGGACAGACAGATAGTTCAAACATGGCCTCCTTGACCGATACAGGACAGACAAAGAGTTCAAAAATAGCCTCCTTGACCGATACAGGAGAGTAAGAGAGTTCAAACATGGCCTCCTTGACCGATAAAGGACAGACAGAGAGTTCAAAAATAGCCTCCTTGACCGATACAGGCCAGACAGAGAGTTAAAAATAGCCTCCTTGACCGATAAAGGACAGACAGAGAGTTCAAACATGGCCTCCTTGACCGATACAGGACAGACAGAGAGTTCAAACATGGCCTCCTTGACCGATACAGGCCAGACAGAGAGTTCAAAAATAGCCTCCTTGACCGATACAGGCCAGACAGAGAGTTCAAACATGGCCTCCTTGACCGATACAGGCCAGACAGAGAGTTCAAAAATAGCCTCCTTGACCGATACAGGAAAGACAGAGAGTTCAAACATGGCCTCCTTGACCGATACAGGCCAGACAGAGAGTTCAAACATGGCCTCCTTGACCGTCGGGACAGACAGAGAGTTCAAACATGGCCTCCTTGACCGATACAGGCCAGACAGAGAGTTCAAAAATAGCCTCCTTGACCGATACAGGAAAGACAGAGAGTTCAAACATGGCCTCCTTGACCGATACAGGCCAGACAGAGAGTTCAAAAATAGCCTCCTTGACCGATACAGGACAGACAGAGAGTTCAAAAATAGCCTCCTTGACCGATACAGGACAGACAGAGAGTTCAAACATCGCCTCCTTGACCGATACAGGCCAGACAGAGAGTTCAAAAATAGCCTCCTTGGCCGATACGGGACAGACAGAGAGTTCAAACATGGCCTCCTTGGCCGATACGGGACAGACAGAGAGTTCAAACATGGCCTCCTTGACCGATACAGGACAGACAGAGAGTTCAAACATGGCCTCCTTGACCGATACGGGACAGACAGAGAGTTCAAACATGGCCTCCTTGGCCGATCACGGGACAGACAGAGAGTTCAAACATGGCCTCCTTGGACCGATACAGGCCAGACAGAGAGTTCAAAAATAGCCTCCTTGACCGATACAGGACAGACAGAGAGTTCAAACATGGCCTCCTTGGCGATCTGGGACAGACAGAGAGTTCAAAAATAGCCTCCTTGACCGATACAGGACAGACAGAGAGTTCAAACATGGCCTCCTTGGCCGATACGGGACAGACAGAGAGTTCAAAAATAGCCTCCTTGACCGATACAGGACAGACAGAGAGTTCAAACATGGCCTCCTTGACCGATACGGGACAGACAGAGAGTTCAAAAATAGCCTCCTTGACCGATACAGGACAGACAGAGAGTTCAAACATGGCCTCCGTGACCGATACAGGCCAGACAGAGAGTTCAAAAATAGCCTCCTTGACCGATACAGGACAGACAGAGAGTTCAAACATGGCCTCCTGGACCGATACAGGACAGACAGAGAGTTCAAACATGGCCTCCTTGACCGATACAGGACAGACAGAGAGTTCAAACATGGCCTCCTTGGCCGATACAGGACAGACAGAGAGTTCAAAAATAGCCTCCTTGACCGATACAGGACAGACAGAGAGTTCAAACATGGCCTCCTTGACCGATACAGGACAGACAGAGAGTTCAAACATGGCCTCCTTGACCGATACAGGACAGACAGAGAGTTCAAACATGGCCTCCTTGACCGATACAGGACAGACAGAGAGTTCAAACATGGCCTCCTTGACCGATACAGGACAGACAGAGAGTTCAAACATGGCCTCCTTGACCGATACAGAACAGACAGAGAGTTCAAACATGGCCTCCTTGGTCAACATGGGAAAGGCAGAGGCAGTGGGAGGCAGGGTGGAAACATCATAAACTATATGGTGCTGGTCAACAAAACAGATTTAGTACTTGGCAATGAAACATGAAACAAATCCATTCATGAATTCTTAGGCAAACCTTCTATGAATAAACATGCATATCTCCAGTACATTGCGTGTATGATTATTACAGTCTTGTATAATGGCTTTTGTATTGTATACAATGTTTTATGCATGCTTCATGATATAACCTCACCAATACCATGTTTGGTATCTATGAATTTCTAATTTAATTATCTGAACAATCATTTATGTTATTTGTTGATACCTATGCAACATATTAATATAACAAGAATCATGCATTCTTTCCCTCTGAAATGTTAAATTACCATTGGCTCACTGATCCTAAAGTTAAAGAGTGCTGTTGATGTGACCTCCCTTTCTCTTCCTTCTCCTGGTTGCTGTTCATGTGAAAAGGAGACATTTAGTCCAACCGTAGGACCTTTCCCCCGAGGGGCCTCAAGTTACAACTATTGTAACTTCCTTGACAACGACTGAGTCAGGCTAACACCGCAAGCTCATTAATATTTCTTCATTCAACGTGGAAGATATTTATTGCAACTTCAACACCATCGACTTACTGAACCATCAAGGCTTTCTCCTAAGACGGTATCCGGATTCGGACGCTAGTTCAATGGCAAAGGTATTGAAAGAATCGTACATTTAACTAAATAAACTAGTGTAAGCTGTAGGCTTGTTAACAAGGCGCTTTGAAAAAATGGATGGTTCTGTTCAGGTGGTTAACAGACTCTTACGTTTCCATAGCTTCACTCCCCCCGTTTGTTTTCGGTTTCATTCACCTTTTTTTTTTTACCCATCTTTGTGTGATTGTATGTATGTGTTTGTTTAGATTAGCTGTGTGTTCGTGATTTAGTTAACAAGACACAGGTGCGACACATGAGGGCATATCAAAAACCATGGCAACTGATGAACAAAGACAATGAAAATTGAACTGGGAAGAGTGCAAAACGAACTCAAAGTCCAACTAGAACTACAGGCAAAACTAAAAATGTTGAATTCCAAAATGATTAGACACTTAACCCTCTGGTGCTCTTCGTTTAGGGGTTGCATTGGTTGTCTTCCCAGTCATAAGTGACCGGACACCTAAAAATTAAATTTTCTCCACCCCAGTAAAACCAATGCAAATTATTTTTCTAAAAAAATATTTTTTAATTTTGTATTTTGAGATGATTTGATGGTATTTTTTATATTTATGCAATAATTATGGTCTATTTTTGCCATTGAATATTATACCATTTTTATATATATATATATATATATATATATATATATATATATATATATATATATATATATATATATATATATATATATATATATATATATATATATATATATATATATTTTTTTTTTTATTATTGTAGTATTTCAGGTTAAAATAGAGACTAGGCCTTCAAAAAATATATATTTGAAGGCAGATTAGTGCCCTCTTTTTGAATTATTTAAGAAATTATGCAACCATGTGTGTAATTCACTAGAGGTCTCTATGGAGTGGCTTGTGAATTCCTAATTCTCTTTTGAACACATTTAATTTTTTTTTTTAAATGGATTATAATATATATTTTTTAAAAATTCATAGACTATTTATTATACTTTTTTTTTGTTGTTGTTGTTTGAAATAGTGATTTTTTTTCTGTGAATCTTTGTGTTTTTGCAGATTTCCCATTCATTTCCTATGGTGGTCATTTTTGACCGAAGAGCACAAGTGGGAGTATTTTACCCCTTAGCATGCTTGAATCATGCCCTCAATATTTTTGTGTGTTTACATACCTAATGCTAGAAAAAGTCACCAAGTTTCATATCATTCTGATGAAGCAGTGATTTTTAAAATTTCAAAACAGAAAATGTTCTGGTCAGAAATCACCAAAGAGCACCAGAGGGTTAAGACAAAAACTAAACCAACTATGTTAAATTAGACCTATTTCAAACCACACATATAAGGAAAGCGACAATCCAACTACAACAGCAGGCTCATATTATGCTTTTGCATTGTGTTTCTGTTGTGTAAACTGCTCTATACTGAAAATAAAGTGATTTCTGAAGTGATTTCTGCAGTGTGCTACTGTAATTTAATCAGGAGTTGGCCATTAAGATTTATTACAAACATGAGGAGAAATGTAACCTAAGAAGTGGGATTACATTTACAACCAGATGGTAATGAATCTACATCGAACGACACGAAACCCTAAACTAGAGTTATAAACAAATTAAATCAGCTGGATTCATTTACTAAATAGAAACTGCTGTCACTCTGCATCAAACCCAACAAATGTCTTCAAAAAACAGATGAATAGTTTACAGAAGCATTTTAAATTGCTTCAAATACAACTATATTGGAAAGAATGTTCTGATAAGTAGGTTTAAATAGCAATTTCTATGTTGAATTATGATCTGAAAAAAGGCTCAGCACCAAAACTGGCACGCTTCTACTGTGCAATGTGAATAATATAACCCATTAATATACCAAAATAAATGTGCGCTGCTTTCAAGTGCACTGTGAAACAAACCTTAGTGTAAAACTGTTGAGAGGAATCAGAAAGAAAATCTAAAGGTCAAATCATTGTGAGCATTTATTTATAACGTGTGAGTAAAGTGACTCATATTCATGTGAGCTCGTTGTCTGGAGCCCAGTATAGCACAGTTCAGATGATTAGTCATCAATAGACGTGCCTCAAAATAATCTTGTTTTATCATTTACACAGGCGGAAACCTCATGGGGGACTTCTTTCATTTGCGGATGGACATTGTTCGCTATGAAAGGGTCGCAACATTGATTCAGATGAAAGAAATGAATAAGCCTCGATTGAGAAGTTGCTCCGGCTCTGAAACACACAGCTACCAGCAGTGACAGGCAATGGGAGCTTGTTTTAGATGCATTATACCCTTTAGAGGATGGGGCGTTTCACAAGTACGCACACACATGGAGGAATACCGCTGCATGATTTATAAAGGGGCAGATGTGGTTGTTTTCTCCTCTTCCCCTAAAAGCACGCTTTCTCTGCGGGTGTCAGCGGAAACTCAGGGAAGACACAGAAAAACACACTTTCGCACAACGCGCGCACACACCAGGGTTGGGAAAAAATTTAGAATTTAAGAATGAGCTTTCAATTCACGAGTGTGAGTTTTAATTGAATTGGCGACACCCCATAAAATGTGGAACTTAAATGAAGAGAAGAAAATTACTGAACTGAAATTCTAATTTCATCCAACACAACAAGAACAGATAAGTCAGGAGTTATGTTTAAGGTTTCCAGCATGATTAATGATTTTTGCCTATATTACACTTTTAGGTTAGAGCTTTCTGTTAAATCTCCTGCCATTGTCCATATATTTTAAATAGTGAATTATATCCATGAAATACACATTTTTATAGGTAGCATTTACAATTTATTATTTAAAAAATGTCATGTTTCTGGAAATACAAAATATGTTGCTTTTATAAAACCATGTTTATGGATATTTCATGAAAGGGCGTAGGGAACAGCACATTCCAAGGCCAAGTTTTCTGGCAGGGCCCCTTCTCTAAGCAACAGTGGAGAAAGGCTTGCTACATTTCTATTGGATCTTGGTGGACTAGCACAAACAAATGTACAACACCATCAGATAAGGATACTAGGACAACAGACAGACAGCTCAATCCCGGGAAGGACAGGACACCTCATTGGTCCACATGTAGTTTCTGCCCTGTACCCAACTTAAGACTAATCCTTAAGGTTTAAGGCAACCGTCACAAAAATGGAGGCCAAAATAATCTATCCAATCCATTATGTTTTGGAACCTTGTGGTAAATTACACACATAAATTTCGTAATTATTCAGAAAAATAAGCATTCTCAGTGACAGCTATTCGTAATGTAACATCTTACACAAATTCAGCTGTAAATGTAAATGAATGCATGCATGACAGTTCAATCTTTTCCCATCTTGTAGGGACTCAAACATTTGCTTAGAACATTGGCAAAGATATTCTGGTGGTGGTTTGGAAAGTGAGAAATGCATTGGTAAAACTTTAAAGACACTTAAAAGACATCTAACTGTGTGCTTTATGCAAATGAGTTCCACAAGGGGAAAGAAGGGTGAGCACTCGAATTGAAAAGTGCCAAAATGCAATTTCCTCCACATCGGAAAGGGATAAATGTACCCTTTCAACAGACACTCCTTGTTCTAAGTCTCGCATCATCCGGTGAGACATTAACAGATACACCCATGTTCTGAGTCTCAGTCCTGTAAGGGGAGATACAGAAACAGATCAACAGGTTTTGAGTCTCCCATCTAGACAGACTGTAACAGATACGCCATCCTAAGTCTCCAGCCTGAAAAGCCGAGACAGAAACAGATTCCACGTTCTGAGTCTACAGCTTGTAAGGCAGCAACAGATACCAACACGTTCTGAGTCTCCAGTCTATAAGGAAAGAGACCTTAACAAACACTATTTTCAGAGTCTTCATCCAGTGAGACAATAACAACTACAGCACGTCCAGAGTATCCATGCCAGAGAGACAAAGGATTGACCAAGTTCAGAGAACAGAGACACGTTAGAGCAGAGGCTCTGGCGAGTAAACCTTGTGATCGGCCTAGGGAAAAAAACAAACAAACATATCCCACCTGGATCAGATAGGTAATGCCGATCAAACACGTGTTTTTGGAAGTGGCTTCTCTCAATGTACATAAAAAGGTTTAGGTCATAAATCAGAAATAGTGAAATCAACTAAATGAGAACTTCAAGTTACTTTTATGGTATAGCTATTAGGTAAAAGTGATTTGGGTAAAAACATTTTTATAGTAGTAAGCCTATCACAATAAATGATACTGATTAGGGTTAGGGTTAGGGCTATTTATCACTATATAGTTATTTTGTTTTAAATAAGGATTTTATTATGTCACAATTTTTGATACATATAAATTTCACAATTCTTGTCACCAAACAATATCACAAAAAACTACTAGCCTAAATAAATACAACTCACGCTCACTGAAGACAAGTAAACAGTAAGTGATGAAATAAGAATAAGAAAGTAATTATAAGCAATATCATTTTTTTACAGGAGCTATATGCATTGTATAAATTAATCATATAAAAACTGCATTGTCTTCATTGTGTAAATGAAATGTATATTTACTCTGATTAAAGAGAGATTTTCTCTCTTTTGTTGTTTGATTAATATGATTATATGATTTGTTTTTGATATGTTTCATCAGATGTCTTCATGCATTATATTCAGTTTAAGGAAACTAAAAGTAGAGACGTTACAAACTCAACTCGATTTTTTCTATAGCGTCACAGCATCACAGTGTGGCAGAAAAATACGAATCAGATTAAATTATAAATACAAATCATTGCATAGTTAGCTATTTAAAAAGTTAATGTCCCTTTAAGTAGGTTCAGTGGAGCTTTGTTAGAAGCGTGAAGTGTCTGCTCCTGTTATAAAAAAGGTGCACACAAAAATTTTGCTACAACTTATGAAGACAGAATCAAATCTAGCAGACCGTGCTTTTATTAAAATCCCCAGGACGAAACCATAAATTATTGACATCAGGTTTTATATAGAGCATTTTAGACCATTAGTGTGAAAGGTTTGAAGCCAACCTCAGTGAAATGGCTTTAGAAAAAAATAGTCCTTTTTTTGGAGTGGCATAAGCAACATTTTCCTGTTGATTAATCAAGTTTAAATGCATTGCTTAAGTAGTAACTTTGAATATTTCAGTAAAGACTCCACTATTACGACACCTCACTGTGTTTTTTTATGTAATAAATGAAATAAGGTATTTTAGGCTGTGACATTACTATTATAGAGGCATGTAAGACTCAATGGACTTTTTTATTCAATGTTGCCTTAAGAAAGCAAAACTAGAAAACAATACAAAGTGCTCCAACCTCTTATTGTTTACTGGTTTTGCTTTCTTAAGGAAACTAGCAAACCAGTGATTCTCTAAATCAGACACAAAAACTACTTTAATTTTTTTTTACTATCTGTACCCTACCGTTTCTAAGCAGACTTTTATTTTTGTGAAGATAAGTGAGATGTTTTTCTGAAGAGTCTGAAGAGCTATGCTTGCCAGTGCCAAAGTCACTACCACTATGCTAGTCAGTTGTGGGAGGTTGCCAGTAGTCTTGTAGTCAGCACCTAATCTGAGACCAAGTCGAGACCAAGACTAATGCGTGTTGAGACCAAGACAAGACAAGACTTTGAGCGGTTGAGACAAAGACAAGACCAAGGCAGGACTAACTTATAATAAATTACTTTTAATAAATATAATTAGAATAAGACACTATATAGAGCTGTTGCCAATCAAATGAAATCATTTACAACAAAATTCATCTTTGCGCTACAGAAGATGCATCTGAATATGAATTACAAAATGCATAAATAATGTTGAGGATAATGTTTAAAAAGAATGATGTTTGTTAAAGCAATATCATGTTTGTAGTCATGCTCAAATTTGTGAAAACAGCTCTCTTGCTCTTGTGATCTGTGGCGAGGTGGACGTGGGAGGAGCGAGCGAGACCGGTGCGGGATTGAGAATGAGCGTGGTCTCGAGTCCTCTCATGAGGGAGCTCGGAGGCATATAAGGATGAGTGATTGGATTTTATGTTGTGTTTTGTATATGTTTTATTATGCGTACGCGTGGCAGTCGTCCATGAGGGGCTGTCCGCGTTACTTTAGTTTTGTTTATTTATTTATTAAAGTCTTTTAAATGTTTGCCGGTTCCCGCCTTCTTCTTCCCTGAACTAAGAACAGTGTTACAATCACGTTATAAATCCAGAGTACACACAATAACTTTTTGCAACAATGTCTTGAAATTTGTGAGCGTTTGTATACATTTCTGATTATATTTTTGACACAATCCCTAATTAATTTCTGAATCGACACAATAATTTAAATTAAAAATAAGTTATTGATTGCATCTGAAGCAGAAAGTTTTACATCCAATCATATTAATGATGTTATTAAATAAATCTGCCATATCCCAGCAGTTGTGGTCTTGACCGGTCTTGAAACAAAATCCTGAGTCCTCTTAGGGTGTTTTCACACCTTCCTTGTTTGGTACGGATTGTCGGACTTTTCAGTTTGGTCCGAATCAAAATTACAGGTGTGAAACCTCCCTCGGACCAAGGTCCGGACCAAAAAGACAAAATTTGGTCCGACGAAAAGAGGTAGTCTCGGTCCGGATCAAACTTAAATGTTCGGTTCGTTGCTGGTGTGAAAGCATTGTCTGTATGGTTCGGACTTTCAGATAATTTACAGGAAGTTCCGGCGGTTCCCGCGTACCCAAAACAACAGAAGAAGACAAAACTACAAGAACTGTCAGAGAAGATAGCAGGAAAAATGAGCCGTTGTAGCACATTTGGAGAGGTGGAGACAAGGTTTTTAATTAAAATATGGTCTGAGTCTTCTCCGCCTTTTTTACTGTCGGCGCCGATAAAATATGTTCACACGAGGACGTTCATTTGGCGAATTTGAACTAGCCTCGAATATAGTTGGTGCTTCAGATAGTATGCCATAGCAATAACAGCATAGTAGCAACAATATGCGTCTGTTCAATTAATTCATCTTGTCAAAGTTACCTGCCAAACTGACAACATGCTGACGTCAGACGGACGTCAACTAACAAACCAATCAATGTTAAGATGCAGCCCACATAACAGATGAAATGTATCAAAACATGAACTTTGATTCGGACCTTGGTGCGGACTTTCAGGTGTGAAAACGCCCTTAGTCTGTGACTAAGACAAGACCGAATACAAATGTGGTTGAGACCAAGACAAGACCAAGACCAACAAAAAATGGTCTTAAGACCATTGCCAGTGTTTTCTTGAATGTTGTGATGTGGTTGCTAGAGTGGTACTAGATGGCTGATTACTGGCCAGTCCCACATCGCAATGATATTCTTGTGTCGGATATGTCCCTCCTCCTATGCGATAGGCTTTTTTATTTTGTAGGAACAATCACTTTGAAAAAAGTAATATTACACACATCTTTATAAAAATTTATAATGATGAAGTTGTAATTTAGTGCATTCAAAATAGTCCGTGTGAACCTGGAAGTTACAACAGTATTTCCAAGTGAAACAAAAAATTTAATAGAGGGTGGAGTTAAATTTTAGCACACCTCCTCTCCATCTCTTGCTCGTAGCAGACTGACGGTAGGAGGGGAGTGGAGTGATTAAGGTTATTCTACCCAAGCTGTCAAACTGACGTCATCAGAGAAGTGTCCTTGAGTGTGTCAAGAAACAGAGTAAGTTTATTTCATTAATATAAGGGGATGTATTTTATCTATACATCTTACGCTACTGTGTTTTTTTGTTACTTTTTTTGTCACTGCTCTTCTGGCAGTTTAGGAAAGTTTTCAGATTCTCATCCACTTTGCTTAAGTTTCTTTTGTGCAAAGAGTAATGAGGCATCTGTTTTTTTTTATCATAACAGACGTTCTTTAAACTTTCAAACAGTCATCACATTTACTTATAAGATACTTAGAACTGCATTAAACCATTTTCAACTATCAGAGTCTAATTCTAAAACACAGCTTGTTTATTTCCAGTGCTCATAAACACACACGTACACACACACATACACACACAGTGGTATTGGGGAAAAAAGGCAGAAGACCAAAGCGTGCTATCACAGCTTGAGACAGATGTCCCTCGGGATACAAGATAGAGAAGAGATGAAAAAGAAAGGAGAAGAAAAAACAACAACAAGCTCCTACAATGAAACATGTGCTCCAGATGCTTGTGTTACTCCACCAAGAGTCCAGCTTAATGTAGGGCCCTTTACTGGCCCCGTCCCTAGAGAGAACTTCTGTCTAACCACAAGCGGCCCTCTCCAGATGTTTGGAGGAGAGCAAAGTGAGCACAATGGGTGCCAGAGAAACGATAGGGAAACATACTTGAAAGAATAACATCTTTGGGGGGGATTTAGCATAAGAAGGATGGTGTACTCGAGTGTAGGGGGGATAATACTATTGCACAAATATGGTGCAATGATTTCCAGCCATGGGTGAGGATAAACAGGAAGTGCAGATGAATATTCATATGCAATTATTTGGATGAATGAATAAATGAGGAGGTGGGCATTTGGAAGGATGAATGCAAGGACGGACAGACTCACCGGGTCTTCCTTTCCTATCCAGAGTGGCCTTGCCGGCATTCATAGAGCAGTACAGAAATCCATCCATAAAAGAAGGAACATCAGCCAGAAAACTGCTGTCAAATACTGCTTCCAGCTTAGGAAAATCTATACAGAGAGAGAAAGGAGGGTGGGGGGGGGAACAGAGAGATTAAAAAGAAAAAAGAAGAACAGCTGATTAGGAATAATCCTATAATGTGGTGAGGACGAGAAATGCTGTTTATATGGAGATCAGTCGCATTATATGCAAACCCAGCTCACTATTCCTGCTTCTTTCAAGCGAAATTCAAAGTTTTTAAAAACTATTTACCTCAGAAGCATCTTTTTTTAAACTGTCAGTCTTCATGCAAGGTGTCAAACAGCTTCTAACAGCTACATTTAATCCATTTTAATATATTTCTTATTTTTTCAAGGTTATTTATTTATAAGGCCATCCAAACACTGAGGCTCAAGGTTAGAAGATTTGACTCTGTTCCCCTTTTTCCAATCTACCTCTTCATCTGCTCTCCCTATTTGCCTCCCCCCCCCCTTCTTTTTCTGCCTACTACCTTATCAAGTTCTGATTCAATTAGCCACTATGCTCAGGTTCAATTTTCTTCTGGAAGGCCGGCAGTACCAACCAGATTTTATCACGCACTTCCAGTCGCCAACATGGAAAAAGTTCAAATATCTTTCATTGAAAAGTCTTTTAATTGAGGGATCTCTCTATTCATCCATCTCTTCCCTCCAGCTACTGATACTTCTCTGTTCGAATGAGAAGAATTAAAAGTGATTATCATATAAGATGCATGCAAATGCAAATTCAAAACCGGCATAAATAATGTATTCAGATGTATGTGAATGTGTATTTTTCCATTGGACTGTAGCAGTCTGAGAGAAACAATGGAACTTGTTGCAAGTTGAATGTGTGTGCATGTGTGTAAGATGATGATTGAATTATCCGACTGAGAATCACATTTACAAGCCATTAAGTTAATGAGGCCACATCTCCGCACAGATTTAGAGGTTACACAAATGTTTTCCTGCTGTTGTTACGATGTTAGTTAGCTTAACAAAACATTGGCAGCACACTGTAAAACATTTGTGGCTGTGCTGATTGGAGGATTGCTTAATTAGGACCGTTGGCACACTTCCTGTAAAGGCCCCAAATGAGCAATGTAATGACACACACACACAATTTACAGCTAATTATAGACACTTTCAGGGGCAATGTCGTCTTGAGGTAAGGGTGTGTGTGTGTGTGTGTGTGTGTGTGTGTGTGTGTGTGTCTGCGCGTGCGTGCGTGCATGTTCTTGTTTATATTACATTGTGTCCCCATAAGGATAGTAAAACCTGAGATCACCTACATTGTGGGGACCAGCCAGTAGTCCCCACTTTTCTAAAGGCTTATAAATCACACAGGATGAGTTTATTTGAGAAAGTAAAAATGCAGAATGTTTCCTGTGATGGGTAGGTTTAGGGGCAGGGGCAGTGTAGGGGGATAGAATGTATAAAATATGGTATAAAAACCATTACGTCTATCGAGAGTCCCCACAAAGATGTGTGTGTGTGTGTGTGTGTGTGTGTGTGTGTGTGTGTGTGTGTGTGTGTGTGTGTGTGTGTGTGTGTGTGTGTGTGTGTGTGTGTGTGTGTGTGTGTGTTAAAGTCCTCCAATAGCCTGTGTGAAATGCCAATTGGGATGAAAATTGGACTGCGTATCAGTTAGAATTCACTAGTCAGTACAGACAGTGTGTTTTTAAATGCAAAGCTGGAAACCAATACAACTTTGCTTTAAAGTACAATGGTATTTATGATGTACACTACGTTCAAAAGTTTGGGATCAGTAAGATTTTTATTCATGTCAATTAAAACTTTTATTCAGCAAGGATGCAAAAAATTTAAGTGACATTTATGTTACAAAAATAAATGTGGTTCTTTTAAACATTCTATTAATTAAATAATCCTGAGAATAATAAAAAAAATTAAGTTTCCACAAAAATATTTAGCAGCACAACCGTTTTCTACATTGGTAATGACGTAAAAAGTTTCTTGAGCATAAAAAGCATGAAAAATCTTATGGACCACAAACATCTGAACAATAGCGTATGTATTCTCAATATCTGCTTTCAGTAAACGTGTTATGCCAAGTTTACACTGCACGATTTTCAAAGCCATCCGATCACTGTTGTTTACACACTCCATGACTACCTGGGGTAGCATTCAGTTGCTGCAGTGTGCACATTGTTTCACACTGCATGAATCGCAGACAACTCTGTCTGGTCCGCAAACTACATTTCACAACCGAACACACTCGAGAGGTGACAAGGAAATAAAGCGAGATACTGGAAGAGTTATTAAAAACGATAGGCCGCAAGAAGTTTGCAATTCAAATTCTCTGTGCAAGAAAAAAAGAAAAAAGATTATGGATGCGGAATTGGTTAGGGGAGACGCGGGGAGCAAGGATTGTGTTTTTACAAAGAGAGTTGGAAGTAAATAAAAAAAACTGCAATGTGCTGCTGTAGCGGCTGGTCAAGAATTTTTTTTTGTTTCTGTTTTGGATAATTGTGAATTATATCTATTAAAATACTGATATTCTGGTATATAACTCCTCCCGAACTTCTTGCTGCCCTTTATCTTGCTCTCTCATTGGCTGTAGGTCATCGCCGATGTCAGTTTCAGTCAGAACACATTTCACACAGCAGGATTTTGAATGGCAGACAGGTCTAGATATTTAGCATGCCAAACATCTCACAGGCGTCTGCGACTCATCAGCAATTCCCTCAGTTCGCGTCTTTGATAATTCACACTGGGTGTCTGTCACTTGCGTGAAAAAGCACAGATTTGCCCATGATTTTGGGCATCGATTTCGAAAAACCTGTCGGCGAGTGAAAATCGGGGCTAAATTTGTGCAGTGTGAAATCGGCATTACACACATCAGTTCTTTCATGCATATTTGATAACATGTTCACTGCTGCTACAGCTTTAGCCACTTCAGGATAACATCCATACTATGTATTTAGGTTAAAAAAATTAATACACAAAATAAATACAGTTTTAAATATTAAAAAAAACGGAACAATTGATTAATTTGTGTTTTATTTTTCAGTGCACTACCGTTTCAAAATACTGGGGTTGGTAAGAAATTTATGTTTTTGAAAGAAGTCTCTTATGCTCACCAATGCTGCATTTATTATAACAAAAATACAGTAGGAACATTAATATTGTGAAATATTACAATTTAAAATAAAAAAATTGTATTTGAATTTATTCAAATCTAATTCCTGTGATGACAAAGCTGAATTTTCAGCATCATTCCTCCAGTCTTCAGTGTCACATGACCCTACAAAGTTCATTCTAATATGCGGATTTACTGCTCAAGAAACATGACTTATTATCAATGTTGACATTTAAAAAAAAAAATGTTATAATGTTTTAATGTTATTTTTGGTCAATTTAAATCGTCCTTGCTAAATAAAACCACAAATTGTTACAGTCCCCAAACTTTTGAACAGTAGTGTATGTGTGGAGGCACACATTTCATTTCACACACCTGAGAGCTTGTTGTGGTAGAGGAACTCCATCTGCAGCCTCTGGCCTGCTTTCTGAGCCAGAAGATATGGCGTGGAGTGCTCAGGGTCACTCGTCGCACACATCACATCCGCCCCACTGAAAACAAGGACCATGGTCTGCAGGACATCAGGATGAACCACTGCAGCACACAGAGCCTTCACACACACACACACACACACACACAGTGGAGGGGAACAAATCATAACTGAGCATCAGTGATAGGAAGAGCACAGTAGCACTTTCAGGCACACAAAGACTACACTGAAACTGACAGCATATGATGAATTAACTAACAAAATTGTCAAAAGTACCGCTCCTTTGCGGCTAAGAGAAACAAAACATTTGTTGCATGCAGCTTTACTTGGAATCCTGGTATGGAATAACATTGACATTGACATGAAACGGGGCATCCAAAGAAAGAATGCAGTCAGTCCAATTAAAAACAGATGGAGGAAAGAGTCAATAAATACAATAGTGTGTTTCTCTGAGAGAGCGAGAGAGAGAGAGAGAGAGAGAGAGAGAGAGAGAGAGAGAGAGTTGGCAGGAGTAATTCAGCCGAACACTGCTTTCATCTAAAACAGCCGATCGAGCCAAGCTATCGATCCTCCTCAAACAAGCTAGATCAGCTGGAGAACAAGGACACTGAGACAGTAAACCACACACATACACATATGAACTCCAATGTTCATACCTATAACTGCACAGTACAGTGGAATCTTAGAAAACCAGAGAAAAATATTTTATAACTTAACTTTTGTTTATTAGAAATTACTCCGTTTACTACCTTTTAAAATGAATAATAGATTAAATATATTTTCATTCTATTTCAAATAAATTCTGTGAACATTCTATTAATAAAAAATACTGAAATAAAATGTGTAATTTCCACAAAAATGAAGCAGCTTTCATCAGTGAAAATAATAAGAAATGTTTCTCGAGCAGCAAATCAGCATATTAGAATGATTTCAGAAGGATCATGTGACTCTAGAGTAATAATGCTATTAATAAAGCTTTGCCATTTGATCTATGATATATGAATATCTTAGTATTTGGTTTGTCTCTCGTTTTGTCTCTGCTTTTTGGCAGCACCACTCAAGCTGCATAAACCTTACAAGTATCATGTTCTCCAGAATGATCACAGATGCATGTCCAAATAGTCACATGATCAACGTCACTCATTTACTTGATTTGTGATGATGAATTAAGAAAAATCGTAACACTTTAATATAACGTTTCATTAGTTAACTACTTTTATATTTTAGTTATCATGAACTGAGAATGAACAATACTTCTACAGCATTTATTAATATTAGTTAATTTTCATTTCAACATTTACTAATACAATATTTAAATCAAATGTTGTATTTGTTAACATTAGTTGATGCTCTGTGAACTAACACAAAGAAACAATTTTATTAAATAACATTAACAAAGATTAATAAATACAGTAATGAAAGCAACATCATGGTTAGTTAATGATACATAATACGTTAACAAATGAGACCTTATTGTAATGTATTAGTGTTACCAGATTTTTTCTTTCATTTTATAACTTCTGTTTGTTTTACTTTACAAACTACAACAAAAACCATATATCCAGTTCTCTTTCATTCAACATCTGGGTGACCTTAAAATGTTCTTCCAATGACATAAACCCCAAGGGTGTCCCTTAATCCCTTGCATGTTCTCTAGGTCTCATTTGCTGAAGAGACTTTCTCTGGAGCTCACTGATTCTAATTGGTGTTGTGGACTATAATCTAGATTTTTTGAGATCTTTCTAAATAGATCTATAAGATCACAGTTGCATGTGTGCACACAAACACCCATTCATTTGTTTTCTATCATACCGAACAATCTTTTCCATATTTTCCATCAGCTAAACTTGACCTTCACACAAACCTTTCTGCAATTAACATATTCATTACCACATTAATTAGAATGCTTATTAAAGGGTTAGTTCACCCAAAAATGAAAATTCTGTCATTAATGACTCACCCTAATGTCGTTCCAAACCCATAAGACCTCCGTTCATCTCCAAAACACAGTTCATGATATTTTAGATTTAGTCTGAGAGCCTTCTGTCCCTCCATTGAAAGTGTATGCACACTCTACAGTCCATGTCCAGAAAGGTAAGAAGAAAGGTATGAAAAACATCATCAAAGTAGTCCATGTGACATCAGTGGGTTAGTTAGACTCTTTTGAAGCATCGACAATACATTTGGTCCAAAAATAACAAAAACTACAACTTTATCCAGCATTGTCTTCTCTTCCGCGTTTGTTTGAATCCGCATTCACGAGTCCACAGTGACGCTGCTGATGTAAAACGCAAAGCGTGCGTCTCCCTCAGACTACTAGTTTTTGTTATTTTTGGACCAATATGTATTGTCGATGCTTCAAAAGAGTCTAACTAACCCACTGATGTCACATGGACTACTTTGATGATGTTTTTCATACCTTTCTTCTTACCTTTCTGGACATGGACTGTAGAGTGTGCATACACTTTCAATGGAGGGACAGAAGGCTCTCAGACTAAATCTTAAATATCATGAACTGTGTTTTGGAGATGAACGGAGGTCTTATGGGTTTGGAACGACATTAGGGTGAGTCATTAATGACAGAATTTTCATTTTTGGGTGAACTAACCCTTTAAGACATTTCACTTTGGCTGGTCCCAACCATGTAAGTGATTCGGGTTGTTTTTTGTGTTTTTTTTGTGAGCCAAACCCAACCCACAAAGAACTTCTTTTGAATTGTTGCTATATCTCATTTCCTCAAAACCACTGCCTGTCAGGATGACTACAGCTTGAAACTTCAGCCTAAACTAAAGTATCAGAAAAGAACTAAAATGAAAACTTAAAGACATATATCACATCAGGGCTTAAACAAAAACTTTGAGTACAGGGAGGATTTTTCTGGAACATTTTTGTTTGTGTCTGTCCCAGACGTACTCTTCCATTTATAATCTAATCTCACCTCTGTATGTTCCTTCACTATATTCTTTATCTCCTTCTCACTCTCTTTGTCTCTCTCTAACACACACGCATTCAAATAACTTTTTCAGAAGAACCCCTGAAAACTCCCCAGTGCTGCTCTCATCTCACACGCCTAATCCACAGTTCCAATCCTCTCTCCCCTTCTCTTTTCCTCTCTTTTGCCCCCCTCTCCGGAAAACAAAAGCAGGCTTGATCTGTGTTACTGCTGACGGTGAGGAAAACAGCATCTTTTGGCTTAGGAAAGAGTAATGCGGACAAACTCAGTAGGAACAATAAACACACGCAAACACACACACACACACACACACACACACACAAATACACCATTATGATGAATTATGAACAGGAAATCCTGTTAACTCATAACACATCCATTATAATCTGTTCAATTTCTTTAACATCCTTTCGTCAAAATTTTTTGTTTTCCGGCTCCAATTTGAAACCACTTGCATTGTAGGTGCAGTAGTCTGTGCTAAGCGAAAAGATTAAAAGTATAATCTTAGCATGGTTAACATGACCCTGGCAACCTGTTCTGAAAATTGGCAAGAGCCAGTTACCATGGTAACCCTAATTTACACCTGGGCTACCAGGTGAACCAGAGCAAAAACAGATGCACACACACACAAAACCACCAACATCTCCAGGCCTAATGGGCCTTTTAATGAGGTAGAAAAAAAATAACACCAAGTCAAAGGGCCAACGTTAGCGCACAGACTCTCTCACACAAACCTTGTTTAGTTCCTCCTGAGTCTTTAGATCTTCCAGAACTTTCTTGTACTTCCTCTTTTTGTACTTCCTGCGAATAAAGGATGCGCGCTGCTCCGTCGATGACTGCTTGCAAAGCTCCTCCTCTGGGGGAATATTTGCTGCCCAGAAGCTGTTGGAATTTTTATTCCCAACCTCTAAAAACAGCTAAAGAGACGAACAGGAAGTAAGGAAAGTATATTTCACAGTAAGAAATATCTGCCACGAAAGATCAGTACCTCAATGAGCTCGTTGGTCCATATGCTGCTGTCTAGCTTCATACTGCGGACCTTTGAGATACCAGGACCAAGGAATCGATGCTGACCTGGAAACAAGACACTGATTTGAACAATTCACATCTAAAACAGACAATGTTGAAGGGGTCATGAAATGGAAAATCTAAATCTCCTTGATATTTACACACACAGGAGGTTACTCCCAGGAGGTTAGGCCGACATGTCTCTATCGCCACCAGGTGGTTAGTCCCAGTATAGCTCATAACCATTGCCCCTCCATGTATTCTAATGGACGTGGGACAAACTAAACAAATCAAATTATACCTGAAATAATATTTTACCAAAGATGGTTTCTGTCATTTTAGGCAGATTTTATCATGCTGCTGTCATTTCAAGTGTTAGTTCTATAATTAAGTTTGGTTTTAGATAGTTGTTTGATACTATAAAAACAGAGGGTTTGACCTCATGATTGACAGCTGAGATTGACAGCTTCTCTGAGCGATGTATTCATCGAGGCACTAACAGATTTTGGGGTTTGGGAGGAGATTGGCTTTAATTTCCATAACGGTTTATTTCACACCACCATAATGAATTGTTCTGCATCTGCAAGAGTGTGGGCGGGCTTTTGATATCGCGGCTCTACTTCCTGCTCTCTACTGTCCCTTGTTCACTACTGCGCAGACTCAGTCCCAAATCTGCGCAAGATGTCAGCACCATATTCTGACATTGGGGGAATATTTTATTACGGTCTATGGTCAACAGCAGGAAAAAAACAACCCAATCAATCACAATTTGTAAACCGTTTTCATCATTAATCAAAGCTGCTATGCGAAATGCAGGTTGTAAAGATGGAGGCAAGAGAGGCATGGAGGCAAGAGAGGTGTCTCTTTAAAAAAATGACAAATACTAAGTTCAGTCATGAAACTCTATTAATCGCCGATTGGTTCTTTCAGTTCTGCGGCACTAACCAATCGGAGGTACTTCCTCATCTACGTGGCTTTACTTATACCGTATCCTAGCAGCTAGCAGCATGCTGCGCAATTATGAGAACTCCGATAATCCCACCTCCTCCCCAGCACCACCTGTAGAGATCTGCTTGGGGGTTACATCATTCTGTAGCTAACTGCACCCCCTCTATTTAGTTTTCTTAAGAAATATCGGCCCCACTTTATATTAGGTGGCCTTAACTACTATGTACTTACATAAAAAATAATTACAATGTACTTACTGTGTTCATATTGTGTTGCAAAAAACCTTTGCTGATATTGAGGTGGGATACAGGTAGGGTTAGGGACAGGTGTGGTGGGATGGGTAAGTTTAAGGGTAGGGTTAGGAGTAAGGGAAGTGTCAACTGTGTAATTACAAATGTAACTACAGAAATTAATTGCAGATGTAATTACACGCAGGTATTTTTTAAAATGTAAGTACAATGTAAAAACATGTATGTACACAATAAGTGCAATGTATCAAATTATTAATTAAAATGTTAGTACATAGTAGTTAAGGACACCTAATATAAAGTGGGTCTGAAATATCCTTCCTTGTTGTTATCTTGACTAAGCAGAACATTATGTATTTGCTCAGCAGCAGCAGCAGCAGCAGCAGCAGCGTAGTAGATATCGTCCGCCAAAATTAAGCCTATATACATTCCATGCTCTATGCTAATAAAATGCTGGTTGAATCTATTTCACTCAAAGAGTTGTCATGATTGAATACATAATATGTCACAAAAAAACAAGGCAAATACTAAAAAATGTGACATTAAAAATCACTAGTTTTTATAAAATAACACTGTACAACAGCATGATTTCTTGTGCTTTCTCGAATGAAAGTCTAACTGAAAGCAAGTAAACAACTCAGCCATTTGGATATCACTCCTTAGTCACGTCAAAATCCAACATGGAAAACAACGACTGTGGGTGTTTTAGTGAGCAATCAGCTTTGTGAAATTAAGCATGTCTGTGTTTAGATGTAGCCTAAATTAAGAAAAGCTGAACATTAGTTTACAAATAAAATATATTGTTTAAAATGTTAATGCGGACCCACTTTATATTAGGTGGCCTTAACTACTATGTACTAACATTTTAATTAATAATTTGATACAGTGCACTTATTGTGTATATACATGTTTTTATATTGTACTTACATTTTTAAAAATACCTGTATTTAATTACATCTGTAATTAATTTCTGTAATTACATTTGTAACTACACTGTTGACACTTCCCTTGTACCAAACCCTACCCTTATACCCATCCCACCACACCTGTCCCTAACTTTACCCATATCCCACCTCAATATCAGCAAAGGTGTTTTGCAATACAAAATGAACACAGTAAGTACATTGTACTTAATTTTTAATGTAAGTACATAGTAGTTAAGGCCACCTAATATAAAGTGGGGTCCTTTTCATAAATAGAATATTAAATAGTGTAAAAATATAGTTTTTATGCAGCCTAATGTTTATTTAACCAGGAAAATTAAGTATTAAGATATATTATGTAAACAAAAAAAAAAATTGTGAGATATATCCGCCTATTTTTTACATTTGAGCCCCTGCCATTGAAGAACTCTTTACATGGAAAAGCTGCAGATAGAGCAATAAGAAATGAATGCAAATTATTTTTCATTTAAATGTTTAATGTTGTTTTTATAGGCATAGGCAATAACTTAAGCTTTGTTAGTTCCAGGTTTAACATGTGCAATAAGCAATAAGCCGAACCAGTCCGGCCTTTGATTTGTACATATTTTCTTTATTTTGGCCACTTTGTATTTGAGTTTGACACCTCTGGTCTAGCGTCTCCCTTAATTTTGTCTGACCCAACCAGACATCAGTGGGCGGAGTTAATGTAAATAACCTCTGTCAACAAGACAGGCTATGTGCGCTATGTGTAAAT
The DNA here is from genome assembly GCA_023029165.1 of Gobiocypris rarus. NCBI lineage: Eukaryota > Metazoa > Chordata > Actinopteri > Cypriniformes > Gobionidae > Gobiocypris > Gobiocypris rarus. The sequence continues at coordinate 21,931,893 of CM040912.1, forward strand.
GGACACTCAGCTTTCTAAATATCCTGACTCAGGCTCAAACGTCCCTTGAATGGAAAATTATCATTTAAAAAAAATACTTGAGCTTTTTTGTTGAAAAAAAAAATTAGCTTTGCTAAATTAATAAGCTAACCTCCAGAAACACAATATAAAGATCTTAAAGTGAATTTCATAGCCCCTTTAATTAAATGGTCAGTCACAGTATGTAAAATTAACATACACAAATCATAAAACTTCTTAACTGAAATTGTCCTGCTTAACCTTAAAACTAAGTATGATTTTACACTAAATGGCATAAAGCAACGACTCGTATGACACAAATACAGACAGTCACACTCATTATAAATTTCATCGTATCCTTTCCAGGCACTCTTTTCTCCAGCCTGCCACAGCTATAATTGCAAATGAAAGGCGCGAAAAAGCCATTAATTGCTAATGAATCATAAGTAATTAATTGTGTTTGTTGGTCTGCGCATTTATTTCGCTGAACTCCAGGCACTGTTGTAGTTGTTGTTTATGCAAGAAACAGATGAATTAAACATGGCAGGGAGAAACACATATTTGAATATGGAGTGTGTGATTTTCCGGCATAATTAGCAGCATTTTAGAGTACCAGTTTGCCATCAAAGATCATTAGAGCCGCCTGAGAGACAACGGGACTAAAGATGCTTTGTGTGTGTGTTAGTGTGTGTGTGTGTGTATTAAGGGCACTGGTTTTATAGCGGCATCTGAGAAAACTTCCAAGACATGAAACATTTGCTTCGACAAAATCTTATTTAAAGCATCAAAAGAGAATAAAAACCATCAGATAGGTAAAAAAATGTCTCTGTTACTTTATTTTAAACTATTAAAAGAATGAAAGAGTGGAAAATGTTCATACCGAGAGTTTCTATGGAAACCACAGTCTCACTTGAGGAATGTCTCCAATCACAGAGTTCGATTGAAAGAGCTTATTGCAATTACATGTGTAAAGAAACAGACAAACCCGAATATGTCACACAGCCAGAGATGTTGATTGATATCAGAGCGTTAGAGGTTGAGAGACAGGGGGGGGATATGTAAAGGAGAGAACATTAGATAAGTATTATAAATGTGAAGATGGATCATGAGAAAGAGAAATCACTTCACCTGTCTCTCTCTTTCACATGCTCTCTGTCTCCTACCGAAGATGATTTGCTCTCATTTAATCGTTAGCCGTTCGTTATATTCCCAGTATTGCACTTTTACTCACCTAATTGTCGGCGGCAGAAGTGCAGCTAATTAAAGTGTCTGTGCCATAGATTCCATGAAGGCTGTGGAGCACATTTAGGGAAAGTGTCTCCCCACTCGATGGCTTATTTAGCAGCCATTTGCACGTTCAGCCAGTGTTTCCTCCTATATTGTGACCTAATGCAACATTAAATAGCTGCATATCTGAAATAATGAGTTAATTTATGGTGTCGGAGGATGGTCAGATTAATCTAAGCAATTAAATCTGGAAAAAGAGCTGAGGAACAGAGGAGATATGGAGTAAGATTGAGATTAAATATATTCAGTGGCTAAGGCAAGAAGCAGTTATATATAAAGTATTTATATACACCGATCAGGCATAACATTATGACCACCTTCCTAATATTGCGTTGGTCCCTCTTTTGCTGCCAAAACAGCCCTGACCTGTCGAGGCTTGGACTCCACTAGACCCCTGAAGGTGTGCTGTGGTATCTGGCACCAAGATTAAAGTTAGCAGCAACTCTGACACCTCACTATCAGAACCAACAATAACTTCTTGAGCTATTTGAGCTACAGTAGCTTGTCTTTTTGATCGGACCACATGGGCCAACCTTCGCTCCCCATATGCATCAATGAGCCTTGGCCGCCAATGACCCTGTCTCCGGTTAACCACTGTTCCTTCCTTGGACCATTTTTAATAGATACTGACCACTGCAGACCGGGAACACTCCACAAGAGCTGCAGTTTTGGAGATGCTGACCCTGTCGTCTAGCCATCACAATTTGGCCCTTGCCAAACTCGCTAGACAGACATCAATGGAAAGCAATAACTATATGGCAATAACTAAGGAAGTAAAATGAGGAGCATATCACTAATGTTAACTGAGAGCAAAGACAGAGAGCGCCACTTCTGTTGCATGCTCTTGCTTGCTGATCCCTCAGCACATATGCTTCATTTAAATTAAAACTAAATCGTACGTATAAGTAAAAACTTCAACTGTTACATAATTTATGTAAAACGAGTGGTTCCCTACATTATTACAGGAATGTGGTACAGTAATCACACAGGTTTTCTAAAAGCTTTCTGTGCACAAACATCTGAAGTGCGTGCCCAGAAAGCTGCCTCTCAGACAGCATGCAAATAGCCTATTAAAACACAAATTCACACAAAATTCGGAAGAAAGTTCTGGAAAAATCTGCAAGTCCTGGTAAAGAACAAATTGTGTAATTTTCTATGATGTAACACTGTGTTCTAAATAACGTTTTATGACAAGTTTTCAGTGACAAGAAATTGTCTGGTCACAACCAGTGAGATTATATTTAATATCCAGTTAAACTACTGTTCAAAAGTCTGGCGTCAGTAAGATTTGTAATGTTTTTGATCCTAAGGTTTTGAATAGTAGTGTATATGGAGTGAAATTTTGGACCAATGAGATTTCTCAGTGGGTGGTACTGCACAGTTAAATACTATATAACTAGAAACTAAGTAAACTTTTACTGCTTGATGCTTCAGGACGTGTGTGTGTGTGTGTGTGTGTGTGTGTGTGTGTGTGTGTGTGTGTGTGTGTGTGTGTGTGTGTGTGTGTGTGTGTGTGTGTGTGTGTGTGTGTGTGTGTGTGTGTGTGTGTGTGTGTGTGTGTGTTTTGTTCTTGATTTCTTCTTTGTGTTCATAATTGCTCCTCACCAGCACAATTCTTGCAGATGACCACACACAGGTTGATGGAGGCCCATTCCGGCTCAGGGGCCTGACAATCGGCACACTTCCTGTTGGATTTGTTGAACCAAACCTTCTCCAGCACCTCATAATTGCACAATGTTTCTACGATGGACTCCTGAACTGCCTCTACCCATTCCTCTCGCTCACGTTCCGACTCCACTGTGAAACTGACACAAATGATTACACATTCAGTATTACAGTACATCATTTAAGATGGGACTCAACTAAAGGGAGTGTCAACATGTTATAATAAAAAGAGAATATTTATAATAATTATTTTTGTTTTATTATTAAAAACAAATAAACATAAAACTAGACACAAATGCAAATCATCCTGACCTAAAACCCAACAATTTGAGTCTCATTGGACTAAGGTCAAGTAGCAGACATATAACAATGGCGAACAGCACTTTTTAAACGTTCATTATTGCATTATGATTGGCAGTGATGAGACAGTGCAGCCTAATTGTAAAAACCAGTAATAGCTCTGAATCTGGTTTCCATTTCCATTATGACCCCCTCAGTGGCCATTATTTTAAATGACCTTGATATGTCATTTCTGAGAAAAATTCCAATAATTTGGCCGACAACTAATACTAAATAGTCGGCCAGCCTCGCATCGCTCAACGTTTAGAACGCAACTACAAACAGATCAATATCCTGCCCTGTCCACAAAAACAAAGATAAAAGATAAAGAGGAAAAATCTTTAACAGTGCGCACCAGCCAAAGAAAGAGAGCGATAGCTTTTCATTGTTTGTTGCTGTTATTGTTGTGTCTTTTTTTTTTTTCAGCCAGGGAACTGCATCAGCCATAAAAGGATCATTAAAAAACAAACACAAAAACATCTCATCGATTAGGCCTCCGCAAATGGCTGCTGTGTTGGAAAGATCAGCTTGCGTGGGGTCACAGGTGAGCGATGCCAGTACTGTACAGCTGTTATAACAGAGCTGATGGTTTATAAAGACAAAAAAAGAACAAGAGAGGCACAAAAAACAGATCAATAATGAGTGTGCTTCAGATGGATAGTATCAAAGCGGCAGGACAGTCATAATGAGAGAGTGGCTGTTAGAAAATAACACAGCAGGCAACAAACACTGAAAACAATGATACTAAAAAGGCTCAAAGAGGAGTAGTCGACAAAGTTTTCTCTGCCTTTAATTCATCTCACACTACCCACCTTTGCAAGCACTCAATTTCATTATACACAAGCAAAACATTTCGGGTTTGACACTAATCTTTTTGCAAACTTCCACTGTTTAATCCATATTTTATTTTGGTTCATGCGATCACTTATACTAAGAAATAAGAACGCTCTTATGAACCACAGCAAAAGTTTTTAACTCTCCTGGATAAATCCCTAGTAATCATACGATCCTTAGTAATAGTGATATTAAACACATTTTAGGCTTAATATAAAGAAATATGCATTGTGCAATAAAGAAGAACAAATAAAGTTAATTTAATATTTATCAGTAAGTCAAGCAATATGTCAGTAAATATATTAGTGGGTTTATAGTATAGTTAGTATGAAATAAATGTGGTCCTATAGTTTTTTTCACTAGGGCAGACTCCGCATCCATTGGCTCTGACATGTTTTCTCACAGTCACGCACCTAACTCGGAAAGTCTTAAGAAAGTCCAAGTAAAACTCAAATACAGTTCATTGAATTGTGCATTTAATCATAACAGCTCAACAGAGGATTCAACAAAAATACATTAATGAAGTGGTACCTAAATATTTAACAAATTAAATCATTTTATTAGCAAATTGCTCAGTTACATTTGCGCTGTAGGCAAAAGTAGTGGAAATTTCTGTTGGTTTTCACAAAAAGAAAGCCCCATCAAAACAATTACATAGCATCAACTAAAAATAATTTCATAATTCTCAAAATCTGCAACATTGCCAATAGTGTGCACTCTAGTCTGTTCGGTTATTTAGGTTAGATCAAGCATAGCAATAGGCCTACATTTATTTCATACTAACTATACTATAAACCCATTAATATATTACTGACATATTGCTTGAGACTTACTGATAAATATTACATTAACTTTATTTGTTCTTCTTTATTGCACAATGCATATTTCTTAATATTAAGCCTAAAATGTGTTTAACATCACTATTACTAAGGATAGTATGATCACTGTATTGTTTAGATACAATATATTTAAAGAAAACCTAAAGTATACTTGCAATAGTTCCAATTTAGCACAATCAAATACTAAAGTACATCTTTAGTCAGACCTCAGAGAACTATGTATGGATAACTGAAGTGCAACAGAATTTAAGTATAACATTTACAAATGTAAATGTATTTGTAGTATATTTAGCATAAAATAAATGTATTTTAAATACATTTTAGTATATTTATTTTTCACTAGGGTAATAATCAAAGTTGAAAAACGTGAATATCAGTAGCCGATTTAGATGATGGCCTTGTTAAATGTTTTTTTCTAAATTTTTTGATCATCTGCTGTATTAGAATTCACTGGGGATTTCTAATCCACAAGCCTAATACTGGGGACTTTATAATATTATACAGCTTCCAGAGTAGCTTAACTTTAGCATGAGATTTTGGGGTGAATGCAGCATTTTGTTGTCTACAAGCAACACATTTCATATTCTTTCTATGTTGTTTGAGGTCTCTTCAGCATGTTCTTGAACTTAAGATTGTAGGACGCCCACTCCAAGGTAATGTAGAAATGGTTTCGCCCAAAAGTAAACTACCAGATTCTGGACTATGGGGACCCAAATCATCCTTTCATAATTCTTCCCAGACTTATGTGATGCAACAACTCTTTATCCAAGTTTCTCTGAAATCTCTTTTGATCCACCCATATTACACTTCAACACAATCCAGTTGGTAAGAGCAGATCAACAAAAGTTTTTAAATGGCAGGATAGGTCAATCCGACACTTAAAAAGTTTGCACAATATAACTATGCTTCAAATTGTGAGTTGCCTTGCTATTCAGTGTCTACATAGGCAACTCTTTAAATGCTCATTCAAAAAATAGCACTCCTCATCAAACTAATGCTCGCAGTTGATTCCAACATCATCTGACATGTACATTGCTATGCTAATGGATAAATATTACAACATTGACATACACACTGTTGAAACAAGCCTATATACTCTATGATGCAGCACATGCAACTATGCAATTGCAGTTTAATTTTCCAAATAACCATTCTGAAAATTATGAAAGCATATTAAATATGAAAATAATTATGTAATAAGAAACTTTGTGTGAAATTTAGAGCATCTCTAAACTCATAATCTGAAGGCCTTTGTGTAAATAAATGTATATTTACACTAAGAACACTAAATCCTCCAAGTCTAACCTTGGTGTCTTTTTTTTAAGCATGAAGGAAGGAAGAGGTAGAGGCTTAACTCAGTTTGAAGGTCTCTGTTTAAAACAACATCTACTGGTCAATTTATGCTAATATTTTATTTTGATAAGATAATATCAACTTGCTGTATAATACAGTATATAGTAATGTAGTAGTTTACCAGAAGGACTTGAAAGGTGTAGTGATCTCAAATCCTTTCCTCTCAACCGGTTTCACACATGCAGCCGTCAGGTCCACCACAGCAATGGCCAGCCCTGCATTAAAATCCTGTGAAAAACAAGCATACACATCAAAATAAGATCTGTATAAAACACAACATTTTTCAAATTCACATATATTGTTTCAGAACCTGATGCATTTTTCCCTTATAGTTTGGTTCGTTTAGGCATATGTGAACACGGCAATCCCACAGTTTGAAGTAGTTCAGTCACTGCTATATGAACAATGACATATTTACAGTCAGACATTCTGTGCGTCTGTTTAGAACATTGTAGCTGGAATGAATCAAGTAAATAAGGAAAATAAAATAAAAAATTAACCATAAAATGCAAGGAAACTGTGTTCCTTGTTGTGGTCAAGGAGAGCACAGAACAGACACAGAGCTCACTGGAGGGTGAATAGCTGCTGATCTATTGATCAGAGTCTGAATGAATGAATGACAAAGTTTATTTTACACAAGAACAAGCAGAAAATACACAACAAACTTTCTTAACAGACGTTACCAAATGCTTTAAGGACAGCAACGATGTGAAAAGTGGACAAGAAAAAACATGACAACAGTCGAAGGCTACTGTACTGATCCTCTCCAAACAATATTTATGTAAGTATTGAGTGTATAATAATAAATATTAATTTATTGACCTTTGTTTCCCGAACTTCTGATGCTGGTTTCGTCTCGATCAAACCAGCGGTTTCGAAGATATCAGCTAACGTTTTTATGTGCTAAATTACAACGCTGCATGAACCATATCGTGAAACCTGGCAAGTTTAGTATAGTTGGACTCAGCAACTTCTGAACCATTTGTCCAAAAATCATTCTCTTGTTAGATTCGGGACGTCAGTCAGCCGAGTCAAATAATATCCAATTTTACATATCGGCCATTTTAAATTATGTGCAATTATGTGTCCAATTGTACAAGTTCTCCCTCTTAAAAAATATGAGACAAAATGAGGGGGAAAAAATCCTTCGGGCAACGAAGGAGTGGCTTCGTAAGGAGTTGAAAATCTGTGTTGCCCAGCGACAGCCCCAAAACATCTGCATAGAGAAATGGGCCAAACTACCAGCAAAAGTGTGTAAAAACCTTGTGGAGACTTACAGAAAATGTTTGACCTCTGTCATTGCCAACAAAGGGTATATAAAAAAGTATTGAGATCAACTTTTTTCCACCATCATTTGCCCAAAATTTTTTTACAAATCAGACAATGTGATCTCATAGTTGAAGTGTACCTATGATGAAATTACAGGCCTCTCTCATCTTTTTAAAGGGGTGATGAATTGAGAATCCAACTTTCCCTTGAGCCTTTGATATATCAAAGTTCATCATGATATAAGTTTTCTTTATTCTGAAAGTTTCATAGCTGAAAACGTCATTGTTAGTCAAAGAAAAGCTTTTATAGACACCAGGCCGAGAAAACGAGAGCTGGAATCCAATGACGTCATGGGAAGATGAAACGCAACTCAACTGATGAATATGTATGCGTGCTTCTGAAGCCCCGCCCACAGAGTCGAGGAGCTACAGGTTTACAGAGCAGTAATCATGGCGAGCAAAGTAATATATTGCTCTGTGCCAGGTTGTGGAAGAACACAGTCGCTGCATAAGCTTCCTTTGGATGCTACTATTAGGAATGAGTGGTTGAACTTTATTTTTAATTAAGTTCTAGCTCACGTGGGGAAGATATGTACGTGTGTTCGCTTCATTTCACTGCGGAATCGTTTGTAAACAAGTCTCAGGTGCTGGATTTGCAGACACAGTGTTGTGCCTTCTATATTGGATTCGACAGAAATGGTGCAACAAACTTATGGGAGTAAAACGTCTTTTTTATATGTAATAGTAGTCCCGGGGCTACTGGTTACTAAAACGTAAACCCATCGGCAGGCCTATGAATCTCAAATAGTGAAATAATATTCCTTTCTTGATCTGGGCGCGCGCACGTGTGTGTCTGAATGTGTGTGTGTGGGGGCATGTTTTTGTGAAATATCAGGACACAAATGTGTATAATGACATGGGTATGACATAGGTATTACAAAAATAGGGTGAAATATGAGGACGTTCCCCATGTCCTCACTTTTCAAAATGCTTATAAATCACACAGGATGAGTTTTTTTTCACAGAAAGTAAACTGCGCAGTCTCCTGTGATGGGTAGGTTTAGCGGCAGGGGCAGTGTAGGGTGATAGAAAATACGGTTTGTACAGTATAAAATGCATTACGCCTATGGAATGTCCCTACATTTCACACAAACAAAAGTGTGTGTGTGTGTGCGGTTCGTGCTTATCGACCAATCGGGCGGGCCATGTACTACAGAAATAATATTCCAATCAATCTCTGGTGGATGAGAAATAAATCACTGTGTTTGTTTGATAAAGACGTTTACGAGCCCTGTGATCGAGAGAATCATTCCGGTTGCCGCTTTCAAAACGATCCCTCCCTAATGTGAACTGACAGGGGAGCTGAAGCTCATTAAATATGCAAATCTTATCCAATCCTAGCCGTGGGCGTTTACTTTCAAGTCTCCAGTGCGACGCCTATCAAAACCCAGCGTTCAGGAGAAAGCCTCAAAACCAGTCTTGAAAATAGCCTATTACTTAATCATGATGTTTTTGAATGTAAATACCACACCAACGTCATTAGTTGAACAGTATAATTTTTTTTTTAAAAAACAACCATGACACCTTTAAGTGGGAGAACTTGCACAATTGGTTGCTGACTAAATACTTTTTTGCCCCACTGTATTTTCATGGGAGTAACTTTTTTGTCTCCTGAATCCTTACCAAGTCCAACAATCCCATACTTGCCAGGTTTCGGTGTATGGTTTGTGCAGCGTCGTAATTTAGCACTTAAAAAACCGTTAGCTGAAATCTTCGAAACTGCTAGTCAGATCAAGAAGAAACCAGCATCAGAAGTTCGAAAACATAGGTCAATAGCTATATGCTAATGCCCAAATGTCAAAATATTGATAGTACGGGGTAGTAAAATCCAATCAAAGTCAGATGTCAGTAATTTTTTACATGTTTTTTCACATAAATGTCTATAACGGCAAAACAAAATGAGATTGTTCACCAAAATTTACACACACATGTATGGGCTCACTCCGAGGACACAAAAAAAGGTAGGATTGTGCCGCTTGGTGGTGCTATAATAGAACAAAACATGGCATTCCCATTGACTACAAGACATTTGTCAGCCTTTTTGCCTAAAATAGACTTAAAATGTGTTTAGTTGCTCATTGCTATAGTTAATCTGACAATCCCAGCCATTTTGTCATATCTTGTCTTCTTCTTTGCACTTGGCCACGATAATGGCTGCTTATTATCATTATTAATATTATTATTATTATAATTAATATGATTAATTAAGTATGAGTAATTATATAAGTCCTGGGCCACTTTAGACATGACACAAAAAAAACTTTTTTAAAGCTTAACTTTACTTTTTTTTTACTTTAACAATAGTTTACTTGCAATATCCCTCCCTATATCAAATATATATTCAGTATATAACTTTTGTTAAAGTTTTGTAAGATTAAAGGCCCATTCACACCAAGGATGATAACTGTAATGATAACAATTAATATAAAGTTATAATTCTAAAAATAGTTCTAATTATAAAATAGTCCACACCACAATTTTAATGAAAATAGCACTGAGAAACAATATCGTTGGAATATTTTTTTGAAGAAAAAAAAAAATTCAGCTGATGAATGATAAAAACAAACAGAATCTGTCCTGCTTTAAATAGCTTAAGCATTTAAAATAACACACAACAAACCTGCAGTGTGCGCTTTGAAAAAAAACAGAGCGTCATTGTTTTTTGGTGTAGATGCTAATATAGTTATGGGTATAGTTATCTATTCTTGGTGTTAACAGGCCATAAAGGCCCTCTGAAGTGCCTTGAAACATGCAGCATTATTCAATTTGTTGACAATTTCCTCTGAAACCGAAAGGCAGGGTGGGACATGTCGACTAGCTCCTCCCCTTTTTAAAAATAGCCAGTAGTGCTTTATTTACAGTGGGTACGGAAAGTATTCAGACCCCTTTAAATTCTTCACTCTGTTATATTGCAGCCATTTGCTAAGTTAATTTTTTTCTCATTAATGTACACACAGCACCCCATATTGACAGAAAAACACAGAATTGTTGACATTTTTGCAGATTTATTAAAAAAGAAAAACTGAAATATCACATGGTCCTAAGTATGTAGACCCTTTGCTGTTACACTCATATATTTAACTCAGGTGCTGTCCATTTCTTCTTATCATTTGAGATGGTTCCACACCTTCATCTGAGTCCAGATGTGTTTGACTGGACTTGATTAGGAAAGTCACACACCTGTCTATATAAGACCTTACAGCTCACAGTGCATTTCAGAGCAAATGAGAATCATGAGGTCAAAGGAACTGCCTAAAGAGCTCAGAGACATAACTGTGGCAAGGCACAGATCTGGCCAAGGTTACAAAAAAAATTCTGCTGCACTTAAGGATCCTAAGAGCACAGTGGCCTCCATAATCCTTAAATTGCAGACATTTGGGATGACCAGAACCCTTCCTAGAGCTGGCTGTCCAGCCAAACTGAGCTATCGGGGGAGAAGAGCCTTGGTGAGAGAGGTAAAGAAGAACCCAAATATCACTGTGGCTGAGCTCCAGAGATCCAGTCGGGAGATGGGAGAAAGTTGTAGAAAGTCAACCATCCACCAGTCGGGCCTTTACTGCAGAGTGGCCCGACGGAAGCATCTCCTCAGTGCAAGACACATGAAAGCCTGCATGGAGTTTTCTAAAAAACACCTGAAGGACTCCAAGATGGTGAGAAATAAGATTATCTGGTCTGATGAGACCAAGATAGAACTTTTTGGCCTTAATTCTAAGTGGTATGTGTGGAGAAAACCAGGCACTGCTCATCACCTTTCCAATACAGTCCCAACAGTGAAGCATGGTGGTGGCAGCATCATGCTGTGGGGTGTTTTTCAGCTGCAGGGAAGGATGACTGGTTGCAATCGAGGGAAAAATGAATACGGCCAAGTACAGGGATATCCTTGATGAAAACCTTCTCCAGAGTGCTCAAGACCTCAGACTGGGCCGAAGATTCACCTTCCAACAAGACAATGACCCTAAGAACACAGTTAAAATAACGAAGGAGGGACTTCACAACAACTCCGTGACTGTTCTTGAATGGCCCAGCCAGAGCCCTGACTTAAACTCAATTGAGCATCTCTGGAGAGACCTGAAAATGGCTATCCACCAACGTTTACCATCCAACCTGACAGAACTGGGGAGGATCTGCAAGGAGGAATGGCAGAGGATCCCCAAATCCAGGTGTGAAAAACGTGTTGCATCTTTCCCAAAAAGACTCATGGCTGTATTAGATCAAAAGGGCGCTTCTACTAAATACTGAGCAAAGGGTCTGAACACGTAAGACAATGTGATATTTCAGTTTTTCTTTTTAAATAAATCTGCAAAAAATTAAAAATAAAATTGTCAATATGTGTGTACATTAATGAGAAAAAAAATGAACTTAAATTATTTTAGCAAACGGCTGCATTACAACAAAGAGTGAAAACTTTAAGGGGGTCTGAATACTCTCCGTACCCACTGTAAATCAAAGCTCAGAGAGATGCTGTTGAGCATTCGGTAAAAATGCAGTTTGCTACTATTCTCTAACCGTTTCTCTTCCATATCACTTTAAAATATAGCATTCGGTGCAGAATTCAAATGGATCCGATACGTCTGACACACGCATATGATCCGCTCTGTGCCCTCGTGTCTCTGGACCAGAAAAGACTTGTGTGTGCTGCGGCAGTGACACTAATGTCAAACCAGACTTCATTCGCCCCAATGGAAAACATATTTACACTGTCTGAATCACTCCCTATCCCCTATGTGCCATTTACCGTGTAGAAAATAGTAAATATGTGAACTGTGACTGATTTTAGCCATTTCAGCGTCTGTTTGTTATGTAGGGGGTGGGATGCTTTAAATTCTAGAGAGCATTTGATGATTGTTTCGGAGCACACAAGCTTATAGATAAAAGTAAGGCTAACATATTCATACTAAAAGACAAAAAAAATGACAATTTTGATATCATGGGGACTTTAAGACATGTTGAGCTAGTTTTTTTTTCTTTGGGTTTTTACAGGGGACCCGTTAAAGTGAGCCAGGCCAAATAGCAACTTGACAGCTGTGTGGAAGAGATCAACATTTGGCATTTTGATAATGACTTCTTTTGTGTTTTGAGTGTCATGAGAGCCAGCAGATGGAACTGTTTTCACTGTAAAGCAAATGATCTGTGAAAGGTGAACTCGATTGGACTTACCAAATGTAGTTGTGAATATGTGATGCCACAGCATTTAAAAAGACACACATTTTTACTCACAAAAACTATGCAAATGTATAATAAAAAAAATAAATAAATAAAACTGGGAAGCATTCAAGGTCCATCTGGCTTCAGAATGGAGGGTGTTCAACAGGATGATTTTTTTCAAAGTATATGCCCTTTCACACCAAGAATAATAAGACGACTTATTTTAATAAGAATGGAAGATTTTTGAAATATGACTTCTAGTGCATCCGGAAAGTGTTACAACATCATTCCAAAATGGAATAAATTCAACAAAATTCTACAAACAATACCCCATAATGACAACGTGAAAGAAGTTTGTTTGAAATCTTTGCAAATGTATTCAAAAATGTATTAATTAACAAAAATCACATATCACAGCCTTTGCCATGACACTCAAAATTGAACTCAGGTGCATCCTGTTTCCACTGATCATCCTTGAGATGTTTCTGCAACTTGATTGGAGTTCACCTGTGGTAAATTCAGTTGATTGGACATGATTTGGAAAGGTGCTGTGCATGTCAGAGCACAAACCAAGCCATGAAGTCCAAGGAATTGTCTGTAGACCTCCGAGACAGGACGGTATCGAGGCACAGATCTGGGGAAGTGTACAGAAACATTTCTGCAGCATTGAAGGTCCCAATGAGCACAGTGGCCTCCATCATCCATAAATGTAAGAAGTTTGAAACCACCAGGACTTTTCCTACAGCCGGGATGTTTTTCAGAGGCAGGAAGTGGGAGACTAGTCAGGATCATGGGAAAGATAAATGCAGCAATGTACAGAGACATCCTTGATGAAAACCTGATCCGGAGCGCTCTGGACCTCAGACTGGGGCGAAGGTTCATCTTCCAACAGGACAACGACTCTACGCACACAAACAAAATAAAAAAGGAGTGGCTACGGGACAACTCTGTGAATGTCCTTGAGCGGCCCAGCCAGAGCCAAGACTTGAACCCAATTTAATATCTCTGGAGAGATCTGAAAATGGCTGTGCACCGATGCTCCCCATCCAACCTGATGTAGCTTGAGAGGTCTTGCAAAGAAGAATATGAGAAACTGCCCAAGCATTAGATGTGTGCCAAGCTTGTAATATCATAATCAAAAAGACTTGAGGCTGCAATTGGTGCCAAAGGTGTTTCAACAAAGTATTAAGCAAGGCTGTGAATACTCATGTACATGCAAATATTCACAAATATTTGCAAAGACTTTGTCATTATGGGGTAATTTTTGTAGAATTTTGAGGAAAATATTTAATTTAATCAATTTTGGAATAAGGCATAACATAAAATGTGGAAAAAGTGAAGCGCTGTGAATAGTTTCCGGATACACTGTATGATGGCTGAAGTAGGTATCCGTATTAACTTCAGTATAAGCGGACGTAAAACACCACTAAAGGCAACAACTTTTGAAGTTAAAAGGTGATAAAAGTTATAAAGAAAATTGCTTCCTGCTCTCCATCTGCATTTTGCGTTACAGCAGTGACGTCACATGCAAACAAGCTATACACTGAAAGTTCTGAACCCTAAGGCTCCGTTAAAAACCTAGTGAGATGCCTTGATCATTGCAACACATGCAGCTGCCTTCTCAGGAAGCATTCAAAATAAAATCGAACAAGTGACATGAATGACCATTTGGAAACTTCTACATAGACAGAATCCAATACCAATCCAATCTTATAAAGCACATAATAAACAACATAGTTGACCCCCTTGCTGTACAATGTCAAAAGAATTACAAAAAGATGAGTAGCTACAGCGGCAATACCTCACACTCATACCTGATCAAAAGCCAATGTAAAATATGTTTTTACCTGTTTCTTAAATTCATTCAGAGATGATACGTAGACACACTACAAAGACAGAAACTCTCCAGCAAACCATTCAGAAGATTTGACAGCTTCGCAGCTGATGCAGAGAGTTTGGTATTTTAATAGTACATGTTTTATTAGTTTTATCAATACTTTTTCAGTCTTTAGACATATTATATGTATTTTGTATGAGTATAGACAACACTTCATGTTTGTCAATGTTGGGTCGATTTTTTCCACTGAACTTATTGCAATAGGATTGCATTTTCTGTCAAGGATACATGTGATGAGGTCTTAGAATTTGGCCAAAAGAAGATATCTAAAACTTTTCACAAATAGAATGGATTGCATGTGCTGTTACAGGGGCTA